>SNRZ01000040.1:0-655418 GCA_008729115.1 Dirofilaria repens
ATTCATTCTATTTAGATGCCTTCCATTCACATTAATATGTCATTTCTTCGATGCAAAAACCTTAAAAACCTGAAAATAAAAAGTGGAGAAGACCTGATGAAGTAACAGTGATACTAATACTTCCTCTATCAGAACCATTTCATCCAAAAAAAAAGAAGTTATGAAATTAATACCTAAAAAAACCGTAAGGCATTATCCTATTCTACCATCAAACATCATCTTTTCAGAAGGAAACATTGGAAAAGAAAATTTAAAATTTGAGAAATAAATGGAAAAATAACAGATAAATTCAAGTACTTTCGGCTTTTCAACAGGAGGTTTCACAACTTTTGATTGCTTCCGTTCCGTAGCTAATCGTACATTCATATATTTTTCAGTTTTTTGACGTGCTTCATCAATCTTTTTGATTTCCTTACTTGCATTTTTATTGTTACTACTTGCTTGTTTTAGTATATCATTGAATAAATCCATAAAATATCAGTTATTCTACCATTACCAATTAACCTGAAATTATACGTATGGTTTGTTCATATTTCTCAGTTAATCCTATCAAAGCAAATAATCAAACTTCATATCAGAAACTTTAAAATCGATAATAAAAAATCGATGTAGTACATTCGAATTCTTTCAAACCGGATCCAGCGAATCATTACTTCGATCACGAAACACCAATCACGACAAAATGATCACGACAAACTACCACAACATTTAGATCATCATCATCATCATCATTCAACAACTTAGTAATTGTTGGTCATGTTTTATTTTGACGAAAGCGCAGTGCAATAATTTTTTTCTCAAATTCACAACAAATATTTTGTTCAAAGTGAAAATTTTAATTCAAATAGATATTTTAGAAGTAAATTTTTTCGTGAACTTATTAAATGAAAATTAAGCATATTTTAGGCAAAACAATAGTAAATATGAAAAGACGGAAACAACAATAATTCTGAAAATATAGAAGTTAAATCAAAAAAATAAAAATTCGGAAAATGGCAGTAGATAAATTACGATGAATTCTAACAAATTATGCATTCCAACATTTCCCCTATCATCTTTTCTTCTGTTAATATATATGCATTTAGAACAAATTCAAAATATACATTGAATATGGATTTTGTTTCTATCACTGATTAATACTTATCACTAAGAGAAATCATAAGATTCTTCTGACAAATTATGCATTCTAACATTTCCCTTATCATCTTTTCTTCTGTTAATATATATGCATTTAGAACAAATTCAAAATATACATTGAATATGGATTTTGTTTCTATCACTGATTAATACTTATCACTAAGAGAAATCATAAGATTCTTCTGACAAATTATGCATTCTAACATTTCCCTTATCATCTTTTCTTCTGTTAATATATATGCATTTAGAACAAATTCAAAATATACATTGAAAATGGATTTTGTATCACTGATTAATACTTATCACTAAGAGAAATCATAAGATTCTTCTGACATGCATTCTAACATTTCCCTTATCACCTTTTCTTCTGTTAATATATACATTTAGAACAAATTTCAAATTCATATACATTGAATATGGATTTTGTTTCTATCACTGATTAATACTTATCACTAAGCGAAATCATAAGAAAATTTTTGCTTCTATAGTGTAAAATTATATATCAGAATAGTGTCCAGGTTATATCAGTCTCGAATAATTCTGCTTAAAATCATATCATCATGAGAAATAAAAAAAAAATATATTCAAATATATTCAAGTATTCAAAATATATTCAAAAAATATATATTTCTGATTTTATGCTGGATTGAAATGATTCGGGTATGTATTAATATTAATATATATATTTACTTATCAGCAACTATTTAATCTTAAACTTTGTTTGTTTATTTTTTTTCGGTATTTTTCAGTTATCTTACTTTATCATAATTGTGCAATAAGTTAAGCAAAAAGATAATGCAAAAAAATGTATAGCGCAAAAATTGATTAAAATGAATGATTGCAAAATTTGTTTGATAAAAATCCCGAAATTCTCGAGATCTATGCATATTATCAATACATCAAGTTTTTCATCTAAATATCATGAAAATATTCAAAATCTTATCAAAAAAAAAAAACAATCCTTAATCAGATTAAATGATTTAATAGTTTTATTCTCTTGATAAACTTTATTAAAAATAAAACTTATCATATCTTCAATAATATCATTATATAAGAGCCTAAGTTGCAAATCATATGAAATGAGTGAATTTTTATCAGTTTCAATCTTCTGATAAGAAAAAATGTTAGATAAGTTGTTAGCAAAGAAACAGCAAAAAATTTTATTGTTTGTAAATATTTTTATATTCATATCAATGATATGCTGCTGTATGCAGGCGGTAAATAATGCAATTTTTGATTAATTAATTAACTTTGATTAATTAAATGCTTGAGGAAGGCCTTGATAGTTTTTTTTAGCCATATAGTTACTTGAATAGCTTATAAATGATTTTAAATTAAGACGTAATATCATTATGGCATATCCTTTATCACGATTTTTGATATATATATTACGAGATATCTGATTGATAAAGCAGCAAAGCAAGTTTAAAAATTCGAGACAAATAATTCAACAGCAGTATCTTGATTCTTAACAAAATTCTTCTGAAAATGTATTATGGTATTATCGATATCCGATTGAAAGTTTAGTAAGTCGATCAATGGTTATAATCTATTACAAGAAATTATCAAAACAACCCACTTCATGATAATATGCAATTGATAATTATTTTTCATCATAATTATACAACTGATAACTATGGTGCTCGTAATCATAGAAAAATGATTAACATAGTTTAGTTTAAAAAATTGTTTAAAAAAATGTTTACATATTAAAAATTATTTTCTGTTATTATTTTTCAATGAGAATATTTTTAAGTATATTTTGCACCACTAAATGATAGAAGAATGCTATGATTTGATAACTTATCAACAGATTGCTTAAACGAGAATCTTTCAATGATTGATAATTGAAATTATCGATAATTTTTGTAACTATGTTTATCATGTATTGTTATTACGAGTGATAAATGTGCTGCATAAGGACTATTTTAATTGCATTAGTTCTGTGTAAATGATTGTTAATCGTCCTATTATCCGCTTGAAATTCTCGAGAAAGGATTTGTTACTGATTAAAAAATGATCGAGAAAAGATATGAAATTGATTTGAGCAAGGGATGGGCAAGATGTAGTATTGATCGGTTTGTCAACTGATAGAGCGCATTATTTTAATTCTGTTTCATGATCAATCACTATTCATACCACATCGATTGGTGATAACAGATATATGATTTTATCAGATATCTGATATGCGTGCAACGTTATTGTTAAATTTTCTATATTTTTATATTTTCCTTTACTTAATCATGCTATTCCCATGAAATTTCTTCTACGATATAATGAAATTAAAAGTCAGCAATTTACTATTTATCTGAATCATTTGAAAGTTTTATTTTTTAAAGTATGAAAATATTACGGCGAATGATTTCAATAATTTAGCCATAAGTAAAATAGAGCCAAGAGCTAGGGCCATAGTTTCATTTCTCATGCGATATTCTGAATTAAGTTACAAATGGTACGATAAATTTCATCGCATTGATTAACTGATAGCTAATCGCTAAATGATACTAAATTTGCAGTCATCAAAGACAAAATATTTCATCTCGAAATCATACTATTTTGTCTAATATTCATTTGATATTTATAAAATTGATTTTTTAAGTTTTTAAAAAGTTTCTAGAAAAAAATTTTTTTCTTTGAATTTCTGAAAAAAAAATCTTCGTTTAAAAAATTTTTTATGCTTTCAATTTGTTCTCGCTTGATCGAGATTTAGTAAAATAATTCATTTTTGATTAATTCATTTTTAATTTTTCTATTTTTAATTTAATATGTTTTTAAGATAATATTTATCTTTTTTTTTGCACAGATTTGATTAAGATTAAACATACATAATCAATAATCAATTTAATCATTGCGATATCAGTTTATCGTTTTTTTTTAAGCTATTGATAATTCTAAAGACGATTTCAAAGTACTAGAAGGGAATAGCAATAAATTTTACAAATAATTTAAAGAATATTATTCTGCTACTGTAAATATTACAAATAAATGATCAATCATAAGATTGGGATAACTTTATTCTCAAGGAAGATCGAAATTTAGTGATAAGCTTAATCTTATTAACTGATAAGCAAGACCAAATAAAATATGCATTCTATGACATTTTTGTAATTTCATCTCGGATCAATCTTCAACAACATCTTTATCATTTGCGATGCTTGATCTGCGATTATCTTAATAATGTATCATTTAATAATAGTTATCAAAATAACATATCAATCTTTCGATGTTAACAAAAGGAAATTATAAATCCTACAATTTGAAGGAGAAATTTATTTAAACAAAAATTTGAAATATATCTCACACTAAATCCAACAAAAAAAAGTTTCTTTTTTTTATCAAAATTCTGGAGAAATCTAAAATACATAAAATATCTTCTAATTGAAAGATTAATTATTATTTTTTTTTTTAAAGAGATAAAAGAATCACTAAAAATTATCATAAACTTTATAGTTTAATCTATAAGTGATATTTGATTGATCTATTTCAGTGATATATGTAGAAGTAAATTGATCTACTTCGATAATATATGTCCAAAAAAAAATAAAACTTTCGAGGAATTTTCTAGAAAAGTACACAGGTATTGTTTTTAATATTCTATCTAACTTTTTTATTTTTATACTTACTTCTATAGGCAAAATTTAACAAAATTAAAAATCTTCAGATAAATACTAGTTGGAACGATTCATGTGAAAAGAAATGTCAGATTTTTTCCTATCACAGAATCAGAAACTTCAATCAATACGATTCAATCAAATCTTCCAACGGTATCAATGATTGATTTTTCAGATGATTTTGTAACTTCAATTTTATGATGTTACCTGTTCCTGGAAATAATTTATCAGTTGTTAAAATATGATTTCAGATAAATGAAGCATCAGGAAATTGGATCAGATGAGTAGGAACGAAATTAGAGGTAAATTTGCTAAAGCGATGAAACAATCATTTCGATATGTGATAAGTGATATTCGTGATGAATGGCATACTGAAATTACACCAGAAAAATACGCTACAGGTGCATGCATATATATTTGATTGATGAATTTGAAACTTTTTTAATTTACGATTTACCTATCTTTGTTAATTCAATAAACTATATGATAAAAAATAGGAATGATAATTCAACAAATTATATGATAAAAAATAGGAATGATAATTCAATAAATTATATGATAAAAAATAGGAATGATAATTCAACAAATTATATGATAAAAATAGGAATGATAATTCAATAAACTATATGATAAAAAATAGGAATGATAATTCAACAAATTATATGATAAAAATAGGAATGATAATTCAATAAACTATATGATAAAAAATAGGAATGATAATTCAATAAATTATATGATAAAAATAGGAATGATAATTCAACAAATTATATGATAAAAAAAGGAATGATAATTCAACAAATTATATGATAAAAAATAGGAATGATTAAAGTTTATGATTATTATTTCATTTTTTCATTTCCAGGTGATTTACTGTTTGAAGGATGCTACAGTTCCGTTATTACGGCAAGATCCTATCCAACCTATAATGGTTGCACATATTTGGAACCTCGGCCATGTATTATCAAAACGAAAAATGTTGGTGCTATTTTGAATGATATGTTGTTAAATGATCGTCATGATACTAAAGAGAATATTGGAGAAAAAATTTCTCGACTTATACGACGAATAGTTATGGAAGTTTACATTTTAAACAGGTAATAGTTTTAAACTGAAAAATTATAAAATTTTTGTATTAATCGATTCTATCTTCAGAAGGAAGTTAGAACTATAGAAATATCGTCAGGAATCTGGATTAAATATGAATCCAAACCTAAATCAGATGATCAAAATAAATGTGATGTATTTGTTATTTGTTTGATCAATATGATATATGATAACGAAAATAGTGATCTATCAATTATAAACATTATATATCAATTCCAATTATTAACGCTAATTTATGATAATTTACAGAGTTCGTCATTCAAATATAATGCATGCTCATGCAACAATTGTTACCGAACATTCACTCTCGATACAATTGGTTCTTCCACGATTGTATCAATTAGAGCAATTAATTGATAAATATCGTCGTGATAAGGAGGGAAAAGTTTGTTGTAAAAAAAATTCTTTTGAAAGACTATTTGATACTGTTATGATAATGATATTTATACATATATAAACTGGTATTGAATCATAAAATTATCAGTAGTATGCATTATACAATGATGAATTTTTGTTAAAATTTTTTATCAGTCATATTCCGATAATTAGCATACTCTGTAATTTCAAAATCTACAAATAAAAAAGTTTCATTTTTTTTTTTTTTTTAGCCGATGAATATTTGCATTATTGCAATGATTATTCGACAACTTTGTCGAGCATTATCTTATCTTCACGATGCAAATATCATTCATAAGTTTATCTTTAATTTTTTATCATATTACTAAATTTTGATAAATTTAAAAAAAATTTTTTAATTTTGTTTTTTTTTTTTTGAAATTAAACTTTTTTCAGTGATATTCAACCAGAAAATATTTACTTAACTCGTGGTGGTACTGTTAAATTGAATAATTTTATCAATTCACGAATGATTGTAAATGAAGAAATGGCTGAAAATTGTCGTACTCCCGATGGAACACCTGATTATATGTGTGCTGAAAAGGTTTTGCTACCTGTTTATTGTAAAATTTTGTTGACATTTATGAGTGGAATTAAAAATTCCTTGACATTTGATCATTTCATTTGTGTTAATAAAGAAAAAAATTACTAATATTTTCTAACACTTAGCCGAACGAAATGAAAATATAATAAATCTGAACAATGTTTCACACGTGTAATTACGTGTAATATACGTCAAGAAATTGCTGATTTACGTCATCATAAGTCAAACTTTTTTTTTCTTCATTTTTTGTTTATTTACTGTTTACTATATGATTAATGTAAAAAGTTTGATATAATTCTAATATTATTGAATCTTCAGATATATTCTGATAATTCTTTTATAATGATATTATATTGATCGATTGATCGAGAGAATATGTCTCGTCTTGTCGAGAATTTTCATAAAAATTTTTAAGATTTTAGGAATTTTTTTTTTTTTTTATTTCAGCAATATAATTTAAAGCGTGTAGCAAATAAAAACGATTATAAGAATTATTCGACATCAACAGATATTTGGTCATTAGGTGTATTGATACTTCATATGATCAGTTATTATCCTAATGAAAGATGGCATCGTTTACCTCGAATGTTCGCACTTCAGATGAACGAAAATGGAATGCCATTTCGATGGATGATTAATGATATGATGGTGATAACACAAATGATATTTTGCTTTATTCTATTTTTAATCAAATTATGCCAAAATTAATACATTCATTGATCTTTAAGATCAAATCAGATAAGCTTAACAAATATATTAATCAAATGATATGATGGTGATAACACAAATGATATTTTGCTTTATTCTATTTGTTAATCAAATTATGCCAAAATTAATACATTCATTGATCTTTAAGATCAAATCAGAGAAGCTTAACAAATATATTCATCAAATTTTTTATGCAAAATTTTCAGCAACTTTGCGTACGAATGACACAAAGCGGTGATGGATATTTAAAACAATATTTAAATGATACAATGCTTAATTTGAATCCATTAGTACGTCCAACTGCTAAACAAATTTTAGAATCATATTTGATCACAAAATGGTGCAACAAAAATCTCGAGCAGGTAAAATTTGCGAAAATAATAAACGCAAATTTAAATAGTTAAATCTTGAAACGAAGTTCAAAGTTTAACCTTTTTTTTCTTGCCAAGTTTATTTATTTATTTATTTATTTGTTTATTTGTTTATTTATTTATTTATTTATTTGTTTATTTATTTTTTATAGGACAAGAATCATTTAGTAAAACATTTTATTTACGAATTAGATTGGCAAAATCGTACAAAATTGGATGCTGATGGTTATAATTACAATGCATGTGAAACAGTTTGTCAATTTTTATTTTTAAAAAATACTTTTTTTTTCTCGAAAAAAAATGAAATATTGTGCTAAAAATTTTTATCACTAAAAATTGATAAAATTTTTTATCTTTGATTTTTCGAAAATAATTTAATTGCATTTTTGGTTTTATCATCAAAAATTGATAAAATCTTTTATCTTAAATCCATTTTGTAATTTTAATCCTTATTAATGTAAAATTTTGTAATCACAAACCTTATCAGTTTAAAAATCAAATCATTATAATTGGACAGATCAGCGAAATAAGTTTTGAGCATAAGTCTATATTGTTATATATTTTGGGCTAATTTATTGCATTATTTAATTTCACATTAATTATAGATTAATTAATATAAAGAAAAGCCTTTTTTTTTGTTATTTAAAATCGATCTTGATTCCATGATATGATAAGTACTATCAATTCCATGATATGATAAGTACTATGTAGAAAACCTGATTGCTTATTATCGCATGAAAATGTATTGCAGAAAGATATTCCGGCAGATTTTTACTGGGATGATACATGGCTAATACTTGAGAAGCAATCATTCATTTATCGATTGTATGTTTATGATCAAGATAAGTTACGGGTAGGAAGCGAAGTTGAGTATGTTTCTCTGTTATCACTGCTGTTATCAATTAAATAAAAAAAAAGTTGAATTTCAACCTTTATTGGAAATTATCTCTTATGGAGGTAAAAAATATTAACCTGGTATTTTATTATCTCTTATGAACAGGTAAAAAACATTTACCTCATATCTTTATTTCGCTTTTTGGTTTTATCATCAAAAATTGATAAAATCTTTTATCTTAATATTTTGTAATTTTGATCCTTATTAATGTAAAATTTTGTAATCACAAACTTATCTCTTATGAACAGGTAAAAAACATTTACTGATATATTTTAAGTGTTTTTTTTATAGATATAACTTTCCTAAATTTCAATCAAAGTTTTTAGACGATATTTCACACATGCTGATAATTCACTGTTTCAAACATTAATGCTTGCTGTTGATGCTAATCATCTTGAAATGTTTGATGTGATACCGGTTGATCAGAATTTCGAATTTGTGTTTCACATTAATGAGAACTGCAAATATCACCAATATAATCTTGCGAAATGTGGAGTTGAAGGTTTGTGTATTTGTGTATTTGAGTATTTGAGTATTTTATTTTATTATTTTTCCTTGGATTTTGTTAAATCAAAAAAAAAAATCTCACAATCTTTGTTTTTTTTTTAATTCTTTAAATCAGAAATGTTTAGTATTAATAAGCTTATTTGAATGATAAGTTAATTTAAATTAACTTATCGATGTTTGATATTTTATCATTCAAAAATATTTCATATTATCAAACTTTATTTCATACCTTTTTTTTTTTTTGTTGTTTTAAAAAAATTACAAAATTTCAGAGATACTATTTGATTTGCCATCTTTTTCAAATGCGATATACGGTCGGCAAAAGTTGTTGTTTATTTTAAGGATTAATTCAAAGCTCATTTTAACATTCTAATTATAAAAGTTTGAGAAGTATTTGACCCTGCGAAAAAAAAGTTAACTAATTCCGATTATACCGTAATGCATATTTCAATCTTTCCATCTCACTTATTATAATTGTTTTTAACAATTTAAATTTCACTAAATTCTTTATCAGTATATTTAAATCATTTACTGTTTACATCACTACAACACAATTATCGTCGTCATTTTGTTTATATTATGTGAACTACTATTTATCATATCTTTCTTTACAATTATTTTTATCATTATTGGATGAGTGATAAGCTTTGATATATATATATATAACAAAATAGTAAATAAAATTAGTCAATAATTACAGAAGAATTCATGGTGTAAAAAAATTAGTACAAGTATTTTCAGCGTCATATCTCTCTAAAAATTATCTTTATCATTATTAGATGAGTGATAAGCCTTTGATATATCCATATATATACAAAAGTATTTTCCAATTACAGAATAATGAGATGGAATTAGTACCGGTATTTTCATTGTCGTCATCATCTCTGTCAACAATTATTTTTATCATTATTAAATGAGTGATAAGCCTTTGATGTACTATATATAACAAAAATATTTGATAATTACAAAAGAATTCATGTGTATGGAAAATTAGTAGGTTAAATTATTTTATTTATCTGAAATAAAATAAATGCTTGAAAATAAATCTTATCACTTAACAATTACAATGTATTTGTACAGCATAATCTATATCAATAAATCTCAACCTTTATTTTCATCTGATAAGCTTATACGAATAAACTTGGCACTATAATACAATCTCTTCATCTTCCACAAATATATTATTTGTTGACAAATTCGAAATAAATTAATTTTGATAAAACGACAAAAAAAAAAGCAAAGAAATTTGTTGCGACGGTAAAAAATGTTAAAATGCAATAAAAAGAATAGAAATTAGACGTATGAAATTTCATAAATTGCCAACACTAATTAATTAATTAGCAAAGAAAGCAAAAAGATATTTATTCGATTTTATCCTTTTCCCTAATGATAAGTAATGAAAAATTTTCATTGCTTATCACATTAATTTTTCATTGATTATCATTTAATCATACAAATAGAAAGATAAAAAAAAACTTCTGATTTATTAATTCTCGAGAAAGTTGCATTTTTGGTTTTTTTTCCTGCTTTTTTATTTTTATTTAACGAATAAAAGCAAAAGCAAAAAAATAAAACGAAATGTTTTCAGAGAGATAGTACAAATATTGAAGAAAATTAGCTTAAATAGCTCATTTCCGATTAAGCAGTTTCTTCGAGAGTGTAATGATGTACAAACTTTTTTTTTTTTTTTTCTCGTACCTTCATTTTCTATGTTCTCATATACGTTTTGCCTTTGTCACATAAATGTTCAAATTTTATTTAGCAAAATTTAAAGTAATTTTTCCAGCTTATATACTCACCGGTAATTCTATATTCACAAAGTGAGAAGAAAGAAAATTTAAAAAAAAAAGTTTCAACATATTTCTTCAATTATTTCTTCTTCGACATTCACATTTAATTTTCTGCAATTGCCAAATTTAGCCAGCCATTTTTTGCGGCGATAGTTCAAAGGTCAAATATTTTATTAATTTTTTCAATTCCGAAATATACCGTATGAATAAGTGCCTAGAAAGCAATCCTTTAAGTTTTACAATGTTCTGGAAAAGTAAATAAAGACAAATTTCTAAGACTTATTTATTTTGTCGTAATAATTGCTTCTCATGTACATTTTTCTCCTCCTTATCAATTAATCATTTTATTAATTATATTATTCAAATTGCAGCTATTTTGTAATTTATCAATTCAATTTCCAAAGGTATGTTGTGGAAATTGATTCTTATCGATAAGTTTTTTTTTTTTTGAAATGATAATTGAAATTATCTTTCTGTTTTTTGCACAGCACTACAGTAAATGCATATAAGATGCATTTTTCTATAACTCTCAATTATCTAAAATAAATTTAAATTTTCCAAATTTTATAATCAAAAAAAAAATTGAATGATACGATAATGTTATGAGTAAAATCTCGACATTGCGTAATCTCTACATCTATTTTTCATCTTTTTTTTTCAACAGATAACTACAGATATTTTTACACACTATTTATCTTTTTTTTTTCTTAAATTTACATATAACTTATATACTGTGCCTTAGTTTATAATTAGTAAATATTTATAAATCTTCAGATTCATTTACATACACTAAAATTTCTCTTCTGATGATAAATGTTAGAACATTCAAGGACAGGTAAACAGGTATTCTCGAATGTTTCAAGATGTTATTCTTGTTACAAAAGAAAAAAGTTCGTTATCGTTTGTCAACTTTCACCTTTTTTTTTCTTGTTTTCATTTTCCTTTATCAATGTGATGATAAAAAAAAAGATAAGATGAGAAAAAGAAAAAGGTAAGATGAGATATTGTTGAAATGAAATAAAATTTAAAGAAAGAAAAAAAGCTAAAATAGAGAATGGAATATGAAGTAGTTTGAAAGTGCTAAAGTAAACGAAGCGAGACTGATCCAATTTCTTAAGTTTGAAAAAAAAAAAAAACTTTTCGTCTAGCCTAAATATATTAGCTTGAAAAGTTGAAAAAATTTTTGACTAAATTATTTTGCTAAATTTTAATTGATAATAAAATTTTATTATCAATTCCAATAATCTTATGATAACATATAGACATTTATTTGTCAAATATTTACTAAAAAATTTTTTTTGATAATAATTTAAAAAAAAAAAACAAAGCAAAAAAAAAATTTGCTAATTTTGCTAAATGAAATGCATTTCAAATAAATTATTTTAATTAATTTCAAAAATTTTTGGAATGGATTAATTTAATTTCATGCAAAAATTTCATATAATTAATTTATTTGAATGTAAATTTGCAACGATAATTTTTCATCAAAATTTTAGAATAATTCAAAATTCTACGCCTACGTTTCAAATTTAATGTAATAATTTTAAAAGTTTAATTTTATAAATGAAGAATATGAATTCTAACAAGTGTATTGATTTAGAACTAATTATCAAGTTCTTTAATTTAATCTCGACAAAACGAATTAACAGTTTGAACTTGAACACTTAATCTCGTCTAAGTTTTTTTGGCAGAAAGAATTCCATTATCATGTAATAAAATAAGCCTAGTTGTTTACTGATTTTGATTATAAAATTAATATATATGTCTGTATACATATAATTTGTAGTGATTTAATTTCGTAGAGATTAGTTGAATGATAAATGATAATAAAGATTGATAAAAGTTTGCTTTATCAATCAATATATATATATAAGTTTCTCGCAAATTAAATTTTATAAATGATACAATAATGAAGCAAAAATGATTTAGTAGGAGGATGAAGAAAAAACCAATTGGTAATTTAAGAGTTTTGTTTACCGAACGACCTAGACAGTCACCGATTTAAGATGATTAGCTAGCAATAAAAAGAATGCAAACTTTTCCACGATCATCTTTATCATCATTAATAATCATTATTATCATCATTACCATCATTATCATTATCATCATCAACATCTCATCATCCCATCATCATCATTTTATCTATCTAATTTTTCTTCATTTTGATCGAATAATGTTGATTGAAAATAAAAAATTTTCATGATTTTGTCCTCAGTGATTTCGTTTATTTGATGTTTCCTGAATTGTTCCAATTCTCTTCGAAATATTCTACTTTTTTTTATAATTTTTCCCCTTCTAAATAATAAATCTCTCTCTCTCTGTGTCTTTTTTGTCTCTTTCTGTCTGTCTCTCTCTCTCTCTCCTTCTTTTTTTAACTACCATCACATTCATTTTCTTTTAATTAGACCACTTATCATGTTTCAAGATATTTTAACAACGACGAACATTGCTATCTTTATTATTATCCTATTTTTATTTTTAATTTTTACATTTTCACTTATGCTTTAAAAACCTTTTCGAAGTGAGCACTTCATTTTCATTTTGAAATTTTACTGATAAATTTTATCAGTAAACTTCGTATTTGAAAATAAAAGCATTTTGAAGTTAGTAACATATATCATAGTATTTATTACTGAAAATTGTAACAGAATGATAATTGATAAAAATTGAAGTTATAATTTAAATCGAATGTGTGTCATATCAAAATATGATTTCATGGCCAATTATATAGAGATTTATATTACTTGTTCATGTAGTTTTTCATTTATTCTGATATCATTCTGATAATGGAATTAAAATTGTAATGCACTTCATTAAATTAATTAATATTATTACTATTTGTTGTACAACAATACTTTTCATAGATGACGAGAATCAATAATGGATAAACATTTTATCATTTACTACATTTCATTTACAAATTGGAATGACCTTAAATTGAATAACGAGAAACCATTAGGTATAATTTTCATAAACTTGATAACTTTTGATAAATGGAAAAGGTCAAGTTCAGATAATTTAAAAGAACTGAATTTAAGTTTTTTCGAAACTCACTTCTCTTTGATCATATTTATTTAACATAAAGTTCGATCATCGGATTTTGTTTAATCATTATAAGATTTTCTTGAATTTAATTTAATTTAAAATTTTCGATCTCTCATGCAATACTTTTCATAGATGACGAGAATAATCTTCTTTTGACCTTTTCAGTGAACCGGACAACCATTAGTAAATATTGGAATAAAATTTAAAGCTAAGCTTGAAATTATATGAACAGGTAAATCTCGAGGATTTTTGCGCCTTATTTATTCATAAGTTTTTATCGAGAAATTAATTAACATATTAAGTTTTCAATATTTGATTTTTTCAAATGATTAAATGCTCTAAATAATTCCATTATCGTATATTGTACATCAGTCAAGTTCGATTTCTATTTAAAACTTCTCGAAGTAAGCATATTTATATTGTAAGCATGAAAAATATCATTATCATTATCAGCATATCAATCGTAAATAAATATCTTAGCAATGATATTATGTACAATTAGATGTACAAATGCTTGCAAAAAATATGCAAAAGAATTTGAAATAATAAAATTGACCATCGAAATATTGCGAATTTAATTATTAATAAATTATCATTTATTAATAATTAAACTTTCAAATTTTATTGCTCAAATTAATTAATAATTTTGTCGATTTATTCACTCCTTTTTTTTCCCATAAATCAAACCTTAAAATTTGCTTAACTTTTTATCATCCTATCTCGAAATTCATTTGAAATATAAGATGAATTTAAGTGATAAAAAAAAAAAAAAACAAACGAATCATTTAAATTTGCTTATCAGATTAATAAAGCAGGAAAAGAAAAAAAAAGAAGGAAAAGCTAATGCATCTGAAACGGATTAGAAATAATTTAGCATCTACTCTCGAATACTATCATTTGAAATAATTTTATTAATTTATTATAAAATAAATGTTAAAATGCAAACTTCCTTCTTTGGATTAAATTTCAAGCAAATCTAAATTTTCAGCAATAATTTTTATATACAAAGTTTTGTAAAATGAGCTAACAAATGCTTTCTAAATTTTGATTCGTATCGCATCAAATTTCTGCTTCCAATAAAGAAAACAAAAAATTAAAACTTCTGGCCGGTTGTGGGAGAGAAATTTCGATTAAAATTTTAGCAAATAGAAAAAAAATGGAATTAAATCCATCTCGTATTATATGATATTCTTTGAGATGATATTTTCAAATGCTAAATAATTTTTGCATTTAATTTATTAAAAAACTTCCGTCTTATCTCTCAAATTAAGCCTAATTTTGTCTCCTAAATTAAGCCTAATATTGTTTCCTAAATTAAGCCTATTTATGCACATTTTATCATGTACTAGTTATCAATATGTTATAGTTTAATCAATTCGTATTTCTATCATCTCAATGAACCTTATCAATTGATATAGTTATTTCAAGTTTAAAGAAGTAGAATGATAATAAAGTTTATTAATTTTGTTGTTATTGTTTTAATTACTTATTATAGGCTATGCTTAAAATACCGAAATCTTAAGCCAATGATAAACTTTGCTTATCATTAAGAAAAATTGCTTCACAATGATATCAATTCAACAAATCAATCTATACTATTTTTGGATGAATTAAAATAAATAAAAGAAAAAAAAAGGAATTTAGCTTGAGATATACTGATTATCACTAATTTGATCTTTCACCTTTTTGAAACTTTAAATTATCCGAGAATGCAATTGCTAGAGCAGATGAAGGAGAGAAAAAAAAAAACCACTCTATTTGAGCATATATAAATATATATTGAGATTAGTAAAAGTGAAATTTGGAATTTGTGTTCTTTTTTTTTTTAACTAATTTGATCTGTTCTCGAACAATTACTACTTTAAAAAAGTTTTTATTACTTTTTATCCTATCATAAATGTAAATGTTAGACGATAAATGGATGTATATGCTTGTTACTGATAAATTATCACCAAAATAATAGGCAAAAGATCAAACTAATTATCACTTATCAAAATGTCAGTTTGCTAGAAATATTGCAGACTGAAGAATTTGTTTTAGGATTATAAATATTTTCAAAATGCTAGCCAGTTTGTTTCAATTGACTAATTTTTTTTTTTGGCATTTTTTTATTTTTTAGCCAATAAGTAAATATATGGCATATATATTTCAATTTGTTATTTTTTAGGCCAACAATTTGTTGTTTTTAGGCCAAGTTGTTGCTTTTAGGCCTTTAAGTATTAAATATAAAAATGCAGCTAATATTAAGAAGTAGAAAATATATTAAAAATAATACTTTATGAAAATTTTTTTGTTGCTTTATTTTTAATTACTTTAGCATATTTCTTGGCTTCCACTTTTTTTTTCAAACAAATCAATGTTAATACTTTACCTTTCTAATTTGGCCTTTTTATTTATTGGCCTTTTTAGCCTTTTTTTTTTTAATTTCATCATTTCCTTATATTTCATAATAAGTATTTTCATATTATTCAATTATAGATTATTTTATATTTTACTTTTTCTATTTGTGATAGCACATTAAGAAAAATTTTGCAATTCTCGAATATATCATTAAATTTAAATCGTATCGTTTAAAAATTTGAATATTTTTTTAAAAAAAAAAGTTACAAAAAAAGTTAAAAAAAAAGTTTTGATGTAAAAGAAGAAAAAGGAAAAAAAAATTAACAAATTATTATGATATTATGGGAAATAATTGTTAAGAAATATCATATTTGTTTGTTTTTTTTTTTTAAATTTTTTATATTAATTTTATTTTCAAATTTGCTTTTAAAAAAAAAATTAAAAAAGAAGCAAACTTTTAGCAAAAGATATTTGGGAAAAAAGTTTTTCACTAAAATTATCATTAATTTTTTTATTTCATGATAATTGAACTTTGATAAAATGATCTAGCAATATAAGTACATATTTAATTCTTTTATTTCAAATATTTTCAAAATTAAGTATCAATTAATTAGATTAAGCTAAAATCATTCAGCAATATTAAAGTTTGCAAAATTTTTTTTTATCAGTTTCTTAAAGGATTTTATTTTTATCATTTTCATAATCAATTATCAGTAATAGATGTAATTTTGCAAGAAAGATTTAACATATTAATGAGCACTGTTATAAGTTTCAACAAATCATAAATGTGATGGAATTTTTGTGGATTATAATTGAACACAATAAATGCAAGCTGATCAAATATTTATTTATATTCTGTTGAATTTATTTTTCGATATTTAAAGCTTACTGATATGAAGTTATTGATAAAAAAAATCGAAAAAAAAAAAAGAAAAGCTTATCGATTTATCAACATAAAGCATATACCTGTTAAATCATTAATATGTAGCAGACAGGTGTAAATTTTCATAAATGTTGTATGATTTCTCATTTTCATTTCAATTTATTTAACAAATCTTTCATTCATTTCATTGACTTTGATCAGTTCCTTTCTTTCTTTTTTTTTTTTTTTTTTGTTTGTTTATCAGTGACAATCCTATAACTTATGATATCAAAAGATTTGACTTTTAATTTAATGCAACAGTAATTTACGTAAGTGTAACTAACTAACGGATTCGACGTATCCATTGAAGTGATATGTAAACAAAATTACGTGTTGTAGATTTTACAATTTCTACAATTGGATAAATATTATTGTTACGATTAGACAAATCAATCGCCAATAAATATGAATCCATGATATATCACTAAATCCATGATATATCATTACTAATATTATCCATCATATCAGTAGTGATAGTAGATTTTGCAATTTCTACAAAAAAATAATATGCTAATTGTTTAGATAAATATTATTGTTCGAACTACGATTAGAGAAATCAATCGCCAATAAATATGAATCCATGATATATCACTAAATCCATGATATATCATTACTAATATTATCCATCATATCAGTAGTGATAGTAGATTTTGCAATTTCTACAAAAAAATAATATGCTAATTGTTTAGATAAATATTATTGTTCGAATTACGATTAGAGAAATCAATCGCCAATAAATATGAATCCATGATATATCACTAAATCCATGACATATCATTACTAATATTATCCATCATATCAGTAGTGACATCTTTATTCATCATTTCTCAAAAAGTTTTATAAATAAGAAAGAAATGATAACATACTATTTTTTTGTATGATATATCATTGCGAATATCATCTATCATATCAGTAGTAACATCTTTATTTATCATTTTTCAAAAAGTTTTATAAATAAGAAATGATAACATACCAAATTTTTTTCGAACTTCTCGAATTAGGATAACTTGAATTTATTCAAATATTCGAGTAACTAATTTTTTACTAACTATGATAAGAAAATTAAACTGAAAAAAATTCATAACCTGTAGATTTCTTTTTCGAGAAAGCGGGAATACTTTGGAGGAGAAGGATTTTAAAATATCCAATGTCTTCATCAATACTCACAATTTATACGAGGGAAATTTTATGTTCTGAACAGACTTAGATAATTCTATTTGTATTAACTACTCAAGAAGTTAATATAATTGAATAATTTTATCTTTTTACAATTTTATCTTCTTATCACAAAGCTTACATTTTATCACCTTCCAACTGGAAAAATCAAATAATTATTGAAAAAAAAATTGACTGTTTAACGATAAATACCGATGCTTAATTCACTTTTCTTTTTTTCTTTTTTTACTAATTATGATAAGAAAATTAAACTGATAAAGAAATTGGAAAGTTTTTTTATTTGTAAAAAATTTTGAATTTAATATAATATAAGACTGATAAAGATTTATGAATAGGTATACTTTCTGAAAGTTTCAAAAAAATTCAAATTTTATGAATATGTAAATAATCGAGAATTATCATTAATTCCCAGAAGAATTGAATTAAGCGAATTGATTTAAGAATTATCATTCCGAATTTTTTCTTTTACTTTATTTTATCAGATTTGCTTCTAATCAGTTATTTTCATATCAATTAAAATTTATTAGTTCTAAACGTAACAGATAAATTTATTTATGTTTGTAAAATTGTGATAAGAATTTTTTTAACTTCAAAAAAAAAAGTGGGTATCATAATTTTTTTAATTAATTCTTGGAACAAAAAAATTCATCAAATTTAGCAATTTATTAATCATAAATTTGATATTGTGCCAAGTAAATGAAAATGTTAATCATAAATTTGATATCATGCCAAGTAAATAAATATTGAAAGAATTAAAATCATTATAATTATCACTGTACAACTAAAATGCTAATTACTTGTTGTAAGATAATTTCCAAGTATCAGCAACATTAACGACGAGATAATAAAAGAAAAAGTTTCAAGCACACCTGTAGTTCATAAAATATATTATATTTAATAGTAAATTTGCCATATATGACATCATATAATTTACTGCAAAATTTGGATAAAAGCCAAACAAAACAATAAACATTGGAAGTAAAAATCTACATAGAAAACATATGAATACACTGTAAAATGAGTTGTTACTACATTATAAATGAAGTAATTAATAATATTAATTAATAATAGGTTTAAAATATTGATAATAACTTATATATCTTCTCCATATTTTAGCTTATCACTAACACTACATTATAAATGAAGTAATTAATAATATTAATTAATAATAGGCTTAAAATATTGATAATAACTTATATATCTTTTCTACATTCTAGCTTATCATTAACATTGATAGCATTTATAATAATTTTTAGACTGTTTGTACTAAATCTACGTAATATTCCTGTTACAAACTTAAATAAAATTTGTATGTACAACTAAATTAAATTAAATATCTTATATGAAATAATTTTAATAGCCTGAAATATTATTCTGTAGTTACAAAAGACATATCATAATCTAGCTGATAAAATTCCCTGATAAGAACGATCGGATTTATTTAATTTCGTATTTTTTAAATTGAAATTCAATTCAATGTGCGCTGTGGTAATAAATAATTAATTAAATATCAAATCACAAAGTCGTTTTTTTATTTTAAATTTGCAGCGCTAAATAATTTTTGTTATCTTATGATTTGTTCTGATAAGGATATTATATTGCTGAAAATACAAAAATATTTTAGAAAATAACGAATTATCTTCTTGTAATGGATAAAAAAGCAAAATAGATAAGCTGATGATAGAGTAATTCTATAAATAATTTTTTTTCTGACTATTATCATCGACAATAATTTTATTCTAAGAATGGAATCAATGATATCATCACACTTATCTGCAGCATTTCGAACTTATTTTTTTAAAGATGCTTGCAATCTTAGAAATTTCCGGCTTGATAATCCAATGAAGCAATCAAAATTTCTAGTATTGATAAAGAGATATTAAATATGTAAGTAAAGTAGCAGTCTGAGTGATAAAGAAAATGAAAAATTATAGGCAACTTTTCTATGATAACATCTATCAAAGATTTATCATTCCATTAATGCTCTCAAAAATGAAAAAGTTAAATATATAAGTTATCATAGGTAACAAATACATTTAATTATTGCTACTAGTTATAAAAATAATTGAATACAATTAAAAATATTAGGAAAAGCGTTCCAAAACATTTTAAAAGATCAAGAATCAAAAAAAAAAGTTTAGTATTATTCGAGAAAATTGACAATCTAAAAAAAAAATTTATTTTTTGTTTTGTTGGAATTTCAACTTTTTTGTGCAAAGATGGAAATTTGTTGTGAAAAAATTTCGAATTTGTGAATTGATAATTTTATAATCATTTAATGATAAATAATAATAAAATAGATTGTCAGCTTTTTCACAAAATTTAATTAATTAATTTATGTAAGTTCATTTTAATTTCTTAACAAATTGTTGATCAATTATTCATTTCATTTTCTATAAATACTTAATTTTTATTTCACCTGTCTTTTTATTGACGATACCTGTCTTCATAAAGTCTAAATCAAAGCAAGTAGTAAAACGATGTAAAAATAAAATTAATTAATTTAGCAATTGTTTGCAGCAAAAATTTCGTAAAATTTCATTTCTGTTATCTTCCAATAATAGTGATAAATTTAATTATCATCACTTGCTTATTCTGTTCCTTTTTTTTTTCTAATCAGTATGGTGATAAAATGTTATCAGAAATATGCCAAATAAATATCATCACAATAATGAAATACGATATAAAATTACATGCAAATTTTTTTCCTAGTTTTAATAAAATTTAAAATTTAATTTTAGTAAATTCGAGAAATCGAATTTGCCAAAGATTACTGCCTTTCGGCATTCTAATGCTCGAGATTTCGTGTCTCAGAGATGATCAACTATTATTGACAAATACAAATTTGGATGATTTCCTACAACATTATGTATTTCCAATACAATTCATACTTGGTGTTACCGGTAATTCTATCAATCTTATCGTACTTCTTAGCAAAGGAATGCGTTCAAAAGTTTGTTTATTTATTTTATTCTCTGATTTTTGTTTATTTGTTTATTTATTTACTTGTTTACTTGTTTATTTATTTATTCATTTACTTGTTTACTTGTTTATTTGTTTATTTATTTATTCGTTTGTTTGTTTATTTATTATTATTTATAATATTTCAAAGAACTTTCCAATATTTGTATTCTATTCATACTAGTACGTATTTTATTTATTTAAAAATTTAAAAAAAAAAAAACTTCTTTTCCTATATATATAGCTACTATATATAGGAATAATAAATAAATTTGTATATCTCAATTACTATCATAAATTTTTAAATGATAAAATAAGTATTAATATGAATAGAATAGAATAAAAAAATACATGAATAGAATAATATAAATATGAAATGAAAGGATTTCTTATTTAAAGTATTATGATAATCAGTTATCAGTTCTTGTTCTTTTAGACAAATTCATTGTTATCAGCAATGGCATTTGCTGATTTAGCATTATTATTTTGCATGCTACCACATTCGCTAGCATCGTTCGAAATCGCATATCGCAGCTATACATTTCGCTACTTTTACTATGTTAGCAAGCGACAATTAAATGCATTCGCAAATTTTTTCTCGACCGCAGCAACTTGGCTCGTCATTTTACATTTTTCATCAACTTTTCATCGTTTTTTTTTTTTTTTTTTGTCGCTTTTATTTTATTGAAACTATTAAAGTATGAAGTATAAATATTACTATTCCTATTCCTTATCTTATTCCGATAAAAAATATTAATTTCTTAGTGATATAGCTATATTTGATTAGAAAAATTTCTGAATATACTATTCCTATTCCTATATATCTATAAAAAGTACTAATTCCTTATTGGTATAGCTATATTTGATAAGAAGATAGTTAGTTATTTAAGAATTTATTTATTCTATTCATATTTTAGTACTAATTTATTCTATTCCAAATAAAATATTCTAATTTATTTGAATATTAATAATTTTATTAATTACTAAAAATAATTAAATATGGTATAAATTATTAACAATCTTTATTTTTTATTATTTTAATTTTTTCATTATATTCATCAATATTTTTACTACAATTTTATACTTATTAATTTATATTTTTATAATTTTTAGGCAAGAAAATGATAAAATTGATAATAATGATAATAATAATAATCAGATAATAAGTATTGAATATTTATGATAATATTTTGATATTATCAATATATAGTTAACATTTATAAATTCTTAGGCTAGTACTTACGGTATCTGTTGAACGATTTATTGGTATTCGATCACCAGTTCATGCACATTTTTAAATGGAAAGAAAAAGGCGTCTTATTGATTATTGTATCGATATTTATTGGCGGCATTTGTGATAACATTTTATCATCATATTGCTTACAAATATAGCATATATACAGTATGCAATGGTACTCAATTAAAGGGTAACGTCAGGCCGGTTTGTTCATTGTTATTTTCTTCCTATTCTGTATTGATTATTTGATAACTGCTGATAAATGATATTAATTGGCTGATAGCAACAATACACACATTGATATGGCAATTATACTAACTTTTTAAGCTCTTATAATGATATCAGTTGAATCAGTTCGTTTAATTGGAATATTTTGAGATTGGAATTAAAATATAATTTGTTAAAAACTTTCATTATCTTTCATTTATCATAAACATTTATCAGCATTATTAACTTTTTAAGCTCTTATAATGATATCAGTTGAATCAGTTCGTTTAATTGGAATATTTTGAGATTGGAATTAAAATATAATTTGTCAGAAAGTTTCATTATCTTTCATTTATCATAAACATTTATCAGCATAAGCACTTAAAAATATCAAAAATTTTTAGTTCTTAGCTAAAAAATTTCTAAAATAAATTTGATTAAAATGATAAATTTAGAAAATTTAATTTCTATTAATCATATATACTTAATAAATTAAAAACTAACTAAAATAATAAAATACGATATAAATTACAGATAAATTATAATTGGACTGGAAATAAATTATACGGTAAAATGCTAACAAAGTATATTTATTATGGGAAATATTTACAACTGATAACGGTTATCTTAGTACCAATTATTGCTGTTGCATTCCTCAACGTATCACTCATTTGTTTGATGCGTAATCGTATCGTAATACAACGAAATCGTAGTACCAGTAATAACAGTGACTATAGGTTTAATTTCTTACTATATTTTTAAATTAGAAAAAAAAAACGGTAGAGTAAAAATGATAAGAGAGAAGAAGAAAGTGATAAATTGAAATGATACGTATAAAGTATTTCTAGAATTTTATTTTTATTTTTAAATTTTAAAATAATTTTAAATATTTATATTTGATCATTACAGTATGCTACGAAATTGTAATGATACTGGAATAATGCAACGGCAAGAAAAGAAAGTAACTGTTACGGTATTAGCAATTGTAACCTGTTTTACTATAACTCATGTAAGCCCTCCAAACTTTTATTATCTGTTCCCTCAATTGCAATTCAGTAAATTTGATTATTTATTTGATCATATCAGTTATTCGATTTATCATTTCAATAATTTCATGCATAAAAATTAGTTCTTAAAAAAATTATAGATAAATTTTATTTGATAAATTAGATAAAAAAAAAATTCTTCCGCTACATAAAAATAATCTTAATTATTAAATTTGCAATTTAGAATAAATTTATTTTATAAATTTTAGGCACCATCATTGATACCATTTGTTTGGGAAACATTAGGCATATCAAAGCAAAATCCAAGGCCTTTTTTAGCAACCGTTAGTATTGCTAATTCATTGCTTATCACCGGAAAAGTTCTTAATTTTGTATTATTTTGCTCAAGTTCGGTGCATTTTCGTCGTCGTCTTATGCACATATTACTTTCTCATTTCGTAAGATTTTTTTTTTTAAATTTTATTTCATTAAATTTTATCAAATTTTTGCATCCATTATTATCATCAACTTTTTTTTTTATCACTTAAAAAATAACTATTTTACATATATCATAAATAATTTCTAAATAATTTCATTAAGATTAAAAAACGATAAATAAATAAATAATGTAAAATTTTTTTCTTCATTTTTTTTAAAAATTTCAAAAAATATATGCTCAAATTTTCAATTTGTTTTTTTTTTTTTTTGAAAAATTTAGATGAAACGATCAGAAAGTAGAAAATCAAGAAAAATATCAATATCACAAATCAGAAATTCCACACTTGTACCTCCGATGCAAAAATTGAGCACATCCTTCAACCGACGCTCAATTCAATGGCAGGATTCAGTTGGAAGTAAATTTTTGGTTGAAGGAAATATTTGAAATATATAATTATAATCACAATAAAAAAATTATTATTATTTTCTTTATCTCTCATCTTAATTTCTTCCCTCTCTCTCTCTCTCTCTCTCTCTTTCTCTTTATCAGATTTTTTAAAAAAATTTTTTCGAAAAAAAAGTTGATTATATAATGTAATTATAATAGTCCGTAAGGATTATAATGAAATTGAACATGAATTTAAAATTTGAGTATGAATTTAAAAATTAAGCCTCTCTCTCTCTCTCTCTCTTCTTCTTCTTTGCTATGTTGATTGTATTGTATTGAATTGAATTAAAATGAATGGAATTATTTATATATTTATTTGTTGACAGTATTATATGTCATTACTTGATCTCATTTATATTTATACAAAAACTCGTAACAAATTACATTAAATATGATTTATCATAGCGTAATCATTTTATCACTATATATAAATGATAATTTTAAAACAAAACGAATATTATTCAATAAAGAATAAAATAGAGAGAAATTTGCTTATATCACTGTTCTTTTTTTCCCATTTCGCTGAATCTAATCTTTAAATAAATCGCTAAATTAGCGTCAAATTTGCGAAATTCGCAGAATCGATTTGTTGCGAAAATTTAAAATTCATTGAAAATGGTGGTGGTATATATGGTGCTTGTTTTGGTATATTAACAAGAAAAAATTCATCCTTCAAAGCTCGATCTGCTGAATAACGTTCTTCAGCTGAATAGATGATAAGCTTCCGTAATAATGAAAGACATATGTCGGAAGCTAATGGTACTGAAAAAATTAATTTTATTGGAATAAAAATATACGAATTTTAAGTATAAATTAAGCTAAAATATCAAAATAAAATTCGATATAATTTAAAATACAAAAATCAAATTCAATATAATTTAAAATGAACATTTATATTGAATATGATATAAAATTTTATAATTTTAATTAATACTAATATATGTCCAATAAAAATGATTCCTTCATTTCTAATTAATTTACGAGAAGAATTGAAAATGCAAAAAGATCATTACCTAATGCTTTCCAATCATCTATCGGTTTATTATCCACTGAAATAATCTTACTATAGTCTGGCATAATATTCCAACCTTTCCAGTTTTGTTCACATTGGTGAGCCAAGCACTGATATCAATTTCCCGATTTGTTCGATATCATTTTTGCCCCGTAATATCAATAATTATTTCAATAAACACATTTTTTAAATTATGAATTTCAAAATTTATGCAATGAAAATACTAGATTGTCTAATTACAGGATGAGTCCCAATAAATCAATCCTATTCTTATCATTATACTACTATATTTATACCGTAAGAACTATTCTTATCACTTGCACGGTAAGAACCTATTCTTATCATTTGCACGGTAAGAACCTATTGTTATCATTTGCACGGTAAGAACCTATTCTTATCACTTGCACGGCAAGAACCTATTCTTATCACTTGCACGGTAAGAACCTATTTTATCATGATACTACTGTATTTAACATTGTTTAATGTACGAATATCATTGCTGTATTTTCTCATACAGAAAATACGACAATTCTATGTTCCTGCTAATTTTTTTTTTTCTTTTTTACCAATTTATTAACAATTAAAAAGTAACCGCAAATAACGGTGACCCATTATAAAATTCAGTAAATATACAACCACAACCCATTCATCAATTTTCGGATCATATGTTGTCGAACCGAACAATAATTCAGGTGCTCGATACATCTGGATGCTACCTGAAGCAATCATCTGACCTTAGTCGAATTAAATAAAAAAAAAAAGCGACAAACATTAGTAAAAAGTTTTTGCTTTTTTTCCTTTTTTAATTTAATCTATTAATTCCTACCTGGCAATCATAATTTCGATTAGGATCATCCGGTGCATAAATACAACATTGTCCAAAATCCGTAATTTTCAATAGTCCTGTCGATGTAATCAATATGTTATCGCGGTTTTATATCCTTCAAATATCATATATATATTAATGTTATCATATCAAACAGAAAACTTACATCTAATCACTAATTTCTTTTTTTTTTTTTTTGCTTTTGTTTATAAGATAATTTTTTTTGAATCTAATACCTTACCCGATGCATGATATTTAAATTGTGAAGATAATTTACACCGACAAATAATTGATACATGTAATATCGAGGAATTTCATCATTTAATGGACGATTGAAATCTTCAATTGCTAATTTCAAACTTGATCCAACATATTCCATCACAAGCGAAACCGTATCCGTATCAAGAATTACATCAAATAATCTAACAATCTTAATTGAAAAAAAAAGATATAATTCAATTTATTGTTTCAAGTCAAGAAATTAATCTGCTAATGACATAAACAATATGTTTGCTTATTTAATAAAAAGTTTAAAAAAAAACTTTTATTTTCTAAAATGATAAAGATAGATTATATTGATACATTCTTTTCCAAAAAAAAAAAATGATAAAGATATACTGATATAATTGATAGATATATTGTGAGCTAATTTATTGTTTCAAGTCAAGAAATTAATCTGCTAATGACATAAACAATATGTTTGCTTATTTAATAAAAAGTTTAAAAAAAAACTTTTGATTTTCTAAAATGATAAAGATAGATTATATTGATATATTCTTTTCCAAAAAAAAAAATGATAAAGATATACTGATATAATTGATAGATATATTGTGAGCTAATTTATTGTTTCAAGTCAAGAAATTAATCTGCTAATGACATAAACAATATGTTTGCTTATTTAATAAAAAGTTTAAAAAAAACTTTTGATTTTTTCTAAAATGATAAAGATAGATTATATTGATACATTCTTTTCCAAAAAAAAAATGATAAAGATATACTGATATAATTGATAGATATATTGTGAGCTAATTTATTGTTTCAAGTCAAGAAATTAATCTGCTAATGACATAAACAATATGTTTGCTTATTTAATAAAAAGTTTAAAAAAAAACTTTTAATTTTCTAAAATGATAAAGATAGATTATATTGATACATTCTTTTCCAAAAAAAAAAATGATAAAGATATACTGATATAATTGATAGATATATTGTGAGCTAATTTATTGTTTCAAGTCAAGAAATTAATCTGCTAATGACATAAACAATATGTTTGCTTATTTAATAAAAAGTTTAAAAAAAAAACTTTTAATTTTCTAAAATGATAAAGATAGATTATATTGATACATTCTTTTCCAAAAAAAAAAAATGATAAAGATATACTGATATAATTGATAGATATATTGTGAGCTAATTTATTGTTTCAAGTCAAAAATTAATCTGCTAATGACATAAACAATATGTTTGCTTATTTTAAAAAAGTTTAAAAAAAAAACTTTTATTTTCTAAAATGATAAAGATAGATTATATTGATACATTCTTTTCCAAAAAAAAAAATGATAAAGATATACTGATATAATTGATAGATATATTGTGAGCTAATTTATTGTTTCAAGTCAAGAAATTAATCTGCTAATGACATAAACAATATGTTTGCTTATTTAATAAAAAGTTTAAAAAAAAAACTTTTAATTTTCTAAAATGATAAAGATAGATTATATTGATATATTCTTTTCCAAAAAAAAAAATGATAAAGATATACTGATATAATTGATAGATATATTGTGAGCTATTTATTTGTTAATGAATAAATATTAACAAACATTTTTATGATAAGCATTTCGCAAAGCGAACACTTCTCGAATCAATGCAATTTCATTTCGACTATTTCGTTTCAGCGGTATTCGTTTTATAGCTACTACTTCGTGGCTCTGCAAAAAAAACTTCAAATATTAATTCGAATAATTAACTTTAGAAGATCATTTATTTAACAATTGCATATTTTGTATGTTGCTAATATTGCAGTAATTTAGATCAGATTGTTCGATCTTCAAAATGATCGAGAAACTGAAATTAGTAGTCGAGAATGTTTCTTGTTCAATTTTCAAAATGATCAAGAAATGAAATTAGTAGTCGAGAATGTTTCGCTAAAAAAAAAAACCTAGAAGAATTAATCATAAATGATTGAAATATATTCAAATTATAGAATTTGGATAAATCAATTTTGCTACTAAAGTAGTGATAATTTTGATGATATTTTTGCGCTAATAACCTGCCTGGAAATGAATTGCTTTCAAAACAACACCAAATGTACCTCGACCAATAACAGAAATGATATGATAGGAATTATCATAACCCTCCGATGTATACAATCGTGATTTTGACATTTTTTTTCGTTTCTTCAAAATCTGAATACAATTATCATGTTAAACATCTACAATAATCCTCGAATCCTGTGATGAGATTTACACAAAAAAAAAAATTAATGTAATTTTTATAATTTGATTAATAAACAAATATCCTTTGATAAAAATGATTGCTAGAGAATTTCCAGAATTATTGATACTATTTTTATAAAATCGATTGTAATTTGTTTGAAGAAATTTCTCGAAATAAGTTTCTCAATTTTTGTTTCAAAATCGATAATACATTCAATTTTTCCAATAAACGAACTACTAAAAGCTGTAAACTTTTTATAACTATTAAAAACCTAAAATTTATATCAATTTCGTAATTTATCCAAATATTTTATCGATAAAATGTGCTTCTTTAAATTTAAAATAAAATAAAAAGATAAATCTATATGATTTCATAAAACGTTCGTCCAACTGCTTACCTAATGCAACGCTATCCGTAACCATGGAAACATTGAGTAACAATTATCTTATCACCAGTTAAAAAAAAAAAAAAAAAAAGACTTGACATCTAGTATCATTTCCAGATTCTCAAGAGTACATTGCAAATAATAGTATGAAATAGTATAATATCGAAAAGCTGTGATAATTTTTGGTGCACTAAATTCGCAAATGCATGAATATGTATTGTTGATATGATATATCATATCAGCTTATATATATATACATGTATAATCGTGAAGCAATTAGTATATATAATTGCTTGAAAAGATGTAGCTTTTAATGTTATGCAATGAAAATTCGTTATGTAATCGAAATTTTATGTATCGAAATAATACAGACATAATGAAATTTGAACATTTAAAGTATGAATATGGAAATTTGGAAACGTTTTAAGCTAAATATAAATTTGCAAGAATGGCAATAGAATTAGATATATCAGAAATTATTAAATTTTGAAAATTAATTTAAAAATTAAGTAGAGAAAATGTAGTAAATGTTATAAGCAATCGAGAAATGATAGCAATAGTAGCCGAATGATGGCTTAATAATTTAACAACCAAAGTACCAAAGCTTCTCGAAATGGACAACTGATTTGTCCAGTGGTGAGCGAGAAAGAAAAAAAAAATTGATAAGCAATACAGGCAGATATTATGAATGGTCAATTTGTATACAGTAAACAGCTCTAACATCAGTATCAGAATTTACGAATGGCACTTCACTTAAATATAACAATTAATCATTCAGACGACTTTTCGTAGAATTCGACCAATCTTTGAGTTTTCTTCAAAAAGACTACGCACCATGTAGACCTAAAAATGAATTCATCCATAGCATAATGTATTAATCAATTTCACACCAAATACTTTATTCGATTACCTGGAAAAGGGCAAACAGCATGACAAACAAATGAAATTCGATTTACCTGCACAGAAAGGGCAAACAGCATAACAAGCAAATGCAATATACTCCAGAAATTTATCATTTCATAACTGCGTTCAATCGCAGTTCGATCAGCCAGTTCTATACTTGCATATTGCCTTTGCAACCTTTCAATTATATTCAGATTATTTTAACATTCGTCGTCACATTCTGAAAATAGGAAACCACTCTTGAAACAACTATCCAAAAACATGAAAAAAAGAAATCAATTCATCTCAGAGACAGATACCGGTTTAGGTGAAACCTAAATACCTGAAAATTATCAACACGTGTGTCCAGTGTCCTCAGAAGTTCTGCTCCAATATTGATTTGTTGATCAAAATCTCCAAGAAAGTGACCACGCTCATCCAAAAAAATACTTCAAAAAAAACTCGTTTATCAGACTGAATACTGAATGTATTATCAAAACAAAATAAATAATCACCATAACCAGCACCAGGCATACTCAAATCAACCCTGAAATACTAATAATTTTAAAAATTTCAAAAATCCAACTTTACAAATTATTTTTCCATTAATAAGCTGATGCAAGACGAATAATTTCTTTGCTAATTCAATTTGTCAATTTGTTCTTTTTTTTTTTAATTCTCCTGTAAAGAACAAAAATTCTGTAAATTTTTAGCTCATGTAATTCAAGTAATGATGTTTGGAAATATGATAGGATAGTTTAGTTTTATCCACTTGAATCATGATATTAAGTACTAAATAAACAACTGGAAAAAGACAGATTTTACATAGGATAAAATATTTTATGATAAAATTAAAAATTTGTCAACAAACTTATGCGTTCCATCAGTATGCTTCAAATCATTGATCAAACGTAAACCTTTCGGTGATGTAATATAGAATGTAATATCGAATCCACCACCAGCAATAGCCTGTAATTAAAAATACCAATTATTATTATCATACATGTATATTATTAATTAAAAATATTCGCTAGTCAAAAAATTAATGAAAATGCTACCTGATAATCAACTTCAAACGATCGATATTTTTCATTAGCAATTGTAAAACCATAACATTCCGTTTTACCGGCTGGTACAATCACCGTATATGCAAATTCATCTGCTACCACCAAAGAAGTCGAGAATAAAAGAAATACGAGATAATGTATGACCATTATCATATCATATGTATATCGCAGCATGTAGAAAGATTACTTTTACTTTTGACAAAATTCTCCATTCATTTTTTGTCCTAATATTGAAAAAATTTCTTGATAAAAATTATATTGAAATAAAGAATGAAAAGTATGTCATTTGATGATATATTTTAATTTAACAAAACAAGAAAACAAACCGTACCCCAAATAAATGGAAATGTTAAAAATTAAAAAAAAAAAAAAAAAAATACAAATCATAATGTGTGAACAAAATTGGCAATCAGATACTAGTTGATAAATTAAAAGTGCAATTTGTAACAATGTTAAATTAAGATAAAAGAGTGTGAGAAGAAATTTTGATTTTAATTGAAGATTTTACTTGTCTCAGTTCCTCTTTCTCTTTTTTTTTTTCTTTGCGAATTATGTTAACACTTTTACTGATTGCTGATAATGTATTATGTTATGTTAACCTGGAGGAATCCAGTCTTTGTTCCTGAATATATGAAATTTTTTACAATTCATAATTCTAATTTGGGCTGATGCTTAACCATTTGCTTAATAGAAAAAGAAATCCTTCACAGGAGAAATGAGAATCAATTAATTAGCTACATTGTTCACTTAACGTACTAACGTTTCGATTTTGAAAAGTATCATAAAAGTCAGTTATAAGTCAATTATGAAACTAAAGGCTCATTTTATACATTCTCTAGCTCCTAAAATCGGATTTATTTTTTATGCTTGAATTTTAAGATATCTTCTGAAACCTAAATTTTCATAATAAAATCTCTTCTGTATGTCACATAAAGATATAAATATATCAGCTCGCTACAACAAACATAATATCCAAAAGATCGTATACATAATATCTCATTATACTAACTAAGCCTGAAACACACTGGATTTTCCACTCAAAAAAGTAAACTGTTAAATAATTCATTCTTTAACCGCAGATGCGATAAGAAATTGCAACTCACTAATTTCGAAATAAACTGAAAATAATTCCACCGTATAAATCAGGATTTTATCATTCATTCATGTTAATGTTAACTTAGCAATTATCAAAGTTGTTAGTGAAATAATCAAATATGAAAAAAGACCAATTTTAAAACTATTACAATACTTCTTTTTTATATGAAAATCCTTATTTCTTCTATTATCTCATTCTTCCTGAAATTATCTTTCTATAGCCGACTATTAATCACTGATCAAACATCGCAATTTTATATAAAACAAACGATGCAAAACATGTCTATTATGATATGTGAAAGCGATCCATTACGATATATCACAGTTTCCTTTCCATCAAAACATATAAGTCACTACCATCATATCATAAATTGATCACAATAAAAATATGGTATAAATTAACAAGAGTCAAAAATGTTATTGTCTTAATAATTTTCCCAACTTCGAATTATCTTCGAACAAACTTCTTATCATATATACCTGGAAAACACAATACATTTATTAAGTGAAAGCAATTTATCCCATCGCAAAATAACAACGGTTTACATGCACCATGTGAAATCATATAATAAATAAAAAGCACCTGTAATAAACCAACGATTATTAATATAGCAGAATTGATAATGGACCACAAAGTCACACGTTCAAGATTAGCATTCATTACTGCTCGATCTCGTGCTTCATATGCTCGTAACAGCGATTGATGATATTCGATTTTATTCAATAAATTTTTGATATTATTAGATGCTTTCTGAAATTTGACTTTTTTTTCAGTCAAAAAGAAAAGGAAAAAAGCAAAGTCATAATTACATTAAATATAAAAAAAAATCAATTAACAGTTGAATTGCTATTAAAATTCAATTAATTATTGTTTCATATGGAATAATATACTTTTAAGCATCATTTTACAATTGGTCTACAAAGATGAGTATAAAGCGAAAAGATTATCTCTGAGAAAAAAAAGATGGTACCAGAGACGCCAAAAGCAAATCCTCATAAAAAAAATTAAAACATTCCACTAGCTTAATTGTAATTTTTTTCTACAATGACTGAACGAACATACCTGGAATTTCTGCATTTCGAAACCAAGTTCACTGTGTTCCTGCCTTACAGGACCGAATTCCTCAACCATGTTTGTTTCATCAAAGCTTCCGTTTTCATCTAACAAGAAAAGTTCAAAGAATAGAACTTTACGTGTTTGATAGCTAAATGAATTATCGAAACATAGTTGATAATCGCCAGATTCTCTCACGGCAAACCTTCAACAGTGTTATCATCTAAAAACAATATTTGCAAATAATTGAAAAACACAATAAAGTAATAATTCGAATTACTTTCCTAACAATATCTTCCAAGCCATTATAGACTATATTTCGGATAGTTTCAATTCAACAACTTGACAATACTATGTCATAAAAGCAAGCCGTCATACTATTACTAGAAAAATCTACGAAGAAAAACATATAAATGAAAATCAGCAATTTGTTAAATGATGATCGATTTATCTGTATAAATGAAACGCAAACCTTACTTATAGCTTCCCTCCACCTTCTTCGTTTCTTGAAGTAAAAGTCTGCCCTCAAAACGCAACATGAAATTGATATTCAAATCGCCACCATCAACTACCTAAAAATATAGTCTGAACATGTCTTCTGAATTAACCTTCATTTATCATCATTGTAAAAGCAGTTAATTCAATCTACTAATTATATTCTAAATTTTTTCTTGCAAATAGATAATGGATAACTCTGATATCAGATGCAATTAGAAGGTGATGAGGGATATATCAAATATTACTACTGTCACTGATAAGTTACACGAAAAACAACACTTTAATTAATAGTGAAAAAGACGAAAGAAAAAGAAAACTTGCTTGATAATCAATTTCCATATATTTATGATTGGTATTATTGACTGCCTGAAAGAAGCAATTTTGTTTTCCAGCATCCACTTCAATCGTATAAGCATATTCAGCTCCGCAGGTAATATGAATTAGTAAACTGAGAATGAACGAGACATACAAACCTCGATCCATCTAATCTGCAATTTCTAATTAAAGACGTGAAATTATTCGTAATCTTTACGTGAAGCAAATATTATTCAGAAGCAGCTCTGTCATGAGCTTTTTTTTATTCATGTCTTAGTGATTTTTTTGCAACAGAAGAAAAAAATCAGCCTAGCGGAACGAAGAATTAGCCTAGAGTAATTATCTTAAATCAGCTAGATGGTAGTCATCTTTGCAGCTTAACAATTTTTTTTAAATTGCTGCAAATACATATTAAATTTTAACTCAAAACACCCTGCTAGCAGCGATAACTTTCGATCATTTCAAATAATCGAAATAAAAGAATCTGTCTGCACAGAGAATGAGATGATAATCTCTCGAAATAATCATATATTCCAAAGAATTTATCCACTTTATGGAAAGAATTATTGGTTGTCTTCTTAATTAAATAAGGCTACAATCCGGAATACCCAATCCGGAATCCCAATAAACACTTGCGAGCACGACGGAGCTAAGCGCACTAACACCAACAGTTTCCTTGCAGTACGGTCTGCAATTTCCTTCGTATTTTACGGTTCAGAGGACTGTTCCGTAAAACGCGGCAAACATCACATAGATTTCGTTGTACGTGGCGAGGTGACAGTGATTACAATAAATGAGGATTAAGTAAAAAAAGAGATAATTATGATAAGTAACGATAGCACGACCTTATCTATAGTGATAATGATAAGAAATGCTATTAGTTACATGATGGCCAATTATAGATTTTGTTATAGCAGTCATAAGTTTTTCGTTAATCCAGAATATTTATCATTAAGTTGTCGAACATCCTGAAATGTTTGCTTATCGAATTTGCCGAAATGTCCGGACATAAAATTTACTCATTCTTGAATATATTAGTAACAAATATATTGAATTGATAACGATTTGCCGCTTTATTTTGATTTCTTTTTTTTTTTTTTTTCAGGTTCCATATTGGAAAATTAAAATTAGAATTGAAAGATTTATTTACTTGTGTGATCTCGAGCTGATTTGTGATCTCATCGATGGCTACCTTAGGACGACGAATCGAACCGAAACCATCAACAACAACCATTTCCGAAGCAATTCCACTCTTACTCGTTCCTGTTACTCGACAACCTGCTGTAGCAATTCCTACACAATTTATTCCACGTACAATTTTTATTGATGCTCAAAGTTTGCAAGCTAATATGGATTCCAATAGAGAAGGTAACAATCAATATTTTAAATGAACTTAAAATTTCAAAGAAATTCAAACAAAACTAGCATTTTCTCAATTATTATCTAAAAATAACAGTTAGAATTAGTAAGATATTGATTGATCAAACTTAAATCACTATTCTCTTTCAGTTATCCATGCATGTTAACAAATCTTTCCTGCTTTTAAATCTATTTATTTTGATCTTTTGTTTATACATTAAATGTCTTAGAAATATACTCAAGAATCTTCATTCCTTTTATTCTGATACTGATCTTGAAGCATCAATCTCGATATATTCTCTTTAGCATTCGAATGAAAGAAATGGTTATAATTTCTTTTAATATTGTAATTCCATTTCTTGTAAGCATTATAGTTGCAATCTTTACATATTTCATACCTTTTTCAACATTGTATTCTAGTCTTTTTCATCAGTATGATTCCAATTCGCTTATCCTTTTTAATCCTCTCTTTTTAGTTTTTTTTTTTTTTTTTTTTTCTCTGATACTTGTAAGTGTTGATGTTTTTGAGGCATATTTAAATTAAATAAGAAAATATTTAATTCTTTACTTTCGCCTGTGTTCAAAAAATTGCAGGTAATATACTCCTATGAAGATGCAAATATTATATAACGACTCATTTTATGATGTTGATACAGTCGATGAAAAATATTTAATGTCCAGAGAATCCAGAGATTTTTATCTTATCCATATGAATCATAGATATAGTAAGGGATAAGGATTTATATTATCTTTATTGAAATCGCAATAACATTAAGTGAAACATGGGATATTATCAAAGCATATATCAAAGGACAAGGAAGGTATTTGCAAGAAAAACTCAAAGCTTCGAATAGCCTATAAGACTTATGGAAATCTTATGTTAGATATTTCTTTCCATTTTTTTTTAAACCTAGAAAAAACTAACATACTATTAGATTCATCGGTTTGAGTTTCTCTTTTACATATCTCAGAATTAGAAAATCCTTTGGCTATATTGAGTTATTTTCTTCTTTAAAAATATTTTATGACACTTTTTTAAGTGACTTCTTCGATTTTCAATTTCTAGTTGTCCTCTCTATCTGTTTTAATGAAGAAAGACACAAAAACGTGCTGATTTTTTTTTGAATATTAAATTTGTCATTTTTCTTGAAATATGATTTAAAAGCCTGATTGTTGTGTGAAACCAGCTCAATATTATTAGATCATGGCGAGATATTTATTTCGAAAGTACAAGCATATTAGAATAATATTACCGCTTGGTGATCGACGGAGACCAGGCAGTAGAGAGAATCTATCATATCATAGTCTGAAAACTTGACGAATAACCAACTGATAATATTGCTTTGGTATTAAATCATAAATAGAAAACATTAATTTAGAATCAAGCAGAACGTCATCTACTTTTTGTTAATCACTACAGTTATATTATAATTACATTATATAAAGTTAGACGACAATATCGTGTCTAGAATGGAATTTATGAAGTTTTTTAATTTCCAGTTTTGGAACAAAAATTATATGATTAAGGGAAAGATAAATCTTATTCGTTGTTGTAATAATGAGGAATTTTATTTGAAGATAAGTTTTGGTGTAGCAGCTGTTAGAGACCAAAATTAATGTTGATGCTATGTGCAATATTATTTGGATCAACAAAAATGTTAGCTTCTTTATTGTTTTTTCCTTTGTATCTCTAATCTTATCTTAGCATTTGCAAATATCCATTTTTGTTCATTTCTAATATATTTCAAATTTCTATATGCTTCTCTTGAAATAATTAATATTCAAAATATTTTCCTTTTACTCTAATTTATTTTTATTGATGATTTTTGATTACCGAATTATGCCTTCGATTCTGTTACTGTTGTAAAAATGAAAAAATGATATGTTGTTTCTGGAATGAAACAGGATGATAGATCAACATAGGAATAACGGTTTTATATTATTTGTTTGCTGGGTACTTTTGAAAGAATAATATAAATGATCGGAAGTAGTTTTTCATTTTCCTTAGCAAAATGAAGAGTTGTAAAGGATTGAATGAGCAGACATAGAAGCAGTGAAAATTTAATTGAAATTGACAGAAACTATTACTTATTACTATTGCTGTCAATGATAGTCTATAAGATTGATTATTATTAACAACAAAAATGATACAATGAATCGTTAAACAAAATATAGTATTATATAATAATGATGAAAATATTTCATTCATGTTACATAAATTTTACATTTATTAAATGCAAAAAAAAAAATACTTATATTTCCGGTTTTCTGGAAGTATATACAGATGCACTTATATGTATAGAGGATATGTGTGCATGTTTGACATTGATTATTTTATCAATGTTTGAAATTTTTATTAACAATTAATATCATTTATGCTTATGTTTCAGTTTTGATCTCGTTGGCAATAAACGATTCATGTTTTTTGAAATGAAAAAAGAGATCTGATTATTGATAAGGTTATGGTGTTTCTACCGGAAACTAGTTTATCTGAAGCTTGTAAAAAAAAAAAGAAAAAAATTGGACAGGAAATATTGCTGTTTAATTTCTCAGTTTGGTGAATGTTATATTTCTATCTGTTTTGTTGAAACCTGGTATACATTTATTATGGCAAAATTTACGCCAAGCATTATCAAAATTTTTATCTTACTTTCTTTTCATTTCTTATTTCCAGTTATTATCAATCATTTAAATGTACCATATCGATTAGATTGATACCTATGTATTATCTCTTTTATAAATATTCATGTTTAATTGTTGTGTTCTAAAAATTCATTATATATGATAAGGTGAAATTTTGAACACTTCTCGTTTTTCAATTGATTTAACTAAATGTAAGATTTTAGTTAGCATTATTTACTATTATTTTTATATTTATATTTGCTTATGCAACAGGTGGAAATAGAGAGAGCAATCTATAGAAGTAATTTTTGCAGCTCTTCGAGTGAAACTAGAACGTCGTCCAGCACAGGGATATCTTATACAACGAGGCATTCTTCCAGGTAATATAATTTTGTCTTTGTAATTTCTAACCTTATTTTTATCTTTTATAAGTGAAAAAATTGCTTTTTTTGTTGTTGTTGAAATTAAATAGAACGGTAACATGTTCTAGATAAATCTGCTTTTTTTTTTTGCTGTTCAATTTGGATTCCGATCTAAGAAACTGATGATTTTAGTTATATCTTATCATAAAGATTGAGTTAAAGGTATTTTGCACTTTTAGAATATTGCAAGAAATAAAATGTAGCTTAAGAAGATAGAACTTTTGAAAACCAGTTTTGACCTCTATTCACTGTTCTGTTTATATAATGAACCGTTTATCAATTTGCACAAATCATTTCCATCGGTTTTTACATTATGTCACCAAAGATCAAATAACGTTCAATACACTTTTTTTTTTATCCTTTTCTTCTTTCTCCTTTATCCTTATAAAAGCAGAAAACTTCAGTGTTTCCTCTTTTACAATGCATTATCATCATGACATTTATCAGTTATAAATATTTAGATGGATGAAATAAGGTTTTCGAATATTTCTCTGAATGATACTGTTAGCGCTTTATTTTGAATAACATAAGTCTTAGCATGGTATCCCTGTATTTCCTTATATTTCTTCAATAATAGGTTGGCCTTTTAAATGTTTACTATTTTATAGGTAAGTTATAATAAATAAGCGAGAAATTCAACAGACTTATGTCTTCATGATCATGCCTTAATTTCAGAGGCCCTTATTATAAATGTTTTTTTTTTTTTGATTTCACTAACAAAGTGAAAAATAATGGTAGAAATGGATTATTTCTACGAAATCTTTACTCGTTTTTCGAAAAGTTCAATTTCTTCTACTATTTAGGTATGATTAAGTAAATGATGTAATGAAATGTAGTGATCAGATTATCAGAGTCAAAAATATTCGAATGATAGATTACAATTATTGTTTATCATCATTTTCCGATATTGATCTTGATCTATACATTGATGACGAATGAAGGATTAAAAGATGATTCATGTTTTTTGTAAAGGAGTAAATTAAGCTTCCGGTCTTTGAGTTAATAGTTATTGTTTCATAATTTAGCAAAAAATTAAAACTTCCGGTTGCTTGCGTATATGATTATTTTGCGTAAAGGATTAATACTTTTATGTCGTCAACAGGAAGTGAGGGTCGGGCTAACGGTGTGTGAAATGCGATCAGAAGAATGAGTGTTATGACGTAAGTAAAAGCATGTGTGAGTTATGTATATTTATGAATCATCGAAAAATACGTTTGATCATATCTTCCGAAAGAGTATGCTTGCTGATTAATCCGATGAGCAGATTAGATGAAATGTAAGCATGGTTGAATTCATTTGTTTATTTCAGATAGATAATTTGAATCATTTTGTGGCAATGTGGACCTCACACAACGGACGACAGTTGTTGCGCATTTTTTCGTTGTAATGAGCTGGTGCATTTTCTGAAAATTTATCAGATTTCAGCTTATCAGTGGAAATGTAAAATGCCTTCTTATAACATCCTTTTTAAATTTTAGTCGTATATTTTGGAAAAAATTATTCCGATTTTTTTGATGCTTCATTTCAAGTACTTTATAGTGATCGAATAGGCGCATACTTCGAATAGGAGCAAGCAAATCATGATAGGTCAGTAAGGCTTAAGATGTGACGTATTTTAGTACTAATTTAGTTTGAAATTTGAATTTTCCGAATCTTTTAAGAATAAATTAAGATATGCTGATTTACCTAAATTTGTGCAAAAATGAAAATTAAAAAAAAAACTTGGGATATGAGAGCAGTTGCTGGATATAGCGAAAGGCAAAGTAACTAGTATTTATTTACGCATGCAGGAACTACCGTAGGATATTTGATTTACTTTGTTGATAAGAAATTCAAATTGAGCATTTATTCCTGGATTAGTTTGGATACCTGAAATTCTGCAAGCAAAATAGTTTCGATTTCTTTGAGACTTCTGAAAAAAATAGAGAACTATCGAGAATCGAACTTGCAAATTTTTCTTTCTGTTCTCTATAGTTTATCTTTGACCGAGAAAGTCTTCTTTTTTCTAGTTTTGTTGATTTATTCATTTCTATGTAATATGCAGTCATTATTACAAATTTGCAGTAAGCAGTTACAGGTTTAGACTAACACTTTAAATTTGGATGCAAATTTTATCATTTTCTACGTCATTTTTTCGTTGCTGTTTGATTCAGTATCATTTCATATTTCAGTTTTTCACTACTTCATCCAAATGCACTATCAATCTTGATCCGTTATCATGGATTGATAATTTCATCACCGATTGCATTCGGAATATTATCAACTTCACATTATGTTAGTGACAAAGTATCGTAAAATTTTGTTAATTTCTAAATAGCATAGAGCCGATCCTATCATTTGGCTAAATGTATGTAAAAGTTGTCGCATTGGGAGTTGTTGGTTTCCTCATCCCACATATCATACTTCTGCTGCTGCATCTTTACTTTGTGTAACAAATTGAGCAATGGCAAAATTTAGAGCATTTGAAAGACATCCATTCCTATTGCATGCCATCAATAAACTTTTATTTTGTTATTGTTTTTACGTTAGTTTCCTCTTCTTTTTTCTGTGTATGTGTGTGTGTGTGTGTGTGTGTGTGTGTGTGTGTGTGTGTGTGTGTGTCTGTGTTTGTATGTGTTTGTACGTGTTTGTATATGTATATATATATATGGTGGATATTAAGTTGTTTATTTTGTGTACCATTAGCTGAACCTAAAAGTGACATAAATTATTTTCAAGAGGTTGAACACATTTCGCTCAACTCTTCATTTAAACAATGTCTCAAGTTAGAATAATGACTAATTGTGTAAATAATAAATTAAGTGTAATTTTAGAGCTAGTATGAAAATGTTGAATTTATGGATACAGATGCTATAATATAGTAGTATTAAATCTATCTGTTATTTTGGCGGAAATGGAAGTTTAGAGTTAAAAGAATTGGGACAAATAAACATAGAAGTAAGATGGAGCTTGAGACGATAGATGGAATAATTGAGCTCGAGCAACTGCTTCTGTTTACAAGGTAGTCGGTCTTGTTTCGTTGTGTGTTCGTATGTGTGTGTATGTGTATGTGTATATATTTTCAATTGCATTTTTTCTATTCACATACCTCTTCAGCATTACTTTCTAATCATATCTGTTTCCATTCACGAAATAATAGCAAAATGGCGGAAGATGTAAGGATGAGTTAAGCTAAAGTTGAAAAATGAGATATCATTTTGTTGCTGTCATCATTATCCTTTCTTTTTTTTTTTTTTTTTTTTTTTTGTCACCAAAAACCTATTATTATTACGATCGCTTCTCTTTGCTATTTTCAACAAATAAAATAATTTACTACATTAATTTCATCTTCTTACCAATATCAATTCATTGCTTCATCTTTTTTTTTTTCTTATTCTTCTTCCTCTCTCTCTCTCTCTTTCTCCCTCTCTCTCTCTCTCTCCTTCTTTATTATTGTCGGTTAATTCTATTTACCATTTAAACTATCAATTCATTCTTTATATCATTTTTATCACTTTTGAAAGATTGCATTAAAATCAAGAAATTAGTTAGACTTTTATTGAATTACCGACTTGTGATGTGGTTTTGTTTTTTGTTTTTTTTGTTTTTTTTTCGTAACTTTTTCTCGAAAATTGTTTTATAATTAATACTTTCATTTATGGATTCCTAAAATTGGAACTTGTAAATAAATAATAAATTAATACTTTCATTTATGGATTCCTAAAATTGGAACTTATAATAAATAATAAATTAATACTTTCATTTATGGATTCCTAAAATTGGAACTTGTAAATAAATAACAATAAATTAATACTTTCATTTATGGATTCCTAAAATTGGAACTTATAAATAAATAATAAATTAATACTTTCATTTATGGATTCCTAAAATTGGAACTTATAAATAAATAATAAATTAATACTTTCATTTATGGATTCCTAAAATTGGAACTTATAAATAAATAACAATAAATTAATACAATAAATGCAAATTGTTTGGATTTTTTTTTTTTAAATAACTAAGTGAATTTGAAAGAAAATATGTACGCAATATGTAGGAAGAGTGAAGGATTGAAATAAGAAATGAAAATGTTATAAGATTGTTTTAAAGAAGTAAAAGCATTCAATCTTTGTGATACATTGCTATCATGTAGTAAGCTTTTGTAATCGATGTTTTTTGTTTTTTTTTTTTTTTTGCAATACGGTAGCAGTAGTGAATTGATAAATGTTTATATTTGATAAATTTTAACAAATGGATAAAAGAAAGATAGAGAGAGAGAGAGAGAGAGGGGGGGAGAGAGGAAGATAAAAGATGGAATAAAGAAAATGCATTTCATGATCATACAACTACATATACATATTATATAACAATTTGCAAGCTGCACGAAAGAAGTCGTAAATTTTATATCGTTTTGAAAAGCTTCAAGAATCAGCAATAATACATTTACAAATTCGAACTGATTTTTTGGTTTATTATTTAAAATAATTGTTATGCCACATGTCTTTTGAATATACCTCATTTATTTCTTTGCGTAATATAAATTTGTTCATTTCTCGAGATTATAAATTTATATGCTTTAAGAAATTGATGAATTTATTAATATTTTTTAATTGCATAACAAAAAATATGAAAAAATACCGGAAATTCATATACTGATAAATTTGATACCATAATCATTAATATTGTCCCAAAAAGAAGAAATTATCAAGAAAAAAATTTCTGTGTTTTCCTGTTTTTCGCTTTAAAAATTGTTATGAATGCTAAAATTGACGAATCCAGAAATATACTAACTAGTAGTTGAAGATTGTTCATTTATTCCTTGTAGTGATATCATATCACATTACTGAACAAAATAAATATTAACAATTGTTCGTTGAATTTCATCTATGTGTTTATAGCTGTAATTTAAAATTTTGCAAATTTTCACGGAAAAATTTAGCTCTATTATATCATTTATCGTTTTAATGATTAATTAACTTGCACGGCATTGATCAAACAACGTCGTTTATTTCATGCGCGAATTATCAATCGACAAAAATAATTGATTTAACAGGCCTATCCTTTAGCTTTTTTTTTATTTTGTCAAAGCCTAAGAGATTATTGTAGTAAATTACTGTAATTTGAATAAATCTAATGTAGGATTATCCTAATATATGGTTATTTCAGATATTTCAGTATGACACTTTTTTATCAAGATATAAAGGGAATGTAATGTTTTTTGAATTTTGATAACTTCTCTTTTTTTTTTCTTTTTTTTTTGGTTGCAATTACAAGAACAATCGTTTATTCAGAATATTCATTAGTGTGGTTGATAATTTTAATAATGAAATCTTTAATTTCTTCTAAAAAAAAGCCTGAAATAATTTTATTAGTGAAGAGGAAAAAAAAAATACCCAAATATTGTGATATGGATGTTGAAATGTCAAACAGTAATCTTTATCATTGTAATCTTTTTTTTTTTCCTTTTTTTTTGTAAAGTTACTCTATCAGTTAATGGTTTTGCTATTGTGATAATTGTTTGAGAATTCAACAATTTCAACAACGGGATATAGATTATTAGTTTGTGATGAATTTTGTTGCTTTTTTGACATTTTTTTTTTCTTAACTGAAGAGATTGATTGATTATCATAGGAAACAATGAAAAGTTGAACGGTTAAAATGATTATTATATAATGTGAGAATTTCTAGCAAGAATTAATGTAAAGTTATAGAAAGATTTTGCTAGTTATAACTTTCTTCGATATTGTATCATTACAAAAGATTAGTTATGTATGAGTTTTGATAAGGGATGTATGTGTAGAAGTGGAAGTTCCCTTAATCCATCAGTTATATTTCCACCATATGTTTTCTTGATTTTGCTTTCGGACAAAACACACACACACACACACATACACACACACATACACCACATACATACACATACATACATACACATACATTATAGATGCAAGTAATGAAGTTGAATGATATGAAATTATGATGGGAACGTCAATGAAGAAACAATTCGCTTATGTTCCATCAAGTAAGATCATTTTTTATCATTAGGCGAACAACATCCATCAAGATGTTATAGCTATAAGAGGTTGATGGAAAAAGGTGAAAAATTACGCTCGTACAAAGTTTCGTTCGTTCTCATTAGCCATAAATCAATGCTACTTCAGTTGCTAAGATTAATTAATCAATCTGTATTTCATGATTAGTTTATTTCTTACAATTAATTGCTATCATTGATTTTGATTTCTTATTTCTTCTTTTTTTTTTTTTTTAATCATAATATTTGTATTTCGTTTGATAAGATTTTTATCTTACATATTTTTCACTTTTATCTTGTGATTATAATGATTATGGCGATATTTGTGATAGATAGTAATACAATAGTGGTGATAAGTAATATTTATTAGTAATACTACTGTTGTCTTTTCCGGTTAAACATGATAAAAGAAAAATGATTTAGAATGTTAAGTATATTAAACACTGATATACATATGATATGCATTTGCTGTATTATCAAACCTAAGAATACAAAGATTACAATATTGCGGTAGTACTGACTATTGATATTAATTTAACTATTGATATTAGTTTACTCTTTCCAGTAAAGATAATTTATGATCTCCTAATGATTGGATGAATCAATGTAAAGAAAAGGAACGATTCAAACGACGAATGAATGATTCATATGTGAGTTTATGGATGAAAGTTAGATGAAGTGTAATATATAAATGACATGAAGATTCAATGTTGAACTTTCATATATGTGAATTCTGAATGATTCACATACATTTGACGAAATAAACAGTAATTTAATGAATAAAAAACATGATACTATTACCATTATAAATTGTATTTTTTATTAAATGAAATATGAAAATTAAGAGGTCATTTGAGAGATAATATAGCATCCATATTTTTTTCTTTTTTTTTTTTTAAGGTATGTACAAAGTTAAATGTAATAGTCGAAATGAACAAGGCGTATTTTCTGCCATGATAAGATGCACTTCGCCTTAACTTTATGTGTATGTGTGTATGTGTATGTGTATTTGTATTTGTATGTGTATATGTATATGTGTGTATGTTGATGAAATATCAAAATGTTGTTTCCGCTGAAAATATATTCTTCGCTTATTTACCGAATAGCCTAACTGCTATACGTTTTCGTCGATTTTGTTTCCAAATATTTCGACAATTTAGAAATCCTTATTCAAAATTTCGTCTATTTTTTTTTTGTTTTATAAAATTTCTTTTTTATTTCAGTGTCTGTTATTTCTTTGTGATTAATTAGTTTAGCTTTTTATATATGATATGATATGGCAGTGTTAATTTTTATCTCTCATTAGGGCAGAAGAATATGCGGTAATAATACTTTCATGTACTGGTAAAAATTTAACCAGCACTCGTGGTGCTTCAATAAGATATGTCTTCTTTTGGATAAAATTGCAAAGTAGAGATTGACAACATTTTTTTTTTGAGCATAAATAGATTTGTGAACTGTTCATAGAAATTAAACTTATTGCTAATCAGTTAATCAAAAACAAATCAGTGATATTCTTTTTCTCTTTATTGCAAAAGCATTAGCAAGATTTAGGAAGTATTACGACAATTACAATGATAAGAGAAAGTCCGGTTTGTTTAGTTGATTGATTAAAAATCTTCCCTTAAATGACCACTATAACTCCTTATCTAATTGTTTTAAGAAGAATTTCGGAATTTATCCTTTAAAATTATTTTATTTTCTTTTATTTCATTGTACGCGAATAACACAGATAATTTGTGAATATTCATACGAATTTATGTTTTGAAAAATGCATTTCTACTCATTTCTTGAATTTTTTTGTAATTTGATATTTCGCATGTGAATGATATTACATTCAACTTATCATTATTACTATCATTATTAGTAGGAATCAATTTGAGAAGAATGATACTGATCCATTATTTGCTTCCTCTCTTTTCTGATTTCTTGATGGGAAAAAAAAAGAAAAAACTTTCATTAGAACAGAAATTAATTAATATAGGGTTGATTAATATAGGGTTGATCGGTTGTATCGTAATTTATTATGTTCATAAAGGCAAACAGTTAAAGTTTTCATTCAGATTTTTTAATGATTTTATTCGAAATGTTTCATTTCACTTGTGTTGCTCGAATAGATTTGTGTACATCATTTCATTTAAACTAGAGTGGTTGGTTTCCTTTCACTATTTTAGTAGGAATAATTTCTTTAAAATTCCAATGCTTTCAAAGATCACAGGAGCTACTGGTAAAGTATGTTTGATCAGATAAGACAGCAATCAGAGTCGTGTGATTGTTTATTGCTTACAGCGAATGGAATGTTGTTATTTTAATATGTCTTACTCTCTTTATTATTTCTCGTATCTTCATTACCACTCGTGATGAATTATTATCTTTACTAAGATCGTCTTGGTGTTTTAAGAAGTCTGCTAAAAATCAGGGATCATTTGAATGAAATATGTTATGCTATAGTAAATGTCATAATATTGATATATGAAAATGATTATAATTTCTTCTTGAAATAATAGGAAGGATTCAATGATTTTTTTTTTTTTTTATTTTCTTACATTTTACTTAGATGCAGTAAAATGAAAGTGATGAGAAGAAATTCTTGAAATTATTTGAGTAATGAATGATTCTTGAATCGTTCCTTTGCCTCTCTTATGGAATTTGTTCTAGAAAAAATTTTTTAACTTATGACAAATGAAATTTAGATTTTTGGATTAGTTTTTGAAAAAAAAAAAAATGAATTCTTTCTTAAATTCTTTTTCAACAGAAAAAGAAAAAGGTGTGTAATTTGTGATGAAGAAGTCGCATTTTTAGCATTTTCTTTCTTGTCTACTAAAATCTTATCATTTAATTACCCAATAAAGTATCCCTTAATTTTTTTTTTTTCTTTCTCATCTTTTCGTTTTATCAATTTCTTCTCTTTGGAATAGAATTTACCTAAATAGATTTTTAATTGCTAAAAAGATTTTTTTTTTTTTTTAATTTCAATTCGATGAAAAAGATTGCTATCCTCCTTTTTGGGTCGTTTTTTCGTTTTTTTTTTTTTTTTTTTTTTTTTTGTTTGACGATTTGTAATTTATTCTATCTATGAATATATAGGTATATATTGATAAATTATTGTTCTTTTCAGTCTTTCATTTTTTTTAATTCTTTTTTTTTTTTTTTTGTTCTCATGGCAAGAGTAAAATTTTAGAACCATAGGTCAAAATTAAGATAATTTATTATAGAAGACAGTAATTTTTCAATTAACACCGAATATTCCGTTCTGTAGTTTTTAATTCAAATAATGATTTTTCTTTTTTTTAATGGAAATTCGTATTAACTACTTTTTTTCTTTGTTACAGAATTAAACTACGAAATATCATAAAAATGATAATGCCGAGATGATAATGCGGAGATTCGGACAAGGAAAGTTAAATTATTTGAAAATGGAAGATATTATATCATTATCATCATGATTCCGAAATCATCATGAATCTGATTTAATTGATTTTTGCTAAAAAAAAAGACTATATTTCATTGACTTCTGTCTTGAATCTACTGAACTCTGTAGAAATATAGGAATAAATCTTTCTAGCAAATACAATAATCCATCTAAAACGTTCGTATGCCTGTAATATCATTTATTTATAATCATATAATTAGTTCAGCTTTCATTTCTGATATATATTGTCATACTAATATTTCACACTTAATTAAACTATCATTCATTAATATCATTTCACATTTAAGTTGTCATTTTTATGCTTATGTTAGAATTGACGTCGAATTCCACATAGAACATTTAATATTTCTCAAAGATAAAGGTTAATGAGCAAGGTTTTTTTTTTCTTTTTTTTCAACATAACGATAATAATGACATTTTATTTGATGAAAACTATTGACCTTAATCAATTTTACGTAGTAGTTTATTGTTTAAAAGTTTATTTCACTAGACTATTCTATTAAGTATAATAGAGGATATGTAATTTCTGAATATTACTTCAAAATGTCTATTTTATATATATATATATATATATATATATCTTTTTTAACTTCAGACATTTTGTTTTGCTGCTGCTTAGATCAAATTGTTGTAATAGAAGAATGAGTTCATAGTTTAATATTGGCATCATATATTCAAAGTTCATTATTGGATTGTTAGTAAATTTATGAAAGTTAAACTCTTCCAAAAAATCGGGTTTGTAATCAAGAATGTTGTAAAGCTTTTCTGTTCGTTCTTTGAGGTCCGGAAGCTGTCTCAAAACATTTTCATAGGGCAATTGAGCAAAGCAAAAATTCATCCATCCTTACTCTCGAAATGAGTCTTCAATTTATTATTGATCATTTTTAAACATCTGATCTTTTTCCAACGTTTTCATAGTTTTCACAATTTTTACATCTACATATTGTTTCCACAAGTAAATTATCGATTTTTGCGTTTTTAAACAAATTACGAATTGAAAAGAAATGTAATTTAAAATTTTTAATATATTGTAGCGGAAGGAGGTGACAGACGAAAGAGTGTCTTGCGATCAAAAGAACGTGACGCTTTGAAACGGAAAATCGAACAGCGTCCCTCCAAACAAAAGCTTGTCACACAGCACATCTTACTTACCGGTAATTTTTCGTTTCTTTTTTTTTTTGTTTAATTCAAACTTGTTTAAACTTTACAAAAATACCGTTACTTACTTTGAACTTGATCCAAGCGTGTTTCTTTGTTCCATGATCTTTTTTTTTTGTTTATTTTTATTCAATTTCTATCTACTGAATTCATTGATTATTCAAATAGCTGTTTTTCAGTGGTTTGTTAAAATTTAAAAAGTAATTGCTTATTTTGAGTGTTACTAATCCTAGATTTGATTCAAATGCATTTTTATCATTAAGCATTGCCAAAAATTTTAGATTTTGCAGATTTTGTTTTATTTTACTTTTTTTTTTTTTTTTTTTTTTTTTGCTTTACAGCTTGCTAAGATTATTAATCGGTTTACTATATATTCTGTAAAATAATGAGGCAAATTTTTTTCCCTCTTTAATCCTTGTGTCTTAAGTATTTGCTAGAAAAGTGTACATGTAATTAGTTTTGATTTTAGTTCCTCCATTTTTCGATTTTCTGTTGAAGGAAAAAATTGAAGATTTTGAATTTTTTTTTTTACCCTAAAGCTTTTAATTTTAATAGAAAAGATCGAAGATCTTTTTCACAAAAATTTTAATTTATTTAAATTATATTCTCAGTAAGTTATTGAAAGAAGTGTAATTTAGTTCTACTTCAATTCTTATCAATTTTTTTCTTGAAATTTTGTATTCACTTATTGATAACTTCTACACTTTTAGCTGTAGTTTGATTCAAAAACTGTTGTTATGGATTCTGTTAGAATATTTCATATATTCTTTATCAATGTCTGGGCTGATATTTATTGCAGCTTTATTTGCCATAACTTTTAGCTATAGAAGTGTAGTGTAGAGCTTCATCTGATTTCAAAACTGTTGTTATGGATTCTATTAGAATATTCCATATATATTCATCGTCAACGTCTGGATTGATATTTATTGCAGTTTTATTTGCCGTACTTTGTATTTTGATGATGTGCAACAATTCTTATGAAGTTTTTTTCTTTTTAAAGATTAGTTAGAAAAGAAAGAACATTTTAGCTAAGCCGTTCTTTTTGGATGTTAAATTTTTATTTGCCAAAGAAAATAAAAATAAAAATACTATAGCAATTAAATATTGACATATTATAGCGTCTAATGCGGATCCATCTATTCAGCGGAAGGCCGAAGAGCTGAAGCGCTGTAAGTTGAAAGACGATTTGAATAAAAAATTGCAGCATCGACCTGGACCACTCGAGCTGATCACCAAGAAAATTTTACAAGCTGATGCGGAGCTGGAGCAAGCAATACAAGGTTAATTTAAGTTTTCTTTTTTTTTCTTTTTGATACAAAATTATTTTTTATCGTACTTATCTGTAGACGATTACACCATTCAAAGCCTTAATGATCCCAGCTTTTTTTTCATATTCAAAAATTTGAAAATTTTTTGATGCTAATAAAAATATGATTGAAACTTGTAAAATAAATATGCTGGAGAATTATCTTACCGTTAATTGTTAGCTAAAAATATATATAAACGTTCCTCTGATTATTAAATTGATCCTATTCGTTCGTTTTAGAGGGCCGCTTATTGTTCACTAAAACTACCCAAAAAAAGGGGAAAACGAAAAGAAGCAATTGGGTAACTTTATCAGTTAATTTTTTGATGAATGAATAAAACAATTTTTAATCATTTATCTAACTATAATAAAGTAAATGAAACACGATGTACTTACTTATCGCACTTTTGTTCTGAATATGATCTTAGCTTATTGATATAAGACATGTAGCTTTAATTTCATTTCACTTTGCTCAATTCCTTCAAATTTATTTGGTGGTTTTAAAATAATAATAATTGAATAGAGATGGAAGTAATATCCGCGACACCAGCATGTACTTATCAGAGAAAACTACCAAATGTTTGTTTGGCAAAATCAAAAGTTCGTAAAAAAGGTTCACAGTATCGAACACCATATGATCAAACGTTACCATCACCGAATGCTCGATCGAAGTTAAAATTGCAAGATTCTGCCAGTACAGATTATCAGGTATTTATTATCTAGATTAGTTATTAATAGTAAAAATTGTAATGAACTGATAATTAGGAATAGGATTCATTTAGTTGTAAAATTTTTTGAAATAATCTTATTATACATGATGATGAAATGCATCCAAGCAAATTACATAAGAGATTTTTTTTTTTTTTTGGAAAATGATAAATATTTTAATCTAATTGCAACTGATTATCTAAAGAGTCCATGTTTGTTAAAAATTAGTCGTTTCTTTAATAAGTCATTTTACATCTGGGTATATTACATCATTAGAAATAATGGCGTCATATCCTAGACTTCTCTTTTAATTAGTTATTTATCGATGATTGTTCAGAGTACGGAAACTATAAATGACGCACTGGTGACTCATGGTGTATCTTATGTTAGCGATAATGCGTCATTGTTAAATGTCGGTGAGCAGGTATGTTTTTTTTTTTTTGCAAAATTTTTTTAAAAAAAAAATGTGGTTTTTTTTTTTTCTTTTTTTTTACATGAAAGAAATTGGTTTGATCAGCTTGTCTCGGAAATGATTTTTGCTCAATTTCTCTCACTTATTACATATCAAAATTATCTTATCTCCCAACAATAGTGGATCTTGATATAGTTAGTTGTTAATATATGGTAGTGAAATGTGCCATAGACACTTTAACTTTAGTGGTAGCATTTTTTTGGTATTAGTTAATTAATATATGGTAGTGAAATGTGCCATAGACACTTTAACTTTAGTGGTAGCATTTTTTTGGTATTAGTTAATTAATATATGGTAGTGAAATGTGCCATAGACACTTTAACTTTAGTGGTAGCATTTTTTTGGTATTAGTTAATTAATATATGGTAGTGAAGATAAATTTACATAGAGTTTAACTTTAGTGGTAGCATTTTTTTTTTTTGCTAAATTAGATTTTAAAAAAAAATGATGTTTTTGAATTCTTTTTTTTTTTTTACATGGGCAGTAACGAAAGTATCGAGTAGTTTTCTGGTTTCTTTAAAAGATGTTTATCATTGGAGCTACATTTAGCAACGGGGAACATTGATCGAAATGCACCTCTACTAGTAAATATCCTTGTCCTGAACAGCCGATGTTGTTTTTTTGTTTTGAAGAGTGAGAATACGCGTGAAATACAAAGTAGCTACGATCTTTTACTTCAACAACAACAGTTGTTTTTACAATGGCAGCGTGAAGTTGAAGAATCTCGAATTCTCGGCACTTCACAGGTAATTTTGAAATTTTTCGCACTAATCGACAATTCTTTAAGATGCATAATAAATACATGGTAATATGAGAAAAATGCTATCATAGTCGGTTAAACAATTTTACATTTATGCTTTAAAGATGAATTGATGTTGATGATAGCTATTATATGATAAAAATGATTTTTATATCATTAAAATTTGAAAAGTGCGACAGTCATATTAATGAAATGATTTTCAGGAAGAGGAAGGACGTCATTGTCCAGATGAATGTGCTACATCGAGTGCAACATCACCGTGCGTAACAACATCCGCTCAAAGTTCGTTAATTGGTACGGATTGTGTTCAGAATGGAGTGCAATCGTTAGTATCTGAACAAATGCAAGAAACGCAACAATGTTGTCAATGTTCCAGTGCTAATTTCAATTATTCAGGGATATCATCTGGAATCGTTAATTCTTTGAATGATAATGAAAAACCAAAAACCCGCCTAGCAGATTATCGGGTGCAAGATCTCAAAAATGAATGTAAAAAGAGGCAGTTGCCCGTTTCTGGTGCAAAGCCGCAACTCCTAGAACGATTAAGACCATACGAGGAATCGATTTTGAATCACTGCAATGGAGCTACATTAATGGATTCATCATCCGATTTGATTTCCATCTCATCTCCAGCTCCTGATGTCTCAATACAATCAAATCGGTTACCTCCTATCAGCAATGTTATTGGTGATTATGTTCACAAGCAATCATCTATTTCACCTTTGGTACAGCGAACCCAATCAGCGCAACAGCACTCTCTTGTCGTACAATTGCCTTCAGCACAACAACATCAACATCAAGTTTTGCATGTATTTTTTCTTGTTATATATTTCGGATGAAATTTTAGATGGTCATTTTTGTTGCAATCCACAAATATTCCAGTGATCGGGCAATACCGATGCATAGTAAAATGTATGCAGAATGTTTTCAGATTTCGCTCCCGTTGTTTTATAAGATTAATACCTGATAACCTACTTGTCGATTGATTAGTGAGAAAAGTTTGATGACTGATAAATATGTAATACAAACTTAATACTTCTAGTAGACGATATATGATCGATCATGCGTCTATTATTATTATACGATCTACTATGTTTAATAATTGCAAACAATTTGTATTCATGTTTTAGTAAATTATGAATCATTTTTAGGACCCATTGGTTTAGGTAATTATTTTTGCATGAATGACTAGTCTCGAAATATCAATGAAGTCATTCTGTTTCAGCTTGTAGATGCTAATGGCGCAGTTGTTGAACAGCAACGGTACCACATAATGTGCAATGCTCTTGTATGTCATCGGAATATCCGCTCACGACCAACATCACCTTGAACGGTGGTACCACGACTCAATCTGCTAGTATTCGATCGCAACAGCAACTTTCAACTACTACTGAAGTAACACAAAATATGACGCAACAAGTGCAAGCAGAACCAACTTTTAGTTTTGCGCAGCTTGGTTCAGGTGGACAGGTATGTTAACGTATATTCGAATTTTTAGATAGGAATTGTTATGAAATATCTGAAAGAAGCACAATTCTAGAAATTGATTTCTACATAAGAATTTTTTAGCGAATAGGAGTGAGATATTTGAGAAGGGCATTTCTGTAATATTATGATTTCCGCTTTGCTACCGTAATTTCATTGAACGTTTTTTTTCTTTTTTTTTTTAGTCTCGAGACAATTATTTTCAGTTCACGTTAGTACGGACATCTTCTGTTGAACAGCTGCAGCAGCAAACTTCTCCTCACATTATGCATTCATCACAGACTGGACAGCACCACCCATCATCACCAACAACAACAACAACAACAACAACAACAACAACAACAGCAACAACAACAACAGCAACAACAACAACAACAACAACAACAACAACAACAAACAACAACAACAGCAACACAACAACAACAGCAGCAAACTCAGCTGATACAAAGCACGGTGCCAGGAAATGCAGTTCTCAGTTGTCACCTGTCTCAATCTGCCACTTCACCAGACCAACGTCTGGCTGGAGGATCGCATCAAATGACTGGAACACCATCACGTAGCATTCAACAACAACAACAACAACAACAACAGCAGCAACAACAACAACAGCAACAGACGCAACAGCAGACGCAAGCACAGATTCAACATGTCGCAACTGGAACAACGACATGTCCTACATTAAAGCAACAAAACTGTCATAGTCAATTCCTTATATGTAATAATGTTACACGACACAATTCAAAGGTGAAATATTATTTATGAAAAATGAATTAGAATTACTCCATAATATTAATATTGAAATAATATTGATGAAGTTATATTGCAAAATGCTGCCTAAATATTTTTATTGTAATATATAAAGACTAATTGGAAATGGATAATATCCGAATTAGCTAGGAGATATTTCTCGAATATTTCAAAAATAATTTTTTCCTCCCGCATTTAAAAAAATAAAATTTAGATATAATCTATCACCTTTTTTTAATTGTTCTGCAAAGATTTTATTAAATGTAGCATATCATGAGCATTCATTTGAATTGAGTATGAATGAAAATATTAAATCTCTACTGAAATATTTGGCAAATTTGAGATATAGTCAAGAATCCTTCATTTTATCGGACTTTATAGAAATCATTGCTTTACAAATTTGCAGTTTGATGAAAGGGTGTATACCAAAAAAAAAAGTAACAGTACATTACATCTGTTTCACTAAAATTATATCGCGATGATTCTTACCGAATTGATAAAGAAGTTTTTTTTTTTTTTTTTTTTGGTAGGGAAATATTTATAAGGAAGGTTTTTTTTTTTTGTGGTTAAAAAAAATATTTATATAGAAGGTTTTTTTGCGTAAAAAAATATCTATAAAGAAGGTTTTTTTTTGTATAAAAAATTATTTATAAAGAAGGTTTTTTTTGGGTAAAAAAATTTATAAAGAAGGATTTTTTGTGTAAAGAAAATATTTCGAATAGTGTATTATGAATGATGAGCTGTAATTATTATTGGATAGATGGCTTTTGCTTCTTTGAAAATTATAATTTGAATGAAAAATTCTCGTAAAAATTAGTTCAGATTTAGGGATGGATAAATAATGATGTAGCACGATTGCCTGTAACTGATCATTAACATTAGCCGATATTTTAGAATACTTAATACTTTGCATTTAAAAGTGTAAAGGACATTTGCTATTTTAAATAACGTTAAAAGAGAAAAGGATACCCAGGTATAACAGAATTGTTTGTTTAATACTGATAGTCTATTACACTTTGCATAAATTCAATGATATAGTCTTTAATTTATAGCATTTTAATGCTGCTGTATTTTAATACATATATGCTTTATTAGTGAAATGATAAAATGTTTGATTTGAATATTTAAAGAAAAAAAAAATGAAAGGCATATTCAGGATGGAACAACAGTATCACAAAATGCTCTCTGTCCATTGTTACAATCTGCTCAACCGCATTGTTCTCCAGTTATGGCAGATTCGGCAAGTGGTAGTTCACCGGATATTCCATCGCCACCAAATAATTCTGAAAAATTAGCCGTAAAAAAGCATCCTGCACACATTGATCCAAATGATACAAGTGCCTTGTAAGCATTATAATTTTTTTTTCTTCATTCTTTTTAATTTCACACTAGTTAATGATAAATTTTATTCACTTCGAAAATTGTTTTATTTTTTCTAACTGTTTTTTTGATATTTGCTAAAACAGTCAAATTTATCATTAAAAAAATACATATATTCAACAAAGATGATTTCTTCAGATTTATATCAACTAATATGTGGTGAAGATATTTGTCTTGATTCAAAGAAAAAATACTTATTAGATATAACTTTCTAGAATTTTTTTTTCCAGGCTTTCTGCAACGACACTGTCCATTCATGAGGAAATGTTGCGATTTCAACAACGAAAAATTGAAGAATTGCAGAAGGAGCTGCATCGATCGCAGCAGCAGCTAAAACATCAACAACAAGTAATACTAGCTGCTAAGAAAGCACAGGTTTTTTTGTTTAAAAGTTGATACAATGTAGGGAGCTGTATGATTTTTCAACTAGCTGCAGAAGTGGTTATAAGAAAAGCTGTCATGATTATGTATGAATTTAAATTTAAAAGAGTAGAAAAAGAATTGTGATACGATGGGAAATTAGAATTTTGTTTATCGGATTATTTCGAATCCGTACTGAATTATTAACCATATAAAGGGAATTAGCTGAAGATGTCGTGTGTATAAAAATATATTAAAATAGTAGTGCAGCATTTAGTTGAACTTTATTTCATTTTTATAAATTAATGAATGTCATGAAAGAATGTTTTCAGCAAGCGAAAAGACAGGAAGACGCCCAATTGGAAGGCAATCAGCAGCAATCTGAAGCAGATCTATGGCTTAATCAACTGGATATTAAACACTTAAATAAATTCCATATACAACTTTTTCTACAGCACAAGCTTCAGCAGCAACAGATGCAGGTTAGTTTCCATTTATTTTGTGCCAGACTTTTCGATCCGAAAAATTTTGGTCCTGTAGTTTAATTTCTTGAATTGAACTATCCTCATTCAATTTAAAAGAGGATTGGAACATTTCAAGAAATCTAAATTTTCAATTTAATTTTCACGATATGACATTTTTTCTTTGTTCTTTTCACTTTTACTATAACGTCTCATCTTGAGAAAAAGTTGAAATATGTACCAGTTTTCTTTTTTTCTTTTTTTTTAAATTAATTATTTTCAGGCTCAAATAACAGAACAGCAGAATTTGACTTCAACGGAAGAAAAATTGCAAGAAGAATTGCATGTTGAACAAGCAGTTCAAGATATCGTACGTTTGATCAAGCAGGATGCGCGCACTGCACTTCTTATTGTCCAATTATTGAGACGTTATCAGCTTGAAAGAAGTCATGTATGTTTTATTGTATTGTTATTTTTGACAGTATTCTTTCAAAACAACTGCATCACTATTCTTTATACCGTTCTAAGGCAAACAGTGGTGTCGTCTTCTTCCTTCCTTTAGTAATTTATTTGCTCTTCATTTATCTCATTCTCCTACTAGATAACTATGAATTATAAATAGTATTCTTGAATCAAAGTATGCATTATTATATCCGATTGATATTTTTCTTTTTTACTTTAAAATGTTGAAATTTAAGTATTTTCAGGCTGTGGCTGCAGCGGCACAGATCACTGAGGATCAGAATTGTGAAACGGAAGTACAGCATAATGTTCAGGTAGATTCGAATACTCTTGAATCACAACATCAGTGCGTTTCGTTAGCGGATATAGCGATGGAATCAATTCAAAATGCATCGCAGCAGAAAGCCGGTGTCATCGTTATCAATGAAGATGAACTACAACGATATGTACCAACAAACACATCTCATTCGAAACCCAAAAGTCGGAAGAAAAATAATGTTAGCAGGCAAGTCCCTAAAATATTTTTTGCTCTTTTAATAAATATTAAACTATGATGGGTTACTAGATTTTGAATTACTATTCATTTGAGATGATTCATATTGTTGTAAGAGGAAATTTACCTAACACGGCATACTTAATCTTTTTCCAAATGAAAATCTTGATACTGTAAATGAATTGTAACTGCTAGAAAATCAAAAAAGTATTATTGTGTGGAGTGGTTCTTAGAGATATTCTTTTACTAATAAGTGTTTTTTTTTTTTGTTTCAGAGCAAAGACTGATAATACAGATTCACAGGAGAAAGTATCCGGTACTGTAGATATGGAAGAAATTTTCAAGCAGGTGTTGGAGAATGCCTCTAAAGCTTTGCTGGAAAGTAATGTCGAAAAACGTTCGAAAACAAATGTGATATCTTCATCGTCTTGTTTTTCCGAGGAATTTCAAATTCAGAATACAGTAACATCTACCTCTCTTCGGCAACACGAAAATGATAGTTGCGGATTGAAGGCAACAGCGATAGCAATTCTACGGCTTTACCAAGTTGTGATCAGTTAATGCAACCTTACATTGTAAGAATACTTATCTGAAATACCAGTATTTTTCTTCAGTAATTTTTAGAAGCTTGCCGATAATCTATTTTTTATTGTAACAATTTTTCATACAGCAAAAGTAGAGTATCTAATGAAAAGTTAAAACTTAGAACAGTAATTACTTACTTGCCTTTAATTTAGTAATATCAATGGGTAGATCTTTTCCTTTTTGAATATTTTTCAGTCTAAAACGCCACCACCTTCGACAACTTATGGCGCAGAACGGAGGATGGAAACTGATATTGCCGATGGTCATTTTGAAGAGCATGTTGAAGTATTCGAAGAAACAGCTGTTGGTGCGCCACAAACTTTCCAGTATTCAAAAAACCAAGCTTTTGATGATCTAATGGATGTTTTGCGTGATGATCAAGGTTTCAGTATTCCTTATTAAAAATTTAAATTTTAATCAAGCTCATAAAAATCCTAGTAGAGTGAAGTAAAGAGAACCTGATTATTTGCTCAGAACTGAATTATTTTCTAAAGTAGTAACGTTTGGATGCTGGATAAATTAGGAAATAAATGTTGATGAATAGATCTTGATCTTATAATATTCAAATCAGAGCTCTGAGTTAATATGAAACGAGTTGAAATTTTTCATATAAAACATATCCGATATTACTTTTTTAATTTCGTTTTTTGGACTCGGAAAAATATTGCTATTATAGCTTGTAAATTGATTTCTTTTTAGCAGCAACTAATGATTTGAAATCAAATAATCTCGATTTTGGTACAGGGGCAGTTTATGGATCAGATGAATTAGCAACACTGTTAGGTGATAATTGGTTCCAACATGATTGTACAATACCAGCAACATCAGTCTGTTCACAAGCTACCGAGCAGTATACAGTTAACAGTGTGATTTTTTAATTCTCTTCATCACTGATTCTTAATTGTAAAATGATATACGTTTAAATTCTCATTTCATTTTAATACTTCCGATAAAGGATTTTGTTTCAGCCAGATGTTCTTAATGAAAAAACGATAATTTAGACGAGCGGACATCAAATCAGAATGATCCGTTAATGGTTTCCTTTGATCACAATCAAGTTGTAGATCAGGTTCGTGGCATTTTTAATTTTTTTCACTATCTTTCAGGTAGATTTCTAAATGATATCGTTTTAGCAGTTTTTTAATGCGTCGGATTTATAGTTTCAGAACATCGGTATGGATTGGCTGGATATGATGTTACCGTCACCATCACCGGATATGGATACCAGTGGGATTGAATCAATCCAATGAAATGTTATATTTCAAATGAATGATGGTCCTCATATCTTGCAGTTTATCTCGCAAAACCGGTTCAATTCTTGCCGTAGCTTTACATTCAACAAATTGCTCATTCCGTTTGGTGCTTTTTTTTATATTTTTCTACTGCATTGCTTTTTTTTGTATTTTTATGGTACGTAATATGTATGACATATGCTATTATCTTTATTCCTTTAGCTAGTCATTTCCGCTAGATGTAAATTGGGCTATCATCTTCAAACTGTTAAATGTTGAAATATTTTCATCTTTAATTAATTGATACCGTGTCGTCGAATATAGCATTCTAACGCCTTATATAGTGTCTCATAACTATAAAGAAATAATTTAAATGTTTACATTTGTTTTCGTGAATGATCCAGATATGAAATGTTTATGTGAACTACCGTAATGGCATGTTTCTTTGCAATGGGTTTGCTGGTTTGCTAAACATTTTAACTTATCCTATAAATACCATATATGATTATGTAGAAAATGTATTTATGTGTATTGGAGAACATACTATAACGAGCAGTAAGAGATTATTTTATTTAATCTTATTTTTAATTCGTTGTGATAATTAAATCTCGAGAGAATTCATCAGAATATGGCTAGTGGAGCATTGGCAAGATCACATTACTGGAAATGAATTATGTGTGAATTTGATAACTAAATTTTTAGTGATATATATAGATAAGAAGTATAAAATAAAATGTATCGTTCAAATGATAACTTCAGTTTTGTAAGTTTCGTGGCTTAAAAACGGTAGCCCCTTATAATATATGATAATTATTAGCTGTGATTGCATGCATGATTATGATTACTTGCTGCTGCTACGGGGCATTTTTTATATGTCGTGGTTTACATCACGTATTTCTCGTTTTTTTTTTTTTTTTTTTTTTTTTTTTAATTTGTTTGCTGTGCCAAAGATTTTTATTAGTATAGTATTGTCTGTAGTATTGTTTCAATCTTTTTTTCTATTCTTCAAAAATGTTTAATTAGCTTTTTTTTTTCTATTCCATTCTATCTCAATTATATTATTAATGATACAGATCCGCTTATCAGTGATGTTTTGGCTGAATTTTTTATGCAGCTAAAAATTGATTTCTACAAATTTCTGTATAGTTGGGATTTCTTTTTTTTTTTTTTTTTTTGAAAAAGCATGAATTAATTTAAAATTGATTTAAATTACGGAATGGAGGGAGTGTTTCTATATGAGTTATTAAATTCGAAATGAAATTACTGTATAATTTGCTTATGCTAACAGTACTAATAAGTTTGATTTTATGCATTTCGATACTTTCTTTTTACTCCTTTAAACTGCATTTATCCGGATAGCTGCACTACTTACTACATCATGAACAGAGTTGCCTTGTATTTTTTTTATTTTCTTTTTTTCTTTATGAAATGTTCTTTCATGAGTGATTTCGTTTGTCAAATTTGACTTTACTAATATAACATTTTCCATTGTGCCAAACTGTTATTTAAAAAAAAAAAAAAAAAAGAAAGAAAAACTGTTCAGTTCAATTTTAGGGTTATCAACAAGTTTTAATTATTTATCTCTCATATTTGATGTTATTGTATGCGTTAATGTTTAGCAGAGTTAGCGTCTAATTTGTACATTTTTCAAAATGAAAGTAAACATAAACGTATAACGTATGATCGATGAATTATACGTAAAGGAAAAAAAAAAAGCTGCAATATTTATCATTCAATTATCACTAATACAATATTAGAGAGGTGATATGCATTCTCTGAATAAGTTCATGTTTCTTTTTTTTTTTTTTTTTTTTTTTTTTGATTGTAATAAGCTAAATGGTGTATTTTGAAGTTTGAACCGTAGATGTGATATATATATATTTATTTAACTTATGGGCGATCTCTTTTAAAATTTTGGCAAATTTAAAAAAGAAAAAGGAAAAATTCGACCTATTATCTTATAGTGTTATATGTATATACCATGATTTTTTTCAGTATATATATATGGATACTGTAATTTTTTTACAGTATGCATATAGATACTGTAATTTTTAAGACAAATTTTTTATGAATAATTGCATAAAATTATATCATTATCTTTTCCGTTTGTTTAGAATTATTTTCCTTAATCTACCAGACATGTGTTTCATTCGAGGTCTCCCGTAAGTAAGCATTTAATAAAATAATAGCTTTTAGTTTTCAGGAATTTAGTTCAGCCAATAATCTCTCCCCATTCATTTTGTTTAATTTTGCATTCCCCGATATATATATATATATGTTTTGACGCATATTATTTACATCTTTTATAAGCCTCTTCTTTGTTTTGATAGAAATTTTAGTGTGTTTGTGATTATAATCTGATTTTCCATGGTCTTATCAGATTTATGGGTGTTAACTTTTTAATTCATAACAATAATGAGCCTAAATTTTCATCTAATTCATACGGTAATTTCCAGCTATGCCGTATTTGTAAAATATGTTATCAGGTACAGTAATAATTATGATATATAATAGGGGTTCTTGATGGAAAAAAAAAGAAAAAAAAGACATTCATCATTGTTATATATATACTGCGCAACTACAGTAACCGGCATAACTGAGCTTCTAAGAAGAATGTATTACCCGGTTAGTCACGCTCAGGCCTATTATTTATTATATATTGTGTATAACATTTCATTCCTTAATAATTGCTTTTTTTTTTAAACAATATAATTTCCGGATAGATTTCGTGCTACGCAACAATTAAATCGTTTTACTGATAAACCGGACTGGCTATTCTTTCATCAACGGATTGCTAAATGTTCATTTTACATGAATCAATTAGATTATCTGATGGTAATTGGCTAATCCCCAGAACAAATACTACGTTTGATTTTGAAAATATAATTTGTCTTGGAACCAACAATTCAACGATAATAATACAGGATACGGAATGTAGGAAAAAGAAATTTTAATTCCAGAAATTTTCTTAAAATAAGGATGAAGTGGAAATATAGTAAATTATATTCAAATATAATTCATATAGCTTTAAATTCAAATATATAGCTTTAAATTATACTTAAAAAATTTCTCAAATTATCAGATTTATCCTCAGGTTGATGTATATAGCGCATGTTATCAATGATAAATATGAAGAAAAAGCATTTAAATAAAAAGGCTCAGAATCAAATCTTAATTGGGATCTTTAAAGAAAATAAGAACTGATAAATGCATAACTATCTTATCAGCTAACAGTTCAGTTCCGTTGTTTCGTTTCGTTTGAAGTTAATTTATCGCTAAAATGATGGGGAAAAAACTATTTGCTGATATCATGCTTTTTTTATTTGAAGGAAGATATCAGATGAAATGCGGTTTGACTGATCTAATGAAATATAGATGCGGAATGGCTTGCTTGTTTCAATTATCCATCGAGATCTAATTGAAATTTACGCATGTCATGAGCAAGAGATAAGACACAGTGACGAATTGGATATGTTAAAAAGTTTTGAGTTTATCATATCTGTCTTCAAGAATCTAATTCTCGTCACTTCGCAAACAAATTGAACTATAAGGAGATGGTGAAGAGAATGAGAATGATGCATCATAGGTCAGGATTCTACTATAAATTCAACACATCATCTAGCATTTTTGTTTATTTTGGAAAATGATCGAGAATTTTCTACATCAATGCATTTTTACGTGGGTCTTTTTTGAAGCAATGAATGAATTATACGAGTAAATTAGCTCATCCATTTCATGTTGGCGTAATTCTGCAAGACGGAAGAAAAATTTAGCTTCTTTGCGTGCGTAATTCTATAAGACGGAAGAAAAATTTAGTTTCTTTGCGTGCGTAATTCTACAATACGGAAGAAAAATTTAGTTTCTTTGCGTGCGTAATTCTATAAGACCGAAGAAAAATTTAGCTTCTTTGCGTGCGTAATTCTATAAAACGGAGGAAAAATTTAGCTTCTTTGCGTCAGGAAATGCCGGAACTATTTCGATCCTAAAATATGTCTTCAAGTTGTCGTGAAAATTTACGTCAAAATGAAGTCTTTCAATTTGCTGCCAATTATGCTATCAAATTTGTCTTGAAATTCAGGCTATTCACGAAAAACTTTTTTTTTTATTTATATTTCATATCGATTATTTTCGTAAAATCCTTAACAGTAAACAAATTATGCAAAATTGCAAAACTTCTGCAAGTTAGACACGCATGCATGCATACATGCACGTGCACGTGCATGCCAATAAATAATCCATTCTTTTAAACAAATAAGTTGCTGTACGGTCGGCCTAAATTTTTCTGTAGGACGGGGGAAAAGTTTGGAATGGATAAAATGTGAAATGTATCTATCTATATTTCAAAATAGATAGATAAACGATTCGATAATGTCGAGATTTTTTAAATATATTCTTTCTATGTATTCGAGAAATAATTCTTTTATATCATACGAAACGTTCTCATTTATAGATCTACGTGATTTTATCCGTCAAATACGTGATCGGATTCATCATAAATTTTCTTGAACTTCCAAAGATGTGTACCAATAACAATCTTCCTCCAGACCTTCTCGAAAATTCGCATAAGGTTAAAATCACTAATATAATTGCGTTTGCTTTGCGTGAATATTTCGATGTTTGAAAGTACATATACATATCTTTGCATGTTCATATGCACGCTCGCGTATGTGTATGTTTGCATGCACATATATTTATATATGTGTATGCATATGCATTTATGTGTTTATCAGTGCGTGTCAAAATGTAGATATATATTTATATGCATGTATTGGTGTATACATGCGTGCTTAATGAAAAAGCAGCTAATGTACATGCGTTTGTGAGTATGCATGTGAGTATGGATATGCTATATGAGTGTATACATCTGAGATGAATGGGTGCATGTGCGTGCATGGGATAGATAGATGTATGTCTAATCTTAAATATATAGCCAGTTAAGATTGTGAGCAGTAATCATACTGAGAAAAAAAAAAAAAACGACGCGGGCTGTAATCGACAATAGTACGGGCAGGCACATACACATGCACAGACATATACACATGCATGCATAGAAACATACAAAGCGGATTTGAACAGGGAGCCGTAGAGACGATTGTGCAGGTTGCGCAGGCAGGGCATTGCACGCGCCTTTGCTGCCTAAATGATGCTGGTGTTGTTGCTGCAGTTGTGAGTGCATGTAGCAATAGCAGTCTAGCAACTTGCTTCGGCCATCGATTTGCGCTTGATGGAATCGAGAAGTGCAGCGCGATGGGATGGATGGGGACTGCATGCAAGAGAAATACAGCTACAGAGTAGAGTAGGGGATGGGGGGGGGGGGGGGGGGGGGACAAAATGTTACCCCCACAAATAGAGGTGAGAGCAACCCGCATCCGCCCGCATTCCCCATCCTTTTCCCCTGCTCTTTCTTTTCTAACGTACGCACGCAGTCAGGCAGGCAAGCAGGCATTAACACGCTACTGCAATACAACAATAACATACCTGCACTGTTGTTATCCTCACACAGAACGACAGGATACGATACGATAGAATACCTGTAGATGGCAGCATTGCATTCATCTGCTGGTCATCAGAAACCTTTGACCACTGCTAACGATATCCTTGGATTACCTAATTTTGCTATTGTACGAATCCCTGAAGGTGGCGATATCATCAAACTTTTCAGTTTACTGGTAATTTTTTGCAGTTTTTTTTGCAAAAAATTTCCTAAAATTTTTTGGCTTTGAAAAAAAAAGAAAAAAAAACGGAATATATTCCACCTTTTTTTGCTTCTGTTGCATTTCTTCGAATTCATTCTAACCTATCTTCAAGATTTTTTTTTTAGAATTCGTTATTTTGACGATACTTCATCTTTCTTTTCTCTAATGAATTTGAGTTTCTTTCAAAAAAGTTTCATGATTTCTTAAGAAATTTTCGTATATGATTCGAATACCTCCATGTCTTGTTTTTCGTTTAAAATTTTCGACTTCTTCGTCAAGTTCAACGATTTTTTCTGAATACTTCAAATTTTATATCGCTATTCAGAATCTTCTTCTTTTCATTTTGTAATGATGCTCTTGCTTCGGAGAAGCTTTTCTTTATCTCTCCTGTCATTCTTCTATTATTCTGTTTATTCGATTCAGTAAGCTGTTGATTGCGGAACGGAGTTGAAATTCAATATTTCAAATTTGTTAGAGATTTATCTACTCAATTTCAAATGACCTCTGACATACCTCTCATTTGAAGTTGCACTTATAAGAGTAGTTTTTCATGGTTTTTTTTTTCTTTTTTGCAAATGTTAACAAATATGGATGCGAATTGTGTCCATTACTTTTATGGCAAATGTGTTTTATCAATTTTGGAAAAATTTGTTAAGCTCGCTCGTATATGTAAATATATTTCGGGAAGAAAATTAGGACGTTAAATGGAAAGGGCGAGCAAAAAGATAATTTAAAATTACTATCTATTAATTGACTTATGCCATACTTTGCATATGATGACAATTTGCCATAACATAAACTGCAAAGGTATGCAAGTAATTTAAGTATTTAAGTAAATCATGAAAGTAAAGCACAGACATAAACTTCATTTAAATCTTTAACAATTAACCGTATAAAAAATGATCAAATTATCTTATCTTTTTGATTATCTAATTCTCATGGATTATTTATTATTCTGGGGAAAAAAATTGTCAACTGATTATCTTAACTTGTATTATTTTCATTTTTTTTTCTTTGATATTTTAAATTTGGCGATATATTTTAAAAATACAGTAAAAATAATAATTGTTTTGATAAGATTACTAAATGTTCAAAAATCATATTGAACTATATATATATTATTATATTAAAATTGAATTTTGAAAAAAATTTCACTGGATTCAATTTTTCTTTTTTTTTAACATTAAATAAATTTAATGATCATTTTTATAAATGAATTGCTTTTCCAGTTAAACAATGTTTCCCAGAAGTATCATTTGTAAATGAAATTCGTGAAAATGCATTTCTTCCGGTGCTTAATACAACAACAGCTCCTGTTCCGGATCTTACGCATTTCCCAAATAGCGTAGTTGTACAGGATTCAGTGATATCGTCGGATGATAATAGCTCTCAATTGCTAATTGCCGATGATAATACTGCTCATTCATCTCCAGCACCATCTAGCTCGAATTCCATTCATGGTTTAGCTACTTCAACTGCTATACCATCACCTATACCATTCGTTGCTCGACCACGTGGATCTCGAACAATTGCTAATGATGATCCATCATTGTATGCTATTTGTCAACTGTGTCAAAATAAAATAATGTCCAGTCGTCTATCAAATTTGACCAATCATGTCCGTCGACATGCATCACTAAAGCAATTTCAATGTGTTTATTGTATTTATACTCATAATGAAATGGCAAAAGTTAGTTCTCAGCTAATTTCTTTTTTTTTTTCCTTTCTCCTCCAAAAGTTATTTTTTTTTTTTTTTGAAATATAGTTTAACATACTAAATCAGAAATTGAAAAAAAAATTATTTCATGTATTTAGATATTTCTGAAATAGCAAATTTATGTTACTAATAAAAATACATATGATAGTTATAATAAAAATGAAATATAATGATAATTTATAGGTACGCTTACATATGCAACATAATCATAAAGATCATGTTAGTCAACCGCTCGATGCACTTACACCAGAAATGCAAAATCAATGGGATTTATTAATGGATCAATGTTTTCCAGGTTACTCTAAGGTATTATTCCTTTTGTATTATAGGAAATGGAATGTTTCATTTTTCTTTTTTAGGAAAAATTTGCCAAATTCCCATCTTAAATTTATAAAAATTATTTCATTTTGTTTCCAGTTTTCAACATTTAAAAATGGAGAAAATGATCGTTCGGTTGATTTAATGTTAACGGGTTTGAATGATTTATCATATGCTTGTATTGAATGCGGTGAACGAGTTAGTGCTGAAGCGCTTATCGAACATCTTGATAAAGTGCATAGGACAGAATGCATACCCTATTGCTGCGAGGAATGTGGCTATCAGAATGCTGATCAGGTAAGGCTACAATTTATTTCATCTTAAAAAAGCCAGAAAAAGTTTGATATTTTTATACAATTCAAAATACTATATATACTCATCGAATAGCATTTTTTTATTATCAAGTCATAATATTGTGCAAACTTTTTGATTCTAAACATTTGGATAAGTTATTTCTTAATTTAATCATTACATTCATTTTTAAGTGGAAAGTGCGTCTCCATATTACGTTAAAACATTCGGAGATTGCAGCCGATGTAAATGTTGAAGTGTTGGAGCCCGGTAGCAATCTCGTCATGTTTCTTCATAAATATTTCCCGGATACACCAGGTATATATGAACAAGGATAAGTCCGATTAGAAATTCACCTGCATTACATAGATCGCTGCTTTGGATTAACATTTTAAGCGATAATTAGAGAATATACTTGAGACCAGTTAATTGCAGCTGATGAGGAGGAAAACAAAATGTTAACGCAGTTTCAAAGCTTGGCACCAAAAGAAGAACCAAGTAGTATATCGCCCTTGAATTTTAATGGATATGTGACATCCATGTTAACTGAAGCTAGTAATGATGCTGGAAATCATGTTCGATGCGAGGTATAGATTTTGCACTAGACTTGGACTTAATTCCAGTACATCTAAGGAAGAAATGAAGCCTTCATGGAAGACTAAGTTTTTGTTAATTTTCTATAAAAGGAATTGCGCGATCTGAACAAAATTTTTCAGACTTTTTTTCTTCCTTCAAAAATAATTGAAAAAAAAAGTTAATATTTTCTCATTTTCGCTGTTAAATTTATTGCAGCTTTGTCAAAAAATGATGCCAAATTATCGGTCACTTTCTTCATTGATGAATCATGCTAAGCGACATTATCATCTGAAACAGTATCAATGCTCAGAATGCTCATATACCAGCAGTGAAGCAGCCCATGTTCGCACCCACATGGCACTTAAGCATCCTCATGTCGGTGCAAAACCTATAGATAATAAGTGAGTTAAAAATCTTATGTCAAAATATTTAACTCGAACAAACAGCCATGCGAACTTGTTAAGAGGATGCATACTTTTCCCAGTATGGTGTCGATATTGAATAAGTGACAATGATAAAAAGTCTTTTAATTGAATGCATGAGATATCAATCCCTAATACCATAAATGTTTTTAAGTTATATTTGAAGTTTCTGTTACGTATTTATTCAGTTGTCTATTCCAAAGTGATACAGAATTCATTTCAGTTGTGAAATGTTACAAAATGCTTGGATTGACGTGATGCGTAAATGTTTCCCTGGATTAATTTCAAAAATTGATCAATTTCGATTTAAACACTCTAGAAATGAGGATAGTAATAAGGAAGAAAATCCAGATGACGAAGAAATCTTTACGCACAACAAGAGAAGTTCTTTTAGGGTAATATTACTTACTGTAAATAATTAGTAGTTTTCGGAACAAAATTTAAGTATGGTATCAAAAGATCATATACAAATGAGGAAATTTGTTGTAAAATATCACTATTTTTGTAAATCCAACCTTTTTTTTCAGAACCATACTGCAGTGTCCCCGCATCGTAAACTACAAAAGCTTCAAAACGGGAAAGTTAGTGGTGCAATTGAATCGTAAGATTGCTCCTGATTCATTGGCAGTAGTTATTGGATTTCCGGTGATAAAGTTTCAATAATGAGAATTCCTGAATTCTTCTGTATATTATTCTGTTTAGAAATTATTTGTTTATTTTGTTCTGGGATTAAAGTTTTTACTTACATTTAATTGGATTACAAAACAAAAACTATGGTTTACTTCATATCTTATAAAGTGAGCAGTGAATGTACATTTTACAACACGAAAATCCACTTCGGAATTATGTTTTTTATCATTCCTAAATATGCTAATAGCAAATATTCTACAACTAATAAAATCATGGCACACGCATATCAGAATATTAATCCTTGGATCAACAATAGCAATTATAATATCCCCAACTTAGACAAAAACTGCTGCTTGTACGGTATTGAATCAAAGCGAAAATTCTCGAACTTTATTCTTACTCTTTTCGGTATGGATTTTTCTGCCTCTTAGTATTTTGAATTCTGGAATCCCAAATTTGCTGTATTATTTTGTATCAATGTACAGACTGCGTTTCCTAAATTGCAATGGATTGCTTTCGAAAATACAGTCTAGACATTACCATATCTAGTTCCCTACCACAGCGAATAATAAATTTCCGCGTTATGCCATCAAACGATAAAGCTCTGCACAGATCCTTTGTTTTTCATTTAAAAAACAGATAATCATTTAGAAAAGAGGAAAATACAGTATGCATTTGAAAAAAAAAAAAACCCCTAGACTTTACATAGTATCAATAGGAACCGAGAAACAATTCACCTCAGTATTACCACGGACCAAACATTGTTGATTTACTTTGCTTTTTCTTTTCCTCTTTTAGGAATTCCGGATCATCTTTAACTTTCTTGTAGAATTGCCAATCGAACGATAATGGTTTGTCACCCTCAATGCTTGGTTTGCTGTGATGGACAACATTCGGCATCTCCATTTTGCTTTTATCAGTGTTGCCACAAACCTTTTTTCCAGAAGGAATAATCATATTCGCCGTTTGCAACTCTTCTTTTGTGCTCCTATAACTTGTACAAAGACTCATAAATGATAGTAATTTTTTAAAAGTGCCACTAACAATACTGGTATGTAATACTTTAAATTAGGCAATATTGACTGTGAATGCTTTTAAAGCTTCTGTTTTTTTTCCTCTTAATCAGCCAAACTTCATATTTTAACCACTGAAAGTTTTTGAAGCATATATACGATTCCTTCTATGTATGACAAGCATATGTACTAAATACTAGAACGAAAAAAAAAATTACAAGTGCCAAATAATACTTACTTCGTATGCCTCTGCAAATAATACTTACTTCGTATGCCTCTGCACGTGCTTTCATAATTTCTGGATGTCGTCTCTCCCAAATCATTCGATGCTTCTGCTTCATGTACGCATCTCGAACATCACCCTCTTGTCCGATTTCACCATACTTTATGAAGAAATTCAACTCGCTCTCCTCTACATCATCTATCAACTGAAAATTTCTACTCCATTTTATAACTTATCAGCTTAAGAAAATGAAACCATATTGATCACTAAGTGAATGCGAAAAAACAGCCAGACAAAATGAATACAGTCAACTTTCGTCTTCATCAGACATCAAAATTAAATGCATTTATCTCCAAAAAAAATTACCTTTGCACATGGAACAAAATTTGGAGCATTGTAATCCATACATCGAGAAAGTCGTAGGCGTAGAATATCAAGAATATTCTGATCGATCAATCTTTACTATAATTTTTTTGAAAGCACAAAAACAATATAAAATAATATATATATTTTTTATCATCAACTATTAGTTAAGACTGCTGATTGAGTTTCGTGGAAAACTAATCATGAAACCAACTTGTCAAGTCGGAACTGTGTATTAGCTTCATAAAAGCAAGACAAATCATCCACAGCACATTCATCAATTCCCGGAACTCGATTCAACTTACGGTGATAGTATGGAGAACGATATTTGTCATTTGTCGGTTCTATGATCTTCTCTAAAACAATGCATACAATTAGAAGACTATTAACTAAAAAATGACATGTTTTGAAGAAATCGAAATTTGTCAATGTCAGACTACACAGACAATAATAATATTTTTTTCCGGAAAAGATACCTCTGAACCATGTAACCGGCGCATCTACTAGTCTATGGGCATAATACAAAAGACGGATATAATAGCTTCCCTCACTTTCGAGTTTTCGCAACTGAAATTAAATATTGGAATAGTATAATCTACATTCCATACTCCATAAGCAATTACAGGACTATAAATTATTGATATTTTCGACTTCAAAAAAAGTGTAATACCTGAAGTTCTAGCTGGAATTTGTACCAATATTTAAACCTTTTCGCATCCTCTACTTTCACATGACACCATACTAATTCTTAAGATAAAAAGGAATCAAAATGAAATGAAATAACCTGCCAATATGCATCCCAAGCTTTCCTGTCTTCCAATCGACGATAAATGCGTGGTGATAACTTTTCGTTCTCTTTCATTACCGTCTCACCCATATTCTCAATTCCTAGCTATAACACTGACATAATATCAATGATAAGAGACCGTTCTCATTCCGATAATACAAAAATTTTAAAAGTTTACCAGAATTCTATTACCAGAAATTTCTGATGATTAATTTTCTTTGATAATTTTGATAAAAGATTTCTTTGATAATTTTCATTTTCTTTAGTGAAAATATATGAAAGAAATTGCTAAATTTCTAGCACTACTTAAATATAACTATTTCTCCTATCTTCGACTAACACTTTAAAGTAGACGAGACAGTCCCATATCTTTCTATCTAATTCCCACGCACCCACACCATTCCACCCCCACCACCATAATCAATATAAAATTTTTCACACCACCTGTTTGAACTTCACAAATCATTTTATCCACATCGGACTCGATATGAAAATGAAGATCCTAGTTAAAAGGCACCATAACATTCCTTGGAAAGATCGAATTCAGTATTCATTGAAAGAATCGAATTCAATAAATTTCATACCCACAAATTAATCCAATTATCCATCAAGCAATTATCATTCAAGCAAAATGCATCAATTTGATGAATTATGTAGAAATTTTAAAAGTTTACCAAAATTCTCTTACAAGAAATCTTTGATAATTAATTTGCTTTGATAATTTTGATAAAAGATTTCCTTGACAATTTTCATTTTCCTTGGCTACTAATTTTTCGTCATTAATTAGCTATTTATGCAAAGTTCACAATGCTTCAAATGATATATGGTTTGACTTTGAAAATTTTAGAAGCATATAAATGAATGCATACTCATATTTGAGCTTTATTTCTGGATGAAATTGTAAAAATCAATTAAAGATAATTTTGTCATCTTTAATTTAAAAAAAAAGAAACAAAGAAAAAAGAAAGATCGATTAACTCCATTATTCCACTGTATAATTTATTATTTAACATATCTGATGAATTCAATAAAGGAATTCATTATCAGTAATGGACTATTTCTTGTCATTTTATTGATAAAAAACAAAAAAAAAAAAAATGAGAAAACCCAATAAATTTCGTCTAAGCATAGATGCAATTTTCAATTTTATAAGCTTATTGAATTGGCTCTTTTATGTTTAATTAAATAAAGTTTTGCTAAATTTTCAAATAAAATCTAAATTGCTAATTTTTGTATTAAAATGAAATATCGGAATATTTCGAATGAAATTATTTTGAAAAATTAAAACTTGCCGTATTTTAAAAGTTTCATTCTTTTCTTTTCTTTTTAAGCTTTTTCGAGCAATTTATGATCGGATAATTTTGATAAAAAATTGTGTAAAATTTTTAACAATTGATTGAATCAGAAGCAATATTATGGTGAAATTTAAATTTGAATCCAGAAATTGTATTATGGATTTATTCCTTCTTTTCACATCCTATTCATTTTCATCCGTTATTTTTTTTCATTTTTTTTTCTTTTCTACTCACCTGAAATGAATAGTAGTATGAATTAAATAAACAGGATGCTTTGATAATGATCAAATATTACTAAAATATCCATTTCCGGATGATCGATGATGACCTATCATAACTTGACCCATGGAATTTTCATGTAACTTTCCAATGTGATGTATGAATTTATAATCGATTACTTATTAATAACATAACGGATGAATTTATAATCGATTACTTATTAATAACTCATAGAAATTAAATTTGTTTAAAAATACAATTATGTATATATATTGTTAATATCATTATAATAAATATATTACTTTTTAATTATTTTAAATGCATTGAGAAATTTTTGAAAATTTATTTTTCAAATTTTTATTTTTATTTTTTTGAAAAATATATAAAAATCAATATATGTGATGCTATAGCAACCTGAAATTTTATCCTCAATTTTTATTTTTCTTTCTTCAATTTGTTTTTAAAATTTTCATTTGTACCATATATTGTTGTTGCTGTTGTAAAAATTTTAACAATTAAACAAAAAAATCATCGAATAAAGTAATAATTATTTAACAAAAAACAAAATTATCATTTTTGTTTTGTTTATTCATATTACGCAAACATATATTTTTTTTTTTTCTTCCAAAAATTTCAATAAATTTTTGGAAGAAAAAAAAATTCCCAAAAAATAAAAAATAATTATCAATCGATTTTTTTTTTTTTGATGATAAAAATTAATTTTTAATTTATCATTTTTAACAAAAATATCATTTATGTGTATAATATAGCTGATAACATTATTATTACAGCTTTAATCCTCAAGCACTCATTCAACATTTTCTGAAAATATCTTAACTCGAGAGTAAATCGTTAGAAAACTTAAATGATTAAATTACACAAATCTAGCTGCATCACTCTTCTCTAGCTCTGTTATACTTTGTCAAAACTCTTTTTTTTTTCCTTGATATTTTGAAAAGTTCTTAGGTTTACAAACATTTTTAAGCTGCACTTTCATAATATCGGCAATTTTTATACATTCATTTTTCTCTATATTATATCACTTTTTCTTCTGCAATAATCGATAAATGATAATGTTGTTAGATGATGTATAGCATATATACTTCAGCAATGCTTCACTTTAAGCTGTTTTTATTTTAGATGTTCAAAGCGGTAACACAACAAGGCTTTTAAGGCTTTTTTTTCCCATTCTGAAATTAGCTTTTCATTTATTTATAAGCTAAAATTGAAGAGAAAAAAAAAAAACATATTTGATTTCGCCATGCATTTATTTAATTTATCAGAGCAGATTTTTCAAAGAAAAATTTTTTTATTATTGTTTTTTCAATTTTTAAAATGCTAAATAAATTTATCAAATAAATTATCTCATCTATCACATATTTTTAATTCCTTCCTTCCTTCCTTCCTTCCTTCCTTCCTTCCTTCCTTCCTTCCTTACTTATCTTCGTTCTTTCATTTTTTTTTAAGTATTCATTTTTCAAATATATTTCATTCATCGTCTCTTTCAATTATCACTTATCTCTTTCAACTATCATTTATCTCTTTCAGCTATCACTTAAAGCGGAAAAAACAAAGTTAAGTCAAAGTTTTACAAATCCACGAATTCATATGCCTTTCTTTTTTCTTTTTTCTTTTTTTTTTTGACTGTTTTACCTCCTTCCTCCCTTTCATTTTTTTAAAATATTCATTTTTCAAATATATTTCATTCATCTCTTTCAACTATCACTTATCTTTTTCAATTATCACTTATCTTCATTCTTCCACTTTTTTAAAATATTCATTTTTCAAATATATTTCATTCATCGTCTTTTTTAATTAATCACTTATCTCTTTCAACTATCATTTATCTCTTTCAGCTACCATTTAAAGCGGAAAAAACAAAATTATTTGTAATAATTGTAAAATTTCTTGTGACAGAGATATATAAATTTATTCTCTTTACTAAATATTTCAATTAAAATTCTAGGAATGCTATTGAAGGTATTTCTATGTCGAAGTTAATTAACAGATAATATCTTATCAATTTATATCAAAATTAACAAATCCACAAGATTACATGGCTGTCTTTTTTCATTCTTTTATTTTGAAATACTAAATTAATACCAAAATTTAATTCATTTATAATTTAGTACATGATTAAACTTGATGGATAGAGATGTTTCAAAAGTTTGAGAATTTCTTTTTTTTTTCTTAAACTAAGCATTAAAATTTTCTATCTTTTTTTTTTTTTTTTTTTTTTTTGTAATAGAAAATTACCATATTCCAAATGTTTGTTCAAGTATATTTTATGGAAATGTTAAAAAGAATAAATTTTGAAAGAATTAAATTCCAACTAATATTATTTTATTGTTTTTTTTTTTTGTTTTAAAATTTCATAAATCAAAAAAAAAAAGAAATTTGAAATATTTCAAAATTCATTTTCAGTGGCAAATTTTCAATTTTTTCCATTTCCTATTTTTTTTTTTTTTCTTAAAAAATGAAGCAAACAAAATATGTTTGAATGTATCAGTTGGTAAACTTAGTGAATCAACAACAGCCGATATATCTATCAATTGTTTGAAGTTGCTACATTTGTTCGATCACTTGCTTTAGTGATAATACGATGAACATGATAAAGGTTGAAAACTTTTGAACGTTGCACTAATAGATGAAGTAATTTTGAAAAAAAAAAAAAATAATTTAATTTTCAATTTGGTTAAGAAAATTTTCCATTATTCTATTTTATTCCAAATAATGATTAATGAAATGATAATAGTAAATTATGGCATTTAGTAATATCAGATATTTTCAAATAGCAAATGATTATATGATGATAAGCAAATTGATTTATTTTTTTTTAGTGATAATATTGATTAACAATAGTATTTCAAAATAATGCAATTATCGTTGTACTTGGATGTTTTGTATAAATTAATTTGTTTAATGCTTGTTACTAAAATTTTATTTATCTTAAAATTTTCAGTAAAAAAATTTGAATAAAAATATTCATCGTATTATTTGTAATAATTGTAAAATTTCTTGTAGCAGAGATATATAAATTTATTCTCTTTACTAAATATTTCAATTAAAATTCTAAGAATGCTATTGAAGGTATTTCTATGTCGAATGAATAAACAGATAATATCTTATCAATTTATATCAAAATTAACAGTCGAATGAATAAACAGATAATATCTTATCAATTTAAATCTTTTTGTTTTTAGCTTGCTTTTTTTTTTGTTTTTATCACTAAATTTAAAAAATGCTATTAATGTTATTTTATTCAAAAAAAAATTAAATTCTTTTTTTTGCTTTAATGAATCGATAATTTATACCAATCTCAAACTTCATATCTTGATACAACATCATTTGTTGTCTCTTTTTTTAACATTTATTCCTTGCTAATTATTTAATTAGTTTCCAAGGTTTGATTCAAAGTTTCCGGTAATAAGAACTTTTTAAAATACGGTAGATGTCGAAATCAAGATTCTAATGCAATCTGAATTCTGCTAATTTAAAAATTTTAAAATATCAATAGTGAAAAAAAAAGAGAAGAAGTCGTACCAAAATCTATAAATGCATATCGAAATTTATTACATTATCACATAGATATGGTTTAATCACGAAATCATATGATTAATTAGAATCATGGAAAAGTCATATTTTGTTGAAAAGTGTTTTTTTTTTTCGATTATACGATGAATTTTAGCTTTTTAAATTTCACATGCCTAAATTATTACTATTTCTTAAAGAATATGGAAGCACAAATTGGCCAGGAATCTTCTGCTGTAAACAAGGAATCTTCTGCTGCAACTCCGATTCCGCCAACTGCTAGCCTACCTACTACACAACCAACAACAGATCCAAATATCGGACTTATAAAACCATCTGAAGCAAAAGCAGAGGTTGCTCCAACGATGGATGCAAATGACGACAAGTTGGGTCCTCTAAAGGAAATATTCTCTCGAAAATATACTTCGAAAGCTCGATCAGATTCTATAGTACCAACTGAAGGACATGAGGGAATTCTAATTGCGCCAAGACTTTACAAAGGACAAACAGTTGCTGTTTACACGAGTGGTGGTGATGCTTCTGGTTGGTGATAAAATTTATAAAATTATCCATTTATTGATAGTATTCAAATTGTCTGGTAACATTGATAGTCAGTGATAATTTATATTCGAAAAATATCAAAAAAAAACATTTAAAAAATCAATGAATATGTAAAAAAAAAACTTATAAAATTTGATCTATTAGAAATGAATGTTGCATAAATTTATTAAATTTAATAATCAACAAAGAAATACAGGAATGAATAGTGCAGTGCGATCAGTTGTTCGAATGGGACTTTATCTTGGTTGTCGGGTATATTTCATTTATGAAGGTTATCAAGGTATGGTAGATGGTGGTGAATATATCAAAGAAGCTGATTGGGATTCTGTATCAGATATCATTCAACGAGGCGGTTTGTTATTTATTGATAAATGTGTTTTTATGAAGGTTATCAAGATATGGTAGATGGTGGTGAATATATCAAGGAAGCTGATTGGGATTCTGTATCAGATATATATCGGTTTTTTATACATTGATAAATGTGCAATATATTTTATGATTCTGTTTCCTTTTGAAGAATCATTCTTCGTTTTTCATCGTACTTGCTTGCTGTATCTTTCATTTATTTTAAGGTACGATAATTGGTTCAGCTCGTTGTAAAGATTTTCGTGAACATGACGGTCGACTTCGGGCTGCTGAAAATCTTATCAAGAAGCAAATTACTAATTTAGTATGCATTGGAGGTATCATTTCATTTTTTTTTAATTACAAAATTAATTGAGATGAATGAGAATCATTTTTGATTGATTACAGTAACATCCAAAAATTTTGTTACAAGTTAATATCAAAAAACTTCGATTGTTTAGTGATAATAGAGATTTGATTAAAACTAATTAAATTGATTTTATAATTGAAGTTAATATACAGGTGATGGTTCGCTAACAGGTGCAAACTTATTTCGACAAGAATGGCCAAGTTTGGTTCGCGAATTATTTGTAAGTGGAAGAATTACTCAGGAAGAAACCGAACTATGCAAGAATATTCAGGTAAAAAGATTGTAATTTCTTTTTTTGTTTTGCAATTAGGTAAACTAATAATATCTCGATGATGTTACAATTAGGTAAACTAATGATATCTCAATGATATTGCAAATAGGTAAATTGATAATATCTCGATGATGATATATATATGCATTGATGTGCACCTGTAATGAATAATTTTGACGAGAATCTTCTATTACATAACTTTTTATTTAAATGATCGGCTTTTTTCTAATTCCTCTTCTTTTAGAAAATTGCTTTTTTGAAAAGAAGTGGTAAGAAAAAGGTAAAATTTTTTAGAGAGAGAAAAAAAAAGTTAAAAATTTGAGATTTTATGATTTTTATTTAAATTTCTTCTTTCCAAGATTGTTGGCCTAGTTGGTTCTATTGATAACGATTTTTGTGGTACTGATATGACGATCGGTACTGATACAGCGCTTCAACGAATTATTGATGCTATCGATTCTGTCGTATCAACTGCGCATAGTCATCAGCGTACTTTTGTCATTGAGGTGATAAATTGTTGCTCATCAAAACTGATTGATCAGTGATATGTAGGAATGGATCAAAAATGAAATCAAGAAATAAATTCTACCATCTTTTTTTTTTGCTTTAATTCTTGCTTGTATCTTATTAAGTATTCTATAATAACGGAAATATTCGATAATTTTGTCCACATAATTTTTACAAATTTATTCATGCTAAAATAATGAGATATAAAAAAATTCTTGAAGGTAATGGGCCGACATTGCGGTTATTTGGCACTTGTAGCTGCGTTAGCATCTGAAGCAGATTTTTGTTTTATTCCTGAATGGCCAGTACCAGTTGATTGGCCAGAAGTATTATGTCATAAGTTGCAAATAATGCGTAATGAAGGATCACGATTAAATATTATTATAGTTGCTGAAGGAGCATTAGATCGAGATGGCAAAGCAATTACGGCCGTTCAGGTAAGTAATGCAAGTTTTATCGAGAATTATATAACATCAAATATCTGATATTATATTATCTGTTGATAAATTTATAATTGTTATAAATTTCAAGAATTCACGAATTACAGGTGCAAGATGTTGTAAAACAAAAGTTACACTACGATACACGTGTAACTGTATTAGGTCATGTACAACGTGGTGGTAGTCCATCTGCGTTTGATCGACTTCTTGGATGTCGAATGGGTGCTGAAGCTGTGCTTGCATTAATGGAAATGACACCAGAATCTGAACCATGCGTTGTATCCATCGATGGTAACGCTATCGTTCGTGTACCACTCATGCAATGTGTTCATCGTACTCAAGCTGTTTGTCTTCAATTATTTAAATTAATTATTTAAATCTTCATTAATTATTGAAATTTTTAAAACTTCCATAAATCATCTAAAAATTAATTTTACTATTTTCTTTACTTGAAGATACGTTGCCAATTATTTCAATTTTTTAAAATATTTCATCTGAATTAGAAGAATTTGAAAGAAATAATGATATACTTTGAAGGTTCAAAAAGCCATGGAAACACATGATTGGAATACAGCTGTTAGACTTCGAGGACGAAGCTTTCAGAGAAATCTCGAAACTTATCGTCTTTTAACAAAATTAGAACCCAAAAGTGATAGCTTATCAAATGAGCCATCATATAATGTTGCTGTCATAAATGTTGGAGCACCTGCTGGAGGTTTTTTCTTTGTTCTTTTTTTGTTATCTTTCCTTATCATTTTAGTGATATAAATATTTATGTTATTATATTTATGGATATTTTTTTTACTTTCTTATTGCCTATCTTTCTGATGTATCGTGCATCTTTCTGATATAACACAAGATAAGCAAGTTTTGTACTTAACAGATATATAAATAATTGATTGATTTAACAGATATATAAATAATTGATTGATTGATATATCGGACGAGAAATTGAGCTTTGAAAATCATTAATAATTCGAGAAATTTTGACTAATTATAATTCGAGAAATTTAAACTAATTAGTTAATTCTTTAATTCAACTGATTATAATGTTATCAGCATTACTAATCAGTTATCAACATTATAGAAATCAGAATGAATTTTTTCAAATTTACAGGAATGAATGCAGTTGTTCGTTCATTTGTTCGTATGGGTATTTATCGTCATTGTAAAGTTTACGGTGTTAAAAATTCATTTGAAGGACTTGCAAATGGAGATCTGATAGTAAGATTGATTTTTATTTTTTTAATTGGTAATAATTTTAATTTCATTTAAAATATCAGATAAATTTTGCTAAAAAAAAAAAAAATTATCATTTCATAATTTTTAAGGAAATGTCATGGAAAGATGTAAATGGTTGGGTTATGCATGGTGGATCATTTTTGGGTACCAAAAAACAATTACCAGAAAAAAATATGAGCCAAGTTGCGGCAACATTGGAAAAATTCAAAATTCATGGATTATTGATTGTCGGAGGTTTTGAGGTATTTTTTTTTTTTTTCTAACTGATAATTGATTGTTTATTTGCAATTGATGAATGAAATTTAAATGATAATTTATCGATCTGATTAATAATAATTATTGATTCATTTGAAATGAAAATTAAAATTAAGAAATGTTAATCTTTCAGGCTTATCACTCATGCTTAATGCTTTCACATGCTCGCGGTCAATATCCATCACTTCGTATTCCATTATGTGTAATACCTTGCACTATCAGTAATAACGTACCCGGTACATCGATATCATTAGGTTCTGATACAGCAGTTAATGAAATTTGTGCAGTGATTGATAAAATTAAGCAATCTGCAACAGGTACAAAAAAACGCGTATTTATTGTTGAAACAATGGGCGGATATTGCGGATATTTGGCGACACTTTCAGCTCTAGCATCAGGAGCTGATAATGCTTATATATTTGAGGAAAAGTTTGATGTCAGTGATATCATAGAAGATGTTAAGGTATTTTTTATTTATCGAAATTATATATCAGAAATAATAAACAAGGATAAATTATTAATCAAAAATATTTATCAAATAAAAAATTTAGGATAAAATAAGATTTCATTTTAAAAAATTTTATCAACATTTATGAATTATATCATTATCATTGTTCATTTTAAAAATATCTGAATTAATTTCTTTTTTTTTTTCTTATTCAAATAAAATTAATTATATACTGATATAATTATTAATCAAATTCTTAAGGTTATTGCTCGAAAAATGCGTACCGGTGTACAACGGTATTCTTATTGTTCGCGGTGAATCGGCTAATAAAAATTATACCACCCAATTTGTTAATCAACTTTTTGCAGAAGAAGGTAGAGGACAATTCTCAACAAGGTAATTTGGAAAAAAAAAAATTTTTATATTGTATAAAAATAATTATTTCCGGAGAAAGAAGAAAGTATGTAAGTTTAAAGATTAATTAATTCAAATATATTATATGCATTTTTGAAAATTTGAAAAGAAAAAAAAAAGGAAAAGTGAAGAAGCAAAGTGTGGAAATATTATTGTCAATTTTAATTTATGATTAAATTGATAAAATGATTAGTGAGTTATGAAATTTTACTATTAACTTACGGCTAGATTAAATTGATCTAATCAATTTACAATATTACTGATAAATAAAACATTTATATTGATTTTTTTTTTTAAAGAAAAAAAGACTTCCGGAAAGAATGCGGAATTTTTATTATAGAATTAATGTATTGGGACATGCGCAACAAGGTGGTAATCCGGCACCATTTGATCGTAATATGGGTACAAAACTTGCCGCAATTGCTCTGGAATTTATTTTAACTCAAGCAAAGCAATATGTTGATCTAAAAACCGGTATGACAAATGCAACTACTGCTGATACTGCAACACTTCTTGGTCTAGAGGTAAGTTATTGAGAAATTCAAAAATTACAAGAAAAAAATTACTAAACAATTTTATCAAAATTTTTGTTGATATATGATTCGAAGTGTTATTTCAGGATCGACGAATGGTATTTACACCGGTTGAAGAATTGGCTCAAGTAACCGATTTTGAACATCGTTTACCGAAAGATCAATGGTGGATGAGATTACGACCGCTCTTGAGAATATTGTCCAAGCATGATTCCATTTATGAAACAGAAGCGTTTGCTGTATCAGATGTCGAGAATGATTTTAGTTGAGTAGAATATCTATCTCATTGATCTATGTATGCATCAAAGAGACTATAAACGCAAGAAGAAAATGCAGGATTCATAAAAAAATATTCTAAATTCTTAATCATTTCATGTTTGTGATTGATTTCCGCTAACACTTAAATTACTGATTACTTTTTTTTTTTTTAATTTTTCTTCATAGTTTTAAGTTGCCAAGTTTTTTCTACTTTTGCTCATCAATGAGTCATATAAATTATTCAGCAATTTACAAGTAGATTTGCAAATGTAAATTTATTTGATATAAAATAATAATTATGTGCTTGAATATATATATATTACTGTAGAAAATTTTCATCATTTAAAACAGGTACTATAAAAATTTTAATTAGAAATTATAAAAATTTTAATTAGAGATTCTTCTTTCTTCTCTCAATCTCATTTTTATCACTATGAGTGTATTACATGTATAGTAATATAAATTTATCGCAAAACAATGAAATTTTCTTATACATATAAAATGAAAAAGAATAAGAAATTGATGATATGATAAGCAATGTTAAATCGCTAAAACTTTCACTAAGAAATGAAAAATGAACTGAAATATTCACTAAAAATTGAGGTATTGCAAAATAAAAACTGATAAATTTCATCATATCAAATGATTTAAAAGTAATTAATTTTTTATCGAGATTTATCATTTCAATTCATAAAATAGCAATATGAATAAAATTTTAGTATATTTGCAATAAGTCAAACTGAAATGATAAGATATCAGAATCATACATGTCCAATATCGTATTCAATTATGATTCGGGGGATTTGAACTAACTATTCAAATGCAAAAAAATGATTGAGTAAAAAAAAACAAAATATTTAAGTAATATGTGAATTTTCAAAAATATAATTTCATTCATTTAGAAAAATTTCAATTATTCAAAATAAACCTGAAACATTAATTTTTACAAGGAAATATCGATTTTTTTTACTGATCATAATTGAGTAAATGATGAAATTAACTTTATCATTAAGTTTCAAATGTTCGTGCAAGTCCTATATCAACAATTTCGGGCTTATATTTACTACGAATATGCTCCATAAAGCAAACTTTGATATTTTCAAAACGATCATAGCACGGAAGATATGATAAGTCCAACTCTGTCACATTTCCCGGTCGCTATAAAATGGCGAAAATTGTATTATTTGTCTCGAAATTTTTTTTTTTTATTTACTTAATCGAAATTTAAATAATCGCTAACATTTAATAAAATTTTATCAGTGATCAAAAATTATTACCTGATCACAAAATACAAGACATTTTCTTCCAGCAAGTGTTGTTGTAACATCATTCCGTATGCAACATTCCGTATGATCTAATCCAGCAGCAGCGCAATACGATATATCAGTTAATGCTGATAATGGGCATCTATCAAAATGAAGATAAATAGCCTAAATTGAAAATTAGTAAAAAATTTCGTATTTGAATTAAAATTTTTATCACTAACGAATCATTTGGTTATATATATTAAGTGATCAAAATTCAAGTCATCTTTTTGAACATTTCTTTAAAAAATGATAACATATATAAAAATGCAATTCGATATTTTTATTTTTATCAAATTTTATTTTTATCAAATTTAAATTATAACCTGTAAAGTATTCCTCGTATACATACGATATGAACACTTATCTAAGCAACTATCCGGAAGCTGTTGATTAACACAACATTCGTAGAACATTTCATCGGCTATTTGTTCGGAATTTAATTCTCGATGCTATGAAGAAAAATTGGGAAGTTTGTGTCATTGTGTCAATTCAAATAATAGCTTCATACTCTAATTATTTAGATGGTAAATACACTTCCGACAAAAAAAAAAAAAATCAAAATTGTCCTATTCTTCGCATGATTCATTTGATAATGTTTGATATAGTGATAACACGAAAGAATGTAAAATATAGCTACTACTTTAATCACTTAAAAAAAGAAACTTGCTTTTTAAACTACTTTTTTAAAATGAGGAATTTTTATTTTTCTTATAAATTCGGGTTTCTTGTTAAAACTAAAAAATTCAGTACGATTCAGAAAATATGTTATTATTGAGTAATTTGCAATGATAAAAAAAAAAAGAAAAAAAAGAATTTCATATCAATATTATCAGCTATTTTTGATTAATTCATTCTTTATCAATTTAATCATTTGCTATAAAATTTATAAATCAATAATACTTTTGAAACATCTTTAGCATTATTAGTTTCAGCAACAGCACCGTTATTCTTGGACTTATCGAATACCGTATCATCAAATATTTTTGAAGATCGTGCACGTGCTCTAGCGTAGCAACCGTACTGTCCACAATCATATCCAGGAGAACAACCGCCAGAACATACGGGAGCTACAGGTTGTGGACAACCGTAACCACCACCACAAATTCCCGATGAAAAGCATGCTTCGCCAAGATAAATACTTCCGTATAAAATAATTGCATTTATTATACCACTTGCCATCAAAATGTTACTTTAATTTCCAACACCTAAAATTCAATCTTAACAAAACTATTGCATTAGTTAAGTGAACTTCTGATAAGAATTAACAGTTAAAAAAAAAACTTCTGATAAGAATTAACAGTTAAAAAAAAAAAGAAGTTCTCACTACGACTTAACATTACTTAGAAATGTTTTATCAACTTTTACTTAATCTAATCAAATGATGTTATGAAATAATTGTATTTCTGAAACTTTACAAAAATGCAAAATATAAATTTCCATTCTACCTAAGATTTTGGTTGAATTTTTAAAAAAAAATCTTTTTTTTTTTTTTTTTTTTGAAAAATTATGAAATACGAATTGTGAGAAGTAATTGTTTGGTAGAAAAATTGTTACATTGCAAATTAAGCAAATGTAACTAACTAACTGATTAATATGATAAGCTTTTTCAAGACTTATATACGTAATATAAATCTCCTCCCACTATTTTATCAAATTAATTATGAAAATTTTAATTCAAAAATAAAAAAAAAAGCTAATAGAATTTTATTTCAATCATGCAATGTTCAAAATGTCTGCGCAAAATGGATCAGAAAAATTTGGGAAAAGGAAAATCGACAATATAAATCCGGTTCTGTTTTGCAAATAACTTGCTTTTTTTTTTTTTTTTTTTTGCTACTGCTTTCTTTTTCACCTTTTTTTTTTTTCATTGATTTAATCGACCTTGTTGATGATAATTGATAATTTGAATTCGCTATCTATTGCCAACGGCATTTCAGGATTCGTTCACTATCATATTCCATTTAACAGTTTAGCGAAATTTTTATTCCCCAATTTTTCATTTGTCATTCAAAAATTTTCTAAACTATAGTATTATGTTAAATTAGAAAGGTTATAAGAGGAATTTGATAATTCAGACAGCTAATTAACTTACTAAGTAGCTATTTCAATGTTTCTAATTTTTTATCTGAACAATTGATATTGATATGTCATCATTGATATGGCATTGTATATAACGTATTTGATGATTGATATGTTTCGGGAACTATTTAGATAAAACCGTTTCGCTGATAATTTCAACAAATCTATTCAACTAAGATGACAAACTTCAATAAATCATCTAAAATAACGAGAAGTATTACAGATCACATCAATGTACACAAAATTTGGCTTAAATTAAAAATTGAAAGATAGATATTAAAATTATTACTCAAATATTATTATAAATTAATCGCGCAAACACGGGAAACATGGATGATTTTTAAAATGAACAATATTGATATATCACTTTTGTTAATAATTTCCATGGAAAAAAAAAAGTTATAGCAAAATGTTAATTGATAAAATTGCTAAATAGTTGAATGAGAGAGAGAGAGCTAGATGGAAAATTTAATTTTTCTTCTGAAAACTTAGCAGCAATATCTTAACACTTGTATTATTATCACTTCGTTATAATGATATCATCGTTAAACTTATTTTGCTATCAGTTTAATAATTGCATCAATTCAGAAAAACTCGTCTTCACTTCTTTTCCCCTCCCTCTTCCCAATATTTTTCTTCTTTTTCATTGGATTATAAAACAAAAAAGGTGAATAATCCAACAATTAACTCGTTTCTTTGCATCAAATTTCGAAAATGCAATTCTTCAACTTTATGCAACTTGCGTATTATTTCGGAAGACGTATTTTCTTTCGAACTTTAAACTTTCTCACTTACCGAAACTTTTTCCTATTCATTCTTGCACCCTGACCTTTTGCTTAATTCGTATATTTGATCATCCCGGGAATTTTGTTTTTAATATTCGTAATTTTAGCGGGGGAAAAAAAGGCGGAAAAACAAGTTTCAAAGCTCATTTGATGAATTAGACATACTAGATCCTAAATGTAAGAAAATAACAGTCATTCGTTTTTTTTTTTTTCAATTTACATACAAAAATAGAAACTGCTGCAAACTTTACAACACCTGTCTTGACACTATTGTCCTGAAAAAACTGTCAATTCTAGAATTTTACAAGATCTTGAAGATATTTAAAAATGACTCACCGCCTGAAAAGAATCAAATCCAACTTCACCCATATGTCGCTTTAAATTTCAATTTATTGTCTTTCAAGCAATCCAGTTATGACATAAAATTTATTCAACAAAATCTATATTAAGCAATTTCTGAATCATGCAGTGGAATTCCCGAGTTTTTTTTTTCTTCATTTCTCTAAATTCTTTTGAATTTTTGGAAAAGAATATTTGAGTTCCCAAACAATACAACAACATTCCTTTTTCAATTTTTAAACTAGCATAGCTATTCTAAAAATGTTCTGCATAAACTGTCGCAATAAATTTTTTGCCAAAGAATATTTGAAAATTTCATTACCGATGATCTGATTGAAACAATAATAACAAACAAAAAGAAAAAAAATGTAATAATGAAAATAAACCAGTTTTGACAAAACCGGTAAGAGTTTGTTTGTAAATATTCCCACAATTGGAACAAATAAAGTTATATAATACAGAAAATTATAAATAGCAAGACAACACACGAAGATTTGAATTTTAGCTGCAATTGCTAAAACAAATTCGTTATAATGTTTTGCAGTGAAAACTTGATCATAGATTAAAATTGATAGCTCGGCACCAGATAATCCAATATTTGTCATTTCCAAAAATTGTTTTATATCCAATGTTTGTCATTTCCAAAAATTATTTTATCAGAATTTTCTGAGTGAAAAACAACTTTTCCGATCAAATTTCTTCAAATTTTTATTTGACTTTCAATTCTCAGATTCTGGATTTATTCTCGAAATTTCAAAATTTTTATTCATAGCATATTTATAACACACACATCATTTCCGATCAAATTTCTCGAAATTTTTATTTGACATTCAATTCTCAGATTCTGGATTTATTCTCGAAATTTCAAAATTTTTATTCATAGCATATTTATCAATCAAATTTCTTCAAATTTTTATTTGACATTCAATTCTCAGATTCTGGATTTATTCTCGAAATTTCAAAATTTTTATTCATAGCATATTTATTAATCAAATTTCTTCAAATTTTTATTTGACTTTCAATTCTCAAATTCTGGATCTATTCTCGAAATTTCAAAATTTTTATTCATAGCATATTTATAAATCAAATTTCTCGAAATTTTTATTTGATTTTCAATTCTCAAATTCTGGATTTATTCTCGAAATTTCAAAACTTTTATTCATAGCGTATTTATAACATACACATCAACAAGAATAAAATGGCGCATCACCACGATAATACCATCATTGCAATAACCGCCCAAAACGAATCATACCCATTCAAACGACGAAACTTCGAAACCGCTTTTTGCACTACTTCTTAAAACTTCTGCAACACCATCATTCTTGCACTCTCTTCAATTACCATAGTTCTCTCGTTCGCTATCTTCTATATTCATAGTTTATCGTATGCAATCTCGCTATTTATGCAACGTGGAAAAGTGTCGTAGGCTTTGGTTATGAAATGAGGGTGATGATGTAGAGGATAATTGTTGTTACGTGTATCACGCATGACACGCTTTCACGTGCATTACGTATGACGCTCTCTTGATAATTGCTTTTCTCTCCTTATTGCTATCTTCTTTTTCTTAGTAAGTAAGAGCATTCTTTTGATAAATTAAAAATACTGATGATTTTGATATTTCATTATTCTTATATTTAATAAGCAAATATAAATTAAGTTATGCTTATACATGAAAATTAACCTTACTGATAAGTAAAGTAACGAAGAGAAATGAATTCAGTTTGAGCATATTTTGTTGAGGCTATTTAAGTTAAATATATAATTTATGGCAGCGGAGGGGAGGTAAAATTTTTGCACTATTTCTTAAAACCTCTGCAACTATATCATTTTTCAGTGAGAAATGTTTTGATTAGCACAGATCTAGTTTTTTTATATTTTTTCTATTCACTTTCCCTAGATCTAGTTTTTTTTTTCTTTTTTATATGTATTCTTTCTATATGTTTAAACAAATTCATATTATCTACGTCACATTTGTTTTTAATGTATAATGACACATTCTGAAAAATTAGCTGCTGGCGAATTGATAGCCGGTAAGATAAAGTTTGGAGAAAATGTCGTGGTGGAAATGTTTTCCTGTCCTGTTGGTTTTTTCCTGTTTAGTTGGTAGTACCGAATTGTCGCCTGATGATATTATAATTTCCGTAGAACGAGTGATTGATATATCGACACAGGTACATCTTTTTAATTTGAATTTTAATTTCGATTGCTTGTTTTCCTAGAATTTACTGGTTGTTTAACATAATGTCAGTATATGCTAGACAGTTTATCGGTCATGCTTGAATCGCCGAAATAAAACTTATGGAATAATGTTAAGGAATTATTTCCATTTTTTTTCTAATCAGTACAAAGGATGAAAGGCAAAAAAACTGTAGATGAAACCTTTTCCACTGAAAAAAAGAATTTTTTGGTATATTTATTGCTACGTACATTTGAGTTTTTTTCCAGATAGTAAAAGTATCCGTCAAATATGAAATAACAAATGATGGTAGCAAGGAAATCAATAGTTTCGTACACTTAGTCCATGAAAAGGAATACCACCGACTTGCATACATTTCTGCGACTGCTTCGAAAAAAGATACAAAGTTAAAAGTGTCGAATATTGAGCGTGGGAAGTACAATATAAAAGAAGGATTTGTAGCTTACAAGGTTCTTGTTTTATTTTTTTCTAAATTTTTGGTCACTCGGTTGGATATTATAGCTGTAAAAAGTAACTGAAGAAAGAAATCATCAAAAATTTTGTTGTAGATTGAGTTACTGAATATTATTCCACCGAACAGCAAAGCTGTTGTTACCGTAGACTACGAACTGACGGAATATTTGGAACCATATCCAAAGAAAATCACTCAGGCTGAATCACAGTAAGTTTTCATGAAGTTGTTAAGTTTTTATTTTTATTTTTTGAAAAGTGTTCCTCTACTCAGATAGTTGGTTCCACTTTAATTTCAATGAGACTGTCAGTGCTGTTTTATGAGACCAACAAAATTACTGCACATTTTATTATTCTATATTGCATGTTGGCTTTGTTTCTGTGTCGTAACGACGAATAGGGCTTGTACTGAAACGGTGGCCCTTTTTAAATAAACTTGGCGTTATTTTTCAATTTCTCTTTCTAACAGAACTTTTTCCATTATGATACTGCTGGTTTTAAAACTTTCCCATTCTAGATTTGCTGTTTACAAAGGGAATGCATATGTTCCAAGTATTTATCCAGTAAAACAGGAGAAAACTCTTATAATTCTGCCTAGCGGAAAGCTTGAGTCTCGTACAACAGTCTCACCGATGTCAGTTGAAAGTGGCAAAATAATTTATGGTCCATATGTAGATCAGAAACCATACGCGGTGGTAAGATTTTTAGTTTATACATATTAGTTATTTAGAGATCGAATTTTCCGATGACCTTAGATTTTTAAAGTCCAAACGTTAAAATCACAACTTCCTAGTTAAAACTATTATTTTGAAATCTGTTTAAGGCGGAAATCGTTGTGCATTGTGAAAACAACAGTCCGTTCGTTGTAGCAACTGATGTCGTAAGAGTGATTGAAGTTTCACACTGGGGTAATATTGCTGTGGAAGAAGCAATTAACGTTGTTCATAAGGGAGCAGAATTGATGGTATCATTGATTTTGGTTTAAATGATTTAGTTTGTTTAAAAATTTTGTGATACGTTCTTTTAATATTCAATTTCCAGGGTTCATTTTCTCGTCTTGATTTCCAGATGGATCGAAGAGGCAATAAAAGGCCAGTTGTAACTCAATATAAAGTATGTATTTTTCAAAAATTATAAATTTCAACTGTTCTTATTTATTTTTATATTTTGGCAAAATAAAAAAATTGCAGACTTTGTTACCAGCTTCGGCCAAAGATATTTATTATCGCGATGAAATTGGCAACATTTCTACCTCAGCAGTACGAAGAATGACAGATGTTGTTGAATTAACTGTACAACCGCGTTTTCCACTATTTGGTGGATGGAAGACGGACTATGTGCTCGGTTACAATGTTCCAGCTTATCAGTATCTTTATTCATCAGGCAATAAATTTGCATTGAAAATGCGTATCGTCGATCATCTATTCGATGATGCCGTTATTGAGAACTTGAAGTTGAAAATCATTTTGCCAGAAGAAGCAAGTGAGTGTTTACCTCTCGTAATTTAATGTTAGATACGTTTTTTACTTGCAATCGAATAACTGCAGTTGCGCAACTTCCCGCGGAATGAATATTCTACTTCTAGAAATTTCAAACTGACAACACCTTATCCAATGACAAGACATCCGGACGAGTTACATTTCACATACCTAGACACTACTGGCCGTCCTGTTATCATAGTGGAGAAAGATAATCTTGTCGATTTCCATATCCAAATGTTTACTGTATGTTTTCTTATTGAAATAGTTTTCTTAGGATTTTATAGCTTTGCAGAAAATCATAATAAGACGGAAAAATAAATTTGATTCTGCACCTAAAAAAGCTGAAATTCGTGGATTCTGTCAATAAATAGATTAGAGAACAGTTCTAGTAGTCACAATAATTTTTTTTTTCGCTAAATTTGAGAGAATGTGATTTAGTTCTGATATGTTAGACACTTTTCACAATGAAATTTTACAGCTGCACTATGAATTCGATCGCATGCAACTTTGGAGAGAACCTTTTCTTGCTTGTGCCGCTTTTGCAGCTTTGTTTCTTGTAGTCATCATATACGTCCGACTGGATTTCACAATTTCGCCTGTAAGCTATTCATTATCAGTGGTTTTTTATATCTTGTTGGATGTGAAATATATTTGTTCGGCACTTCTTTTCTAGAAATTGTCATATAAAAATGCCTTCTCAGTCTCAAGTAAAAGACATTTACTACTATAACCATCTCTTGGTCGTTATTATCTATGTTTATCGATCCGTAACAGTTTTATTGATGGATAACAAAGCAACAAAATCTTGTTAATTCTACCTTAAAATTGGTTGCTGGAAGTTTTCAAATACATTTTCCAGGACGTTGCAACAGAAAGTCGTTTGCAAGCGCAGGGACAAGTGGAGCAGTTAACAGATCTACATGCTGATCGATTAAAAATTTATGATCATTTTGCAGATGCTGTGAACAAATTCAAGAATACTAAGGTCTTGTTTGCCTTCTCATGTTTTCTAAGCTAGTAACAAAACTCTAGTATATTTTATCTGATATTGTTTCATGGCAAAGAAAAAATTATTGCTATCGCATAATTTCAGGATCTGGCTACATTTACAACAGCAAAAAAAAAGGCAGAGAATGATCTGAAAAATATTGGACAAACGATCAGTGATCTGCAGAGTGAATTGAAAGCTACAAATGCTGACATATATGACAAGGTATTTCGTTATTTTCGCTTCAGTTTATTAGTGACTGGTGCATCTAAACTGAATGTAATATTAATTTGCAACTATTTAAATAAAGTGCTAATCGTTCCAGGTCTTTTTTCATTGAATTACTTCATTACAATTTTATGTTTTATTCCTTATGGCAGATAGAAATTGTAAACTATCTTTTTCGCAGCAATAAAAGCGGAAAAATAACTTGAATCATGTAATATTTTAGATTTTAGTTGTACTAATCATGATCATTTGATTTCAGCTGAATGAAGTCAATAAAATACACAGAATGACAATGGATGTTATAAACAGTTATTTGGGACAGGTAAAATTTTCAGAACTCCTAGCGGATTTTATTTTTTTTTTTGTTGATTCTTATGCTGAGCGCTTTTTCCGTCACTGTGGATAAAGCAAAAAAAAATTTAATACAACGGAATATCATATGGATTCATAGTTTACAGAGATGTGTCTAGAATTTGAATACATTGTTTTACATCAGACATTAATCATCACTCCTGTACTGATAAAGAGCGTCGCAAAATTTTTCTTAAATTTTACATGAACTGTTTTGCAACACCAAGAAAAGGTTTTTGCATAAAGTCTCACTTTACTAGCCTCCAAACTATGTAATCATTTCATTAAATGTTTAAGCCATTGGTTCCACTGTTTGACTTAAATCAGTGGAACTCTGCTGGCATTATTCAAATTATGTGTATGTCCCATTGTTCCATGTGCAGTAGTTATTCCACTAAAAGAAATTTCTTAAGGAATTCGTAGGATGAAGTAACTAAAATTGATTAAAATTTTTTTTTTGTTTAATTTAAAACAGTATATAATTTTAGGCAGAACGCTTCGGTAAAGGACAACTTTCTAAAGTAGCTTTCGCGGATGCAGAGAAGTCGTATACACAAAAGCTGAATGAAGCAAAGGAGAGAATGGATTCTATAATTTATGCCTTGTAGGTTTACACATATGGATGGAGTTGTGATAAAAACATTTAAGAATCTAAATTAGGAATATCTACGGTGTAACTGATGAATTTATTTAAACATTGTTTATTTAAAAATCTAAATTAGGAATATCTATGGTGTAACTGATAAATTTATTCAAACATTGTTTCTGGAAATAGTATTTCTCTGATGTTATGTACATCATAAATTACTGTTCTTTTAGCTTTGAATTGTTTCTAAAGCGTGTGTTAGTTATTCTTTCCGTCTTTATTGGGGTATACAGAATTGTTGTGGCCAAAGTATTAATAATATGACGAGTGGATAATTGTTGTATTTTTTGTTATCATTTATTCAGAATTTTGTTATTTAAATTATTAATCCTTTTTTTCGACACTACAAAATTATTTTTATATTTCATGAAAGTTTATTGAGGTTATACCTGATTTCTTTGTTTATTTGTTGTTTTCGTTGATGATAAATAGCTCAATTAATTTGGAATATATTTCAGTTTCTGAAATGTTGCAAAAGTTATAATATTAATACGGATTTAGAGAATTTTTTTCTTCATCAAGTTAAATTCAATTCTTTTTCTTACTAAGTATAATGATAGAAGTTTATTGTTGAAATGTATTTGGAATTCTCCGTCATATTTTTGTTCCTGTCAGTTGCAAGAGCATAAATTTTATTAAATATTGAGTAATTATTTTGTTTTTAATTTTGCCTGCATATGCAGTTTCATGTATGATTCTTGCAAACTAAAAAAAAATTTAATTTCTCTGTTTGCTAACTCGAAGATTTAACAAACTGATCTATTGCGCGGTAGAACTTTTCGATATTAATTTGCAATTTACACGATTAGTTGATGGCATCGTATATGTTTTTCCATTGTATGACTTTGGAATTTAAAACTTGGGAATTTTTCTTGTGCAACATGAGTATCGGGATGATGTAGTAGAATTTGAGAAAAGCATTGAAAGTGACAGATGATGTTTTGATGATTTCTTTCGAGTCTTTTTCTAGATGATTTTTGTACTTTCAGGTATTGCTCGCTTCGTACTGTGAAAAATTTCACTTATTTGATGATATATTGGTATGACATACCGAGGAAGCAATAGTGGTGTGAATGTGATGGATGACGATGGAACATTTATGGAACGTCGTAATGATGCGTTAGTTGAAAAGCTTTCCGGAAAGGTGGCTGCATTAAAGAAGATAACAATTGCAATTGGTGATGATGTACGAGAGCAGAATCGTTTGTTGAGTGAAATGGAAACGGATTTTGATACATCGAAAGGTTTGCTTGGTTCAACAATGCGAAAATTGAATCGAGTTGCTAAAGCTGGTGGCAAAAATTTAACATGTTATCTTGTTTTATTTGCATTATTCGTTTTCTTGATAATTTATTATTTGATTCGTTAGTCTAAATTAAAAATTAAAAAAAAAACAGATAGGATGATAATCTTTCTCATTTGTTTCTTATTTTCTTTTTAATTTTTTTTTTCCTTTGTTTTCACTTAATGCTTGTTTCAAGTCTTGCTATTAATTTTTCTGAATATTAGGTAATTTTATGATTGAAAACATTTTAAAACGTATGACTCAAAAAAATATGTTTTCTGTGATATAAAAGAATTTAACTGCAGAATATTTGATTGGTGATAATTTTATTAATTGATATCCATTTGCGGGAAAATCAACGTCGTAGAATTCCATCAACTATACCAGTGAAAATTATTGTTGTTCTGTATAAAAAAAAACGATAAATTGAGAGTTAATTTTCGTCATATGTTTATATGTTTTATGAGTTCAGCTAATTTGATTAGCTTAACATGACATTTTTGGCTTCATTTGCTATATTTTAGTATGCTAATATTTTCGATTGATGTAATCTTTTACATTTTAATTATACGATTTTAATTATTATGTATGGATAAATTATCGGGTACAACAGATAGAACAACTATTTGAAGAAGCTTCAAGTCATAGTTATGATAGTTTTATATGGATGTGTAACTCTTACGCTGATTTTTCAAAAGAGATTCCGTTCTGTTAGAATGAATCTAAACATAGATATACATTTATCGGAATGAAATAGTTTACTTTTATATCACTTCTTTCATATACTTTTGTAGCTTATATTTTTAAATGAAAGAAGGCATATATTCTCATAAATCACAGCTGATAAATAACATATAGTGTCGCAGAATTATCTGTTTAATTCTGCTCAATTCATTTATCATCATTCCGAAAAAATTTATTCAATTAATCGATTAACTTCATTCTTGACAAGGAATCGAAATAGGTGATATTCTATACCAAAAAAAAAAGACATAATACAAGCGAGCGAGCTTGTTCAAATTTCGTGTAAAGTATATTTATTTTGGTATAATCAATAGATAGATAATATCAGTTGAATCAGATTTTGAATTCAAAATGATAAATTCTTGCTTAATTGATTTCTGCTAAAGTTGTTATTACATTTGCACTTTTATGCTTGAATACATCTCCATGATTGTGTTCCATGGAAACTGTTAGTAATAATAATAATAATAATAATAATAATAAGATTTAATGGCAACAAAAATGTTTATGCCTTTTCCAGTAATTTAAGTTACCATAGAAACATTTATAGATTAGTACAATCGATAATATTATCAAGTAACTACTTTAAAGATTTTGTTCAGTTTGTTAATTTTTAATTCTGTGATTATGAGCCTAATTAACAATCCTATTTCACCAAATTTCCTATTTTATATATAGTTTTGAGTAATTATTATTATGATTTAACTTGATGATTAAAAACAAAAAAAAGTATATGGTATTTTTTTTCTTCTCAAAAATTTATTATAATTTCATTAAGTAATTATAAATCTATGCGAATTTATTGATCTATATTAAATTGAATCTTAGTTTCAAACAGATATGAAATTGTTACTTTTATTAGTTAATAATAGAAATTATGATGAATTTATGAGCAAAACTGATAAATTTAATTATAGCAAAATTTAACTGATATCATATCAGACATGTTAATTTAATAGCCGCAACTGTATCTATTCACCTCGTATAACTTAGAAGATCATAATATTAGACTCTTGATATCAAGTCGTCGCATAGATGGTTTAATTAGATTCGACAAATAATGATTAACGATCTTCAACTGGTATAAGCTTAAAGTATTTGTTAGAATTTAAGGCTTAATTTAATTAAAGGAATTTGATTATATTTGGTATTAATAAGTCTTAGCAAGAGTAATTCTCTTCTAACTGCTTTGTAACTACCTGGATTTTCGAGATCAACAGGATGTCCCTTTAACTTTGCAAGAATAATGCGACTTATTAATATCGCATGAAACTTGAATGAAATTTGAACTAACAACCGCCTAACGAAGTAGTGTCATTCCTGACATTCCTGACATGCGTGAACAATGGCTAGTCCTGACATCCGGGAAAGTCAGGATAAGGTTCTGTGATTTTTCTGTTAGCATATTCCAGCTAATTGGAATTGCGGAAATCCCGATTGATTGAATTGAGGAAATATATTTTTTATTTAGCATCGATAAGTACAATTTTTATTTTACTTACTAGTTATTAAAAGTTAAAAAAAACCTGCTTTTATCCTAAAATATCCTTAAAAATTTATCTTTACTCTTTAAATCATTCTTTGTCGCAGAATATGACACATTAGGAGCTCTCGTTTAATCTATGTATATTAATCAAAGATTACGATAAAAGATGATAAATATGAGTAGTAACTGATATGACAACATTCTATCAGCGCTTATTGTAATTTCTCCTTTAGTTTTCCTGAACAGTGGCTAAATTCGTTATTATTGTTGCTTAGCCGTGAATTTTGATCGCCTTTTTTCTCAGGTTTAAGAATAAATTATTTTCTTATTCTCGAGATTGGTAATTATATGCATAGTTTTTTTTTTTTTTTAATTTGAATAGAACGATTCTGCATGTATTGCTTTCCAGAAAAAAATGTGCACTTTATTTTTAATAAATTTGTACAATTTTCAACAGAGTTATGAAGATGGATGGTGGTATTGGTGATGGTATTATTGAAATTAATGAAGATGGGCAAACAATCGATGAACTTATGAGCGGTCATGTTGGTTTGACATACAAGTATTCTTGTTTTCTTTTTTTTTTTATTTTTCAAACTAATTAATTTTCTTTATTGTAACTTAATTTTAATTAGAAAAATCAATATAAGGCTATTGATTTAATTATCCAACTGAAACTATGTATTTTTGGAATGAATTATATCTGCTCATAATATATATGTTTTAGTGATTTCAATATATTGCCGGGTTATATCAATTTTGATGTTTCTACCGTTGATTTAACAACGCATTTAACACGGGATATTGTGCTAAAAACACCATTAGTATCATCACCAATGGATACAGTAACTGAATGCGAAATGGCAATTGCTATGGCGGTTAGATATTATTATTTAGATAAGTGATATATGATAATTCATTGTACGTGTATTACACGTTGTAATGTTTATGCAATTTGTCTTTGGACAAATATATAATACTTTTAAAAGGCGTTTAAAATAGCTTCAATAGGATTATTTATTTATTTAGACTGTCTCAGCAATTTCATTTGATAAATCATAATAATTTTATAATATGGGACAACAAGATCCTTCTAATTAGCAAATAACTTTAATAAATCTTAAAACTTAAATAACCAGGTATTCGAAGTGAATTCATATTTTCATGGTGATGTTTCTATTTTGTTTCCGGACCGTTTGTAAATAAAATAAGGAATTGTTCGCGTAAATAATGTACATTAGTTGATTAGCGGTGATAGATGTGATTGAAATTAATAGGAATTATTCATACAAACTTCAGTATATTACGATAGCTTTTATAATCTTTTTTTCAGTTACATGGTGGTATTGGTATAATTCATGCCAATTTTGCCTCTTTGGACGAGCAAGTTGAAGAAGTTATCAAAGTTAAGGTGAAATTTTGCTCAAAAACTTTTCTTATTTTCCTTCCAACTTTTCAATCTTATCAATGTACTTTTTTATTTTATTAAAATTTTAGTCAAGCTGTTAATCTTGCTTGACCGTTTGCAAAATATGATGATAAATGAAGTGTTTCAATATCTTGCATTGATAGGATGATTCATGTACAGATATTGATATAATAAGATATTTGCGAAGAAATACGAAATACTTCTTATGATCGTTTCATATAACTGAGAAATGAAAAAAATGGAAAGAATATCTGGAATCTCTTACTATCCGATTAAATTTTGCAGCGTTACAAACAAGGGTTTATAACGCACCCGCACTGTATCAAAGAGACCGATACCGTATTAGATTTGATGGGGATAAAATTGAAATATGGTTTCACGGGAACACCAGTTACATCAACAGGACAGGTTGGTGGGAAATTGATAGGTATGTGTTTTTTACTGAAAATTTACCACTGCTGAATTTTGATCATTTGGAAAAATAAACCAGTGAAGGAAAAATTAATTATCGATTAGAAACTGCTTTTCTCAATTTTTGAAATTAATTTAGGTTTATAAAATTAATGCTAAGCTATAAGTGCTTTTCCTTATCATTCTCTTTGAATCGTATTGACATTATAGGTCTTGTAACTTCACGTGATGTAGACTTTATTGATGAGAGCAGATATGCGACGACAAAAATAAGCGACGTAATGGTTCCACTCGATCGGCTTATAACAGGCAGCGAAGATTTGAATTTAGAAAATGCCTACGAAATCTTAGAAAATGAGAAGAAAGGTAATTATTTATTTTCGTTGATTGTAGTGGTGTGCTCATGAATGATAATATTCTCGTTGAAATAGCAGTTTTCTTAGATAATAAACAGGATGATATTTACTTATTATTATGATATATCGTGACGCATTACTAATTTGTCTGTCTTCACTAACTGGGCATATTTTACAGGAAAATTACCTATTGTTAACAGCAAAAACGAATTGGTATCCTTAATAGCTCGTACTGATCTAAAGAAAGCTCGAGATTTCCCATGGAGTTCATATGATTCAAAAGGACAATTAAGAGTGGGTGCAGCTATAAATACTCGAGAATCTGCAAAAGAAGCAGTAAAGAAATTAGTTGCGGCTGGTACTGATGTACTTGTAATTGTAAGTAATAGAATTTATCTTAATTTCGCTCAGGTCATCTTTCTTTCCGCACTTTTCTCTCGTGAGAATCAAATTAATTTTTCGTTTGATACTATTAGCAGTTTGATTAGTATAATAATTATGACTTATATTTAGGGTGATTCTTGTAACTACATAAGGAGAGAAATGATACAGCACAGATAATTCACTGCATTTTTTATCTAAATTTCACTGCATTTTTATCTAAAGTTTTTTGTATTATATCATTTAGTCATTTATCCCGTTATAGAATGTTTATTCCACAGAGCAAGCATATTTTTATTAGGCAGTAGAAATTGAGACTTTTAAAATTTTTTTGCCTTAATTTACAATAATTTATGCAAATAAACGACTATTTTTTTAACATGTTAGTTATTTTTCGCATATATTAGTTATTTCAAGTTCGCGAGAAATATAAGAACTTAAAAGAGTTAATTTGCAAATAGGAAAAAATTAAGGAAAAGGAAAAGTGCTGTTAGAAACTTTTTGTCATGCACTTTACTTTATGACAATTCATATTTTGATATCTTTTTCTTCATAAAATTTAGAAATATGCATTATAATTATTCATTGATCTTTTTTTATTAAAAGTGGTACAAATAAGAAAACATACATATTGTGACTATAAATTTGACTGTTAAAATAAATTCGAAACTGTACATTATTTTACAATATCTCTATATTTGCAGGACTCTTCACAAGGCGCTAGTATGTATCAAGTGAATCTTTTGAAATGGATTAAGATGAATTATCCGAAGACGCCACAGATAATTGCAGGCAATGGCAAGTTACCTTATGTTGTTTTTTTTTTTTTTTAATCAGTATTTTTGTATTTGTAGAATAGTACCTGAATTGCTGGATTGAAAGATTAGTATTTTTCTCATGTCGCTGAGGCTTTGTACATAATCTATCAAAACTATTTGATTGTTGATTTTTGGGCAAAACCTTTTATTTTGATCATTGATTAAATATAGTCTTGTTTTGATCACTAATTAGATATAATCCAGTTTCTTAACTGGTTAATGTTGAAATAATGTGACTATTGCTCCTATTCTATGTAACATATATATATATATATATATGCTTCTCGAATCTGAATTATATATGAAAGAGAATCTGATTTTAAAGCGTTCTCTTACTCTCACTTCATCACAAAACAAAAGGTCATGCAGAAATAAGTTGCTGTTTTTATCACTTTCGTATATATATATATATATATATATACTAATCACATAATCAAAACAAACGTTGACCAATCAAAATAATCGTCGCCTCATCGGAAATATCCCACTAAACCTCTCCTTCGTTGAGGGATCAGTCGATTTACATGCACTCCGCTGCACGTCATATATATATATATATATTATTGTAGGAAATTATAAGATATTCTTGCTATATTCGTATTTTACTTTTTTTTATGGAAAAAAAATATCTGAGATATGTACCTGATACTGGCAATAAAGCATTCATTGGATTATTTATTTTTTCTAAATATTTACTTATTTTCAGTTGTAACACAAAAGCAAGCAAAAATTCTGATTGATGCTGGGGCAGATGCTATTCGCGTTGGTATGGGCAGTGGTTCAATTTGTATTACTCAAGAAGGTAATGCATTTTTATTTAATTTTATAAGTACATAAAAATATTATTTTTGCTGTTGTATGTACATCCCATAACAGTATCATCATCGATTTGGATAATATTAATATTTGCCTTGCTGATGGTGTGCTTAAATAAAACGAACAGCAATATGTTTATATTCGTGTGTTTCAGTTACTGCAGTTGGACGAGCACAGGGTACAGCGGTTTATCAGGTTGCCAGGTATGCCAGAAGTCGTGGAATTCCCGTTATTGCTGATGGCGGAATAAGAGATGTTGGATATATCACGAAGGTAATATAGTATAGTTTTCGTTGTTGAGCATAACTTTTATGATTTGAAATTTCCATTTGAATAGTTCAGGCTTTGGCACTTGGTGCATCGACAGTGATGATGGGTGGTCTTTTAGCAGGTACAACAGAATCACCTGGAGAATATTTCTGGGGTCCAAGCGGTGTGCGTCTTAAGAATTATCGTGGAATGGGTTCACTGGATGCTATGGAAGCAAATATTAGTAGTCAAGATAGGTATTTTGGCAGGTAACTTCTTGTTCCGTATTGTTGTAGTCTGCCTTTTTTCAGTTTGAACAGTTGTTTTTCAAAGAGGTACATGAAATAAAGTTCATATAGTTAAGCATTCGTCCTAGGTCAGAGATTTTTTCATTATTCTAATGTTTTCAGCGGGTCAGATACGATCAAAGTTGCGCAAGGGGTATCTGCTACAATGAGAGATCGAGGTAGCATTCATAAATTTGTTCCATATTTAGTACGTGGAATTCAGCATGGTTTTCAAGATATCGGCGTCAGAAATTTGAATGAACTTAGGTGCTTTTTTTGTTATCGAATTAGATTTTTTTTCTGTTATCGAGTTGTTTTTCTGTTTGTATCTTTTATGCGACGTTGTTGCATAATGTTTTTGCTTTCCTACTTTGTTTTGCATATTATGCTGATTAGTGAATGATTGGAAAAAGTAAAACATTGCTATTCCAGGAATGGTATTATTCGTGGTGAGATCAAATTTGAGCGCCGGTCATCGAATGCACAAATTGAGGGAGGAGTACATTCCTTGCATTCGTAAGCTTATCAGATTTCTTATCAATAAATCATCTTGTTAGAACAGTATTTTATTTGCATGAGAAAAATGATACTTTAGAGAAAAGTATATATACATGCATAAAATTAATTCATAAAAATTTCAAAACAAAAAAAAAAGATTCACATCCGAAATAATGACTATATGTTTCAGTTATGATAAACGCCTTTATTGAAGTACAATGGGCCAAATAATCCGATTCACTACATATTTAAAAAGTTTTTACAATAAAATTGTTGGACTTCTTCATTTTATTTTCTTTCTTTTTTTTTCGTTGATGCGGATTTGCCAAGAGTTGTGATTTTCCTTTTAAGAATTGCTGGTCTTATAATTCTTCTGAAATTTTTGAATTGTGAATTAGCATATTGGAAATGAATAATATCGTTAAGCGAAATCTGTTCGTTTATTTTACAGTGTTGTTATTTGTCATTCTCTTAAGATATTCTCAGTGATTTCTATTTATTCAATATATACTCTTATTGTTTGGGTTGTTCTTCTTTCTCTTTTTAATTTTCCCAACTTTACAATAACTATGATTTTTATTCTTACCTGGATTAATTTGCCTCTAATATTTACCAAATTTAATAATAATTTTGGATCATGTGTTGTTGCTCACTTTGTTATATTTACGTGTTGTCCACATTTACAAGTAAAGTGTATTCGCTTCAGATTACCATGTGTTTCAATCAACAAAAACTGATCACTATATCATTTTAAATACAATTATTCAGAACTGTCGACCTCATATACCGTAAGAAAGTTAAAATATATATTTCTCTCATTCCCTATGAACAGTAAAGCCAAGCAATGATAAGTCGACGACTGGCAATACATTTGGTCCTGAAATAGTTATAATGCTGAAAGTTGGCCATATATCGTCATCTTGATGCAGTAAGGTTTAAAAGTGTTTTGCGAAGTTCTGTTTGATAAGTTCGACATATTGTTTATCAGATTTCTTGCATAATACTAATTTCAATTCTTGGAGATTAGAAAAGAATTCAGAAGGATGAGCGGAAATGGTACATACCGGTATTTACTCTGGTATCATATGATGGTGCTCGATTTCTATCAATTGCTAACGGAAGTCTTAATCATAATTTCTAAGTTTTTTGAAAACACTTGTACGAGGAACTTTTCCAAATATTGAAGAGCAATTGAAAATGTCGCAATCAAGCAGGTTTATCATCTGTTATCAATATTATTCATATAAATTCAACAATTTTAGATAGATTACAAATATAACTCAATAAATCTATAAAATACTGAGGAATTCTGGAATTTTTTTTTTTTTTTTTTTTTTTTTTTTGCGAAATTATTCAAATCAAATATGACTAAATTAATTTAGAACTGATGCTGGAGTACATGCAATACGGAACGCTTTTATCATGCAAATTCCCATCAAAAATGCAGATGAAGATAAAAGTAGCATATTAGATGATTGGAATTACAAGATTAATAAATGTATCGGTACATCATTACGTATTTTGGATTTTCATACAATCTCAAAAGGTTTCTGTTCGAGAGGAAATGTCTCATACAGGTATATCTGCTTATTGTTTCGCTTAGTGAAATAAGGTATATTAGCTTTTGAGTTTAAGTGATGAATAGTTTAGGATGTTATGAATTCTTGTGGTGTAATCAGTATTGACAAATATGTGATATCTTATTCCTTATCGAAATTTTTCAGAAAATACAAATATCGATTAGCCATAGCAGAAAATGAGAAAGAATGGTTGAAAAATACCGAACAACCATTGTTATGGCAATTTGCCGAAAGGCCATATATGTGGTTTCTACCGAATGGTTTTGATATTCGAAAAGCTGAAGATGCATGTTCTTTATTTGAAGTAAATTTTTGACCTATCTTTTATTCTTATCTATTTCTAGGCTATAAATTTTATGATATTTATTGCAATACAATTTCACACTTTTTTGTTCTAAACTTATCAATAGTATCATTTCATTTTATGGCACTCATAATATGGCTTCATTCATGAAATATCCGCTACGTCATCGTCTAAGAACTGATAGTCGAATTTCAACGATGAGACATATGTTACATGTTGGCATTTCTGGCGGCAAGTATATGTTCTTTTACGTACTTTGCTAAAATTTAATTTACTGAAAAATTCTCGGAATTGATTTTGCAATATACTATATGAGCAAGTGATATTTGCAATCAGTTGCACACATGTTGCAGTAACTACAATTCAAGTAATAATTTATCAGTTAATATATTGTGAAAGTTCTTATTCAAGTTATTCTAATACTTGGTGCAGTACAGCAGCTAAATTCTTATAATTCTAAAACATTTCGAAATTTTCTGTTAATGCTAAAAATTTGCAAACAACATATTGACTTCATCTTGAATTCCAGTGTTTCCTGATCAAGATAACTGAATAAATCAGATAATTGAATTTTGCAGGAGGAAGTCATTTTGGAGATACTAGTGGTTTTAATTTAATCGATATTAATGTTATTTCAAGATCTTTTTTGCGGTCACAAGTAAGTGATATCTTTACATTTTTTGCCATTAATTAGCATCACATAATTAGGACTGGAAAAAGAGGGGCTATAAGAAAGTTCAGCGATCTGGAGCATATATGTATCCTCTAAAACAGGAATCTAAATTAAAATGAAGAACTTGATGAATAGCAAACTTCATAAGCTGCAACTTATGCTATCAGCAAAATGCTTCATCACAAAGAAAATATTATCGCCTAGATTATAAATTGGAGAATTAAGATATTTTGGAACACAGCAAAATACTGTTAAAGCTAACGATCTCTTAATCTATATTTTACTTTAAATGACTGTAAAATATTGAAATTATTTTCAGATAAGACATATGGTACGCAGCATTATCGAGTATGCTTACGGACGTTTGCAACGAGAACGTTTCATATGGCTTCTAGATAACCCAAATCCTGAAAATTTCCATCATTTAGGTATGGTAGCAGCTCCACCACAAGGATTATTCCTAGAAGATGTTGTATACGATGAACGAATGTTTGTTAATCCTATACCGTACCATTATCATACCTGGGATGAAATTAATATAACGCTTTGTGATGAATAAAAATGAAATATGTCACTTGTAGGATAAAGACATGATAAAGGAGAGTTTTTTATAAGCTTTATGTTTAAATTGCATTGAAATTCGTATTTCCATTAATGAACTCTCGTATAAGGTTTTATCACTATATGTATGATTATTTTTGACTAATGAATTCTCCTATAAGATTTTATCACCTATGTATCATGAGGAGAGAATAGAAGATAAGCATTACTTCTTCTTGAGATATCAGAAATCGAATAGTTATCTGTTGGAACATCTGAATACTAAGGTACAATCATTTCTTGTTTTCGAAATTACCACGGTAATAATTTAATTAAAGTAATAATCTTTAATTTATTACGTGTTAAGAAAATGGGCCTAAACATATGAGTGCGGTCACATGGTAACGAAATCAGGTGACTTGTCCAAATGATCAAATCATATTGAATAAAACACTCCTATAGTTTTTCGTTTTTTTCCAGAAAAGCCTAATAAAGACTAATTCCCGATGTGTAGCGATACTATAGCAAGAAAAATGCGCATTGCTATATGTTCGTAAAATCCCGAGGTCAATCATACCATTGATCTCGTTGAAATAATTTACAGGATTTGTATTAGAACAACCTGCTCCTTTATCTTATTTCTTTTTTATCGCTAAATTCTTCCATTTTCAAGCTAATACTTTAATCACTGATATGATTAATCAGTTCGGAATTTATCGCTACCATAAATAGAGTAATAGCGTGTTTTCAGTCCATGCCTTTAAATTAATAAATTACACAGCGCGATTGAAGTATTCTAGTTCATGAATGATTACATTCTTCAAGCATATTATGGAACAAAATGCGGCGATCTTATCAGCATGTATCATAAAAATTTTTAATGATTCTTTCCAATTTACTACCATGTTGCAATGATTCGTAAAGAAGAAGAAGATCTTCATAGCATTCTCGACGCCAGTTATTTAATCTTTTCTTGTCAAACTTTTTAGTCGGCTAGTATTACTTCCTTTTAAAAAACTCATAGATATCATGCTGATTGTGCTTCAAAATTACATTTCACTTTTATCACTTCTGAATCGCAATTTAAGAAAATTTTCTCTATTCCTATTTGTTACAATTATCAAAAATATCATTATCAAAAAAAAAAACAATGATCAATCTCATTTTATCGCGGAAGATTAAAGTGTAAATATACACATATATGCATACTTGCGTGTCTATGTCTCTAGATACAAATGAAAGTTGTATGTAATAGTAATAGTATGTAGATGTTGATATCATTATAGGTGTAGATATAAGTATGCATATAATATGCGTGTAAGCGTGTGTGTGTATGTATCTATGTATGTATGTATGCACAATGTGAAGTGAACATGACCTTGATGCGACCTTTGCTATTCCGTGATTATTATCCAGAAGAGGATCACTGCAATGGATTGTTATTCTTGCTGTTATTATTTTCAACAATATGCTACTGAATGTGTATAACTCAATCAGTTGGATTGTTGCCAAGTTTTTATTTGACTAAACTTTTCTCGAAACAAACTGATGGTTTTACCACTTTTGCTTTATACATTTCTAAAAGTACTGATGATAGGTAACTATCATCGCTAAACATATCACTCCAAATCAATGTTAAGGAAAAATTGAATGCTAGTAGGCTACAAGTTATCACCTGAGCTTCTACATGGAAAGTCCTGGGATACGGTAGAATATAAACGGTTACGCGTACACTATGCGTTGCGTATAGTTTTGGTTGTTGTAGGATATGCGGAGTTGTAGGTGCAGTGAAGTTTTAAGTTGTTGTGGGGCTAGGTTTTGTGTTCGTGATTGGAGGGAGATAGCAGTGTTAGTTTACCTTTGTTACGTAAGAGCTTAGCATAGCATATGTCTTGTGATCATCTCGTATTGAAATTTCAGGTCATTCGTAGTCGTAGTTATAATTTGTAGAAGATAATTTGATGAATGGTTGTGTAACTTCGTAACTTTAACAAGCGTTGCTATCCTTTAGTCATTTCATTATAAGAATACGTCTTGTGACGTTACGGTCGAATAGTTCCTTTTTTTTGGTGTCAGTTTTATGATATAGTAAAATTGCTACTTTAGTGTTTATTACAGTTGACTGTATGCATATATTTATGTTTACAAATTTTAGAAACCCTTAATATCATCTGATCTTTTGCGATATTTCATTGCTTTTGTTCTGTTCACTTGCACAAATATATACATGATGATTTAGACATATAGAATTGCGCTATCTGGAGCTTTACTTGTAGATTATTCATTAGTCTATTAAAATATGACTATCATTTATTGTTTTTCTTTTCTCTGAAAATAACTGATTATTTATTTTTGTAATGTGTAACATAACATGAAGGAGACCAAATAATGAGAGCAATAAAATAAGAGGAGTTGGATATTCTGCCAGTAATATTAATTCGGATAAGTAAATGGTTATAATATTTTGAATTGTTTGGTTACATTTACGCTATTTATTATTTGGGGAGTTCGATTTTGTGCATTACTTTTGGATTGTTTTGTTTAAAGCGGGTGGTTATAACGTATTCATTATTCGTTTGTCTCTAGATATGTTTCGTGAAGTGGATTTCATGTCTGAATTATTTTGAATCGGTCGGTCTTATATTTCTCAAGTTCCCTTCGTGTTAACAACTGGAGATGTTGTTGTTTTTCCTTATGTTGAAGGGATGTTCCTAGTGAAAATCTTCCCTATATTGTATGTAATGGGAGAGGCAGACACAAGGTCGTACTTTCTACGGCATCATGTAGTGTAGAGCATCTGTTATATGGTGCACGTACCGACTTGAGGGCAGTAATTCTTAAGATTTCTTCTATATATTCCGATATTAGAAATTTGAGTTTTTGAATTGGGTTGAGGTTTTTTTTTTCTCTCTGGCATTATATGCGGGTGTTGATTAAGTATATGTCCTACACAAAGGCAGTGAATTTTAGGAGGAATAAAATGAGATTTCTTCTTGTGTTTTGATTACGTAAATAGCTTCTGTGCCTTCGCATTATGTTTTTTGTCGCAATATATCTTATGTGAAAATATAAATCTTTTCAGGGTATTTTCTAGATAGTCCGTAACGACTAAGCTTTCGTAAATTTTGATTTATATAAGCCTTCTTTCTTTATCTAAATTCCTTATCCTGTATTCAAGTTTTGGTAATTGGATAACTTCTGTAAACAGGTTAGTGATTTATGGTTAATATTTAATATTTTCTTCGTTTGATTCACGCTGGATTTCCTTGGCCTAGTAAACCTATTTTGATATTTATTGTTGACTGAAGAAAACAACTGATTGCGTAAGCAAAAACTTTTTGTGTTATTAACGTAGTGCGATAAATCTATTATATTTATAGAATCTTATGGATACTCAGGATAGCCATCAGGAAGAACAGACTCAGAATTCAGAAACTATTAATGGTGGTACTGTTAGCGAAGGAGGTTTGAAAGATCTGGGCAAGAGGCAACGAAGATAAGTATGTATTTATTTCGTTTTCTCCATAAAAAAAGTGAAAATTATGTTATAGGAGAACATCTCTGTTAACTTATTATTTATAGGAAAATATTCGTTGGTGGAATAGCCTATGATGTTACAAATGAAGACCTATCGCAATATTTCTCGCAGTATGGTGAGGTAGCACAGGCTCAAGTAAAGTATGATCGAAATACGGGTCGTTCTCGCGGCTTTGCATTTGTAGAATTCACAACCGGTGAGGCATGTAGAGCTGCACTCAACGCAAGAGAACAGTCGCTCAAGGGGAAAACCGTTGAAGTTAAGCCAGCAAAATCTCGAGAGAATAAAAAAGTGTTTGTTGGTGGCTTGCCTGCTGACCATCCAGGTTGATATATATGTTAAAATTTAATCAAAAATTATCATGTTTTGATTTCCGCATACAATTCTGCTAGTTTCTTCCAAATTCATAAGCAAATTACTTTATACTGTTTAAATTACTGCTTGCATTATTTTTATACATTAGTGCACTTTTGATATATCAGTGAGCGGAATGAAGCACGTGTTTTAATCAGTGGTTTGATTCGTCAACTGATTTAATTTGTTGCAGAAGAAGAGCTACGTGCTCACTTCGAACAATATGGAAAAGTGGAAGATATTGAATGGCCTTTTGATAAACAAACAAAGGCTCGAAGAAATTTCGCATTTATTGTTTTTGAAGAAGAGGAAGCAGCCGAACGGGCATCGGCTACACCAAAACAAATGTTTGGGTCACGCGAGGTTATCTGATTATATGCGATGTTCCCTGTTTGTGTATTTTTAATTTTCTGCTTCACCGATGTTATATGATCAGTTTTACACTAACGCTCTTTTTTTACATTTGTAGTGTGACGTCAAAAAGGCTGTACCTCAAGGTAAACGTTTCCCTGGTGGTCGGGGTGGCGCAGCAATGAGGGCTGGATATGGAGCTGGTCGAGCAGGTGTCATGAATGGTTGGTTTGGACAAGCCGGATGGGGTCAGATGGGAGCATTTGGTGCATATGGCGGAGGTACTGGAACTGCAGGTGGCTGGGGTGATTGGTATGGTAACGCTGCTGCTGCTGGATATTATCAACAAGGACAGGCTGGCGGCTACTATGGTATGAAGTTATATTTTCATTTTAATTCGAATATGGCAACGTAGAAAAACGTTTTATTGGAATTTCTATGTAATGCAAATTATTTAGTCTCTTTCTCTATTTTGTAATTTTCGAAATTCAATGATTTTAGGTACCGGCGGTTATGATGCATATTCCCAAGGGATGACCCAGCGTGGGGCAAGTCAGCAGCGCTATCCACAACAACAACAATACTGAGTATTCCACTAAAGCGGCGAGAGTTTTTGTATTTCCATAACGGTCTTCTTTCTTTTTGTCGATGATTTCCCAAATTTATATCTTTGATCTATCGTTGATAAAAAAAATTTTGTAACTTGGACATTGAGCACTAATCAACAGTTCTTCGCATTATAAAAGTTAACTATCTCTAAAATATCCCTCATAACGGTACCATCTTTCATTGGTTTTTTAAGAAATTGGAAGGAATGTATATCACAGAATTATTAGTTTTTGCTTCAGTAAGCTAATTTGTGGTTGTAGCAGTTGTAATGCTCTAACTATATGCAGTTTTTTTTTTTTTTTTTTTTTTTTTTTCAAATTCTATTTTGCTACCCTGGAATATGGTTTTGAATGAGATATGTCGCATAATGTTTTATTCAACTATGTGGCATATTCATTTTCTTTTGAATCTGTAATATTTCTGAAAGCAATAGTTCAATCACTCTGTGCTAAATATTCTTTTCTCCAGAATTTTCAGAAGAACAAATCAGTAGTTTTTTCGTTTCATCAACCCATTTTGTTTAATGTTGTGGGTCTTACTTTTGTTTGTCTTCATTCATACACGTTACATTGAAATGATGATCTCAGCCATTTCACCAGTAGGTGTTGTGAATTTTTTTCTTTTTCAAGTATATATCATCGAGATTCTTGCTTCCTTGTTGTGAAGTCTTGGCTGAGTTCATATTTGCTTATTATGCTTGTCATTTTATAAGCGTTCTTGAAATGGTCAATGTTGACCCACACATCTTTGTATCAACATTGTTGTTGGAAGTCATTTAATTCTTTAAAAACAAGAACCCCCTAGTCCTCACGACGATTTCTTTTCTAATAAGAATTTAGTTATGCCTTAAGTTGGAATGTGAAAAAATATGATGTCCATTTCGTTATTACAGTTATTGCAAATTTATGATCATTTTAATGAATAAGGTTAGTGAATTTAAGCGAAGTTTGGTTTATAATATTCCATGAGCAGGTAGTCTAGTTAGTACATGGAAACAACATAAAGTAAATGACACAGACTATTTCAGTTTTGTTTCACAAAGCTTTGACTCTCTTGTGTTACCTCTGAAATCCATCTTGAACACTGCAAAGCATCAAAGTACGACTAATTATGCGTTGTACTATACTGTATCGTCTCGTTGTGAATTTCTGCATCTTTTCTCTCAGAAATTTGAATTGTTTTGCGCTATGATTAAATGCACACCCAGCCAACGTTGCCTTTAACAATTCGCAACATCTCTTTATTTGTCAGTCAGTTATTTTTTATGAGCAGTTATCTGGTCTCCTAATCATTTTGGTTTTATCCTGCTACATACCTAATGGAATATTTGTTCCGTGAAAAATAAGGTACTTGCATCTGCTAGTTTTTCCTTCATTTTATATTTGTCTGATGAAATCTTACATTTAGTAGCATCATATGTTTTTGAAACTGACTGCTTTTTTTTGGTTTCTTTTTTTTTTTTTTTGAACAGCAAAAAATGTGAAAGTCATATGAAAAAGACAACATGCCCTTATAAAAGTTAGATTCGGGAAATAGCGAAAATCGTAAAATTTAAGACACCCTAATGTCTAGTTGAGTAATGTATGAGACCAGTAGCCGCAACAGAATGTTAAATATGCTCTTTATTGGTGCATAATTTTCTTTTCTGCATTACTATGGGCATTTTTCTTTTTCTCTTTTACCTCCTCTCCCTTTTCCCTTTCTGTCGTTCCTCATCACGTCCGTTTTTTATACTTTTTTTTTTGACCATGAAACAAAACTGTTGGTGTATTTAGTTTCGTTTTGTATTCCCGAGGAAAATGGACCGTTCAACCTCTGTAAAACACTTGATATAATGAAAACTCAGTTCATTTTTTCCATTACAGTTTATAATCATACTGATTATGTTTGAGTTTTTAATATGAAAATGGCTTAAAGGCCGGTGCACAATTTCTCTTTTGTTCACATGTTCAAGGTGCTTGATGCTTTTTGTTTTTGCGCTGAGCGCTCTTGTCGTTCCTTGGTTTAAGATGTAATGTGTTTTTTTCTTTTTTTGTCATTTTCTTTTTTTTTTTTTTTTGGTAAAAAAGAATAGATTGGGAATAGAAAGAGATAGAAGTGATAATTGTTCGACCATTTTAATTTGAATATTGCGCCAGTATATTGATTTATGCATCAAGTCCTTGTTTCATTGTTTTACTACTTTTTAACTCAGATCCAGAGATTTGTTAACAAAAAGACAGCAGTACGTTGATTTCGTATTATGATGTGAAACATTTTGAATACGCCTTATTTTCTTCTGTTTGATTACTTAACTACTCCTTGCCGCTTTTAGTATTTCTTTCTATTATCTCTCCTTCCCTCAATTTTTGTCTCGCTCTCTCTCCTCTCTCTCTTTCTCTCTCTCCTCTCTCTCTCTCTTATCAACCTTCCATTTTTGGAATTTAATCCAACAGCGATTTTTTCGATTATCTGTTCTTGTTCTCCTTATTCTCAGTTACATCATTGTTCTCCCCATACATGATGTGTTCTTTCTCCTTTTACTTCCTGTATTGTTTACTTCTCAACATTGCTTTTTTTGCGTTGTTTCGTAAATTTTTTTCCATTTTATCCGAAGCAGAATTGTATGTCTGCATGATATCCCTATATGCCACATTTGGTGGTATATAGGAACGTGTGAGTATGTGTTTATGTGTACGTGCCTACATGCGTATGTACGTATGCTTGCGCGTGCTTGTGTGTTTCTGTGTGTGTGTGTGTATGTATGTGTGTGCTGGTGGATTGTTAAGGCGTAAGCATTCATTTGATAAGTAATCTCTTAAATGCGAAGATTATGATGTATCAGGAATTACTTCCTCTTGTCTCAAATTGATTATGATCGCTTTCGCTAATGCTTCAGTTGAAACACTTTCATTGTTTCTAAAAATAGTGTGAAACATGGTTGCTAAAATTATCAGTTGTGAAGCAAATTGATATTGGATAAATTGGAAGTTGTGGAATTGTGTTTTTGACCTTTTTACTGTTTACACTTGAACGAAAGTTATTCTTCCTACAAAAGGATGTTTGTAAAATATCAGCAAAGTCCGAATATTCCTGTTAAGTTCGATTAGGCGGATTAGTTGGATTGCTTAGTAATGTTCCGTAAAATTTCCAGAAAGTGGATATGGTCAGGTTGGCCTGAATAGGGAGTGGAATGATCATGTCTGCAGTTGATAATCGGAGTTTCCCTTTGAGGAACCCTGAAGCAGCTATATTCTATAGCAATTTTTGGACATTATGTACAAATTCAGTAACTCACTCTTCCGGATATTATTCGCGGTTGCTTTTTATCGTAGTGCTAACGGTTATTTAAAGCAGGAAATAAAATTATGCAATGATTTGGCATCGAAGTAAACTCAAGGTTTCAGTCAAAATCTTAGTGTTTCGAAGAAGTTGCAGTTTCCCATTTCCGCGGTATTGAATTATCGTTATCATGGGCTAGTTCTTCAAGATTTGTATCTGAAATATTTCTGTTTCGTCGTGACAGATTATTAGTATCTTTCAGGTATTACCTGAAAGGTTTTGGAAACAAATTTCATTCAGCAGGATTATAGTTGGAATTGGTATCCTTCGTTTCTTTTGTATTCATATTTTCTAATCCATTGGATTCCACCTATTAAATCAAATTTTAGTATGACACAGACGCTGGAATCATTTATCAACAAAGTAATTTCGGTGATTACTGGTGATGGGCGAAATATAGTTGGCTTGATGAAAGGTTTCGATCAAACGATCAACTTGGTTCTAGAAGATTCACATGAACGTGTTTTTAGTGAAGATGCGGGTGTTGAACAAATTCCACTTGGTTTATATATTGTCAGGGGCGATAATGTGTTAGTTTTAATTATTACGTGTGAAAAAAATTATGTAGATTATAGTGTTCATATATTCGTATTTTAATAATTTTGATATGCTTCTGGTCTTTTGTTATCAGTGTTCTTCGACTGCGTTACCAACAATCATTTCTGACTTTTGGTATTTGATTCTCGGAAAAGTAGAGTGAGAATTGTCAATGGATTTGAATTATTTGTCCAATTTGATTTTTAAACATGAATTTACTTTTTAAACATTGACTAAAAATTTGCATCATGATTTCTTTTGTAACAGTTTGGTTCGGGATTTTCTATGGGAAAATTAGGTAAATGTTTTCGAATTCTCTTTCGTTACTATTTGTCATTTTTTTTTTCAGAGCAGTAATCGGTGAATTGGATGAAGATCTCGATAAGCGTCTAGATTTCAGTAAGATGAAAGCGCCACCGTTGGGACCAGTATGGGTGCATATGTAAGATGAAATTGACCAGTCTAGTGTGGATGTATGATCTCGATAGCTCTTTACTAAATAATTTTAGTTGTTTTTTTTTTTTTTTACTTGGAATACTCAAATGTTTTTTTAGCATTATATAATTCCATTGAAAATAATTATGCAAATCCGATCCTCTGTGTCTTCTAAAAACGTGTTTACCATTTATTGATTGTTCCTCTGTTAGAATTTTCTGATGAAATTTTGTAACAATTTGTCCAGTAATAATTCAAAAAAAAAAAGTGTTAATTAGATGATTTATGGGATCTCCATACCATTCCTGTTGTTTCTCTTTGTTTATTATTATATTAAATTTGTAAAAAATGGTTATGTGGAGAATATATTTTTTTTTGAACATGTGTTATTCATTCTGAATCGAAAGCTTACGGTTTTTGGTAACATCCTTATGTTTAATTTCGTCAAATAAGTTTTTTTTTCAACTTTAATTGAGGCCAAATAGAAAAGTAGGAACTAATACTGCATAACTTATGATACTTGGAAATGATTTTAGAAATTAGCAGAGCCTGTTTGAAAAGCAAGAAGTTTACTTAAGTTGATACTTAAAATTAGGATGTGGAAGCAAATTTCGCCATGCTTCCTTACGTTCGGATATATATTAGGTGACAAAATTTATCATTTATTGCATATGAAATTGCAATGACTTACTTTTTTTTTATTTACTAAACCATCTATACGGGGATATGATTTGTACGAGCGTGTGACACGCATAGTTACGTGTGACATGCATATCTGGATTTTTAGAACTCATTCTATTTAAATAGGATCAATTTCTCGTTTGAGAATGTTCTTCCGCACTTTGCAATCGCTATTCATTTCTCCGCACTTTGCAATCGATATTTATTTGCGTTTGGTCGTCTGGGATACAATTCCTGCGTATCCACTCATATAAATTGTTGCTTGATTAGCTGCAGTGAGATAAGCCAACCATTTTTAATGTTCCATTTTTTTGCAAGCAAACTGTAAAAATGGGCGAGCGAAACTTTTCGTAGCTTTCCCGACTTATTCCAAACTTTATACTTTAAACATAGATGAAATACTATAAAGGCCTTGTGGAGGTGTTTGGAGTTTTATTTTGTTTGAAGTTTGATATTTCACAGCTATTTTATGATTTTGGAAGTACGGAAGCTAGTAAGAAATATCAAAGTTTCATTGCCTTATGATTTTTGAAGCACAGGAAATATAGTTTATCCAATAAAAATTATTTTCATAAAACATTCATCAGTTTTCAACATAAAACTCCTAAAATATTTTTATCGTATTATCCTCGAAATGATACCTACTTAGTCAATAATGTTTTTTTCATTTGATATTTATCTAAGCAAAAATTTATTTATTAGCAATGATTAGATTATTTTGTGAAACTATTTATAGACATTTTTTTTACAGACATTTATAGGCATTAGCAGACATATCTAGCAGTTTTGCAAAACCTCATTTCCTTCATAGCTTTCTTCCACTTGAATATCCAGCTGATATTTCTAAAATTGAAGTGATATTATGTTATCAGCGCTATGCTGTAATTTGTGGCACGGCTTCTGACATTAAATATCCTGAATGTGAAGCATGTGTTTATGTACAATGCTGTAATTATGTAAGTAGATGATAGCGGAACGGTACAGCCATAAGAACGATGATGCCTCCGCAATATCGTCCAGTAATATTTGAATGATAATACTATCGCGTTCTTTCATGCATAGCATGTGGATTTGATGTTTGGATTTGTTTGAGTTGATTTTGTTTATATTATGAATTATTTTGTTATAGTGACCCGGTTGTGTGATCTGTGTTGGAAAGTGGCCTGATAGTTGAAACGAACTTGCTTCAGTATTAGAATGGTAATTTTTAAATTAGCGCTTTGTAAAATTAACGCTGTATTCTAACCTCTTAATAATTATTTCTTTAATCTGTTACTTTCGAATTTTATTTATTGGCTATGTTTTGCATGATCTTTACAGGAAGATTTCGATGACTTAATTTGTCTGGATGAAGAAGGCGAATCATTAGAATTGAGCATCGTATGTTTTTTTTTTCCATTCTAATGTTACTATTTGTTAGCTTCCAGTCTGCTTTATTTGATGTTATGCTTTGGTTTTTATTATTAGCTATATCTTATCTATGTCTTTTATGATTGTCGCAAAGTGTAATCCTTGTAGCGTAACCAATCAACCAAATAGTTAGTGTATTTTAGAGTGAAAATCTGTCAGAAATCAAGCAACAAACTCGTTGCTCCGGATTGCAGTCAGAATCACATGTAAATTACCACACGAAGCATGATAATATCATACGAGATCGTTTTTCGGATAACAAACAAATAGCAACTACATACTGTTGTCGTGAGAAAACGTCAAATGTGACACAGAATGATTTTCATGAAAGTGCAAAATGTAGTAGAAGAGAAGAAATGGTGAAAATGGATGAACTTGCTATCGATACAAATCTTTTAGAAGTTGATAGTTGTAAGAATTTATGTAGTTTTTCTTCTGCTTTGCTGTTTGCTCATATTTTTTTATTTTTACTACCTTAACTAACTTTTATTCATTTCTTGGGTCTTTTTCAGTATACTTTCAAAATAGACTAATTTCAGGCGAAGGAGATGACGCTGATTATTCGGAGTCAGGAAAAAAACCAGATTTAGATCAGTCGTCAGGAAAGGAAGAGAATAGGTAACGGGAATTAAATTAATTGAAAAGTGAAAACATTTTACTATGTTCTTTGCTTTTTTCTGAGTAATTTTTGTGCTGTTACTGATATTTATTATGTTCGATTAATTAATTATGAAAAAAATCAACGTACTATTTATAGGGTCAATGTAAATACGAATTTGAAACCATCAGTGACTTTACAAATATATGGTGATGACGAAGATTGGCCTTATCTTTCCGGTGATGTTGATGAGGAAGCTGTACGACTAGCAGCAAGCCTAGATCCTAGTGCCATTGAGGAAACCAAAGACAGTCCACAACAAGATTCGCGGAAGAAACAGGATACTACTGAAAAGATGACTGACAAATGGAATTCAAAGCAATATTGTAACAACGATGGATCATCTCACCACAGCAAGACTCCAGATAAGCTTGATGGTATATGGTCGCTGCATCTTTGGAAATCCATGTGTTCTACTAGCATTCGTCAGCTGTGTTATTTCTGCAAGCATCTGGAAAAATGCTGCAGGATTTTATATGCTCCTTAGTTTATTTCAGCGACACGATTCTACTTACTTTTTCTTCATTAATTTTGAAAGTACGACAAATGCTGCTTCAGTTACTGTTTACAGTCGTTCCTTAAGTAAGACCGACTGATAATGTCATGGGATTTGGTTTCAAAAGCTCTATAGACGAAGCTGGAGACTGAGAGAAAATTGATCTATGTAGTTTTGAACGTGGGAAAATACTCTTATAGTTTTGCTCATAATTCTTGAAGCAAGACTAAATGAAAAAACTAAGGAATTATGCTTCAACAGATGGGTATAGAAAATGACAAAGACTGGTGAAGATTGAAGAAGAAAAGACCATCAATGCAAGAAGCATGGAAGTTTACTTAAGACAGCATCGGATCATAAAACCAACGAACGGTTTACATGTTCTGATCTGAAGGGAAAATATAGAAATTGCTCTGAGGTATCAGTATGGAGAACAAACGGTGAGCTTTTGAATGATTCTAACAAATGCTTTGGATGAGAGAGAAACCATGATCATTGTCGTTACTGAGAAGATCTCACTAATGAAGAAAATCATCAAGAAATGGAATGACTGCATTTTCAGAAGTGTACTGATCCATAAGATTTCATTCTATCGAAAAATAGCGGAGAGTCCAAATGATGGTCTTCGAAAGGAGAAAAGTGTTAATGATTAATTTTCTCGATTTTGATCCTGAGATAAGTTGGACGTAGGGAAGAGTCGTGAATGAAAGATGTTGAAATAAAAAAGTTGAAAGTAGCAACATTTGCAATTCTTTGGAAAAGTTCAGTGGTCCTTTGTCAGTCGATGCAGTTATTGCCTTATTCTTCCAATCTTTATAAAAAAGCGATACTCAAATTACAAATAGATAAGATATCATTTCCATAATCTGTTATATATGGATAGCGAAGTGTTCGAAATGTCTCCAGTTTTTTGTTTGGAACTGGACCTTTGTTAAATCCCAAAGAGAAAGTGATACCGAGGAATACTGATGATTTTGAAATGGGAAGGATGATAGTAATATAAGTTTACTCGTCTCTTATAAACCGGATGTACCGCAGGCCCATCGGAAATAGCATTATTGAAACACCAATAAATTTCCTGTTACTCAACATGCATTCATTAAAATCTGTTGCAATCGATATGCTCCAAGAATCAAGGAAAATTCTGGAAGGCGACGATAATTCTTTTTTTTAAATGTCAGGAAACAAGGATGTTATGCGGTTCTATAACTTAAGTCGTTCTTTATCTGGCAGTATTCATGGGTTTGGGTAATACTCGTAATTTTGAGATGAGTTAGGAGATGAACCCGGTTTATTGTCTTTCACAAATTCTAAATATTCAATAGTCCGTTCTACGAAGCTCATTCGATTATTATGTAGTTGAGTGTTCTCTTCATTGTCGTAATAGGTTTGTTTTCTTGTAATGTGCTAATTCTTTAAAAATTTTTTTATTGTAAATTTTACGATATTTTTTTTTTGCATTATACTGTCTCAAACTTATAGAATGGTGGTTTCAATAAGTGTCAAATTTCAGGCCTGAAACGACCGCCAAGAACATTTCCGTCATTCAGCTTATTAGATAAGGAACGTCGACCAGTAGCGCGTGCGCATCACGAAGCAAGTCATCATATAGCTGATAATGATATTCCGCGATATCGACGTCAAGAGTTTATGAAATATCATGAATTTCCCGGTCGACGTAATCGTATGGAGCGTATTTCACTTTTTATGTCTTCACAGAACCGTCGAAAACAAACCAAAGCTGGACCACCTTTACTTTACTCGAAGAAGAAATATGTGCCGTATCCTAGTCCCTGCAGAAAGGAAGAAATCGCACCTAATCTACCGAAAGGATCTAATGGAGTCAATGGTGTTGTTATTAAACGGTCTTACCAAATCACATCTCATTCATTGGACAACGATGCAAAAAAAGGCAGGAAAGCGAATTCGTTTCATAAAACAGGACATAATAAAATCGATTCAGATGTTGTTCGAAAAAAGTCTGCAATGCTTTCGTCCGTTAATAGTGCTGCATTGCCTAAGATTGGTACAGAGAAGGTTTTTGCTCAAGGCAAGATGGAAGTCGGGAATAAAAGTGTTCAGTTTTCAAAGGAGAAAACTGGACATGAAGAAATTCCGAAGAAGAAGTTACGATGGATTTTGACTACTGAACAGTTCCGGCTCGATGAAATGAAAGCAAATTCCGCAGAACGTGAAAGTTGCAATGATTCAGAGGCAGTTGCAGGTAATTGATTTTTTTGCTCAGCATAAATACATTGAATAGACAAAAAAAAATCTTTTTTTTGTTTTTCTTGAAAGACTTATATTAAGTGAAATTTGCGGTAATGCAATGTGAAATAATATAATGTGCTTGATCTGATATTGAAATATGTGATAATATTGTACATATGGAATGGGAAATGATGGGGAGAGAAAGGAATGAAATTAAATTAAGAAAGGAACTTAATTTGATGATTTTTAGGACGTAAAATTACAACTATGACAAAGCTTCGGCAAGAAAATCCGAAAGGAAATCCGATAAAATTGCGTCTTCCCAGTCTTTCCATTATATGATCTGTAAGTTTCCAAAATAATTGGATGGATGGTATTTATGTTATTTTACATCATTTTCATTATTTTCTTTATGTTTTTAAGTTATTCATGGAATCCCATTCTTTTTTCCAGAAGCTTTGATTAATATCAATTATTTAGCAGGGATCTGAAAGATGATGCTCAATTCACGGGTTATATTCGAAAGCACGGGATGAAACAAGAAGTACTTGCCAAGATTTTTTTATTTTCTTCGGTCGGTTTAAAAAACATTTGGATAGCCAATTTTCTTGTTATGATTAATATCCCATGCATTGTTTATATTCAAACAGAAATTGTTATGTGGTGTAACTATCCTAAATAGTACAATATGAGGCCATACTTCGCCAGAAACTGTTGATCTGTGATGTAATTAATTTCTCTTAAATTTCAGCAGTACATTTTTTCTTCTCATTTGTTTTGAATACTATATCATGTAAAAGCTTATCATTTTAAGTAATTGTTGCGGTGTTCAATTTTCCAGTTTTGCTTTTAAAATGTTGTAATTTAATTTATACATAAAATAGTCAAACAAATACTATTGCCTGATCGTGAGTGCATTATCTTAGCCATTGTTCAGATAGGAGATTTATTTGCATTATAAGTATAATATTGTTCCATGTTATTCTCTTTCAGTAATTTCTAATAAAAATTTTTTGTTTAAATCTTATTTTTTTCTTGCATTCAAAATTTTGATTCATAAGTTTCTTGAAACATTCATTTTATTGTTGTTTTTAATGCGAATAATCGTATAAAAGGAGCAGAATTCAATCGATGCAATCTTGTGATCGATTTATTTTCCCTACGCTTATAATTCTTTGGCTATTGATTTTAAGAAGAATACTATATGAAATTCTAAAAAGAGAGGACTTAATTGTAACGTTATATTCTCGAAATTTGTTTTTATTAGATATTGCTTATGATGCATAACAAATAACTTAAGTGATTTGAGAGCTCTGACCGATCTTGCTTTAGCAGCAAACCTGAATGGCTTCTTTCAACAATGGTTTTGTTGATTTATCGTTAAGATTGGTGCTCAGAATGATCTTTTGTTATGAGATGTTTTGGTTTATCACGGATTCTTTCTAAATGATTGGCTGTATCATTCATTAGATGAATTTGAGAAGTAAGATGGAGATTTTGGATGAGAAAATTTTAGCACTATGGCGAAAATGATTAATGAACGAGCTTCGACCAGTACAGACATCCCACCAACTCCTGATTCGACGATTGTAACGACACATGTGCAACAATTAGCGGATAATATGTATAATAAAGTTGCGGCATATCTTCAAGGACAGATCGAAGGTATCACTTACGGAAAATTCTCACATAAGTTATACATTCAAAGATATTTCCATTGTTTCAAAAATACTGAATGCATGGTATCTTCATGTACTTTAGGTACAATTGCGGAATATCAACTGTTAAAGAATATGAATGATGCTACAAGTCAACGTTATGACGATATGAAGCAGGTAGCTAGCGGTGTTGCGGCAAAGCTTGCACAATTGAATTCTAGATGTAATCTTTTTATTGTATCTCAGAAATTGTTTCGAGAAAATTTGGTAATAGTTTCCGTGATATTTCAGAAAATAATGAAATTTTGCTGCAGATGAAACATTACGTCCATATTTGCAACAGATTGATGAAATTGATGAAAATACAAGAAAGTTGGAGGAAGCTGCCAATACTCTTGATCGTTATGTAACCACACTGGGTAGGTAAATCTGGTAGTATTTTCGTGTAGATTTTTAATGTTCGATCTTTTTACTGAACTGCTGGTTACGCTATTCATTCTGTTAACCTGTTATAAATTTGAATTTTTTGTTTTAGAAACGAAATTCCGTGAAATGCAACGCGATGCTGGTTCACCGAGCTAATTCTGCAAGCACAATGCCGTTACGTATAATCAGTAATCTCAACGACAATCTAGTCATTTATAGTGAAATAGTTAATGACTGTTTGGTTCTTTTTTGATTTATTTGTTAGCAGATATTTATAATAATTTGTCGCTTCGTAGTAACGCTTGTAATAAAATATACTCTAACCAACGATAATTTTGTGATCGCATGTATACTGATCGAAATAGTTTTTTAAAGTTTTTTGCCACATAGTTTTGTTATGAATTTTTTTTTTCAATTATTGTAGATATTGCAGTTTATTTGCTTGAGATATTCAAATACGAAAATAGAAGTATTCTATTTTAGTAGCTACATTGTAAATATTTAATCGCCTATAAAAGCTGTCAGATTAGAAAGAATCAGTAAACTGTATTTATTTGAAGGGAATTTTCGTCGACAAATGGTACAATAATTCATATGTGCATCTGGTATCTTGCAGTTTCACTCAGGATTAACTTGCTTTTTATTTCAAAGTTCTTCATAATTGCCATTTCATACTTATATATGAAGTTTATAAGTCTGAAATATGCTGAAATGGTTTTTATCAGGAATTATTAAATTGGCATTACATACATTGGCAATTAAATGAATTATCAGTGAAATGGATGTGAGTTCTGAGGTACGGTATTATACGTTATACACTAGGACGAATTTATAAGTCATTTATAAAGATGTATTAGTCACCTGACATAATGATAAAAAAGTGGAAGGAAAGAAATACCAGATTTCTGATTAATGTATCAACGATCGTAAATGGTTTTTGCTGAATAGAGAGATATTTAACAGGAATTGCAATTAGGAAATATGACATTGCGATTAAACAGCACTGAATCAAACATATGCAATATTATCAAATCAAATTTTTAAAATTTATTAAACTGTATCTGCTTAGGCTATTTCAATTCAGATAGTTTTATAGTTTATCTTTGCTTTTAATTGCGATTTTTAAAAATCTCGAACTTATTCTTTGTCAGCAACATCTCTAATGATAATTTTACATTACTGAATGTTTGTTATTGTCAGACAGAGATATTAACATATGGCAAGCTCTCATTTTTTTTTTATCTTCAAACATCCATGTTTATTGTTTTGTTGTGTGTTATTACAAAGGGATGCTTCAAGTTTATTACTTTGAAATTTTACAAAGTGATGCTTCAATTTTATTGCTTTGAAATATTTTATTTGCTTTCAAACTGTGATGCTTAATAGCTATTTTCACGAGAAATTTACTTCCAGTGTTAGTGATTTATTTTCAAACTATAACACTACATCAATACATAAATTCGAATTTGAAAATCAATAGAATTTGCCGATCGAATATATTGGAAATCAGTAGAAATATACGATCAAATATATGAGCTTACTGAATGCTTAAAAATAGATGGGATATTCTTTTTTTTTAGCTCAAGAATTACATGATATAAAACTGAGTTAATTAAGCAATAGTATAATTAACACTTACATCTAGAACTTGTTCATTTCTAATTTGGATTATTGAAATCACAAGAGTAAAAAATTCGAGAATCTTTTAGCAATTTTGCTTTACTATTTATAAGAGATGAAACATTTCTCATAATTCACAGCAAACATAAACTTTGAATACAATTTTGGTACTTGAAATAGATGCGAATCATTTTCACGATATAACTGTTACAGTTTTGCTTGCTTAAATTAAATTTAGCAAAAAAAAAAGGAAATTTAATAAAGAAATTACCATTTCATGGATGCAACTTTTTTTTTAAATTAAAAAAATAAGAAAGTTAAAGTTGAAAGTAAATCAATCTTTCAATAATTCCACTTAAACTCAGTGCTTCATCACCTAATTGCAATTCCATTTCGGATATTTCGAGAATAATTTTAATTTTACTAGCATCTAAATTTCTACAAACATCTCTACACTGCTCGCCCAGATCGGATGAGCGTATTATAAATACTTTATATGCGGGAAATTTGCTGCAACTAGAGAAATTATTATTATTACTAGAGAAATTATTATTATTACTAGAGAATTATTATTATTACTAGAGGAATTATTATTATTACTAGAGAAATTATTATTATTACTAGAGAATTATTATTATTACTAGAGGAATTATTATTATTACTAGAGAAACTATCTTTATAATCACTGCATTCTATTTTGAGATCACACGAGTCTCGGACACTTCTTTTCTACTGATTTTAAAAATTTTTATTTAAAATAAAAACTTGTGCCATCTCCAAGTTAATAAAGGTATGAATAGTGAATAGTCGTTTATTTATTTTACATATATCTTAATAAATTTTGAAATACAAAGACATACACATACATACACACATACACATAGACATACACATACACACACACACATAAACAACGCATATCTTGTACCATTTCCAAGTTAATGAAGGTATGAATAGTGAATAGTCGTTTATTTGTTTTACATATATTTCAGTAAATTCTAAAATACAACTACATACACATACATACACACACACACACATAAACACACATACACAAATACACACATGAACAACTCATATCTTGTACCATTTCCAAGTTAATAAAGGTATGAATAGTAAATAAATTTATTTATTTTACATATATTTCAGTAAATTCTAAAACACAAATACATACACATACAAAGACATGCACACACACACACACACACATACACATACACATACACATACACACACACACACACACACATAGATACACACACAAACAACAGACTGAAATTTTTACACTTCAAAATTATAGTTGGTAGAGGAGGTGGAAAGAAAGACAAATGTACACTACTAGTACATGTAAATATTGTGTTTGCTGAGAATTCAAGAAATAGCTAAAGCTGTTGCAGTGATCCATTCGTTCCGTTCGAGATTGTCGTTTTAAAGTATTAAAGGATAGAATCGAGAATGTGAGTAAAGAGAAAAGATAAGAGAAAATTTCAAAGATGAGAAATATATTCGAACTAAAATTCTATTCAATCTTACAAACTTATTTCATCTAGTCTATTTATGTATGTATGTATGTGTGTATCTGTGTGTGTGTGTGTGTGTCTGTTGTGTATGTGTATGTGTGTATGTGTGTGTAATTTAGATCTATTTCTATTACAACAGTAAATATTCGATTCATTGCTTTTTACACGATATACAAAGCAATCACTATTCTGATGCCTCCTTGTTTTATCACTATTCTAGCAAACTTTTTATCATCCTCGGATCGTTTCTTCATTTTTTTTTCTCAACAATCTATTTGTTAAGGCTTTTTCTTCCTTCTTCCCTGAAATGAAACAATTCTACACTATTCATTTCAAAATGCTGTCCATTTTTCAGACTATTATTTCTCCTTCTGAAGCTTCTCTTGATCACTTTTGCAAATTCTTATCTGATAATAAAAGCATGCTTTCGCAACTTTTACATGCTTAATAGACAAAACTTCTGCTGTTATATTGAAATTCGCTAGCCGATCAGTTTTCCATTATTTTATCTGCTCCATGTACAAATTGCTTCTATTTCAAATTTTGTTTTTTGACAAAAATAGAAATAATCATTATTACTCGAGCTAGTCAACTTTTTAATTGCCGTAAGTTTCCATGAAGTTACTTACTTATTAATTTCAATCAGATGACAATTATTCAGTGTAATAACTTTTTCGTTTGGCTAAATTTAATAGAATGAAATGTGAGATGAACGAAAATTTTCTGGAAGATCAAAGAATGACAATTCTCGATGCTTCTTAGATATTTTCAGAAAATTTAGTTTTTTCTTTTTTTTATTTTAATACGCTAATTTCTTCTACAAAATTCAATCAAAGGATTCTATCATAGTAAATTTATAAAGGCTAAACAAAGATATTTTATTGTTCAAAATGATACTATCTAAATTGTGATAATATAATCAGCAGAGGGATTAAATGAGATAGTTTAATTTCTATCTATTATATCGCTAGGGTTATATACTATCATTTAGAAATATGCTACGTCAAATGGATCAGATAACGATGGTAATTAGGGAATAAATAGTTTGATTACTGATAGGTATCATCAATGATGAAGTTGTTAGAGCTACTTATCATCGCCTAGAAATGATCGCTTTCTCGTTAATCCTCTACTATTACACCTTTTAATTGATGCAAATTAAGAATAAATTTAATTTTATAAATTACTATTATATTTAATAATAAATGCAATAGTCATTGCCTACATATCAAAAATAATGAATCAGTTTCCTATCATCATTATAAATATATATTTATCAACTTTTTTTTTCCAATTTTTTCTTGAAGTGTGAAAAGCAAGTTGATGATGAGCCAAATCAAATATAAAAATCATCATTATAAATATATATTTATCTTTTCTTTAACAGTTGAAAAGTAAATTTGTTAAAATACACTAGCAAATTTCATGTGCTTAAGCAATATTTTTAGAATTATTTCATCACCTTATAGATATATATTAACTAGTTTTTCACGCCTTTTTTTTATATTAATTATGATATGAATGATAAGGGGGAAAAAAAGAAATCTGATTAAATGAGTATCATAAAAAATTTTGAGCAGTTTGAGATAAAAATTTTGCAATTATTTTGTACTTTCTAAAATTATACTTTTATTTATAATTAATCATAAAACTATGATTAATTTAGTTGCAGACAAAAATGGATGGCAATATTACCGTACACGACGAAATACCAAATTTGGTAGAAACACATTCAGATGAGGTAAATCTTTTGTTTCTTTTTTTTTTTTCTTGATCATTTTAATGAAAACTTGATAAATATTTTTCAAATTTTGCAATAAGAAAATAAATGATTATATTTTTATTAGTGATAAAGCTTTCTAATTGATAATATTTTTATTTGACTGCATTTTAGTTTTAAAATTGATAATAAATTGATAATTATTTTCCAATTCTAATATATTCGATTTTAATTGGATATATATTTATTATGCATTATGAAATATTCTTATTGCATAAATTATGTATTAATAAAATTGTTTTAGGAACATATCGAAGCAGGAAGTTCAAAACGTTCAACAGTTGATAATCATTCAACAATTGATAATCATTCAACTGCAAAATCATCTATTAGTAAAAATGATTTTGCTGTCAAAAAATTGTCTCATTTAGAGCCAACTTCGTCTGCTATAAGTTCTACTTCTTCTAGGTTTAATATTTATGTATTTTTAAATTTGAAATTTTATTAAATTATAACTATTATTGAGAAGATAAATCTCGAGTTCTTTGGAAGTAGTATATCTCGAATTTTCTGAAAGCAGCTTATCAATTTTTATGCTATTGAAAAAAAAAAGAACCTAATTATCTTAGGATATTTGAGATACTAAACATTAGGAATCACTGGAGATGATAATAAGCATTAAACATCATTTGATGTGCTTCAATTTTTTGCTGGAAAAATGAATAGATATCTTGCGAAAAAGATGATACAACGATCGTAGTTATCGTTTAGTTGATTCATTCTTTGTATCAGTTAAAATTAATCAATCAAGAATTAAGAATTTAAGAAAAATTTCTAAATATTCAATAATAAGAAACATATTTTGTTATGCAAAATATTTATCAATTAAAAAACAAAAATGATTGGATAATTAGTTGATTTGGAAATGATGTTGAAAATTTTCAATATTTCACATTAGAGATCGTATTCTCATCAAAGATATGAAAAATAGCAAACAGGAAACAGTTGATAAATCGTAGCACAATGATAGTTAAAAATTAATTTAAATTATGCAATAAAAATATCAAAAGTTTATAAATAAATAAAACAGCTTTTTTGTTCTCAGTATAACAAAACGTTACAACAACATAGATGCAAATTTTCATCATCAAATTTCCGTAAATTGAGAAGGATCGTTGTAAATGATGATAATGTGTAACTGATAATTATGATATCTTTTACAGTAATCGATATCCAATGCATATGCCATCGTTCAAACGGATAGATTTTAGTGATTTAAGTGATGCATTGGTTGAAGAACGAAAACCTGCTTGGAAATTGTGGCAGGATTCGATTAAAGATTCCTACCATACTGTATGTTATTGAATTGTTTATATTCTTTCAATTGAAATTGTTTCCATATTGATGTATGTTAATTTCTTATCATTTTTCGATGAATGTTAATTTCTTATCATTTTTCGATATTAATATACTTTCATAATATTGTTTATGAATGATAATTCATGATACTTTTTAAAAAGAACAAATATTTTCTTTTAAAATTCAAACTAACATTTGCAGGTTCGTAAGAATGCTGAAAGAAGCGTTGAAGAAACAGCATTTAATGATTCGCAATTAGTACGACGACGAGAAAAACGGTCTTCTAGTCCATTCGAAGAATTATCATTTCGTAGTCCATCTATTCAAAGGCCAAGTCATCGTGCATTATATCCACAAACTACAGGAATTTATTATGAAACGGGTTATCATTTTTTTTTTTTTGTTCGTAAAACGGAAACTTTACGTTCATTTTTAACTGATCAAAATTTAATTTTAATCTCAATCTGAAATTTATAGCATTACTATTCATCGCTGAAATTTATTCTAAGAAGAAATAATTTATGCAAAACAAAAATAAAATTTCATCTATCGCTTACTAAGAAATTTTATCAACGGTGTCTAATAGTTTATAACAACAAGAATATCATGTCATGGTCTACTAGAATATATTTAGTAAAAGAACATCGGATTGATTGACAAGGAAATTTTCGAGATCAAATTTTTTTTACAGTATTACTATTCACTTTCTTTATTAGAATATTATTGCATTTGAAAAATTCTTCAAAATTACCTGTTCTTCATTTCTCGATGAAAAGTTTTTGAACAAAATTAGTCATCAGATTTTTATTCATTTTTCTTTTTTTTTGAAATATACCTCATTTTTGTAGATTTTATTTTAAGCTTATATGAGCTGATCATAACTTTTGGTGAAATAAGTTGGACGTACCATAATGAACTAAATAAGACAACTAGAAGTATAAATGTTTCAGTGAAAACCAGGCAGATGCCTATCAATGTTATATTAGGGAATGATATAAAATTGATATATTTCAGGTCCATATGCAGCACCAGCTGTTTCTACTTCTAAAGGTATTGAAGCACGCTATAGTAAAAAAGTAAGCGATATTGAAGCACATTTGCTGAAAACATCGATTTTACCAAATTCGATGAAAACCATCACAAGGCATGATTTTCGAAATGGTCCAACTCCAGCACCTGGTAGTGTTTCGGAAGCATTAGCCGATGAAACGGATTATCAAGTAAACTTATCAGTTTTGATTACAACACATTAAGCAGATTCCTTATTGCTAGTTGAAATATTTTTATCATGCCATCTATGAATATCATCAAGCCAATTTGATAATGATGATATCTTGAAAATTCAATTCATCATTCTGTTGTCTTTCCTACGATATTCAATAATCTTTAGGAAACGCTTTTCGTCCTAAATAACTTTTTTTATTGTTTGATCAAAATAGCATCGATAATAATAAGTGATATATTGGCAATCTAAATTATGCTTTGATTTTTAAATAAACATTTATATGTCTGAATTTACATTTGTTTCAAAATCCATAATTTTCTCATTCCAAATGAAATATATCGAAATTTTAGCAATTTGCTATGTATTTGATTTTCTTTAAAAATATGGGAAAAATAAAAAAGAAATGATAAATGAAATTCAATAAAATAATATTATTTATATTATAATATCAGCAATTGCTTCTTTCTTTGTATATTCTGGAAAATATATGAAGAAAAGTTTTATTGAATCATTTACTTATTACTGCAATCAATCAACTTTGAAATGCTTCGATTTTTAAGTGACTTTTAAAGTTCGAAAATGTAACCAAAAATTTGTGTCAAAATCAAACATTTTAAAGATTCGTATTTAATGCATTCAAAAGTTATTATATCTTACAATAATAAAATAAGCGCCTGATATGATCCACGAAATTTGCTACCAAAATTTTTTCGTTAAAAACTTCTCGCTGATAAAAAAATTAGCTATTGACGAATTTTATTTATGCATAAAATTCTAAATTATTTTTAAAAAATTACGATTAATTTTGAAAAAAAAAATACGAAAACTTTTCAGACATTTATGCCACGTCCATATTATAGTCGTCCAAATCGTGATGATCCGGATTATTTTGATTTTGATTTACAGCATTCCGTTGATCTGTATAAGCGTCCTGAAGGCAAATATGTTCCACGAGGGTAACTTCGTTTTTACGTTTTTTTTTTTGTTTAATAATGTTGCGATTAAAAATTGATTGTAAATCATATTTGAATTTATGCAAAGAGACTGAGATTTGTTGGTAGATTTTCATAAGGTATATTTTAACCAATGGATCGAATTTTAGAATTTCACTTAAATAAAAATAACTTCCTTGACCCTTTGTAGCCAGACGATTTCAATAATTTCCAATACAATTTATAAATAAGCATTAAAGATTTCAATTTACAAAAAGTACTTAGTTCTACTGATTGTTAAGGTGATCAGTTTTCGTAAATTAATTGATTGATTCCTTATTATTCAAATCAATTAATTTGCTGATAAGTAACCGTAAGTAACAGACATATATGCACACTTTATACTTTCAGTACAATGTCCAGAAATCAAATATCATCAATTTCGTTATTTCAATTTTCTATTTCATCTTCATTTCTGATTTTTAGGCCACAAACATGGGAGGAAAAATTATTACGAGAATCAAGTTCGAAAGGTAATGCGCCACTGTCAACTTATATGTTTACAAAGGTACTTTAGGATTTTCTATTTTTTTTAAATTTTTAATTTTTAATATGATTTGTTTGAATTTGATGTATTCTTCAATTATCCTAGATGAAATTGATGAAAATTATTTAATCAATTGATAATTCATTTTTATATAAATTCTCTCAATAATTCCTGGGGTCAAAATTTTGATAAATAAGCGTTTCCAGACCAAAGTAACAAAAAGGGGGAACCAATAGATTCAGTCAAATATATGGAAATGTTGCTTAAGGGTGATACAGATTGGCGTACTGCTGGCACATCTTACTTAAGTGCTGCACTTCGAACTCCATCATTTTGGGAACATCGATTTCAGTCAATTGGTCGAGAAGTTCGTGAAAGCAATCCGATTTCATTTGACAGTCTTGCAAGGTTAACATTAATCAATCATATTTCATTAAAATTAATTAAGCTAGCAGGAAAATTTCTATAATTTAGTAATTAATTAAAGCATTTATAATACTTGGAATCAATTCATACTTCATATTTAAGACATTAATCCTTTTAAAAATTTTTTGCATAACTTCTACAATAGATATTATCCTTCATTTTTCCACATTGTATTCTGTATAGATTTTGAAATGAATTGTCAGTTATGTGATATTTGTTCTTCTTGAATAATATAATAAGCTTTAATTATTCATAATTATTACCGTTTTTTTTCTTTTTTCTTCTCTCAACTATAGACAATAAAATCATCGTCTACTTGTTCACAGTTACTTGTATTCAAAAATTATACAAAAATAGATAATAATAATAGCTGAAATCGAAAGATTCAAGGATAATTTTTCAACTTATATCAAAAGAACTTTTGGATATCTTATGTTCAGATTTTTTCAAAATTTTTTATGATGTCAAAGTTTATTTGCAAAATTTCGTAATGATCGTACAAATTAGTCTTTTGAAATTAAGTAATTTTCTTATAGCTTTTTTGTTTGGAAAAATTCTCTCCTATCTATAGGAATAAGCCAATACCAAATCGTTTCACGGAATATCACGATCCAGATTTCGAGGATTTATCGGATTTTGATGACTAATTTCGAAAATGGAATTACAAAAATCAAATAGCAAGCGCATCGTAAGATATTGTTATTTGTTCAAATAGTGGAATCGTATGAAATACGGTTGCCTAATACTTATTTATTTCATTACTTAAAACGATCGCAGGTACTATTCACCTGTCAATTAATTTCTGTATAAGTTACTTAAGAAATTGAATAAACCATTTCCATTTCATGTATTCGCAATTCCTCTTGTATGAACAATCAATGACAATTATACGCCCATAAGCAAAGTTACTGATCTTTCTAGAAATTTGCAACCTGAATATTTCTTCAAATATTTGGATGCCTTGTTCACATCTGCCAATACTTGTGGTTCCTTTTTTTCTCATCATTTTTTTTTATAAATTTCGCAAATTTTATTTTTGAAAATCAATAACAAATAAGTTAATAAGGACGATCCGCACTTGCACTAATTTAATGCATTCTTCTCTTTTTCAAATTTTGCATTTTATGGTTAGTTTCAAAGTTTCAAGTGTAGGTTCACATCGCTTACTCAAATTTGGATGATATGAGAACTAATTAGCCACGCAGAAAATTTCTAATTCATCATTGACAGGCTTATAAATTTTGTCCTCCTAAATAGCAATTAAACGATTAGTCAGGAAATTTCAGAAATTGCGATTTTGAAAAAATGACTGCTGAATATAAATTAGTTTCGAAAAATCTTCATTTACAGCTCTAATACAAACTGTTCCCTTTTACAACAATATTAAACTTATTTTTGATTAATTAAGTACTTCATTTGCATATTTTCAAGTCAGTTTTATCACTTTATCATACATAAAATTACATAAAGTTTGTACAATTCTCTAGCAGTATCAGATTATTAAATTATGAAAACACACTGCTTAAATTAATTTATGAATCTGAAAATCAATTCGATATTTTTCACAGAAATATAAGAGCAAAAAAAGTGGATAAGCGGAAGAAAAGGGAAATATCAAATGAAGGGGATAAAAATTGAAGAAATTGACAATTCAAAGATTACTGGAGATTTTGGTTCAAATTTTACTATCTTACTACTTGGATCTTAACCAAACTATAGAAGAAATTTCAATAAGGCAAACCTAATTGTACGTGCATATTATGTAAGCTGAAATTGTCATCCTTTGTCTATGAGCTGCATTTCCCACGTGCTAACAAAAGCTCTATTTCTTATAATCAACTGTATCAGGATCTTTCACCTCATAAATGAATAGGGTGCTGACCATCCAAATCATTGTCGATATAGTTGCTTGATGAATTTCGCTATGGGTAATAGCAAAGGTGATATTGGGTTTTTTCTTAATATTGTTATCATTGTTTGCTTTATTGAAATTTAAATCGCTGAATTTTTGTTATCGTGTTAGAATAACTTCTCGTATTAATGGTTTAATTACCCAAGTTTGAGATTGATATCTTGGGACTTTGTCTTTGACGATAATTTGGATGGAAATAAATTTGCAACTCTGTGTATCTGTGCAACTCAACAAAAAAGAATAAAATTTTTTACTACATAGTGATCGGTGAAATTCAAACTAATCAAGTATTATTTTGATCATTCCTGTAAATTACTGGATATGAATTGTGCATACTCTTTAATTTGCAGCTAGAAATGTGAAATTTCAGTATCGTTTTAATGTTAGTATGAAATAATAATATCTCAACTGATCAATTAAGAAAAGAAATTAATTAGCGATGCAAAAAAGGGGTAGCAAAGTTTTTAATTAACTTGAATTTTAAAATAAATCTATTATCCGTAGAAAAAAAAACAAAAGAGACATGCCGTACTGCAGAAAATGTTATATCCGATTAATACTCAGCACTACAGCAACGCTTATCTTTAATTCCAATTATAAGGCTCTAAATGCTTTATTGATTTATCTAGACATTCATAAAAATCACTTCTAAAAACTTTCACATAAGTTTGTGCTACTTAAAATTTCTATCATTGCATGCTTGAATTATTTAACAGGCATTGTTACAAATAAATCTTGTAGTCGAGATACTTCTAATCGCTTTGAAATATTCAATACTTGGCTTCAAAATGAGGTACTCTATGAATATTACTTACGGAAAATAAATAATTTGCAATTGAAAATAATTTTTCTTTCTTTAATATCTAACAATTTCGTGACCATTTTATTGCACAGAAAATAATACTATTCCCTGATCGATATTAGAAATAAATTATTTTAATATTGAAAAAATTGGAAAATAATCCTAGAAAACATATGAGATTTTACCAAGTAAATTTTCTAACATTAATTTAATTGTATAAAGCATCGAACAAATTCAGTGTATGTATGGCTTTGTAAGAATTGTATTATTCTAAATTTTCCATTGGTTTCCATTTAATCAGTCTTGTCGTCTAGATACTTCAGTTTTAGCTCGTGTATTTACATTGATTGAATGAATTTCAATTTATTCTACAATTCAAAACAACGATAAGGGCAAATCTTTCATTAACTAGCTTCTCCATTAAAACTTACATTCTTCATGTTCTTCTTTATTCATTCAGAATGACGAAAAAGAAATGGGAAATCAATAAAATTGATAAGGTTTCTAACACAGGATTTTCTTCCATAAGCAATGTTAAATTTTCAAGCTTTTTAGTTAAAGATTGAAGAATTATTTATTCTATCAATAAACAGTTAAGTATGCGATTTGTTTCACAAATGTATACATATATGATACGCAAAATGAAATGGAATAATAGTTAAAATTGAAAGAATAAACTAGCAAAAATAGAAGAACTGATTTTGTTTTTCAAAGAAAGTAAGCAATTACCGTTAGAAAAAGCTATATTAAAGTTTGTTTACACAATTCAAATTTGTCATTTTAGTTCAAAAAAGAAAACGGAAATCTGTTGTTGATGTAAAAGCAAAAGAAAAGTACAAACATTATTTATCAACTATCGACAGAAAAAAAAAAGGATTGCTATAGTACAAATTTGTTCGGAGTGTTTCTGCAGGTTTTTTTTTTTTGGTTTTTTTCCAAAAGAAAATTAAAAAAAAATAACTGAAAAATAATTTAAATCCTGACAAATCTCTACCAGCTAACAATATTTCGAGACACGAAATTGAAATACATTTTATTATAAGTATTATTTGTTTTTTGCTTCAAGTATTTATTAAATTACTTTAATTTGTTAGTATTCTTCGTATTTAATTTTACAGGCAAATTCGGTCATTTAGTAAACAATGGGTAAATAGGACGAAATTCAGTTAAATAAATTTTTTTTTGAAGCTTTCCATAACATTAAATGTATTCACATTAAAATGCAATTTAATTGCTTTTCACTAACAAATATTTCAATTTGATGAGTATAAGAAATTAATTACTCTTCCGAACTGCAATGCAATTTGGAGAGTTTAATTTTGTAAATCGGCTATTTTACATCTTATAAGTTTATTTGAGTTTTGGTTAGTGAAACTTAAATTTTTTTGGGGAACATTTTTATGCTTTGCTTTTGCATTCTTGCAAAGTAAATAATTTGAGGTAGGCTCTAACCTTAATTGCGTATTTCAAACGAAATGTTTACTTTACTCGAAGAAAAAGCCAACATTTTAATTAAATATATATTTCGAATCACTGAATCTTATGATGAGCAACAATTCAAAATTTGAGGTATTCGTTCTTTGCACTTATCAGTTCTCCATTTCATTATTAAAAATCAATTTAATAGCTCAATTTATACAATTTTGACAAAATTAATAAAGATGGTAGGATAATAGTAAAAGACAGGTAACATCGAAGAGAGTAGAATGAATTTTCCGGTGATTTCGGAAAAATATAAACAATCTGATTAGCCAAGGATTGATGGGGACAAACAGAGTGAATTATCAAGAGCGCAAAAATTAGAAGTGAAATATCCTAATAGCTATCACTGCAAGCATATTTGAAATGTTTTGTTTGATCTTTAAATTATATCAGTTATCAGTAATGAAATAGTACGATAAATAATCGGAAGATCTTAAAGATTCCAATAAAATTATACAAGCACTTCAAAATTAATTATTAAATGAACCTGAAACACTTTGATTCCTGGTAAATTAGCTGTTTCCTTCCAAACGAAAAGAGAAAATAACTGATCTGCTTAATAAAAAAGAGCGACAAAACAATTGAAAACAATCATTCCTTTGTTTTATTAAAACCCAAAATGCATTGATTTAATTGTTAATTAAATTTTTAGTCAAATCAACCTCCTTTTATTTTCAAAAAACTAATTAAGGTAGTTAAGAATGAGCGATAAAATAATGCTTAGATGATCGTCCTAGTAAGAATAACTAAAACTTATTTAAGAAAATATAGCGAATTTCCTGAAATGAATATGTCCAAATTAAATATCGAAGCTGAAACGAACATGTAGCATGAAAGTAAATTCAAAAAAATGGATGAATGAAGCTTATAGCTGTTATTTATTAATATCCAAAAATATAAGATTAAGAAAGTAGTGTAGCTCGATAGAGAATAATCAATAAACTGTAAAAATATCATATTTACAAAATGACATAATAGAAATGTCAATTTTTTGAATTATTCAAATCAGCACATTTCTTCATTTATTATCGACTTTCCATCTCTTGATTTCAATAGAAGATTATCAAGGAATCTGATGATACCTTGACTTTCTAATCATGTTATTTCTGCCTCGTTTTTATTTTATCTTTTTCATTATTGGTCTTGCTTTATCGTTGTAGATAATAATGATAATCCGAAAATGGTGTACGTGCTGAAGTAGGAGCAATTGTCGTCGTCATTGTCGCTTGTTGTAATTTGGAATCAGAAGTATTAGGCAATGAAGTACAGCTGGAATGAATATTATCACTTTCTTTAGCATTGCGATATTTACAAGACATCTCTAGATTCAGTCGCATTTCAACATCTTCCATATAGCAGGCAAAATACGGGGTTTATTCAGCGAACTGTGTGAACGAACGTAGGCTTAAATTTGACTGATGGTTGGGATGACTGCTGTGTGATGATGATGTTTTGATTCCGATTTGCAGATCTGCTGATCTTCGAAACATCTGAGCTTTGAGAACGTATCGAGTATTACGCGATTTTTCGTGGTTGCGATGGAAATGGATTCATATCCTTCGTGATAATCGGTGCCAACATATTATTTTGTTATCGTTCCTTTCGAATCTTCTCGATCCTTTAATTTTCCCACATTAAAAAAGATATGCAAAATAGACAAGACATTACGAGCAAAGAAAAATTTTGCATGTTGACATGCCATTATGGATAAGCTTAGACAACATAAGAGGCAAAATAGAACGATGAAAATCTTGAGAATAACATTGTCCCATAATCATCCAACTCTGTCACCCAACCCACTTAAAAATGATCGTTCCTGCGACATATTTTGCATAGCCATTTCCACTATGCATACACATCTACTCATACACATATAACATATATATATCCACGCAATTCAATACTTTTATATTTTAGTTAATATTGCTGCTATCGCTTGGCATTATTCATTCCAATTCTTGCTTTACGACAGACGACATATTGCGCTTCTGTCGAATGATCTATCTCAACAACAAATAAACAATTTAAAGTACTCTCATAAAATAAGAACGAAAACAATCAGCCAAGAAAGCCATGTTCTAAAATATTTTATTGGCATTTCTCACTACAACAATCAATCGAAGAAACAAATTTTAATTAAAAATTTTGAATTAAATTGGTATAAAATATTCAAAAGATAACCATTAATGGATCAAATAATACCAATAAATCAAAGCAATCAGTACAAGTTATAAATTATTATATACCAATTTAGATTTCATCAATCAAAAATATTATTTGTATAAGTAGCATATAATAATAATTCATTGCTAACTTTTATTTGCGAACGAATTTTTTTTTTTTAACTGTTTACTGTTTCATGTAGTGAGGACAAAAGAAAAAATTGTAATGTGAAATTTTAAATTTACATGTGTTTAAATTATAAAATTTGGTAATTCAGTTATAGAAAGCTAATTAGGGAATGAATTAGACGAAATGAATTTGAGTTCTATTTTCAGAACTATTCGATCCAACCTAATATATAGCCGATACTATTGCCAAAAAATCCTTCTTATTAATTTATCAAATAATTTATAATATTTATTGCAACCATCATGATAGTACAATTTATTTGTCAGAAAATAATGATAATATCATTTGTTATGAAAGTTATTGATAATGATTTGATAATAGCTGTTTATTTGAACGATAAAATATCAGCTAAGAGATTGATGTAAAACTAATATTGTATTAATAATACAAGCCAATATTATTTGTATATTTTTCAAACAATAAATAAATGTAAAAAATGAGAAAGGATGATTTCGACGGATCGATCGTAGAGGTCATCAAAAGTTCTAAACCCATTCTCCTATAGATGCGAGCATATTATTATATATGCAGACGTAGAGACAAAGTTATAATATGAAAAAGATAACGCAACAGCAAGATAGATTCAAAAACAGGGAGTACAGTTATGGATGAGATGCAGACACAAACATCATCTTTGTCTATGACCGTATATATATATATAATCGTGGGAAAATAATAATAATTTGAGCAGTGGTGCTACGTATTGCATATTATACATATAAATCGATACATGTTCGTAGAAACTTGAGTTCGGATTTCCCGACACTTTATTTTATCACATAGTGGTGATAACATTAGTGATTAACACTAATGGTTGACAATATTATTCGTTTATCAGATAGTAATGATGATATTATTCGTTTATCAGTATTTATAAAAGTAGGTTGAAAATATTTACGGAATGAACTTTCCGACTTTTCATATTTTTATCCGTCAATATATCGATACTAACTTTACAAATTTAAACACTGAAAAGTTTTTCATCGAAGCTAAATAAAATTTCACCAAAATTTAAGTAGGAGTTGAAAATCAAAAATTTTATTAAGTAAATTTCGTTTACTGTTATTATTTGGGTATAAATTAGCTTAGACAAAATCAAAATTTAAAAATTAACCAATTACAATTGTTCTTCAAGAACTTATGCTTTAGCTGAAAATGCTTCGAAGAAATCGAATTCTAAACACTCAAAGAAGAGTTAGTTCATTATCTGTACTTGATTAAAAACAAAAATTTTCAACTGAATGAAAGAAAAAAATTAAAATCACAGAAATTCAAATATTTTTATTTTTAGAATTTTTTACTTTATCAAAATAACCATAACGATTAGTTGAAAAACATTATTAAAAATTGTGAAATAGTACAAAATTAGAATAAGCATCAATGCTGAAATACCTGTAAGGTTCAAATAAAGGTTATTAATCTCAGAAAAGAAAAAAAAAACCTTTCGCACTTTATCTTTTTATCAAGTTCTTTAAGTCATTGAATGCAGTAATATCCATTCAAAATAACATCCAAATGTTTCTACATAAATATCAAAATAAAAGAAAAAATTTTTGATTCGAAAATCTGAAAAGATTCGTTCACTTCAATTGTTCATGAATTTTTTTTTTTTTTTTTTTATTGAAAATAAGTTAAATTATGAGAATTCAAATAAATTCTACAAATAAATTTTATTACAAACAATCGTTGGCTAAATAAGAATAAATCACTTGCATCTACGCGAGTAAGATATGTTTCTTTCAGAATTAATCTTTAAACTTTCTTCTAATTTCCTTAAATTAAATAAGTAAATCGTGCTTCAAGTTGTTAGATATATCACACTAACATGTTATTTAATTTTATATAAATTTTTCCAATTGTAATTACTTTTAAAATTATGATACTTATGATTCTGGCTAACTTCTTGGAAATGATTGTTGGGAAATAATTAGTCGATTTATTCTTATTTCAAACAGTTACACAATTGTAGCTCACGATGAATAAGAATATACATAAATTATCATTATCCAAAAAGCATTTATGCTAATTACTACAAGAAAATCAAACAGATATTTGGCTTCGTTGAAGCAAATAGCGCGAAAATGCAACTTTTTTTGGTGACACATGATATTTTATCAAACTTGAAGTGAAAAGATGGAAGGGATGTTCTTAAACTTGAGGTCACAAGAATTCTTTGAGGTTACAGGTCTTCGTGTATATAATAACCGAATTTGTCATGTCAATGGTAGACTAGAATTACGTATACTGTTTATCTGGTAAACTGTTGGAATTAATTATGAGATATTTACCGGCAATTTAAAAGCATATGTTTCAAAGGAAATGAATGCTACAGCATTGCGAAGGAAATTGGAGAATTTTGATTTTACAGTAAGTAAGATGATGAAAGTTCTATATAATAAAAGTGCTACGAATACAGTAACCTAAAACAATGTCCAACATTATATGTGAGTTCTGAAAGACGAATGAATTGTTGATGACCATAATGGATAAATTGTGGTACTGAATGCATTATGGTATCAGGACGAATATCATCATCTTCTTCATCCTTACGTATTCTTCGCCATTTGGCTCGACGGTTTTGAAACCATGTCTTAACCTGAAATTGTTTAAACTCTTTTCAGTAAGTAAGATGATGAAAGTTCTTGTAATTCGAGTCCAAAATTCTAGTTTTCTTTTTTATTGTAATTCTTGAAAATATCTGTAAAATCATATATTTATGTGTAGAAAATTATTGATAAATGTAAGCCAGAAGAAAGGGTCAAATCGATGATTGGAATAATCAAATGATACTCATTCGGATATGGTCATGGTTGTTGATAAGAAAAAAAAATTTAGATTTAAGCGATAAAAAATGGTAAAAAACTCTTGCCTACAAACTTATTTTACAAGAAAACAAATACAATGATTTTAGAAATTTAGAAAAAAAATTTTTTTTAAACAATTTATAAAAAAAAAAAACCTGTCTTTCAGAAAGTTGTAAATTTCTTGCTAATTTTTTCGTTCCTGCGATGACAAATATTTATGATTGTCAAATTTTTGTTCTAGTGCATCCGTTTGTTCATTTGTAAATCGAATTTGACCACCTTTCCGTTTATGTTGTGATTTCTGCATGTAAGGCTGCAACCATGGTAATCGTGGATTCCATCCTGAAAATTTTCTAAATTCCAGAATTCAATCGATAACTATTTCAACAAGAAATTTAGAAAGAAACAATAGTATGTTGAATCCTGCTATCACATTGTATTCGCTCTCCGATTTTACGGAATTTCGCTATCATATCATCTTATCATTGAGCAAACGTTCGTTTTATCAAATTGCTTCGCATGAATATTTAAATAATTAAATACAGTATCCCGAAGTGTTTACACGGATCATATAATATGTTTATAAATAAATCATCAATATCTCATCGTTAACAAACTAAAATCTGTTTGTCAATGAAGTATTGTTGTCGTCCTCTTCATCTTCATTTTCATCTTCATCCGCTCAATCGTCTATTCCTACTATTTTAGTCTAATTGTTTAAGTATGGAAAAAGGATAAGAATAGACAGAAAATTAAAACAATTGTCATCTGCATCAAAAGCTTTCCGCATCAATGTTAAACAAACATCTATAAAGCGAACTAATAAGAATAAGGTAGCAAAAAGGAAGTTAAAAGGCAGAAGAAGAGGGAGTAGAATTTCGAAGGATCAAGTTGTACTAAGAAATGAAGACGGTAGAATCGAATAATTAGCTATCGTCCGGCCAAAATGTTCTCACGAGAATTTACCACAAAAACTTAATCCGCTCAATTAAACGCCCTATTTCCAAGGACAACAAATCATCTTTACTTAAATAATATAATCGATTAATTATCAAATTTACACAGTAACAAATTAATCTTCAATCATAAATGAATTATTGAATTTTTGAATTAATTTTTGAATAATAAAATTATTAAAAAAATACATTCCTTTTGCATCAGTGTTTTAGAAATACGATATATGAATTATTGATATGATCATAGTTAACTTGAAATTGAGAAAAATTTCTCCCGAAATCTTGAATATGGATTCAAAGTTTCCAAATAGGAATCTGATGGAGCTTTAGAAAGAAAATTCATTGTCAAGATCTACGATAATAAAGTTTAAATCGCAAAAAACAATAACAAAATCATTTTTACTTATATACTCAAGAAACACAATTGATTAATTATCAAATTTACACAGTGATAAATTAATCTTCAGTCATAAATGACTAATTTTGTATGACAAAATATCAGTGGTAATTAAACAACTTTTTTTTTTTTGTCTAATAATAATATTTCAAAATTTCTCGGAAAAAAATTGTCTTAAAAATTTTGCAATTCTCTTTCAAATCTATAGCTCAAGTTTAGACATAATCCCAATATTATTTATTAGAAATTTAAGATATAATCAGAATTGCGAAAAATCTCTAAAGGTCACGCACCGATGATGACCGGATAATGCTCATTGTTTATGGGGCTAATTTGATGTCCAATATGTTGAACAGCCATGTTGGAATAATTAACTGGTTGGTACCATTCTGGCGAACTAAAGTAGCCCATAAAATTAGTCGGATGTGTTGCAACCTGTAGGCTTTTGCATGACATAGTTGTCTCGTCATAAAATCTTGTTTCATTCAAAGTATTCCTATAAAAAATTATTTTATCATTTTACATTTTACTAAGAAACGATTTAACTTTCGCAAATTGGAAAGTTTCTCAGGTGATAAATGTTGGAAGTGAAAAGATGTTCCAAAATATTTGTTGTTCATTGTTAATGGTTCAAACAAAACTGATTTTATTAAATTTTAATCTTAATATTTCTAGGGTGCAAAATTTAAACATAATCTCATCATTGACGAGAATTTAAAATTCAATCAGAATTTAAGAAATTATTCAGGATTACTATATATAGTGATAAAACAAAAGATATGTATATGGAAATTGTTTGCCCGAATATCGATATTTCATTTTAAATATGTGTTGATAAAATATAAGGAAATTTTAAGTAATTCAATGAAAGACGGTAAGCTTGATGAAGCATGAAATTCATCGTTTATCTTCTAAATATTTACACGCTGCGACTTGGAGGAAATTTGGAAGTCATTAGATGAGAGATGATTTTATGTTTTAATTAATTAACAATTAGTAAATACTTTAGAGAGATGTTTTTTCCTATTTTTTTTTTCCCTTGAAATCACTTCATTGAAAATTTCAGTTCGTGAAATTCGTTTGTTATATTATTTATTCATGAAACTACAAAAACTTCTTCTTTTGTCAACTTAATCAAGATTATCTAAATCATTTTGTGGTCAAAGGATGACCGTATAGTAATTTTTTATTTTAATAAAAAATAAGTAATTTAACAAACTTGGAATTTCAAAACTTGGATTTTATCAAATAAAATTTTAGAGAATGATATCATTTCCAGTTGGAAAAAGTGTTCGAGAAAAGAAATGTAAAATGAAAGCAAACCTGATTGATGATGATAATGCTGATGCTGATGATGATGATAATGATGATGATGATGATGATTGTTTGGTAATTTCGGATGGTTGTAGTAAATTATGAATGAAAAAAGCCATTCCGTGAAGAATAATGTTTTATTCAAAGATTGTAAAATATCAAATTTTATTCAAATAATTGCAATTAAATTTGTTTATGTTTTTTTTAAGAAAGCATTTATGTATTAATTACTTACTAGCAAATAAGTGATAAATTTGAGCTTATTTCGACAATCTAACAAATCAGCTATTGTTGATTATAACCGATTGTTGTATCTGAAAATTATTACTATAAGGGCGGGATTAAATTAAGCTTTCTAAATATCAACAGATCAAGGCGGAGTTGATGGAAGTTCTTCTCAATTGCACCATCATCAATTAATACCGTACACATATGTTTATATGATTTTACAGAAGGAGAGCAAACATTTCAAGAGATGATAGATTTTGATATACATACACATATCTGTTGCTTTCTTTTTTTTTTTTTGCTTAAATTTAAATTCTATTCAACCATATCAAAGTATAACATTTTACTTTACGATTATCACCAATTCATTGAAATTATCATCAGTCATATTGTTGCATTTATCATTCTTATCAGTAATGCTACAATTCATATTGTTAATATCTATTCATTGATCAATTCTGGATTTAATATTTTTGCATACATTATTATTTCAATTAATCAATTCCTTTTTTTTCCCGAATTCAACAATACAATGATGCTATCTTCGATAATTTTAACTTTATTTTTTATCATATTTATAATCAAAAAAAATTAAATATTTTGAATTCAATTTAAAGTATTTTTTTTTTGCTAGAACTATTGCTGATGTGCCAATTTGATTAAATAATATTGAAAATGAAAAATAAAATATACAAATTGTTTTATTCAAAAATAAAATGTACGAAATCAAAAAAAAAATCATGAATTAAAGATCTTTTTTTAATTAGAGTTTTTTCGATCAAAATTCGAAAGTATTTCGTTTTATCATTTCTGAAATTGAATTGTCAATTGAATTTTCATGGAAAAATATTTTTGGAAAAATATGCCAAAAAAAAAAGCGATGAATTCACAAATTATAAATTAAAAGTAAATTCGAATGTTCATTATAAAGGTGTTTTAACTGAGGATGTCATTTTTTTTTCGCACGGCAATCTTTTCGAAATTAAAATAGTTATGTGTGTAGTGGTTGTAGTACATAGAAAATTTTAGAGAAATTAAATAACAAATAAATATATTTAATTTATTTATTTGCATATTACGGTATCTGACAATGATTGTCATCTTTTCATCAACGACACTATTTTCTGATTGGACTATATATCCGCAGAAGTCGAGATTAATGATTGAGCTGACGATACTTCAAAAGTACTTGAAGATAGCGCTGAAGAGCATTTATACTAAAAGCTAGTCAATCACATTCAAACTTTTGAATGGAATTCATCTGAAAATTGCTATATCAATTTTCCACTTCTACCAGCTTCGTTCTATTTTCCATCTGTCTTGTACGTACTCTCGATTAAATGTCGTCGTCGAGATTAATACCGAGAAGCTGTATGTATTTTATTTTAATCGTAAATGAAGGCTAAGTGCCACTTAATGATGATCATAAAAGTTTTCATTTTTTCTTGATCGAGATAAGAGGACGAATGATGTAAGGAAAGGATATCATGCTACCGGTTGTTGCTTTCAGTGTAAAATGATCCGCATTATCATATTTATACTTGAACTTTCACCTCTCTATTCATTCATCTCTCCAACTGTGACTAATTACACACTTATATTAGCTAAATAATGTCATCTTGAAAGGTCATCCAAATAATCCATCTATTCTGTGCCTATATAATAATAATAATAATAATAATAATGGCTTGTACTTTTGCTTTAAAACTATGACAATAATTAAGAAACTTAACTTAACTTAACTTAACTTAAAGTCGCAGTAAAATTTTAGAATGGCAATGAAGGAAGAGAAAATCTTCCTATAAATTTTATTAAATTTTAGCCAATCAATAATTTTTGTGATAATATAAAATTTTAGGCTAAAATCAAATGTTTTAATTTAGCACATATTCTTTTTTTTTAAATCACTACTATAGACCATTGAATTTTTCATAAAAAATTACGTCTTAAAAAAAAAAAGATGATGTATTTTTATTTAAAATTGATTGAAGCGGCCGCATTAAATGAAAATTGGCCAAGCAATTGCAAAAATGAGACCAGCAATATAATAATTTCAATATATTGTATATATAAATCATTTTCATTTGCTATATATATGCTTTACTATAAATCCAATCAATATAAGCAATGCGATGATATTTTGGCAGATCAGTAAGTTGTAAAATGGAAAAATGAACTTTTAAAATTTTACAAAAATTGAATTTAGGAAAAATTGAATTAACTGAGATTTTAGCTCTACCATATACTATAGGTGTTTTTTTTTTTTTTTGATACAAACAAAATTCTATCGTGACAAATCGATTTTCCTATTTAGAAAGCATCAAATTGATATTAAATTTAAATTCAAATTTTAATTAATTTTAATATATTCGTTCTAATTTATTTGAAACGATTTTTCTTGCGCTTTAGTAAGACAGTTCTGGTTTAGTTATTGACGAAAAATTTAATTTACTACTACAATTGATTAATGGAAAATAGCATTGACAAAAATCAATTTCTGACGATCGAGAAAAGCAGGCGATTTCGTTGCTAGGGAAAGAAGCAGGTAGTGTATATTTATCGTTGTAGTTTTATTCACTGCGCGATTGCATGCATGCAATTAAATTTTGCAAACACATGCATTTTATTTTCCCTTTTCTTTTCTTATCCATATTGTTATTGTTGCTGTTGCCGTTTTTTTTTTTTTTTTTTTTATTTAATTCAATACTTTTAAATTTATCACTTAATTTTACTTATTGTTATATACTTCTTAGTAGTATGGAAGTGAAGTGATTTATTTTTAATTTAAGGCATTTAGGCTCTTTGAAAATTTGCCTTTCCTCTTGCGAAATAACATAAAAAGAAAGAGTAGCAAAGTGTTTGACTTTTCAAATTTTACATTTTAGATCATATATACCACATATTAGTTTATTATAAAAAATAACCTATTGCCAAAAATCGAAAAAAATTTAAAACTTTTTTCTTTTTCTTTTTTTCAGATATACAACAACATTATGGTTTGTGATGTCGATGCCTGAAAATGCTTCGCCAGCCTCAATTCATGTTTATCTTGAAAATTCATGGAAATTTTTTAGAGAAGATCCATTTTCTGATCAATCAATTGATTTCGCTCGACTTATTGCAGCATATTATCTTGGCTTTCCGTTACTTAAACCAACAAATTCAGGCTCACTTCCATCGCTCTATGAATGGCCAAAATCATCATCAGGTAATCGAACTTCAAATTTTTTTTTTTTTTTTTTTGATAATATAAATTCTTAATTATCAGTTTTCTAGGAAAGAAGTGGCAAATATTTTATGCATACGGTATGAAGTGTGTAAATATGTTTGTTTATTAGCACTTAGATAAATTTACACAATTTTAAACAATTCATAATGAAATTTAAATGATCATTTTATATTGAAATTTTATTAAATTTTATAGAAATTAATTTGGATGAAGCTGTGATATTGAAACGAATTGATATTGCAAAAAAAATATCGACAATATGTGATGAGCGTACACCACCGATACTTTTATGGGTTTCTGATCATCATATTGAGGCCATCTATTATTGTGATCAATTTCGTGATCTTAAATCACAAGCAATGTTACGCTTTTTAGAAGAGCAATTATCAGGGTTCAATTTTTTCAATGCTTTTTTTGCAAAAAAAAAAAAAAAAAAAAATAATAATTATCATTTCGATGATCATTTTCTACAATGCCTTTAATACTTCAATATTTTATAATCAAAATTTGTTACAAATTTAAACATTATAAAACTTACAAATTATATTTGATAAATATAACTGAAATTGAAATTTTATTAAATTTTATAGAAATTAATTTGGATGAAGCTATGATATTTACATTAATAATATTTCAATAATTACATCTGGAAAAAAAAAGTTGCTTTAAAAATAATCATTAAAATGAAAACTTACACCAATATTATGAAAATAGATATAGGCAAGCATCAATCTTTGTTTAATTCATCCTTCTCATTTACATAATATTACCAATCGCGCAATTTGGTTATTTATGAATAATTAATAATACAACAAACAATATGATGTAATCTTGAAATATAGCATTAAATCGTATAATCTTACTAAATCAACTGAAGGATTGCATTGTTAAAAAGATAAGGAATTATCTAGATTTATTGAAATTAAAAAATTATTGAAAATTAGAAAACTAATTGTTGTAATTACTTGATTTGATATTCTCGGTTAGTGATAAGCAATCTTACTAAATCAACTGAAGGATTGCATTGTTGAAATTATAAGGAATTTCTACTGAAATTAAAAAATTATTGAAAATTAGAAAACTAATTGTTGTAATTACTTGATTTGATATTCTCGGTTAGTGATAAGCAATCTTACTAAATCAACTGAAGGATTGCATTGTTGAAATTATAAGGAATTTCTACTGAAATTAAAAAATTATTGAAAATTAGAAAACTAATTGTTGTAATTACTTGATTTGATATTCTCGGTTAGTGATAAGCAATCTTACTAAATCAACTGAAGGATTGCATTGTTGAAATTATAAGGAATTTCTACTGAAATTAAAAAATTATTGAAAATTAGAAAACTAATTGTTGTAATTACTTGATTGATATTTTGCTTATCATTAACCGATTTTTTTCTCCCGAAATGAGAAACTTTATTTTAGGCTTAAACTTTTGCAAATGTTTTGCGAAGGTCGTATTGAAATGGCATTCAACGAATTGGATAATATAGGAGAGATAAGGGAGTATGGAATTGTACAAAATATGCAAACTTCATGGAATAAATTAGTTGATTCATTAATTCAAATTGATGCAATCACGGATACACGAACAGTAAATTTGTTAATCGATCGAATATTAGCAAAAATGTGTAACATACATGCGATGATGCCATTATTTGTGAATGCTGATATATCGGTAGAATATTGTTGATAAATGATATAAAATTTATCAATGAAATTTTATTTTCGGATAAAAATTTGAAATCGATACTAACTGCAATTAATTTCTATGTATGATTAAATTAGCATAAAGTTTCTTTTTTTTTTTTTTACTTTTCAATAAATTTTGCTTATTTTTTAATTAAATACTAAATTATTTATAGCTACCACGACCGCCTGTTTATATGTGTACAACATTTATTGGTTCTGGTGAAGAGCATTATTCCTATATTCGTTTATGGATTCTTATTCAGGCTTATGCACGATTATTATCAGATGCTAATATTTTGCTCATTTGTATTGAACATTTTTGTTGGAATTTTTTGGAAATAAACGGCGAATGTGAGGTAAAAATAAGATTTGATTTAATTATTGCATAGAAACTGATAAGTGATAAGTTTTAATATCATTTATGGTTATCTTAATTGGTGGTAACTAAATAATCACTGATATTAATTGATTATTATTTTTTTTTTAAAGAATTTTTAATCTTTAAACTTTAAAGTTTTTTTTTTCCAAAAATGCAAACAAATGAAATTTTTGTTAAAACTTGAATGGTTTTATAAGTTTACGTATTTCCTTGACTTCAATGCTTTATTTATATATGCTTAAATGGGAAGATGTTATTTTTTGGAAATTAAGATTATTTAAAATATAGTTAGTTTGTTATCAGTATTTTGAGATAATGTGATACAGTTAGTTTGTTATCAGTATTTTGAGATATTGTAATATATGAAAATATTTCGTGGTATAGTATTTTGATAGGAAATTCCTGCAAACGAATCATTATCAAAAATCTCGAACAAAATCAATTTCTTTCTGGATTCGTAGCTTCTTGAAATTTATTCTCATTATATTACGCCTTATAGCACGTGATGCTGCCTCAATTGAACATCGGAATGGTTTCGTTTCTAATGTAAGAAATTTGAAATTTTTAAAAAATTTCAAACAATATTTCCTCTACTAAACATTATTATCACAATTAATCAATAAATGCAATCAATTGTATTCTGATAATTTATATTCTGTTAATTGATTGTATTTATTGATTATGCAAACTACATCTATTTTGTGACATAATGTTTTTTTTTTTTTTTTTTTTTCAGAATCAAATTAAAAATGCAACTGCCAAATATTATAATTTGCTAAATGTGGAAGAAGACAACGATGATGATGATTTATTAGTCAAGTATGATTCGATAAAATAATTGTTTGTCATTTCCAGAAATATAATACATTTTAAATTTTATCATTAAAAATTTTATTGTTTATTGAACAAATCTTAATATTAGAAAAATGATCTGTTCTTTTTTTTTTGTTTCTTGGTATCATTTTATCATTTATCACAAGGAGGAATTGCATATCATTTGCATATAATTCATTGAATGTTTTAATTTAATTTAGAATTTTGAAGTTTTATTTTTTTCAAGATGTAATTTTAAAATTTGCAAGATTTAGTTTGTATTTTTCAAATAGAAAAAATGAAGACGAAGATAAGCAAAGCAAAAAGACAGAACTGATAAAGCTATAAAAACATAATAAGACGAAGAATATTATCACTGTATTGAGTTTTGACCTTAACTCACATCTGAACTTTCAACATTCTCTTCAAATCCTAGAAACTCTATCATTTGGTATGCGAACTTTAGTGAAGAATAAATTTCAAACGGTTGATTATCCTCATTGTGCTTTGATATTACTAAACTTTTACTAATATTATAAGTAATTCATTTCCAATTTAGATGGATGAAAGGAGCTGATCAGAGTGATTTTGAACAAATAAATCATTTATTCGATTATTTATCTACATTTCGTTCACCATTCACACATATGAATGAATTTTCAATTGAAAATATTACAAGTTGGCGAAATCATTTGCTCAAAGAAGTGGTCCGTAGATTTATTAATTCCTTTTTTTCCGTTAATTAATTTGTTAATAAAAAATTTTGTTACTATATTTTTATGTAATTCGAATTTTTAATTAATGACATCTAAAATTTTAGTATTTTAACAAAATTTCCTAATAATAAATATGTTCTGCTACCATATTTTTATATAATTCGAAATCTTAATTATAGTATTATTACTAATTAAGATTTTAGGTATTATTAATTAAGATTTCGAATTATATAAAAATATAGTAAAATTTGTATTCTAAAATTTGTATTTTAACAAAATTTCCTAATAATAAATATTTCGTAAATTCATTTTTATCCAACATTCATTAATTATTCATAAATTATTTTAGATACTTCAAGAAGGTATAAATCGAAATGAAATGCAACAAAATCTACAAATAAATGCAGCTAAAATTAAGGTTATCATAGCTAAATTTTCGATTTTATTTTTAATTTTAAATTATACAAATACTAATTATCAATTCCATTACAGTTTTTTGAGCTCAAAAATACAACGATCATAATTTATTTTCTTCTGCTTCTTTGGCTTAATTTTAGAAATTTTATAATTTTTTTTAGATTTTGTCTTTTTTTTTTTTTTTTTTGTTTCTTCGTTAATGACATTAATAATATAGCATTTATGCGCAACTTAAATAAACTAGGAAATATCAAAATGTTATTGATTATTTGATTATAGGTATCAGATGGAGTATTGATAAAAGCAGAATACATAGCACGTTGTTGGTCGTATCCAACATTTGCTGCTGATGAAGGACTTTTAGCGATGAATTTGAAGCTATGTCCTTCTGATTTTGTTTCTGGTACTACTAATTTAAGCACTTCTGCTTCTTCACTAAAACATACGCTAACAAATGAATTTGCACCAAGAACATATCATCATTCATCATTTGATATTCGACCATATTCTCGACAATCTGTCACATTCACGTCACGTTCATTTCCAATTGTTAGACATCATTTCAAATCTACGGATACACCGCCAGATGTTAATCGAATGAATTCATGGAGAAAACTTGATAATGCAATGCAAAAAGTGAATGTTATGATCGATGAAGTTGAGGAAGAGCTTCGAAGTACCTCATCTTATGTGAAAAATTTACTAAATAGTAAGCGAAAAACTGTGGTTGAAAATACAACAAACTACGATGGAAGCAATCGAAAGCCATGCTCAGATTCTAGTTCCCTATCCAGTCAAAAATCTGAAACAACATTTGCTGTCGAATCATGCAAACTTGTCAACGATGATCGTTACTCACTTGATTCAAATCGTGAACCGGAATGTCATTCAGAAATAGAAAAACTAAATTTTGATTTATTATCACCTCAACCTAGTGTTCGTAATACAGCTATAGTTAATACGATATCAGCGTTAGCACCGAATACTTCACTACCATCTGCAGTTACGACGGATTCAGAACATCATACGGCAAACATTCCATCACCGTTGCCAACATGGTTAAAATTGTTACCGGTTAAACAAAAAAATTTCCTCTTATCACTTATCCCAACAATCGATCAAATGAAAGGTAAGATATATTTCGATATTCAAATTCATTAAAGATAATGTATTTCTATATTCAGATTCATTATATCAATATCAAGTATATATACGAATAGCAGAAAAAAAAAATACTGATTTTTAACAAGCTGATTTTAAGGTATTTAAATTTTGGAACTTCATGTGTTAATTTGACGAATATGTTTTATGTTATCTAGTACAACTTAACAAAATTCATTTTACTGATTAAAAAAGATATATAACTCAAAATTTTTCTTTATCCTATCAGCTAAAATTCTATTGCAGAAACACGGGAAGATGATGGTGTTCCGGAAATTCAACTGCCGGAAATTCAATTGCCAGAAATGAAGCTATTAAAGGTAACGAAAGAAGAAAAGCAATCACAGCCAAATAATTTGAAATTTGAACTTGTCACAACGATTGATTCCAATCAGCACTATGATTAATAACAAACATTAGGTGAAACTGAATGATCAATAAAAATATCAAAATATTTTTTTTATCAATGTTTATAAATAAAAAATTGAATTTCAAGATCGGAAAAAAAAATTCGACATTTTCAATCTCGAAAATTATCTCGATTATGCAGTTTATTTAGGCTTACTTGCTTCATTTCTCTTACTAGAAGTAGTCTTGTCATGTCATAAAATGTGACCCCGGAAAGTTTCATTGCTATAAACTGAACAAGATGATATTTGCATGGATCATCTCGAGAAGTGTAATCATTCAAAATTCAATTAACTGATAACATCGTTATGACTAAACTTCGCATTTTAACAAAATTCTTTTATAAAATTTACGAATCATTTATTCATTAATATCAAACTATGAATGAATTACTTCAAATCGCATCACTGATTAATTAATTGACTAATTGATAACACAGAAAGTTTCTATACACCTGTTGACAACTAACAATAACAATCTACCTAAATGCATAGAATGAAATTTGCTAAAACTAAAAACGATTTTACAAATATTACATTTCACATTTTAACATTGAGATTAGTTATCTATTATCAATAAAATTACAATAAGCAAATTGTATTTGCAAAAAGCTCTTGTTAAGAACAAAAATATTATAACTTTTCTACTCGTATCTATCGAGATGAATGATGATTAAGTTGATCTTTGCAATCCTAAACTATGAAATTTATAATTTTAATTACAAAATATGAAACTAAATACTATACATAAGAGATAAACATTATGAATTATTGAGCTTGATAAGTCGTAATATTTATCATATGCTATGGATATCACAAAAATCCTAAATTTCTTTTTTTTTTACTTTGATTTTATAAATCAGATAATCATATCAGTGATAAAGATGATTTCACTGTTAGATAATTTTTTTTTTAGAATTATACGAAATATTACATGGAAATAATTTTTCGAAATAATCACCAGTGATAAACTACATATGAAGAAGCTTCTTAAGGCATTTTTTCCAAGCCAATTTTCGTTTCATAATGTTGACCTGTTGACCTATTAGGCTTTTACGGTTACAAATAAAAGAAAAACACTATCCAAGATCTTCATGATATAAAATTAAGATAATGAAATATGAAATCAAGTATCCTACTATCACGAATTCTACCATTTTTTTATCAAAAAAAATTTTTGTTTTTTTTTTCAATAATGATAATTAATTATTGCTTAATTAATGCTTGAATATCATTTAGTGAATCAACCAATGATTTCTTGAAATCTTCAGCATTTGTTTTCGGACAACTGTCAAATGAAGATGGTGCAAAAATGATTGAATTTGGCTGAATGTTATACGAACAACCATAACCATCTTTGACAACAGGTCCATAACAGAGGTATGTATCACTGATTGAAGGGGTGGTTGTTACCTGTAATTAAATGAGATAAACCTGTAATTAAATGAGATAAACCTGTAATGAAATAAGATAAATGGATAATTTTCTAATTTCATCGTTTTTTGTAATTTGCATAAAAAAGAGATATCAGTCATCATATAATTAAATATAATTAACAAACCTGGCTTGTTGATAATGGAAATCTCATAGTTTCGATCCATGCGGGATCCAGAAAAAGATCTGGCATTTTTGGCAACAAACCTTTTTGCACTTCATTTCTAGCGAGCGATTGAAGTGCACATAAATGATTATCGATACCGTAACCAGTTATATTCTGCAAAATTTCTCAAGAATTTATCATTTGCAAAATTCAAGAAATTCATTGAATTTATTATGACCTTTTCCAGATTGATTAGATATAATGCAAATTTTACGGTAACATATTTTTTCTTGTCGTAAGAAAAAGTATATATAATTGAAAAGTTTGATAAGTTGCTATACTTCATTTGTAATTTCTGCTTGTTTCTTTACTGCTTCCGCAAAAAGTTTTCGTTTCTCGGCCTAAAATATATTTTCGTAGTAAAATAAAATTTTGATATTTCTCGGAAAGACTGAAATAATTGTTTTAATCATAAAAGTTTAATTAAATTAACGGATGATAATACTATCATGATTATCTTTTAAGTATAATTTATCGTGTCAAAAATTTTCCTCAGAATGAAAATAATTTATGAAACAATTTTAATTTTAAGTATATTTACCTGTGTCTTATTTTTCTCGAGCATTGCTTGCACCCATAATAATGCTTCAGGTGTTGCAGCACGGATATTATCCACACGACCGTGACGAAATCGTCGGATGGATGCACTTTCATAGGTTGACACTAAGTGTCCATGTAATCTATATGCAAAAATCTAATACTAATTCTCGAAAACTTTTTATTTCATAAGATATAAATCTCGACATATTTCAGTAAAATAAAATATATGAGTATCTAGTTGAAATAGGAAAATTAAATAAAATTAATTTAATTAATTCATTGAAGAAAACCTGTAATAAGCAAGTTGCATCGTCAATTGAACAAAACCATCCGGACTAATCTGACATGATTTTATAAATTCTTTTCCAAATCCATCAAAAATTAGCACTTGTAAGTTCAAATCATTCGCCAAACTTTAAACAAAAAAAAAAAAGAACAAAATATGAATTGCAAATATTATTTTAAACACTTCGTACTATTTCATTATTTTGTAAATTGAAAATGTTGAAATATTTGATATGAATTATCCGGATACTATAAAAAAAAGATTTAGGAATTTTTACGTACATTTCCTGGTTTGATATGATTACAATTATTTGATAGAAATATTAATTTATCAGAAATTAAATCAAATCTTTTTTTTCCCTACCTAAGTATTACAAGTTTTAAATTTTAAATTTATTTTGAAATTTTATTAATTTTATTTTAATTCAACTTGATGATTATAAGATATGAAAACTTACTCATTGAAAACTTGAATTTGTTTTTGTAACAATGGTTTAGCCTGTGGCAATATGGTCCAATGAAGTTGCAATGGTCTAATATTCTTTAAATTATCATGCTAAAAACAAAAACAGAAAAAAATTATTTTAAATTAAATCATTTATAACGGAATAGAAACGAGCCAAAAAAAATGAAAGATAAAAGTTAACTTATCAAACAAAAAAAAAAAAAATGTTAGCTATAAAAATGAAATTGGGCTTTTTTTTCGAAAATAAAATTGAAATTTGAATCTCGTGAAAACGACAAAATAAAGCCAAGCAAAGCAAAAAATATTGCCAAAAATTATTGATAAATTTAACATATCATTTTTTGCCCATTATTTCGTTTTACAAATTGCATCGCATATTCGACCATATTTATGAGAACAATTCCTTCCGCAACGGAATGTTCAATGCATAAACCATTTGTACCATCATTTGAAACAATAATCTGTTTTTCAAAATTTCTAATTTATTTATAAAATTTCGAAAAAATTAAAGGTTTAATTAATTATTCGATTTTTCAATTATTCCATTATCATACAATCAATTATAAATCAAGTTAAATTAAATGATCATCATTATTTAATAAATTATATTTATCGAAAAATTTTTTCAGAATATATTTTTAATTTTAATCATGTTCGATGATAATTATTACCTGTATTGTCATATCATACCATCGATTTAGGCCCATTGCATTACTACCAAAACCGTGTAGCAAATGTAATCCACGATGTGCCAAATTATTTTCATAATTTTTTGACCATTTTGTTTCACCGGTAATATCAATGCAAACAGCAAATAAAGCAGATAGAATCCAATTAAAGGATTCTTGATTCTGTTTATCTAAATATTCGTTGAGGTAATTAAATTAATGAAAGTTGAAAAAAAAACAGATAAAAATATTTTTTAAACAAACTTATGCAAATATAATCATAAGCTTATTTTGTCCAAACCTTCTTTCATTAAATTCCAAAATTTCGCCGCATCATCACGATCACCTACACTACCACCAGCAATAATTGTATTTTTCGCGTTATCATCATTATCATCATTATCATCAATTTGACTCATCTTAACCACTTTTTCCAATTGTTTTGCTATCTCGGCTTGTGACAATGAACGCCATCAAATCGTGTGAATACAACAAATGTCTGTATATGGAGTATTATCTTTATTTGAGTTGTACATACACTTCCACCAGTTATATATCAGTCCTGAATGATTCTCGAATTCATACTCTTGAATAAATTTTGCACAAACTGTCATCCGGATGAAATAGTCGAAAAATAAAAAAAAAAGGAAAACCGGAATATATAATTCGTATCAGACGAAAATTTTGCATTATCGAGTTGGGCAAAAAGAAAAAAAAAAACTTAAATTATTTGAACAAAAATTATAATAAAATCGAATGTCGGAATTTTGAATAGAATAAAAAAAATAATTAAATATTTGCAAAATTGGACAATCAAATTTAATCAATTAATTATTTTTTTGCTAGCATACGGTAAGCTACTTGGAGAAAATAAGTATTTGTAAAAATTGGACAATCAAATTTAATCAATTAATTATTTTTTTGCTAGCATACGGTAAGCTACTTGGAGAAAATAAGTATTTGTAAAAATTGAACAATCAAATTTAATCAATTAATTATTTTTTTGCTAGCATACGGTAAGCTATTTGCAGAAAATATAATCGAATGTTTAAAATAAATTAATTATATTTGCAAATATTAATATTTATTTCTATTTTTTTCTTTTTCAAATTTTTTTCAACTTTTTTTTGTTTTCTTAAAAATCGAATAAATAAAGGAAAAAAAATTATTTATCTCATAAATATGCCTGATTATTGCACATCACAAGTATATGCTCATTGCAATTGATCGCTTCATTTTTATCAGCAAGCGGTTTGTAATGTAGAATATCAATTGGACTATTCGGCTCACGATAACAGCGAAACATTCGATCGTATTGTTCCATGCACATATTTACCTTTTGACGACCTGTTGAAATCTCTCGAGATATTTGTCTCCTGCAAATTATCCTCAACTTGAAATCTCTCGATATATTAATCTCCTGCAAATTATCCTCAACTTGAAATCTCGCGATATATTAATCTCCTGCAAATTATCATCAACTTGAAATTTCTCGATATATTAATTTCCTGCAAATTATCATTAACTTTTTTTTTTTGTAATCTTTTCAATAAATTTGTTTCACATTCAACCATCATATCAATTATTTTTAATCATTTTTGACTTAAATTAAAACCTGTTGAAATTTGGGTGGTTTGTTTGAACTTTGAAAAATTTCTTTCATAAACAAAACATTGTGAATTTTTCCACTTGCAAATGAATAGTTGCTGTTATCATTATTATTATCATCATTAATATTATTATTATTATCGTTGTTATTATTATTATCATTGTTATTATTATTATTGAGCATTTTTTCGACATTTCATACAAAATTTTTTTCCAATCCGTCGGAAAGTTAGGAAAGGAAAATTTTTAGTAAATTATTAAAACAACAATTATAATCGCCTTTTGATGTAAAACTACTTTGATATTTCCGACAAGTTACTTAAATGAAAATACATTTCGTTGGGTAACGTATTTTAAACTTTTGAAGTTTGCCTAAAAATGACAGTGAAAAATTACCCTAAAGTAATTATTATTCATTATGTTTTCTTACTCTTGTCAATCACTGATTGATATTTATACTTAATTTCTTAGAGGCTTTATTTTCCTGTCTATACATGTAAGTATTACCTGTCTCAAATTAATTCAGGTGTTTCTGAGAAGAGCTAAATTATTCTTTGAGAAATTGTGAAAATTTTAGAAAAAAAAAATTATGCATACGATTCATTACCTATCGATTAAATCTTTGTAGTCACAAAATCCACGAACAAGCCAAGCCGCATAGCTGAAAAATAATATGTATATGTGAATATTATATTAAGAAAAAAATTAAAATTTTTATTAAAAATTAAAAAGCCACATCCCAATTAATTGCTATATCTCTTTTTTTTTTTTAAATGTTACTGATAAAATTATCATACTTTAATTGTTCATCCAAATTGTTAAATTTTTGCTGTGGAAAGATATAGGCTGGATTGGAATTTGTTGGTAATGGAAGTCTTACTTTCAAATACATTTCTGGTAACCAAAATTGATTGATCTAAAAATTAGTAAAATTTATTTAAAATTTTTTAAGAGCCAAAAATAAAAATGAAAAAGTAATTTTTCCATTTTTCAAACTATATATCTAAAGCATTGCACAAAAAGTTTTGATAAATTATTTCACGATTAGATAATTTAATGATAGAATTTAAAATTTCAAAATTTTCATTTCCTCAAACTTACCCAATTATCTTGCTCATCTGCTATTTTTTCAAGTTTCTCATGCAATCTTATACCAATAGTTCGAAATTCATCAATTGCTTTTTTGGTATGCGATAATTTCATTTGATCATTATTAACAATTACTGATACATATTCTAGGTAACGTTTGAGGGTATGTTCCAATGAAGGTACTGGTGCTTTCGGGATAGAATTCTGGAAAATAATAATTCAGGGTGAAAAAGACTAATGTAAATTTTTCAAAAAAAAAAATTAATGCAAAAAAATTTCAAAAGATTTCAAATTTTATTTATTATTTTTTCTTTTTTCAAAATTCCATAATGTTATTGCAATCTGTTTGTGCTATTTTTTTCTAAATCAATTCTTAAACTTTCCATATTTTACTTAATTTATCATATCATTTTAATGAATTATAATTTATCACATCATTTTAGTGAATTATTGAAAGTTACATTTATCATTTGACTTCAAAATATAATGCTAAATTTTTTTATTAGATTTTATCAAATGAATATATTATAATTTGCAAATTAAAACAGTTAACTTGCATATAAGATTTTAGCCAATATTTTTTGAAATGATAAAGGAAATTACTGTATCAATTTTTTATTGATCAATATTTATTTAATCAGTTAATTTTTGATACTCAAAAATTTTCTCTATCCATATTTAAGACTATAAATTAAAGTATTTAAAAAAAAAAAAGGAATAAACAGTTATACTAAAATTTCTTCGAACTCGCCTTCGAAATATTTGAATGGATAGTTGATGATGATGATGATAATGTAGTAGTTGTTGTTGTTGTTGTTGTTGTTGTTGTTGTATGTTTACATTCATTATTTACATATAACAGTTTATGTATGTTAAATGAATGCAAAAATAGGCGTTGTTTACTTTGGAAAGTTTTTATGAGTAGCATTTATCACTATGCTATAAACAAATTTCCTTTGTTTAATTAATTATTTGAGAAAAATTTCTCTGACGCATACAAGTAATCTCGAATTTTTCATTTAATAGTTTTCGTTTCAATTTTTTTTTTCCTACCTTTCTAGGTACTAACTTTTCATGTTTTAACTGATAATTTTAAAATGTTAATGATAAGGAAGATTTCTTTTTTCTTTTTTTAGAACTTAATTCTAAGTACTTAAATTTGAAAATAAAAAAAAAGAACGAACGAAAAAAAAAAAGAACGCTGAAATTTTATGAAAGAAAAATTATGCGAAATAATATTTGTTTGATTATCAGTATTAGCAGCATACGGTATAATCCCATTTTTTTTTTTTTTGAAATTTTCAACCATCCATTAACAAAATTTTAAAACAGCATTTTTGAATTTCATTCTCGAACATGCAAGTTAAATTGAAATAAGGAAGAATGCAAAATACGAGAAATGAATTTCGATAAGTGGAAATTTTAATACTGATAAAAGTATAGCATTAAAATAGATGAATTTTAATCACTGAAGAATTAATAGGGAAGAATTTTAAATGGAAAAAAAATCACTCTTACGAATCGCTTTTCCATCATTCCCTTGGGTAATTTATCATTAAAATTATTTTCCGCGCATTAAGCAAATTTTAATGAAAATTTTCTGATATCAGATAACAAACTTGATTATTATCATCCTTAAAATAGCATCCCTCCTATGTGTATCAGCTATTATTGATAAGCATTATCAATATATTATCATTGATTTTTATTAAAGAATATTTTGCAACTCAAAAAGCTTAGATTTCTTTGTTTTTGCTATTCACATTTTCTAATGAAATTGATTATATTATAAATTAAATGTAAAAATTGCAAATATAAGAAATTTTAATTCCATAATCAATATTTCTTAATTTACTCAAATTTTTACATAATAAATTTTTTTACTTAATCATAAATGTTAGATTGATATTTTGCAAACTTTAAATTATTTGAAACATTTTTTTCCTCGAGAAAATCTATTATGATAATTAAGCAATAACAATGAAGCCAATTAGTCTATGGTTGCAAAAATTTTAATTAAATTAGGTTTAGAACAAAATAAAACAAAAATAAATGCGCACAATGATATGAAATAAAATGATAATGCAAATGGATGGATGGAAGCAATATAAATTTTACAGGTTACCTCTAATGTTTACACATCAAATCTAGTTTTACGGCCTCTTACTTCTTATTGTCAAATATGAAAGATGAGATGTAAGAGAGTTTCGAATTAGATAATACTTATATTATCTTTTCTTATAAAAATAACTATTTTTGCTATTGATTGAATTGAATTTGTCAAGTGTTACGCTAATTAAATTATTAATTCACATATCACTTTTATTTTATCAATTTTTTAAAAATTTCTTTTATCAAATCATTTTTGCTTATGATATCAATAAATTAATACTCGATTGGGAAATAAAAGATTTTGTTTTAGCAATTTCTAAAATTGTCAAAAATAGGAAAAATTGAAGAAAAGAAAGAGAGAAAGAAAGAAAAGAAAGAAAGAAAGAGAGGAATTAGAACTCACCTCATCATACCAATCTTTTGTCGAATTTTGTTTATCAATGATGTAATTTTTACCGCTCATTACCGATCACTGCTGCAACTTAATTGATAATTTAATTTGCGACAAATTTTCTAATCTTTTATCATATGATTACCATAAACATTGACAATAATTATTAAACGGAAAAGAAAGAAATGATGAAATTTGATAAAAAAGAAATGTGATGAAAAATTTGATAAAAAATTCCATCATTTCTTTTTTTGAAATCTTTAAAACATTTATATAATTTTTTAATGCTAATCTGCGCATGATTTATGAATTTGTGCCGAATGTCAGAAATAGTTTTGGAAAATTAGCAATTAATTTCAAAATTTAAAATTTATCGACTAATTTCAAATTTTAAAATTTTACTATAAAATTTATTGAAATTCATCAACTGATATGTTAATTTTTATCATTTACTCTTAATTGCAACAGCAGTTAAAAAACACTTGCATGCAGATCAATCAGATTGCAGAAATGTTTCCAAAACGTAATTCTTATCATGTTTTAAAATTTAGTGAGATAATCCAAAATTCAAATTTGAATTTTATAGATCAAAATTCAGCGAACAAAATTATTGATGCAAATTCTAAAAGGGAATGTTGAAAAAAAAAAATCGCAAGACTTCGTTATTTTTGATCCACTTGATTATCATAATTGTTTAGCATAATATTTTTTACATATGCAAAGAAAGAAAATAATCATTCGCTAGTTATGATATTATCAAATTTCGCTATCATTAGCTTTCCGATTTATGAATCAAATTCTTATCTTCTTTATCTGATAAATAAATCACTTTTCCTTGTGATAAATTTAGGCACAGATATATTTGCTAATCTTTCATTATCGTGATATATCTCTCCTTCATTTATATGATAACCATTTGAAATAAATTTCTAGAATTTTAATTAAGAGTAACTTCTAGAAATCTTTTATCCATAACAATACTAAATGATTATTCGCTCATTTTCTTCTTATCAATTTTTTATTTGTAAATTGCTGATTGTTAAATGATTCAATGGTGGAAATCTATTGATACAATGTATTACTTTTTGTAGAATATCAATACACTTATTTCTAAGATTCTGCAACTTGCATAAACTTTTTTATTATTGCACAATACTGATAAGCAGCAGCAGCAACAGCAGCAGCAGCAGCAGTAGGCGTAAAAAAAGTTTAAAATACATTATCAAATTGTGATTAGAATTAAAAAAACTTTGACATGGAAATTATTGATGTGTAAAATTTAAGATTTATTTGAATCTGTTAAAAGAAAAGCTAGAATTGAAATGAATCAAGTTGCAATTGAATAATCGTTCTCATTGCTTTTGTTCATTTGCAGAAAATGGAAGGAATTCATCATTTTAGTATTTCGTTCTCTATTAAAATCATAACTTAAGGATTGCTTGAAAATTTAAATTCTACGATTATGCGTTACAATAATTGCAATAAGTTTTAATTCCATTCTCATGCCTCTTGTTTATCAACGCTAAAATTGAATTTGAATTGAAATTTACTAATTCAAATAACTGAAGAGATGGAAAAACATATTTAGGCGGTCAAAATTATTCACAAATTATTTATTTCTAAAATAAAAATAAAAAAATGTATAAATTAGGTATACATATTCGTTTGTTTTTTTTTTTTTTTTTTTTGGAATTAATAAATTCTATCTTGATAAAATTAATGCTTATAAAAACTTCAAATTTCCAGCTTATATTGCATGTTTGAAATGAATTGTAATTGATATTTAAAAAGAAAAAGAGAAAATTTTCATAAAAATTTTTATTCACAAATTTTTTTTTTTAGTTAAATATTTGATAAATAAGTAAATTAATATATGAATGGAAAAGATTTTTTTTGACCATTTCATATTTTGTAATAACATATGTCAAATGATTTTATGATTTTTATTTACAAACCTTTTTTTTTTTTTTTAATTAAATATTTGATTAAGTACGTAAATAAATATATATGGATGGAAGAAGATTTTTAAACATTTCATATTTTGTAATATGTCAAATGATTTTTTTTTTTTTTGATTTACTATTTTTAAAATATTTCGTCCATTTTTATTACCTAATTTTCATCGATCAATTTCCTTACAATTTCATCCACTATTTCCTTCTCATTTTCCTTTTTAATTTCCGTTTTTGTTATTGCAAAAGTGATCACAGGATTATTGTTGAAAAATATTTTTCATTCCTATTATAAGCAAAAGTTTTCATATTTCATTCATTTGATTACATATAAATTTGCCAGTTACAACTATAAAAACTACCGCACACAATCAATATAATAATATAACATGTACAAGCATTTTTTTTTTTTGTAACAGAGAAATTGAGATCACAGCTTGAGAAGAATTTAAATTAATATTAATAATACTTAAGATAATGATTTAACTACTACCACTATTATCATTTCGGGAAATTGGATAAAAAGAAAAAAAAAAGATAAAACAAAAAGAGGAAAACGATGAGAAAAAATTTCGATTGAAAAAAAAAATCAATAAATCAAATTAGTAGAATTTTTAAAATGATATGATTAGAAATTTCTCTTTTTTTTTATCAAATTAGTAATCAATAATAATAACAAATTATAATGGTAGCAGTAAAATTAGTAGTTAATTAGTGAAAATACTAATTTGATATCCTATTATGCCTCTGAAATGATATGATAATCATCCATATTACCATTGTACATTTAATGGATCATCCAAATTATATGCAATAGGATATTTTGATTCATTCCATTGATTTCTCAAATCATCATCACGTTGCTGTTGAATGGCACCATAGCTACGTTGTTGTTGTTGTTGTTGTTGTTGTTGTGAAAGATCAAAAGTTTGTCTCATAGTAGTATTATCACTATTATCACTATTATCAAATAATGCTTGTTGCTGTTGTTGTTTTTGTTTCATTTCAAATGGTTGATAGATATAGATTTGTCGTAAAACTGATAATACCGGTGCATAAGCCAAATTTAGGACACATATAATAATATTTAGGGCTAGAAAACCCATCGTTGCAACAATTTCACCAGCAATAATAGGCCCAAATGCATATGCTAAACTGTAGGAGATATCAGCAATTGCATAAACGCTACCGTAAACACTAACATGTCGTGTATCAACCAAATAACCAAGCATTGGTAGCAATGATGTATCAATTAGCGCAATGCCAAAACAAAGTGTTGATAAAGGTAGGATTAATTGAAGAATGGAATTGGTGAATGGTATCAGAAAGCAACTTAATGCTTCCATCATTAAGCCAACTGCTGCAAAAAGCCATTCTTTTTGTGGATAACGTTGCATGAGACGGACGGTTACGTAAACACCGAGAACATGCGGAAAAAACGGTGGAAACCATATGATACCAACCATCCATGATGGTGTATCTGGGATAGCACTTGCCATCCAAGTTGTAATTGTTGGTTCCAAGAATGCCAAACTAATATTTGCCATAATAAGAGCACCTGAACAGATTGCAATATATTTATCCATAAATAAGCGCCACATTGGTGTACCTTGCATTCGTTCACCGGCTGTATTTATTTGTTTATTAGCTTTCGGTTGAATAACCATAAAAACCATGAATCCATCAAAAAGACATATCATTGATAGGATCAGGAATGGTATCGGTTTTCCGGCTATTGAATAAAGCACTGAACCATATGGTGGTGCTACCAAGCAACCAAATGATATAAATGCCAAAGCAATACCAAGTGCTGCTGATCGTTCATTTTCTTCTGTAAAACGATCCGCAATCATTGCAAGACCGGAAGTATCAGCAAATGCGGAACCAAATCCCTAAAATTAATTTTTTGAAATAGCTAAATATAGCAAATTATAAATTACAGTTAAATTTTCGAATTCAACAATAAACATTGCTTTAAATTTCATAAATTTTTAAATAATAAAATTAGTAAAAAAAAAAGGGCAAAATAAATGAATGAATTAACTTACTTGTAATGATCTGGCAAAAAATAAGACACCATAACTTCTTCCCAATGCAAAAATAGCCGTTGAACTGAACATTACGCATAAACCGATAACCATTGGAAATTCATAGCCAATACGATCGATGATATATCCAGAAAATGGATTAACAAAAATTTGAATTAATGCTTTTGATGCAAATAGCCAGCCAAGTCCAATATCTTCATTTAAATAATCAATTTGTCCACCGGTCATACGTACAAGTACTGTACCATTTTTTAACTTTTTTGTTTCATTATGATATCCAACAAATTGTACATCATAGGCATGAATATCTCGAAGATATTTCGGTATTATTGGTACAATTACCATATATAGCATATTATCAAGCAGCAAAGCAATTGAAACAATTACAAGCACAAGCTTTTTTTGCATATGCGGTTCCTTGATCCGTTGATCTAACCATTGGCGACACCAATCACTATCACGATTAATAATTGGTACATTGAAGCCCATTTTGTTTTGAAGCCTGATTTAATTTCTTTCTCAGCACAGAATCAGTTTAGCAAAAATGATACTATTGATGATGATGATAATGATGATGTTGATGATGCTGATGATAATGATGATGCTGATAATGTTAATAGGAAATGAATTAAGCCAGTAGAAGAAATGGAATTGATTGAAATAGTAGCACAGGAATCGTTACTGGAATTGAATATGGCTTTAAAAAAAAAAAAAAAAAAAAAATTTTTTTTTTTTTCACAATCAGATTGGTTAAAATTAATGCGTTAGAAAATTGGAATTGATTTTAGGAAGAGGACGATTTTCCATTTCTTTCTAATTTTTTTTTTTTTTAATTTTCCACCTTTTTACTACTCCTCCCTTTATCATATTATCATCTCATGTGTTATTTTTCTTATCAAACAGGCATGTGTATCTTCTTTCAATTAGCTTTTTATAGAAATTAATCAGATGAATGGGCGTGTATTAATGCTATTTTCTCACTAATTATTATTGCTTGAAATTGGAATAAGTTACAGAATGATATAAATTGCCATTTGTCTAAGATAGATTTTTAATGTGATAATAAATTAATTGGATGTATGGTTTGATAAAGTAAGTTATTTCTAAAATTCATCGATCGAAAATTAAATGTTACCCCAAAATCGAATCAATTTTAGTGAGAATTCCAAATGTGATGTTGAATTCAGAATTCGAAATCTTAGTTTCAAGCTTTGACTAGCTGTTTTACCACCGAATTTGTGTGCAATTTTCGCCCATGCATCCCTAAAATATTTTATCATTACTTTGCAATTTCTAACTGTTTACTAATGGTGGCCGTAAATAAAATTGTTGGCTGTTATTTTGGTAAATTGCCATCTAGCAAATTGTCAATCGAAATTAGTAATACTAAAAATAAAAAAGTAGTACAGGATGAGCAAAATTAATTGCTAAAACTGAGAGCTTATTTTAGGAAGGTCTGAATAAGAAAAGATAACTATTACAAAATTTAATTAATCATCAACTATTTATATACAAATTGTTTTTGAACAAAACAATTGATTCTGATTAGGAAGTGAGATAATGATAAGCAAAGAAATAATCAGCTTTGAGCTTAAATTTAGAAAAAAAAAGTACTTTTCTCTTTGTCTTTAATCCCTGTGCGTAATCAATCAAATTTGATTTACCCGAACTAGAGAAGCAAAATCTCGAAATAAACCAAGAAAATGCGGATGCAATAAGATGAAATATTCCATGAGTAAAACTTCTGATTCTTTCCTAACATGCAAACTGAAATTCTCGACTACTTTCTTGTAATAAAATTGTCAATGAAATTTTATCGATTTCACCATTTTCAGTGGATTTTTTTGCATTCTCAATTTCAATGAGTTTGAAAGATAAGCACAAACAAGGTATCCTTCAGGATTTAAGCTCAAATTTAAATTAAAATAAAACATGCAAGCATTTCGATCTAAATTTATCAAAATATCTTACAGAGATAGGCCTGAAATTCAGACCAACACATAACTACCATATCATTGTTTTTCGATATTAAAAAGCAAATTCATTACGAAAAGTATAATCATTGCAATTAATAAACAAAATTTCATATACCAGTGGCTATCTGCAAAAATTCAATCTCAAAATAAGAAATAGGATTAAGGAAATAAAATTATATTTTTGACAAAACTAAATGATTGAAATTCAAAATTTCTTGCAAATTCAAATTTCTACCAAAGATTGATGAAAATTTTTAGAAACCATATATTCAAAGTTTTTTACTGTCTCCTGCAATTGCAGAAAAAAAGTTTTTAAAAAGAAATGATAAAAAGAGAAAAGATAAAAAGAAATGATAAAGCAGCGGAAATACCAGATTGATTATTTTTGCTGCGAAATTTCAGCTATTAAATTTATGATTTTAGTTTAAAATTATCAAAGAAAAAAAAACAGTTATATTTTAATTTCGAACAGCAAAAGATCAAAATGTTTAGACATTTCGTTGAACAGTTGCATTTGAAAGTTTTGTTTCGGGAATAATGCAAAAATTTTAATCGCTCATTAACATTCAACAATGTCAACAAATGAAAATTTTTTATATTTTGTTCTATCCATTAAATTATCACTGATTTCATAGAAGAAATGATAATGAAGAGATGAAAAAAAAAAATTTGTTTAACTTTCTTTCAAAATTAAAAATTCTTCCTGATAACATTTATAATCATTTGTTTGAAGTTTAGAAATTTTCGATGTTTGTTTCCTAATTGATACATAGTAGTGTCTTAATTCAGTTTTAAATAATAATTTATACTTTTACCGCTTTTCTTTTCATAAGCAACAAATTTTGAATTCTTATCAAGACAAGAATAATCTACTGATATGAAGTATATCAATGCGAGAAATGATAAATTAAAATTAATAATTATTGAAGAATTAAAATTTATAAGGCTAAAAAAAAAAGAAAAAAAAAGAACGACATTCCTGCCAAAACAGTAAAATTATTTTCTTGCAATTATAAAAAAATTCTTTGAAAAATTAGCAATTTATCGTTTGAAAAAAATAGCAAAAAAGTTTGAAAAAAGCTTTCCCTAAAAATTTATCGCTTTATTATTTTTTTTAAAAAATTACCTTTGATTAAAACAAATAATATCGATTTGGCGATAGTTTTCAATGTTAGGCACACTTTGTTTGAATTGACGGCAAAGTTATTCACCCAGTAAAATGGCCCAGTATTCGAACTTGATTTTCCTTGAAAAATTAATTAATTAGGCTAATTATTTCCCATAGGGAAAAAAATTTACCAAATTCTAACACAAGTCGCGTAACGCGAAATAGCTATAGTAATTAAATGGGCAATTTTTATGTCGAAAGCGACTAAGAAGTGAAAAGTTGACAAAGTTTTCAAATAGGGATTATTAATTTTTTAAATGTTGGCTTGAAATTTAATAGAGAATTCTGGTGATATGAAAGTACCACTCAGAAGAGAAAGGTCAAAAGGGTTAAATTAAGATTTGATAGAGTCGAGAAAGAAATTTTGAATGAACATTACAATTTAATCTCGCAAGCTTAATGATATCAATAAGATATAGATCTAATTATTATCAATGATCAAATATTACTGCTATAAAATGGATGAAATCTCGATGATATTGAAATATATTAACTTCTCAAACTTTCATATAAACTTATCACTTCTTCTTATCTTACAGATTTCAAAATACAAATAAATGTAGTTTATAAGATTCAGAATATACGTCAAGTTTGTTAGCGCAAATAAAGAAAATGCTTGAATATTTGCAAAAAGTTTTTCATAAATTAATCGGCAACAGATGAAATATTATATTACTTAATTTAACAGTCAATTTGCAATATGTAATCGAAGATGGAAACATTTGAAATAAGTGAAATCTGTAATAAAGTACAGTGAAATTTCAATTCGACTGAATCATTTCTTGAGTTCGTTCGTCTGAATCTGAAATTCGATTAAAAACTGCAAAATCTGCATAAAAAAATGCATGATTTTTACATTGAAAATTCTAAAGATGCTAATTTAACCATTTCTTGACAGTGGTTTATTATTTGAAATAAATTTGAAAAGATTGGGTATTACTGATTAGAACAATTTAATCAAATTTAAAATTTTTTATAGCTTTTCTTCTCCTCATCCTATCTCATTGCTAGTAGACGAAAAAGTAAATATGAAAATACTGAAACTTACAAATATTATTAAATTGGTTTTGCCGGGAATTTAAAATTGATTTTCATATTGCAATGAAGAAAAATATCGTAATGTTGTTAATATTTTTTAAAATATTTCAAGATACTTCGTCATTGCTTACTGCTATCATGACAAAATAATCCAGGTCAAATAAATATGATGAAGGTGTTTTGGAGAGAATTACTTTAAATTTTAAGTATTCAAGGGGAAATTTCCTCGAGAATGTAATATAGTTGAAATTAAATAAAGTTAAAAACAGCGTCAAATAAAATTTAGTTTATTGAACCTTATTGTTGAACTCTTTCATTGAAATAAAATTTATTGTTGAACTGATATTTTCCAAAAATTTATATTTAAGTTTCATTTCAATAATTTCATTTCCATAAGCTTTTTAACACTACATATGATAATTTTCTTCGAATTATGGATAATATTTGAATGTTAGTTCTTGTTTAGATGAATTTTGATCAAATGATCAGTGAAGATTTAGAATTACTTCAAATATTTCCATCGATTTCTCACTGAGAATTTTTTAGAGAGTTATTGATATGCTAATTTATTTTTCAAAAGATTGATTGAGAAAAATTTATTCTGAATTAAAAAAAAAAAAAATCATTCTTGATTATCTGATTAATTGCTTCGTTTACTTCAAATTAATCAGTTACAATTATCAGCTCTGGAAAACTGATTCAAAATCGAAAGTGATTAGTATGATTTACACTATAAAATTTATTATTCAAAATTATCAACTGATTTTAACTCTTTACTCTGAAATTCTTAATTATTAAAATATTATTATCAAAATTTGAAGTATTCAATTATTTTAACAAATTAATTAAATTAAATTAAATTTTTTATATTATTTCTATTGTTCCTTTCTTTTATATCAATAATATATATTTTTTATGCAAACGAAAATTTAGAAAAAATAATTAATCTAAATTTAAAACATGAATAATTATATTAGTCAGTTGAAAAAAAAGAAAATTAAAACCAACAAATCTAAAGTATAGAAATTGAAAATAACGAACAATCTGATAATACAATAGACTATTTTGATTAAAGAAATTTTAAATTGAATTTATGGCAAAATCAATAAATATTTTTCTGACCTATTATTTAGAATCCTTAAAAGTCTAATCGTACTACTAAAAAATTTTGCAACAATAACACAGAATTTTAGTAAAAACAAAGAAGAAGAAATACGAATAGTATAAAATAGTTGAAAACTTTTAGTAATAATAAAAATAAATATTGTTTATGAAATTTTTGAAAAAAATAAAAAATAAAACAAATATATTCGAAATTTTAAATTTTCAAAATTATCAATGCTTCTCTGATAAGTTATCTTCAATGATTTGATCTTGAAAACGATATAGAATATATGATGATACAAGTATAAACATATCCTTATCATTTCATGCTATATTTTGCTCTTAAAAAAATTGCTGTTTATCAAATGAAAGCCGAATGTCTGCTATCAATTTATTTCAATCATCAATTTTCAAACTTTCCTCTGTTCAAAAATCATGCAAATGAGAGAAGGGAAAGAAAAAAAAAGACAACAGACACATTTTAAATGAGTTTTTAAATTACAAGCATAATTCGATTGTATTTGTTCAATTGAAAAATTGAAAAGAAAATGGAAAAAAAAGTATTTGAGACGAGAAATGCTATCTTATAAATAAAAATATATACATATATATATATGCTTTATTTGAAGTATTCTGTTAGCTTTCTTCTTTTTTTTTCAGTCAATTTTCATTCAAAAGTTGGCCTTCAATTTCAAATGAAATTGAAGGAAAAATCCACTCATTTTTGGAATATATCAAATTTTTGCTGCAATAGTTTTTTTTTTTTAATTTTTTTTTTATTTTCGAATTATTTAAAAAAAATGAGATAAACAAAAAATGAAACCTTTGAATTCAAAAAAAAAAAAAAACGAATATTTGTATGCACAGTTATGATAATAGCAATCACGTTATGATAATAGCAATCAAGTAAATAGACACGAATATTTCTGATGTTAACAATAACAATAACAATAGACAAGAAATAATAAGAAATAATCATTGATAACAAATGATGATAATGTTAATTAATGATGAACAAAAATTAGATGTAGATTTATAATGTAGATTTTTGTTGATTGTAAATGTAGTATACAATGATAACTTATCTTTACTTGATATCAGTTTGGATATACAATGATAACTTATCTTTACTTGTAATATGTAGAGAGAAAGATTCATAAAAGATATCCATTGCAGCGAATAGCATATAAGTTGATTAAAAATATTATATATCTTCATATTAAGGAATCATAAAAAAAAAGGTAGCATCAGATAACTTATACCAGATGAACAATCGGAATCTGATCATGAATCAGATTACGTTTATTCTTTCAATCTTACATTTTATAAAATCAAAATTTTAGCAACTGATCTCAATCTTATTTTCCATCTGAAATTGATAATTAACATTCAATGATAAATTCAAATGAAATATTAACCGGAGAGATTGAAAATTTAAAAAATGATTTTAAAAATTAAGCAAAGTTTTTTGGAAAGTATCACAATTATCACTCATTGATAAAATTCAAATGAAATATTAACCGGAGAGATTGAAAATTTAAAAAATGATTTTAAAAATTAAGCAAAGTTTTTTGGAAAGTATCACAATTATCACTCATTGATAAAATTCAAATGAAATATTAACCGGAGAGATTGAAAATTTAAAAAATGATTTTAAAAATTAAGCAAAGTTTTTTGGAAAGATCACAATTATCACTCATTGATAAAATTCAAATGAAATATTAACCGGAGAGATTGAAAATTTAAAAAATGATTTTAAAAATTAAGCAAAGTTTTTTGGAAAGTATCACAATTATCACTCATTGATAAAATTCAAATGAAATATTAACCGAGAGATTGAAAATTTAAAAAAGATTTTAAAAATTAAGCAAAGTTTTTTGGAAAGTGACAAGAAGGAATGAAAGGGTAAAGAAAAATGAAAATAATAACAAAAAAAAAAAGAAAAATTTAGGATTATGACCTCATTAAGAAAAGAATTCAACGAACGACTAATATATGCTATAAAAATGAGCTCAATTAAGCTTAGCATAGTTAGTTAGATTTTGCGGTTAAAATAAAGTTTTAGAAATGATGGAAAAATGCAAATATGCGCATTTTCCTTCTCTTCTCACACGATATCCGATTCAAATTTCTCACGAATGGTCTCTCTCTCTCCCTCATTGATGCAAAGAAAAGTTTTAAAATTTTAATATTTTATTTTTTTACCTATCGCATTCTCCTCCTTCATTCATTCATTTATTTATTTTATCACTTCTTATCAGATTTTTTTAAATTTTAATTTCTAATTTCTTTTCCGTTTGTTTTAGTTTTTTTTTTTTTTTTTTTTGATAAAAATTTCCTATTCAATTTCAATATTTTGATTATTAGAAATTAAAATCGAACTAAAAACGTTTTTTAATTTCTTGTCTCGTTTTGTTTTAGTTTTTTTTTTTTTTTTATGATAAAAATTCTTATTTAATTCCAATATTTCGGTTCAATTCTTGTTTAAAAGTTTTTTAATTTCTTGTCTCGTTTCGTTTGGTTTTTTTTTTAATAAAAATTCTTATTCAATTCCATATATTTAGTTTCTGTTTTTAAAACTATTTGTAATAAAGTGAATGATACATTAATTTATCTTGAAGAATTTTATAATCAGTGATATTACAAATATATTTTATCAATGCAGATTAGTTAAACTTGGCATTCATTGTTAGATTATTAGAAAATTAAAATCGATTTGAAATGAAATTCAAATTCTAAACTTTCCGTTAAAATCAGTTTTATTCATGCTGATTTTATCTCATGTATCGTACATTTAAAAGTTAGTTTTTTCTTATATTTTTAAATTATATAAGCTGTTTGACATTCTTAAAATTTCCTTTATTTGTAGAGTTATGTTTGTGTGCAATAACGAATTAAACCTAATCGAATTAAGTATTTAAATAGATATGTAAGTATCTGAAAAATTGAGTTTGAGTTTAAGTATTTAAAATAGAATTTGAGTATTTCAAAATAGTAATAACGAAATTTAATAATTAAAAAAAATTTCATATTTTAATTACTAAAATAGAAATTTTCTGCTATGATTAGTTAAAAAATTTGATGGTAAATCAGCGAAAATCAAGTGAAACTTCCATATTCTCTCAGACAAAGAACATTATTTGTTCGTCAAGATTAGCTCAAAATGATTTCACGTATGTGCGTGATGATAATGATTGATCTCGAATAACGAAAAAAAAGTTTACGGAAAATGCAAGGAAGAGAAGAAATGAAGCAAAAAAAAAAAGAAATGAAAGCTAGAATAATTTGTTTCCGAAAGCATATATGAATTGAAATGAGTTATTCTCGAGATTTTGACAATTATTTTTTTTTTTCAAATATTAGTTAAATTGCATATATCATTTTAATTAAAAAAAAAAAATAAGAAAAATTCTCTCGTAATTACTGCCCTATTTTCTTTCTACAAAAAAAAAAATTTAATTAATTAATTAATTAAAATTAATTGAACAGTTTAGAAATATATCTTAAAAAAAACCCGTAAAGGGAAAATTTAGATAAAAAGCTAAAATGACGTAATATAGCTGTTCAAAGGGTGGAACAGAAGGTTGGCAAATATAATTTTTGGCCTGAAACTATTGGCTAATGGCTTCGATTTGTTGAAGCATTTTAAAATTTGTTGCTTACTGTGTATATTTATCAGAATTAAAAGCACAAATAATTTTTTGCTATAAAATGATAAATGATAACTTATTAAGCTTATTGTTTCCTCCTTCTCTCTTCCCTCTCTCTCTCCCTCTTCCCTCCTCTCTCTCTCCATCTCTCTTACTCCTTCATTTTATTTTTGCATTATTTAAATTTCTAATTTGCTTTATTCGCAAAAAATTTTAATCGGAATTTTATTGAAAATTTCATATCCATGCATAATATTCTTGCTTAATTAGCATTATTTATTAATATAATACCATATAGAAATGCGAAATTTTGAAATAATTATGAATAATAAAAAATATATTTTGATGCAAAATTTTCATTTTTCAATTGTTTGATTGCTCTCTCACAATTAAAATCTCGAGATGAAGTTACTTGCTGCAGGCTTATCATTAGTTAAAATAAAAAAATGATGATTTTTCCTTTGCCAATGATGATAAACAGCGCCAGATATCTCGAGAAATACAATTATTCTAGTATAAAACAGCTCATTTTTTTTTAATTTTTTTTTTTTTAAATTGAAAATCAAAAAATTTTAAATTAAAATAAAAATGAATACAAAATAATTCGAATATAAAATAAATCAACATATCTTGCAAGACATAAATCAGCATTTTACTTGATTTTTTAAATCTTATTTTAATAAAAAAAAAAAGAGAGAAAGAAAAAAAATTTTACCAAAACTTCTCATAAACCATTTCTTTTTAAAAGTTTTTTAATTTCTCGAGTTCCGATTAAACAATTAGTTTTTAATCATCATCGATACAAATATTATAATTGTAAATAATACATTGTTCAAAAATGATTTTATAATTTAAGCACAAAAAAAAAATTCTGAAAAGGAAAAAAATGATTCAAAAGATACAAAAAAAAAAAAAATAAAGGAAAAATCTATAAGATTTATTAGATTATTAAAATTCCAACATTTTTGTTAAAATTAACCGCCTAATATATATATATATATGTACAAACGAATATAATTATATAGACATACATACATATATATAATATGTATACACATAACACATACACACATACATACACACATACACACATACATGCTTAGATACATAAAAATTCATATGATGATTACAAAGTCGTAATTTAGTGACATTGTTCGAAGAAAATGGATTTGAAAGGATAGATTCTGAAACTAGCAAAGGCAAAAATTTTAAGCATTTTCAAAGTAAGGGATGGCATCTTCTCTTTTCCAGCCTTCCGTTAACAATCTTATTGTGATTATTTACGTTAACTTTATCATCATCAGCAAGCTTGGACAATTGAATTACTCATTTACTGCTTTTCAATAACATGTAATGCTACGAACGAAATAGCCTTTTGTTAAAAATTTTCACTTTTTTTTTTCACAAAAACAAAATATTTTCATATTTTAATTTTAATTTTAAAACAAAAAGAAAAATACCGAAATATATATATATATATATATATATATATATATATATATATATACATATGTATTGTGATAAAAAAATAATCAAAAGCATATATTTTATGTTGAAAAAAAAAAAAAATCATTCATTCGACGATTAATTTGATTGAATAACTTTTAAGATTCTTTAGTATTTTGATAAGTATGATAAGATAAGTTATTGATAATTATTGTTTTTTTTAACTTTAATTTTTACTTTTTTGAAAATCATTAACTTTTAAAAAGAGATGATTTAGATTTTGAATGATATCAAGTGTAATTTAATTTAAATAATATCAAATAATTTATAATAAAACTCACAATCTTTCTGAACACATACAAAATCATCCTGAATATAATAAACTTAGAGTCTTCCTGAATATCCCTAAAATCTTCCTGAATATCCCTCGTAGTTTGTTCAATGCTTTGCAGTATCATTTTATCAAATTTATCTAAAGCATTTAAAGTTATTCAAAATGGATTGAAATTTCTTAATTTCATTTAACATGAAATAATAGATGACTTTATGAAATTGAAAATCTAAAAAGATCTAAAATTTAGTAAGAAAAAAAAAAATAATTCAAGAAGTATACCAATTGTTGGATATTTATGAATCAAATTGTATATGCATAGTTTGATTTTATTCAATTTACATGCAAATTAGAATTATACTAAATTTTTCGTGGAAATATTTAAACTAAAAATAATTTCTTTTATTCACAAAAATGATTTATTCAATTCCTTTTTATTGATTCTTAAAGAATATTTTCAAAATTAATTCACCATGTAATTTAATCGATAACAGGACTAATAGATAGATTTTGATTTATTATTTAATAAGCAAGCTTTAAACTGATCAATAGATTTTGATTTATTATTTAATAAGCAAGCTTTAAACTGATCAATAGATTTTGATTTATTATTTAATAAGCAAGCTTTAAACTGATCAATTCTTTTTTAGAGTATATTCGATATTTTTATTGAATGAGAATAAAGATTAAATTTTCAATTTCTCCTAATCATTTGAGGAAATTCCATTTAACAAAGCTTCGAATTTGATACTTATTTATTCAAATTTTAAGCTAAAAAATAAACGTCTGATTTCCATTGAAAGTTCTATCGATATCTCGATATTAATATCTCGATATTAAAAAGTTTTGAAACGATTAATATGAGAAATGCACAAATGTTATTTTGAAAAAAAATATATATATAACTTTACTTATGAAAAAAAATATAACTTTACTTAAGTAACTTTACTTATGAGATCTTAACATACGTCAAATTTCTCGAGAGATTTTATGAATGCATAAAAATACATACATTTTTGTTAATATAAATTTGTGATAAATTTTTGATGAAAAAGAATTGAACATTTTATATGTTTCGTGTTTTGTTATTTGCTAAATTTTCTTCAATCCTATTATTTGCCAAAAAAAGACAGATAGAGTGATAAAAGTTTTCTCGAGGGATTAATCTCCGTTGATTTTTCGTCTCCAAAATTTAGTTTCATCACCCATATGTATACATATTTATGTGTATACATATCCACAATCCTACCAATCATATCCATAAATTATTTCGAAACTTAAAATATGCAAATATTTAAAATCCAAACGACTATTTGTTTCACAATAGTTTTACTTTTTCTAAACTTATTCAGCTTTTTTTAGAAAAAAAAGGGAAACTTAAAGACCACTTGGTGTTAAAATTTGTGGAAGTTAAAAATAGCATCACCATTACAGGCAAAGTAATAAATTATGTATCAGTAAAAAAGAAAAAACAAAAAAAAAAAATTCAAAATTCTCAAAATTTCAAATAAACAAAAGAAGATCAAAATTCAAAAAAGTTCGTAATTTCTTTATCAATTATCAATTTCGATCATTCAGTTCCATTATTTCGTCTAGCATTTCAAATACTGATTTATGCATAAATGCTTCTAAAAAAAAAAGAAGTAGCAAAACTGTGAGAAGACGATTATTTACAAATAAACATATATTTTCTATTTAAATTAATATTTCCAGTTTATAATAATTGTTATTATTGTTATTATTATTATTATTATTATTATTATTATTATTATTATTATTATTATTTTGTTATTATTATATAAACAAGAAAAAAAAATTTTTTTTTTTTATAACCCAAAATAACTAATCATATTTGTAATAGGAAATGGTAATAAAATTCTCGAAATGATAAAAATGCGAGAAAATTCATAGATTGCGAATGAGCCCATCAAATTGATAGCTAAATAATTGTTTGTGCTAAAGGAAAAAGACAAGACGGAAATGCGTTTTGTTTTATGGAGGTATAGATTGATAAATTATCACATTTATGGAAGTGTAGATTGATAAATTATCACATTTATGGAAGTGTAGATTGATAAATTATCACATTTACTATTTTGAAGCTTGGAAGAATTCATTCTTCAAACATTTTCGAATTATTCATCTCATAAAAATCATTACTTTTTTATCATTTCAATCAAATTCCAATTCCTTCAAATTTTAAATAAATTTTAAAAATTTTTCAATTACTTTTCTTATTTTTAAAAAATTTTAACCAATTCTACATTTTGTATTAAAAATTTTTTATGATAAATTGTATATTTTATTTTATTTTATTTGAATTTCTTCCTAAAAAGTATAGATGATTGCATAAGTTAGTATTAATTCTTATCAAATTATCTTTTACATGAAGCTAAACAATAATAATTTATTGATTTATTGAGAAAAACGAAAAAATTACACCTTTTTTTTGATAAGAATTTTTTTTTTTTTTGAAAATTTTAAATCCAATTTTCAATTATTTAATGAAATTTTTTATTTTTTTTTTTGATTATTAAATATTTTCTAACTTTTCAAATTTTTCCTATTCATTTCAAAAATCAAATGAATGGATTACTATAAAAATTATAAATCATTAAAATATCAAATTGCTACCGTGAAAATTATTTGAAACAAACAAAAAAAAAAAAAGTAAATATGAAGTAATCAGATATGATTTATTTATGATATTGTTGTCATAATAAAACTTAGTAAAAGAAAAGTATTGAGACAATATTTGGATGGAATGACTTTTTCATAACTATGTTACTCAAAGCTTGACTAGGCTCAAAAAGCATCAAAGCTTGTCATATGTGTTATCAAAAATGATTGGTAGCAATAGAGAGAGCAAAATTTCTATTCTTTTTTTTTTTCCCTTCCCTCCCTCTCATCTATTTTCAAAGATTTGGTTTCCAGGAAACCTAAAAAACATATCAATGATTTTTTTCCCGTATTATGTCAGCATAAAATAAATGAATAATAAAATTGAAAATAAATTTGTTTATGATTGATAGAATTACATGGGATTTATTTGATAAGATAAAAAGTAAATTACAAAAAAAAAAAAAAAAAAAAAAAAAAACGTATACTATAATATTTGAATATTAAGCTTAGCTTTCATTTAAAATTAAAACGAATAAAATTATTAAGAAGCTGAATTGTATTCTTGTTTAAATATCTTTGTTTCTTTTTTTAATATGCTAAATTTTTCATATCTAAAGCAGGCAATTTTTCAGTAAAAATAGCAACATAGTATCATGTGAATAAACCTTCTTCTTATCAAAATATCATCCATTATCATCCGGGAATGATAATTTCATTACTATTTTGAATTTTACTAAATTTTCCTGGTGCAAAAAGAATCATCATAATTGTTAAGCAACAATTATCAACTGGAAGAAACATTAAGAAAATTAAGTTTATGTCATTATTTCAACTATTGCATTTGCTTCGTCTTCTGCTTTCGTTAAACCATAAAAATTTCTTCATGCATCCATAATTTTCTTCAAAAGCAAAACCTATGCTAATTCAATTTTTCATTTAAAATTGCTACAACTGTATTGATTGTATTGATTGCATCATTATCATTATCATCCAACCAATGAATCCTCTTACAAATCTCTTCGAGAATAGTGATTCATTCATTAATTTAAATCAAATATTAAATTTATTTCACTAAAATTTATTTCTTATTTCAAAGTATCGGTTGATGTATCACATATATTTCGAACAATTTTTTTTTTAATATCAAACATTGAATTGAATAAAATTCGATTTTTCTTTTCTTGCCTGAAAATTGATGCATTCTTTTTTCCAATCTTTTTAATTCGAATCAAAACTTTTATAAAATTCTAGCAAATGATAGACTCTCGAACAACAATTATACATGTGCAAGTTGATGACAGTGATGGAAAGTTGCGAGAGTCGGATTTGTCATTTTCAAAATTTTAAAGTTTGTAATGACACTACCAAGCTTCATATCAACCATACATAATATGGTCTTCTAAAACTTACGATGGACGAAATTTTCAAACTGCAATCAACTACAACTGTAAAAACGAACAAAGATTCATAATCTGTTTGGAACTTTTGGCATACAGATAAATCAAAACACGTATATGTCATAACTTACACTCAACATTATTGAAAAAGAAAAAAAAAAAACTCTTTTTCAACATTTCTCGGATGAAAAAAGTCGTTCCGAAAACACAACCAACGCCTACTACTCTGATATTGTTATCATTATTAACTTTTCAAACTTTGCAAGAACATAGATTGCACATTCCCATGAGTGATGTTTCCTAAGATATGTATATCAACTGATGTGAAAAGCTAAAAAAAAAAAAAATAATGAAAAGCCGCAAGGCCAGAGCTATATCTTTTAAAACACCCGAAAATTTGCAGTCAAACCATTTTTAATCTTTTGAAATGATCGGAGGCCCACCCATATTTCTAAGCCACCCAATGAAAGGCATCAAATAACAGACTTAATTTAGCTAACACAAACTACTGGCAACATTTACTGCAACATCACATACTACAATAAATAACATGCTACAACAAATAACGAAAACTGCAAACTTACGGCCACAACATTTTCAAGCAAATGGAAAGCACACAAATGAAATATTGTGATTAAGCAGTGAAGTCATTTAAAAGACCCAAAGAAATTAAAAAAGTGAGTGCTGCTATTTAGCTACCTTATGATTTAATCCATTAATTTTAAAATAGGAAAATACCATATCATTTTCAATCGTTCCCATATCCAAAAGCGAATGGATATGATAATTGCTAATAATGATTCAGCTGTCACATATGAATTCTTTTACAAAAGAATTGTAATTACCCGATTTCAAAAACAAACATTTGAAAACGGATAAGTGATATCATCAAAATACTTCAAAGAGTATTTAAAATTATTGATTCTTCATTTTATGAAGAATCGACAAAAATATTCCAATCAAAGTTTTAATAAATACAAATTCTGACTTCAACATAAAAAAATAAATAAATGGAGCTAAACGTCAGTGGATATACAAGAATTCGTTTTTATTGGGCTAAATTCATCACTATCCAGTGTAAAACCTCGATTACGTAAATTTTCATCCAAATACCATCTGAAAATTTAAATTTATTAACAAAACGAAAACATTAAACCAGACATAAAAATGTGCTTCAATGAAGTATATGCAATTTTAAAAAGTGTAAAAAATAAAGCATTTACAAGATATATTAAAATTTTACGCAATTCACCTGTAAGCATCATATTTTTGTCGAATTCGGAAAGAATATTGCTTTTCTTCATCTTCCAGTATTTTTAAAAAATTCTCAAGTTCTGGTACCTCAAACATATCCCACTGAAATCAAAGAAATTTTAAAATGCATTGTTTTACCGAAAAATAATAGCTGAAACTAAACATGAAATGATTTCCATTCTTAACTCAAAAAATTTGCGTACGATACAAATGTAAACATCAAAAAAGGACAAACCAAAATATCCCCTGTATCGTCTCTTGCAAAACTAATTGTCGTTTCTCACCATTCTCTTCCCATGATCGTACAATTTTGAGTGGAAATGAATCATCCGAAATGCGCGTTAAACTATCTTAAATTACATCCGATTTTCAATACAAAATACCATAAAATGAAGTATGAAAGAAGATTAAATAAATGAATATAAATGGTCCGACAGAGTAGAAATTTTATACTGAAGAATTAAAAATTTTACATATTTTTTATAATATTTTACAAATACGCACAATTCTGTACAATTGGGCTTTCTGAAGAATGACAAATGCGTTCATACAATGCAAACTTCCGTGGATTATCTGCAACTCGGAATTTTCGCAGCAAAGTTATAATCATTTCTCTGAAAAAAAAATGCAAAGTCTATCTGGACAGTAAATAAAATGAAAAATATATTTAAGAAAAAATTATTTAAAACGAATAAAAATGATTATATATATATACCTGGTAGTCATCTTGCTGCTTATATTCACATTTTTGACAGTATTTCTAGGAAGAAAAAATGTTGTAATTGTCCTTACAGAATTAGTGGTTATAGATCCTGAAAAAATAAATAAATAAATATCCATCCAAGGATTTCGATGTTTCAGAACATCTCTACTCAAAAACTTATTAATGGTAGATAAGTCAATGTAAAACAATCAAAATAATATCATATTTAAAAATTTACCTGACTCGTTAGTAACGTCGAGAAATGAAAGTGAATCGCCTGCGACTACATTAATAGGCCGCATAAAGTTCATGTGTATTTGTACAAAACCGCTCGTTTCGTCTTTTTGTTCCTATATAAATTTTTAATAGTTAGAAAAAAGCTTAAAGGACGAAATAAAACAGGAGGAGAAGTTCCATACATCTTTCTATATTTACGCTACCCATTTTGTGTTTCTTAGTGACAACTTAAAACCTTGAAAACACCACAAAACATGATGCAAACCTCAGGGATTTCGTCATTTTCAGTGAACATTTTGAGATTTGAACAAGAAGTTACTGCTAATTCGTGACAAGAACTCAAGGTACTATCGGCTGTTTTACAATCAAGAGTTACGAGTGATCTGCATTTTGCATGACATGTGTAATTACAATCTGTAAGAAAAAAGTTCAACATAATTAACTCGAGATTTTCTGAAATTTGTGACCTTCATTTGTAAAAAAAACAAATGCACAAGTATAATATGCATGATTTTTTCTATGGCTTATTGTTTTTATTCAAATCCATACGAAAAGAAAATACTGAATATTAATAAAAGATTTTTAACGGCATTAACTTACTATCACATTTCACAGCTCGTGTCAAAAATCCCCACATAAAATCTCCACATTTATCGCACCAAGTTGGATGGGTAACGGATAATGACCTAAATGATTGAAAAACAATTAACCAAATTTATAAACAAAACCAAACCAGATTAATAAGCAAACTAATTTTTTTTGAAATGTCTTACAAGAAATCATGTCCTTTTCCTGGATGACTGCAACCCGTAATGAGATTCTTTAGTGGACCAAAGTGCTGCAAAGCGAGGGTATCTCCATAATCAGCTTCTTCCCATAACCACGAGCCTATTGTATCACCCTGTAAGTTGGACTGACTTAAAATCGATCCATTATTAACTAATATGATGCTCAAAAAAAGTTTTAAATTCCTGTAATATATAAAAATGCATGTTAAAAATGGTAAGTAACGGAAGCAATAACAATAGTAACAATGAAAATGGAACTTGAAACAGTTCAACTGAACTGAAGTACATCAATAATTTATAAAATTATTTAAATCAGGTATTACTGGACTCACTCCATTCATGTTCACTTCTGAATCTAAGCATGTTTCTAGCTTCTCTGAAATATCATCCAATATTTGTTCTGGTTGATCATCTTTGTAGTCCACTTTTTTTTCAACTTTATCATCGGGTAACTAAAAATTGTAAAAATTCTGTATATCTATGCTTCAGTATAAAAGATTCGAAAGTTGTGATGGACAAAATGCATTAATTGTCTTCTCTTATAATATGCATATCCAGTTTTAAAAATTCAAAAGATGTGATTTCAGATTTCTTCTCGTAATAACGAATTTAGCTTCTACTGTCCGTTTTTTTTTTTCTTTTTTTTCTTCAATCCCACTTGTTATTTCAAATAACTGGGAAAGCATTTACCACTTCCTCTGCTGGTGCTATATAATTAAAATTCCTAACTCCAAGTTGGCTCAGCCATTCCGGCATATTAAGCTGTGAGATTCTTGCGCGTAATCCGGAAAACCACCTCAAAATATGACAAGTAAGCTTCTACTACTTATTAGATATGTTTGGCAAGGAAAAAAAATAAATAAATAAATTTTAAGAAAACAAATATTTCGCATACTCAGTTGATTAATATTACTTAAAAGTCAATATATATATATAATGCATGTTTTTTTTATATAATATATAAGAAATGCATGTTAAAACAACTTAAAACTTTGATTCTTTTTTTCTTAAATAAATTTAAAAAAAAACAAATATTTCGCATACTAAGTTGACTGATATTACTTAAAAGTATAAAGAAAAAAAATCTGCAAAAAATGAAATTCGAATTAAAATAAGCAATTAATTATATTCAATAAATTTATGCAAATTTCTTCATAAAAATTATTATTCACATGTTTAAAATATGAAAAAAAAAGAATAACACATAAAACTGAATAAAAAACCTTGGTTGCTGAGTAACAGATTGACGTGATCGTGTATGTTTTCCATCATTTTCATTATTACTATTTGCACCATAATCCAAGGTTTTACTCATAGCTCTATTACATTAGCCTATCTAGAAATATCACAAAACTAAATGAGAGCTGTGATAGCTTATATTCCACAGATAAACCAGGTGAACTCTTGCAACCTTTGCGCAGAGACAATGTCCTTCATATATTGACCAATTTATCGTATGAATGATCGAATTTTACACATGTTTCATTGAAACAAAATTCGAGTAAAATCCGAAATTTAAAAAAAAGAAAGATAGGTGGATAAGAATACTTCAACAAATTTTATTTGGCTTTTTTCAGAATGAATCATAATTCGCAAACTGGCAAGATGATTATTTTTTATCAGTAGGAAGATAAGAGCGAATATGATTCTTTCTTCTTTCTCATATTCATGATAAAAAATAGGTTAAATCCTTCGCATCATGTGTCGATCCTTTTTCTTGCATTATTTTTTGATGGCTTATGATTAGGATAACTAGTTATTTCTATTAAAAATTTTATCAAAAAAAAGAATCTTCCAAGTTCAATCTACTTCACGTAAAAATCCTCATTTTAATAATCCTCGATATTTCTTAAACGATGACAAATCGTACGTTAACCTACATTATATAAGAATGACTTCAATCAAGATAAAAAGAAAATTTGAATGGCACAGATTTTCCCTCCCTCTCTCTCTCTCTTTCCCTCTCTCTCTCTCTGCTTCCATCCTTTATTATGTTGTTGAAAAAGAAGATCATTACATTTCATCTTTTCCTCTACTTTCTTTCCTCATTTACGTTATTTCTAATTTATGCTAAACTAAAAGTAAACTTGAATAATAGGTAAATAAAAACCAATGAGAGTACATAGAGGATGACACTTTCAAAAACTGTCACCAAGAAATGATGAGAAGGCAAATAAATGATTTTCATACCGTGAAATGATTACGACATAAAAGTATGAAATCATTCGAGATAAGCATTATAAAAGAGCAAGAATAGTTCACGTAAAATTTTGATGAAATTTTTGATGCTTAAAAAAAAGAAAAAAAAAAGATCAAAGGATTAGAGCTAACAAGGAAAGAGAGAGTGAGAAAGAGAGAAAGAGAGAGAAAAAACGAAAAAGAATAGATAGAGCAATATAAACAAATATTTCTGATATATAAGATAACGCTTTACGATGATAAATTTCTTTCGATAAAAACATTGATCATGCTGAAAATCGATAATTAAATAAATTTACAAGATTTATGTATAAGAAATTTTACACACGAAAAAAAGTTTTTTTTTACGATACGAGAGAGAGAGAGAGAGAGAGAGAGACGAAGCAAGACAGGAAATGATAAATTTCAATAGTATATAATTGAAGATACTAATTAATTTCTTTGCACTTTTCATTCTCTTTCTTTTTAATGAAATTATTTAAGTTGTTTAAAATATTTATAACTGTTTCTAAGTAGCATTCATCTTATTCGTTTATTTTGCTCTTAAATTTTTTTAGCTATGAAATTGTTTACTTCCATACAATTGTTGTCCGTAGATTAAGTGATAATTATGATATCACTTAATCTTATCAAATCTCATTACAAAGATCTAATTCAGCAGAAATCTATGAACACACCTATTATTTCAAAAATCATGATTTCCCTTTCTTACAACTCTCGATCCTACATTCTTCTCATCTTCATGCGAAAATAAATGATTTATTGATTTCACTTCCGGAAGTCTAACTTATAATCATCATCTGATATAAAACAATCCATTATTGTCCGTAGATTAAGTGATAATTATGATATTACTGATATAAAATCTGATATAAAACTATTTTTGTCCATTTAACAATTTCATAGTTTTAACTGGGATTGAAAAGGATAAATTGATGAGGCTTGCTATTTGTATACCTTTTTTTTTTCCACATATACTGTAATTTACAAGCGATTTATTACACTTCCAAGACCATATGTGTCAGCAACAGCAAAAGATAGGATACGTTCACAATAATTCAGTTGGAAAAAAAAAAAAAAAAGAAAGTACAATGAAATGTCATAAAATGAACCAATTGAAATATTTGGTATAAATGGATCGTCCAATTAGATTAGGCAAACATAAAAAATTTGTCTTGTCCAAAACTATATTTATTTGTTAGGACAAATGAAAAAAAAAAGGAAAGTAAAAACTTTCGTGGTAGTCCTTTTTTTTGAAATTTAATTTATATATGTGAAAAATATCCTGAGCAAACAATTAGGACAAGATCCAAATATTACCCTATAAAACAATCATAACTTATTTATGGCTTTAAAAACCGGAAAGGTTGTGCTTTATTTTCAATAGAAAAAGCATTCATTTAATATGTATTTTACAATGCTTTCGCACACTTTAAACTCAAATAAATAGCATTTTTTTTTTTTTTTTTTTGATCTATAATATTTTACTATCTACGGTACCACAACATTTTCTTGTTTCTTTTGAAATAATAAGAAAAAAAAATTGATGTTAGTTCCTTCTTTTTCATGCGAGAATTTTGTTTTAACAATTTAGACTATAGCTTTTAAGTTTCACCGATATATTAAATCTTCTACATTTCAAATCTACGATAATGTCCCGGTAATAATGACCTGATTTCATAGGAAATTCATGAAACAGTTCGGTAACATCCTAACCTAACAACAAAAAACGCGAAATAGAAAGCGATAGTCACCAGCAGGACAATAGAACAAATTGAATTAAAGAATACAAGCAAATAAGGAACAATCACCTCAAACCCCTTTCTCATACATAGTCGACATAAATTATAACGACACCGGTCACCAATCGACTAGAACAATACCAGTTCGGCAAATTAATACAGTTCTTCAAAGGCAGGACCGTAAAAATGCCACAATCAATTTACCCAAAATTTTACATGATCTAAAACCATATAGCAAAAAAGGTAGCCCACCAACATACTTTCACACTTTCCAACATTCTTGCCTTCTTCTCTCCATTATACGGCGATAATAAATAAAATTAAAAAATGCCGTAAGGTTGAAAACCTGCCTCTGAATTACAAATAAAGATAAGCAGAACAGTATGCATAATACAATCAAATCCTCAAAAATACAACCAAATTCTTAAAAACAAACAAAACAAACAGACAAGCGACACGGAAAGGTTGCAAACTGTGAGCTGCGGAAAAAAAAAATACCTTAATGAAAAAAAAAAGTAACAAATGGCAAGGGCAAATTTGAAAATAAACTAAAAAAAATTTCAAAATTTATCACGATTTGATCACTAGTTTCTACTCCTCTTACAATTTCAAAAATTTTCAGTTTTAAAATTTATACATTAATTAATAAAATTGTCGCAAATCTAGGAAGGTTACAATTTTCAAGATTTTAAATATGATTAAATTTAATCTATTTTCAAAAAACGACAAAATGAAAATAAGAAGAAAGATCCTTGGTTTCTAAGAATGAGAATTGATTCAAAAAAAAAAAAAAATCCTTTGTTTCATAACATAATTCGAAAATACATACCAAACAAGAAGAATACAGATCATATAAGTATTCAAAAATAGAAAAGAACAAAGAAAAAGAAAAAAGAAATCAATCAATTGAAAATGAGTTTGTATATAATTATAATTTTTCAATTGCGAGAACCAGTGAATAACCACCGATAACGAACAGGTGTTTTTGTTTTCAGATTGTTGCAGTTGTTGCTGGTGGTATAGCTGTACTATTATTGCTGGCATTTGGACCAGATCGACGAGCTGATGGACTGGCCATTGGTGATTGCGTTGGAGTTGCCATTGATGGAGGCATACGTTCATTGATTTTATCTAACCGTTTCGCTTCATCGAATGATTGAATCCGATGACCAGGTCCTAACCCGGATAATGCTACAAATATTGCATATAATTCGATAATTATATCTTTCACGAATAATATTTGCTATACAAATGCGCTCCAACTCATAGCCCTTCACAGTTTCCCGAATTTCCCTCAATTCAGTCGTAGAATTAATTCCGTAATGGTCAGACAACGTCACTTAAAATGAATGATGATATGAGCGATATTTGCATAATTCGATAACCACCATTCATTTTGCTAATATATGCTCTTTAAAAGGATCTGGCTATTTTGCTACCACCTGGCTATTTGGCAGAACTTTCTTGATATCATTGATAATCTCATAACAAAGTGCTATAAAAACGCATGCGTACTGAAGCAAAAATAATATCGCAGTCTATAGTGCATATGTTCGCATAAATATAAGTGAAAGACGATATTTTTTAAGATGATAACAAAGAATGCTGCAATTTAATTAGCCAATTTCACTAATCGATTTTCCTCAATCGATAAACTAGCCATGAAATCCAACTCAGAGATACACAGCTTGCTTTTTTCTCTAATTATTATCACAAAGATTATATAAAAGTGATAAATTGCTGGAACACACTGATCACGCTAGTAATTTCACACAACTTACACTCTTCGAACGCCGGCTTGCCACTAGCCAAAATACCAAGCGGTAACCATCTACCAAAATTCAAACCTTTCAGCTGTACCACTGTTTCGCTTTCACGTCTACATTGATAAATTTTACAAATAAAATTTGATTAAAAAGATTGATTTTTCTGATTTTAGGCCGAAATAACTTTCGCAATTCTGCACAAAGAGATGCATGAATTTAAAAACTTAAAAATTAATTCATTCTTAAATCACTTTTTTTAGCCCATATTAATGCTCGATAAACTTTTTCTCTACTTTTCGCTGCACTACATATCAATATTCACTGAGACGAAGTATGTTCGCTAAACATCAAAACAACGCATTAATTTCTACTACAATAAAAAAAAAAAGAAACTTGATCTAACAAAAATACAAAAGCAGTAAACACACACTGACATACAAAATCAAAAACCATAACAATGCAGTATATCGTTTTTAGTTTAATTTTCATATGATTGAAAAAATAAAACAGATATGAAATAAAGAAGCAAATATCTATCCCATCAATTTATCAAAAATAGTCCTTTAAAAATATCCAGCAAATTCTATCGCAACTAGCGGCGGATACAATTTACAAGTTGTAAAAATGTAATAATATAGTCAGCAATAAAACTAAATTAAGCATTTTTTTTTTGTTTTTTTTCCATTTTTTTTTTTTTTGTTTGGAAAATAGAGAAAGAATGCACCACAGACTGCGATAATACTAACTGATTAAAAGGATTCTAATAGTTTGTTTACTATTCAACTTTAAAAATCATTATGATGCAGTTCTTTTTCATTTAAAAAGACTTGAACAGTTTCCATTGGAAAAATTAGTAAAAAAAGTAAAGTACCCTCTTGAATTCCACGTCTGCCTTCCTGAAGTGTGAACAACGGTAAATTGCCGGTTGGTGTAAGTCCCTTCAATTGTAATACAGACTCACTTTCTTCTCTGAAAACAAACTCACATGCGAACAGAGGCATGTTAGCATGATAACGGCAAATAAAATGCAAAAGGACTAATTAAAAACAAATATCCTACGGTAGCGTATTAGCCAAGACGGAATCTAAACTATTTTAAGATCTAACTTATCAAATACCCCAGAACTTGTTGTTTTCCACCTAACTTATCAAATACCTCGAAACATGTGTTTCCCCCACTTACTATATTAATAGAAATTAAATTTAGTGGTGATTTAAGGATTTTATACAATTAAAATTAAAAAAAGGACCTATTTTTATTCCCAGAAGGTTAAGAATCAGTAAACTTTTGAACTGCATAATTAATAAGCGCACGGATCAAAATATATACTCAAGAAATTTAAAATTAATATGCAACAAAAAATATTCACTGCGACTTCGACATTAAGGAATTTTAAATATCTGACTCGAAAAAGTTTCTCCCTAAATTATAAAAACCATCGTATGAAAGAGGATGCATATTATCTAAGATATAACGGATAATTTCAAAAGGATTACAATTCATCCTTTAAGCTCCAAAAAATCCATCCTGATAAGCCATGCTTCTGCGCGCATCTAAGGCTCAATCAACTGGCTGGATAAACTACTGTAAAACCAAAAAACGCATGCGCCTACTACGCAAATTAAGAGAAAACACGAATTTATGCCGGCGAAAAGCATCGAAAAAGTTAGTTAAATTTGTATAAAAAAAAGCACACAACTCTACCGAGAATTAACCTAAACAAGGCTAATCCTTAGTCTCATATAATGAACATATGCTAGCAAATTTATATCTTAAGATCAAATATGCTACAAATAAAACAAAAAAAAAACCTTAGTATTGAGAACGCACGAGCCATCTTGCCGATTGCTCGAATTTTGTGCCGAATAACTTCCTTCCGCGCTGATGGAACACCACCTGAAGTGAAGGGAAAAAAACATGCGTGACAAGCTGAACTTCAATGTATTTTTCCCCATCAAAAATCAATAATAATTTAGACCATAAATAAATATTTAAAATATCATTTGCCATAGCGAAACATTGAAATATTGAATATTTTAGCGAATTAAAAGAAAAAAAAATGAAAAACTATAAAGATATCAAGGTTACATGCAATGAATATTCCTTAATAGCACGATGAAAAAAGAATAAAGAGCAATGCATTAGGCAGATCATTTGTTCTGTCATGATATAACATTGTAATTTAGTCAAACAAATACTCATTTCCTATAGAATCTCTTTTAAAATGTCTAGCAAATGACTTCGCATTTCAAACAAAAATTATAGTTGAGAGAATGGAAGTTGAAGGAAAAGTATAAATATCATTCCAGTGTGTTCATTTTAATATTCAGTAAATTGAATGAAAGGCAAGCAATTGGATAAGAAAACGAATACATTCTACACGATTTCAGTCGATAATACTCGTGAAAAAATACTTTAAACCATGCAATTATACAAAATATGCCGTTCCGAATTCAACTAGGATTATATCAAAGATTGGACAGTAACAGATTTCATTACAGATAGAGTTAGCAACTTGCAAAGAATTTATTCAGACAGCAAATAAAAGCAGGGCGAAACTTTAACACAAAAAGTGCATTCGTTTTTTTGCATATTTTATGAGGCTTCTAATATTTTGCTTAGAACAATTTCTAAGGGAGAAAAAATTTTTGGTCATAAATTTCGTATAATTCATATAAAATTTTATGAATAATATGATTTCTAAAATCAACATGATTTTATATCATAAAAACAGTAGAGAAACAAATAGTCCAAAAAATCTTTTCTTAGGGAAATGAAGAAATTAAATCCCCAATGTTCTACTGTGACAATGCATGCGAGAAAAACTTCTAAACTCACCTTCTTCGTCTGCACATAGACATGAAAATGAATGAGTTATAAATAGAAAGTATAGCATATTCGATTTATGGTGTATGACAATACAGTAAAATAAATCGTCTTAATTAAATTCAAAACTTCCTTTTTTAAATTAAAAGCACTAGGAAAACAATAACGATTTAATGCTGCTGAAAGAAAAAAGGTAAAATTAAAGTAAATCGAGCAAAAGATATTCTTTCTCGTGCTTCTCACGAATTTTATATTATCAAGAATTCAGAGCATTAGCTCGAAATAAAAAATGAATTGTTAGCAATAAAAGTCATGTACAAAGGATAAGAAAATATTATACACAAAAACTACACGAAATAAACGGAAATTACAGATAACTTTAATATTTCCCAGTTATTGTTAATACGGCTATAAATTTGAAGAAGCATTAGCTGGTTAAAATTGTTTAAAAAAAACATAACGCTAGATCAAAGAACAAAGAAAAAAAGGAAAAAAAGAAAATAAAAAAAAAACAAACTTAAACCATCCACACATCTGATGGATTAATTGGCAATTCAAGAACTAGAGACACTACCTTTATCACTGCGTCGTCGTTGTGGATCTGTACAAGATTATTTTGTTTTCGATCCAAAGAAACTAAAATTTCAAGTAACAACATACATGCAATAAATCAACATAAAAAAAAATTTTTTTAAACCTTCACAATCAATGGAAAAGTATTTCGTGTCGAACTCTGTTAACGCGTTGTACTACACTGATGACAACATCATTCCTTTCTTGGATAAATTTTGAAGAAATTAGGCACACGTGCAAATCATTTACAAGCGAAAATGTGAACATGCCAGACTACTCAAATAATAAATATACATAACCACAAAGGGGAAAAAAAAGACTTTCATTTTGAATTGAAATTTTCTAAAACTGACATGCATACTTGGTAAAGACAAAATGAAATTAAAAATCTATCAAAATACGCTGCAATAAATATTCATAAGAATGAATATTTAAAAGAAAACAAAACTGCTACAATTAAGCATACCTTCGAACGTATCGTCAGAATCGGCCATAAGTTCGTCATCCGAACAAATATTCAATATATGCACGAGCATTTCGGTCACTGAAATTAAGTTAATGTAATTTAAATCTCATTTAGTTTGTTAGAAATTTCATATTTCCATTCTACTTTCAATCAATGAAAAGTGTAAACATTAAATTATGAAGGAAAGGTAACTCTTTTAAAGAAATATTTAAAAAATGTGCAATGCATGGTTTTCTCATATCATGTGTTGTCCCTTGAAATATTTAAATACATTTACCAATTCGAACTAACCTTTTTCTCCTACAAAAGGAAGAGACCATGTAAACACGTCCATAAAATTAGGCAGCCAATATGGATGCGGTGAACAATTGAACTGTCGTATATTCATCACATTATTTTCGTACTTTAGTATCGCAGCTGCAGTTTTTTCTATTATTATTTGGTATAGAAATAAATTACAAATAAAATCTATATAATCATAAATATCTGTGAATCTGCAGACAAAAAATATTTTAAAGAATTATTGTTAAAAGAAAAGATGAACAAAAATGGAAAAATAACCTTTGTTGTTATATACATCAAGATAATTTGGAGCACTAAATATAGTTATTAGAGAAGGGAACCCGGTTGCTTGCGATTTTCGATACATTCGATACCTATAAAAGCAAAAGAATTTCTAAAAAATGAATAAGAAAAATGCACATCATACAATTTTAAATTTTTTTCAACGACTTTAATAATAATTCAGAAATATAACTGAATAACTATAAAATTGATGAAAAGCATACCCGGCATCTTGGGCTTCGTGAGCACGGATAATTGACAAGAGGTTATTATGCTGCAAGAAATCACAACATGCTGCATAGCTGCAAAACAAACATATAGTAGCAGTACATCGCTCTTTAAATTTTTATCTCTTTATTTTGGCAGCCCTAGCTATCCATGATGATAGCTAATAAACCAAAAAAAGTGCAAAAAAAATCTGAGTACTTTCGCTGACTTTCTGCTCTTAGGCAACTTTTTAGAATTGACAAATGCAACTTTTTAGAATAATTGACAAATGCTCCACAACTTTTACAATTTACAAATATATTTCAATATATTAATAGCTTATTTTCGTTTCTTCTTTATTCTTTCCATACACAAAAAGCAACAGTATTTGTTCTTTTTAAAACCTATGAAGAATTAACAAAGGCTCTCAAAAGTTAGTAAAAACCATATCAAATTGATAGTCACCGAAATTCTTAAACAAAACAAACCTATAAAAATACGAACATCCACGAACAGAATTATGTGAAAACTGCTCCGAATTCCTTTCACTGCCAAAATCTTCCAGTGGGTCAGACCACAGTAAGTCACACATGGGTCCAAAAGCTGGCGGTTCTTTGAATCGATCCAACTTAATAAAATTTAACTCAAATTATCATTAATTCCGTTTCTGAATTGATCAGTGTATCAATTCTAGCATAATAAAAAAACATAATTTCAATAAATAATAATTTTTATTTTTTGAATGAATTTATTTTTCAATGTTTTTATATGTTTATACCTTTTTAATGTCCTCTAAGGTATGAATCTCCGGAGAAAGGCCGCCGTGAACACAAAGAAACTGTTGATTCATAAGTGCTGCAAGAGGAAGAGCATCGAACGAATCCATACAAGCATCGTACACCTTTTCTGAGTATTTGATTCTGCCTGAAAAAAGTAATTTTTCTTCTGTTAGAAATTTCTGCTCATAACAACTAATATTTCCGAATTCAGGAGTAATGCTTTATGTAATTCAAATCCAAAAATACCATATGACTTACATTCCTGTTTGAAAGTAAAATATTCCGTAAGATGACGGCATTCGTGATTTCCACGAAGCAAAAACAACGTTGTAGGATAACAGATTTTAAGCGCCCACAAATACAACACGCATTCGATCGAAAAGTAACCCCGATCAACATAATCTCCCAAGAAAAGATATTTTGTCGATGCAGGCGATCCTCCTACCTAAATTATAAAGCACTGTAAACAACGTCAAACCAACGATTTTATTAAACCACAAATAATTTAAAATTTAAGTAAGCATAAATATACATAATAATCTATCTTCTTGTTAACAAATATTACAGAAAGAAATGACTTTCACATGTTCGATAATCCTGAAATTAAGTCTAGAAACTTGATGTATTTTGGAAATCTTGAGGCTAACTGATTTATAGATAGCCAATAAACCTAAACACATTTAAAATAAATCTTTAAGATTGTTTTAGTTGATCTAAAAATAATTAAAAATTGGAAAATAGGAAAATCGGATAATTTTGTTAAATATCTCAATAATATAACCATCACCATAATGAAATCTTCTTTTTAATTATGTTTCTAATTCACTTGTTAGACTTTTCTGCAGGGAATGCTATCAAGAACTAGCAAACCTCAAAAAGTTTCATTAAATCATAAAATTGCCCATGTATATCACCACATACAGTAACCGGTGCTTCGACATCAAGCATTGTTTTTTCTTGACGAAAAAGATTTGTGCATTCCGAAATTATTCGTAATGCAACCTGAACAATGTAATGACAACAGAGATTTTATGATGAACTTTGAAATTGGTATCCAATATTGCTTTAACTGTTTGGAATGGATTTAGAAAAATCCTAGAGCTCAAATTAATGAAAATATGAAATGACTTACCTCTTCCTGGATGCGACCTTCCTTCGTAAAATGCTCCTTTAAAATATCGGAACGTGGTTTTGATGTCCGCCTATCATAAACATCCTCCATACTCAATTTTTGCTAATTGGGAATTGGACGCCTGAAAAGTAACAGCATGCCGTATTCCGAAGAATGAAATTTCATGTGATGAAATATCAATAAATTTTTAATGAAATAAGCATTTCTGTATATTTAATTTTAAAAATATTCAGAAAATAACAATTTAGCAAAAGCTCATTAATAAGAAATAAATAAAAAATTAAAATTTGTAAGAAAATAGAGTATAAATTAAAAAAAAAAAAACTAAGATTTCTATTCTTTTACCATTGGGTAATACTGTATCCCGATAAATTTCTTAATTCTCATATAATACTGTATTCTAATAAATTTCTTAATTGTCATTCGAAATATTAGAATTGATTTACTGAGGCACAAAAAAAAAAAATCACAACATACTTTTAATGGCTCGCTCCATAGTAGCCCTATTCGACGCCTTAGTACTGTTAGCGCTGACAATAGTAGCGCTATCGGCGCCAGCTGAAGTTGTTGCCATTTATGTATAGCAAAAGGCACAACCTTTAATGCGTGCTTATTAGACACGCATTTAGCGTAGCGTAAGTTTTAATTAATTGATACTATGATTTTGTTGAAGCGTGAACAATTCTTTTCCAATACATCCAATCTATAACGAATGCCTTCTTTCTACTGTTACGTCAAGAAAAAACTGAAAGTGAATTAAATTCTCGAGTTTTTAAAATTTTCGAAATAGTTTTTCACATAAAAATCGATACGTACACATAATATTCAACAACTGATAAAAAATGAAAACGAAGAACAATAACATCAATGATTTTCTTTTTATATCATTCATCTAAAGGATGATTTTTAAAGGTCATTTTAGAAGCATATAATTGCCATATAGTTTCTAAATTTCCAATTCAAAACATCTGAAGTATGCGTATTGACGCGTTTAACCGTAATAATATTTTTAAATAGTAATAATATTTTTAAATAGTGTCATATTTTTATTTGGAACAAATAATGGAAATAATACCGTAAAAGTATTATTTCTACCCTATCCTTCTTCATGACTTATTTATTTTCCGTCATCTAAGAGATTCAAGCAAACTAATCATCAAAAAATCTGATGATCCAATTGATTGACTGTTGAATTATGGAAAGTTAGACAAGCTGATGATTAATAAAGTTTTGAAGGACCACTACCGGAAAAACAGTTACATTGCTTGACAGTAAGGTAATTTGAAAATAAAGTAACCTAGTATTTAAAGTTATAATTGTGATCGATTTTAAGACTACAACTTCAAAATCTCATAAAACTTCTGAATATGTCCGCTTGAAATTCTCGCATCACAAGGTTTCGCAACTCAACCACAAACCTCTCATGGGCGCAACTACCAGAAAATTGGTCGCAAATTTACTGACACATTTCATTAATTAAATTGGTGCTACATCGTTTGTGACCTTTAGTTGGAAGGTTAAGCTTATTTTTTACAGTCATTTAGATAATCCATGAAAACTTCAAAATAATTTTTATAAGTTATGTTAGGAGAGTCTACAAAAGCTAAATTAAGCCCATCTTTTTAAACATCATTTCTTTTTCAACTTCTAGAAGACTGATATAATCCATGAACTTTTCAAAGTTTGACTAGCTAGCTGATTGTTAAGTGATTACGAAGGATAGCTTAATGAATCGGATAGATAAATATCCTAACCCTTCCTCATCTTCAGCATCTCTTCATTACCAATATTACGTCTCCTTAAGTGCCAAAATGATTTGCGATCCATTTCGGGAAAAAAAAAAAAACTTTTCTTCTTATTACGAATCAATAAAGATGAGGATATGTGTACGAGTGAGTAACAGCGTACGTTAATATATGTGAATAGACGTGAAATAACCCGTGTGTGGGTGGATGAATCGATGCATTCAACTGGATAGATGTGTGTGGAAGTTATTTAAATATGAATTGCAAATGGATTAATAAGGATGTGGATGTTTACAGGGTGAAGATCGAATAAATAGAGAAGCATAATTTTTCATCCATTTAAACAAACGATGATCAATTTTTGTAGGACAATCTGCCATTCATTCTTGTCACCCGTCACTCTTTTCTGCATCTCTGCAACCTCCTCCATTCATATATGTTATCCATGTTATTTTAATGCATGCATGCATGCATACATTTATTTGCACTATGATCTATTTTTTTGCAGTTGATAATCTTTGACATTTTTCTAAATTTGTTACACTACACATATTAGCAAATACTAAAAATATCACCATAAATTTATGAAGTCAATAGTACTTGGAGATTACCCTAATCTTATCCTGTCTAAAACTGTAGAATTTATGCTATTAATTTTTGGCTGCAATACGCATATTTCATATTGTAACTACAGTACTTTATGAATGAAAGATATTTTTAGACGAATATGATTAAATATGTTAGATATGAATTAATACAAATCTTCTGCATCGAAATAATTAGATTAATTGATAGAGCGATTAAATTAATCATAAACTAAAATTACTAGCAAAAAAAAAAAAAAGAAATGAAATTAACATTTTATCGATTCTTTGATACAATTAATAATGCTATTTAGGAATAATAATACGAAAGAATAATGAATGAAAATATGGCATAAAATATAATCAACGAAATGATATTAAAATTATCATTCATATAACTCTCGCAAACAGAAATTTTACAATTCGTTAGTTTCATATTTTGCATGGTATCTTCTCAAATTTTCTTTATATATATATATATATATATATTATATAATGAAAAAATGAAATAACTTAACAATATGTGGCAAGAAAAAAAAAAAAGATACCTCATTATCATTCTGTCTTTTTTGTTAATTAATGTCCAGTTTGAAAAAAAAAAAACAAAAAAAAAAAGAAATGAAGTACTTTCGGGATAGAATTTCGTTTGAATTTCTTGTTCATATCCATAACAAAGCTATTTTTTTTTTTTTTTTTTTGTTATACAAAATTAGTGATGAGAAAAAAAAAAAGTAATAGTTTTTATTTTTCTTCTCATGTAATTCAAAGATCGAATGAATTAATGATTGAAAGAATAGCGTAATCAAATTTGCGAAAAAAGTATTGATAAGTTGATGACTGACTGACATATGTAAATATGTTATCATATTAGTACCAATAGTGTAAGCAAAATTCAACATTTCATATATTTAAGATATAAGCGAAATATATGCATGGAACTATACTATTAAATAGAAAAAGAAAAAAAAATTTTTTTCTTTTCTTTATAATCAAATTTGATATTTTAATAATATTCTATTGTTTGTTTACATGTGAAATAAATGAAAATATTCTATCGAATTTAAGTTAATTTTTGAAAATTTTTCGCATAAATTTGACAAATATATGTTGTAAGATGATTGTATGTTATGTTTTGATTCATACAATTATTTCTTTTCTTTTTACAATTTTATACTAAAATTAAAATCTCGAAAGAAAGAAAAAAAAAAAAAAAAAAACAAAACATAGCATAATATATTCGAGGCAGTAAAATAAAACTTTCCGCCTTATCTCTAATAGGATTTTGATTTGCAAAATTTGCTTCAATCAACGAATAAACAAAATTCTTGATGATTGCTAGAGAAGTCTAGAAGAATTGTGAATCGTAAAATTTCGGAAATTATTGATTACTCTTTCTTAAAATATCCTATTCATATTACGGTATTAATTTATTTAACTTTTTTTTTTTTTTAATCTATGCCTTATAACTATGATTTTTTTTAAGGTAAGAAAAAAATTAGAAATTTTAAAATTTCAAGCAAAAAAAAATTTTCAAAATATTATCCTTAATTTTGGCAATTTATCAAAACTACCTATTAGTTTTTTTTTTTTTTCTCGAAATTGTTACAAAAATTAATAACTTCAATCGAATTCAGCTAAACTTATAAGCTCTCAATGATAGGCCAATTGCACGCTGAAGTGGTTTATGATGTTGGCCGTTAAAACTGTCATTTTTTTTTTTTTTTTTCACCTACTACTTTTGCTGTCCCATAGCAATAATCAATTATCTCAAAAAAAAAAGAGAGGGGGAGAGAGAAAGAGAGAGAGAGAGAGAGAAAAAAAAGCAAAAAATTCAATTTAATTCATAACAAAGGTATTAATTTTTAAGTAGTTTGAAGTAAATAAAAGTTGATTCAGACGTATTAATATCCATTATTCACTCACTACTATACGACAATATGCTAAATTGAATTAATTTGAATGCTTTATATTTGATTAAAATGAAATCTTAGAAAAATAAAGCATTTTTTTTTTCTCCCTCTCTCTCTCTCTCTCTCTCCTTTTTTTCTTTTTCCGGTGAATCAAAGCAAACAAATAAATCAAATCACTAATAGCTTTTATCAAATCAATAATATGAATTGGTATAGAATAATTTAGCCATCACTTATTGTCAACATTTTTTTGATGACAGAAATGATTCATTGGTTTATTTATCATCAAATATGCAAATGATTAAGTGAGATGTAAGTTTGTGATTAGTGATGAGAGGTGAGGAGGGATAACATAAAAAAAAAAAAAAAAGTTGCACTATATTTGTCCTATCATAACTGATCTTACCGAAATTTTTAATGGATTATAATAAACGACCAAAATATGAATTGTCAAAAAATTGAAACCTTTGATGCGGAAAAACAAAATATGAAATGTAATAATCCGGAAATTAGAAAAATTTTTTTGCTGCTAAAAATGCTATAAAAATAAATTAAAAATAAATGAGCCAATATAGGTAAAAGTAGTTTTGAAAAAAAAAAAAAAAAAAAAAAAGGTATAAGGTGTTGAAGAGCATTTAGTTTGCTCTCCTTTAAAACTGCTATATGTATAACTTCAAAATGATCGAAACAGATGTTTTGAGGGCAATAAAAGTTCCAAAATGCCCTATCAGCTAACAACGAAAAATTTTTACATCCATTCCCTAACTTACTTTCTTTTTTTTCTTTCAAAAAAAAAACTATGAGATTTCAATTTAAAAAAAAAAAAAAAAAAACGAACGAACGTAAGAAAAAATTAAAAAAAAAAATTTCAAAATACACATCATTATGAAAGTATATACGCATTTTATTCATTTTTCCTCGAAAAAAAAAATGATTTTATCATTAAAAATATTGATAATAAGAGATGATAAATTATTCCGTTAAATTTTCATGTTATTGATTTGATTGATAATGAATTATTATTCCATTAAATTTTCATATTATTGATTTGATTAAACTATCGATGATTGTTTGCTTTGATTTTTAACACATTTTATTCATTTATATAAATATTTAAGGTTTCTTTTTTTCCTCGAAAAAAAAAAATAATTTTATCATTAAAAATATTGATAATAAGAGATGATAAATTATTCTATTAAATTTTTATGTTATTGATTTGATTAAAGTATCGATGATTGTTTGCTTTAATTTCTACATATTTTATTCATTCATATATATATATATATTTAAGGTTTCTTTTTTTCTCAAAAAAAAGTAATTTTATCATTAAAAATATTGATAATAAGAGATGATGAATTATTCCATTAAATTTTCATGTTATTGATCTGATTGATAATGAATTATTCCATTAAATTTTCATGTTATTGATCTGATTGATAATGAATTATTCCATTAAATTTTCATATTATTGATTTGATTGATAATGAATTATTCCATTAAATTTTCATATTATTGATTTGATTGATGATAATTATTCTATCAAATTTTTATATTATTGATTTGATTAAACTATCGATGATTGTTTGCTTTAATTTCTTCAAAAAATACTATCTTATTTCATTTTTTTTTTTTTTTTTTTTTTTTTTTGCAACACATGTTTATATATAGAAAATTTAGGATGGATGATGTTCTTCGGAAATTTCTCAAATTTCATAAAACTGAAATAAAATAAGAAAAGGGAAAAATTATCATATGCCTTATAGAGTAAATATATGTAACTAAATGATAGAGATATTTAGAAAAGATCCTCTTTAAAAATACTTGAATATAAATTTGAATGCAATGTAACAGATAAAAACAAATCCTTTGGAAGTATTTTTGTTGAATTAAGTTAAAAAAAAAAAAAAAAAAAAAAAAATACATATTTCTTCTATTCGTTTCAATCGTTTGCTAGAAAGAAGATAAAATTGATCATTTTCCTAAAACACTAAATTATTCATATAAAGAATGAAAATGTGGATAAAGTTATTGTTAATTACATCATATTTTAAATTCTTCTCTCTCTCTCTCTCTCCCTGTCTCTCTCTCTCTCTCTGTCCCTCTCTCTCTTTCAGAATGTTTTTTTTTTTTTTTTTCGTTTTTAAGTGATATTTCCAATTCATATAAAGGAAGGAAAAAAAAAAAAGTTTTTCCTTCTTGAAGGGACTTTTTTTCTTATCAATCATTTTATTTGATAATTATAAGCCATAAATGAAATAGACATAAAACATCACAGAAGCCAAAAAAAAAAAAAAATAAATAAATAAAAAATCGCTATTTCATAGCCGATAAAGAGCGATGCAAAAACAAATATATATTATCGTATATATATATATATATATTTTTATGTATTTGAAAAAATTGAAGTTTGAAATTTGAAACAATGACAATGTACATAGGAAAGTGTTAAAAAAAAATTATCAAATAGATTAAAATTATCATAAAATGATTGATAAATGAAATATACATATATTAAATTATCTAATGAAAAAAAAAAAAATTTCCCAAAATGGTTCCATGTGTATATTACATTTCCATTTGAATGATTATTTAATATCATCTCAAATATTTACATGATTTTTTTTTTTTCATTTTTCAATTTAATATTATTCGATTATTAATTTCCATACAAAATATGTGCATGCATCGTTTCATTTCATTTTATGCTTCAATAGATAAAAAGAAACATTTTCAGTTTATTAAAAAAAAATAATAAAAAATTAGACATTTCGTAAAATATTTTACGAAATGTCATTCTCGAATTTAAACATCAAAATTTCATATTTCTCGACATGAACGAAAATGTAATAAAGCTACGGAGCAAAAAAAAAAAAAAAAAAAAAAAAAATTGATGCATCTTTTCCTAATGATAGCTTCACTTTTTTTTTTTTTTGAAATTTGAAAATCGAAATGAAATAGGTAATCTAAAAATCGAAATATAAAGGTTAGGAAAAAAAAAAGGTGAAAATTAAAACGAGAAAGTTTGAAAGAATGAAAGAGTGAGAGAGAAAATGAAAGATAAGATTGAAGCAATTTGTGTACAAAAGAAAATTATTAAAAAAAAAAAAAAAATAAAAAAAGGACACACTTCTGAATTTTCAACATTTATTCAATGTTAAAAAAAAGAGTAAATAATAGAAAGAGGAAGAAGAGGAGTGAGAGAGAGACAGAGACAGAGGGAAAAAAAAAGAAACATGAAAGGGAAAAAGAAAAAAAACACGGAGAAATAGATAAGGACAAATTCTTGCAAAGAAAAGTAATGAAATGTGTAAATATATGGTTTAAACGCGGGAAGGCGGGGAAAGCGGGATGATAGATTGGGAAAGAAATTTTTCCCATCTTCTATAAGTTTACTATTAAAAACCTGAGCTTTGAAGCTTTTATCAATTTAGTTTGTGCATTTTTGCCTGTCAACTGTCACCAAATGGCCCTAAAAACCCTCATCTCTTCATCTAACTCTTTCCTTCTCTCTCTTTCATTCTTTCTTTCCTTCTTTATTTCTCTCTCTCTCTCTCTTTCGCCTTTGATATATTTTCTCGAATATATTTACCAAAAAATTGCACATTTTTCATTGTTCATTCCAGGTTTTTCAATTAATTAGCATACAAAAGAAAATAGCTTCCTCCAAAAAAAAAAAAAAAAAAAGACTAAAATAATGCTTTTTTGTTTTTTTTTTTTATTAAGTCAGTTAAATTATCGATTTTGCCTCCAAATGCGACTTTGAAAAACAAAAGTGTCGCGCATGATGGATGCGCGCTGCGACATGCAAAAGCAATTCGAGAATGAGGTAGTGAAAATAGGATAAAGCTGAAATAGGAAAAGCGCACAACGGTGTATATTTTTCATGACTATTAAAAGACTATATTCATATATATTAATTTCTTTTTTTTTTTTTTTTTTTTAACGATAGTATATTTAACTATTTTAATAATATCGAGAAAAACAATCAGAAAGTTTATGCATTCGAGACATTTAAATAATTCTTTTTTTTTTTTTTTCATTCTATGAATATTTATGGCATTTGTAAATTTGAAATTGAAGGAAAAAAAAAAGAAAGAAAGAAAGAAAGCTCTTTATATTATAATATTAAAATTATAACTAATTTCTTTAAATTTTAAATGACAAAATTACAATAATCACTAAAGGATAATCGAATAAAAAAAAAAAAGAAAAAAGAAAAACATAAAAATTAATTAGATCTTTGGTAAAAAAGAAAAAAAAAAAAGCTTTATTCAACACTAGCACCTCCATTACATTCATTTTTTTTTCTTTCATTTCATATATAAATTTAGTATTTTAATTTTACTTATTTATTCTTACGAAAAAAAAAAAAAAAAGTTGGATCGAGATTGTTTCAATTTGGAAAAGTTGCATTAATGTTTATCAATCTAAATATTTTTTTATCATCGTATTCTTGGTATATTCTGATTGTATTTTTTGAATTTTAAAACTTGCAAATTGTAAGTAAACGATTGAAAATGATATGATAATGGAAAAAAAAGTTTAAAGAGGAGCGATCTCGAGAAAGAAATGGATGGAGCGAAATGAAGAGAAGCGAAATAAATGGAAATGTGGTGATGATTTCGTTGACAGCAAAAACATTTATCAAAAATTCATCCAACTTAACGAATTCTATCAAATATCAATGATAGCTATAGTTTAAATTCAAAAATCTCTCTTCATACATTATCAAAATGTCTTTTAACATTTCATCTATCTTTCAATGAAATCTTAATCATTGATAAGAGAAAAGATAATTTAAATTGATAGTATATCATTTATTTTTAAAATAAGGCTTAATTTTTGGTAGGAAAAGATTGCCTAAATTGATAATGCATTTGGCAAAACGATTATCATGATAAGAAATATTCAATTTTGATTCCATTCCATTATATATGGTATGTTTGATGCTGATTCTTATCCAACTAATATGAGAGATTCTATTAGCTCTATTCCTCAAATGGATTTTAATTTTTTCTTTTTTTTTTTATTCATTCTTATCTCAAGAGAAGTCATTTTATTCCTTTCATTAGAAATTCCTTTTTTTTTTTTGCATAAATCCTCGGATAAACAACAATCAAAACGATATGCTCCTAAAATTTTCTAGCTCCTTGCTATTACCCAATACTAATTATCACCGATAAATCTTCTCGGTATTTTCCAATTAAGCCAGAAATATAAACAAAAAGGAAAAGAAAAGAAACGAAAAAAAAATATCTGATAATATGATAACAAGATAATACGGTATAAATACTAAAATTCGACGTTATACTTTCAAAAAAAAAAAAAAAAAGAAATGCAAAAATTGCTTTTTATTTCTCAACGATTTATTTCATACTAATAGATAGAGCTAAAATTTTCGAGTACTTCACATATTAGAAAGTTTTTTCAAAAAAAAAAACAAAAAAGAAAGATTTAAAAATAAAAAAAAGATAACAGTATAATACCTTTTTCTTTAAAATAAAATTTAAATTTATTTAAATTTGAAATGAAACTAAAAAGCAACAGAATGGATGTTAATGTAATATGCAAAAAGTACTGTTAAAAGCAAAAGAAGAAGGGGGGAGATGATAAAAAAAAATGGTTGCAAATGATAAACATCATTTTAACTTGTTAGTTAAAATGAGTAATATATATCATCAAATATTTAAAGTACATTTCGGCAATAAGCCAAAATACGTTCAACTAACATTCACTCGAAATTATCAACACATCTTGACGATTATCATTGAATAATCCAACTTCATGATAAAAGAAAGGAGAAAATGGATAAATGTAAATAAGCTTTATAAATGTTGATTTAATTATGGAAACAAATATATATATATATTCATTATTGTTCCATATTTGAATAACAACGATATAAATTGAATAATGCAAGATTAATTTCTAAAATGATTTCTGATAATATCTTTGAATGCATATCAGCTAAACAAATTTCATGCAAAATTTCTCATGCTATCTTTAATTGGATCATATTTTGAACTAATATTAGTATAAACTGATTTTTATTTTAATAATTAAATTAACAGAAATATTTACTTTGATTCATTTTTATCATATCAGTTATTAAAAGGCATAGAAATTCAAAAATATTTATAGGAATAAGTAAAATAGTAGAATTGAATTCTCGTACTATTTAGTTGGAATTTTCCATTATTCTCATGATGAAAATAGTACTTTTCATTTTAGGTATGCTAATTGTTTTTAACTTTACTTTTTTTTTCAGACCACAATGATAATATTATCATTTCATTTCTCAACTATCACTAAATGGAATTATCAAACAATTGGAAAATTTTCAAGAAATAATTTCCATAAAATAAGATAATAGCTGTGAAAAGCTTTTAATAAGAAACAATAACCGCTAATAATCGATACCTAAAGCAGCACACCTTATCAATGCACACTTTCGCACTATCTTCCATAAATTAATCGATAATAAGGTGAAATTCCATCCTTTACATATTTGGCAAGCCAAAATATATTAGAATATGACGAAGCATTCTCGAGATTTCATGATGACCAATAAAGCTTATCTCAAAATGAAATGACTATTCGAAACGTTGATCAAAATCATTGACCTTAATATCAGCTAAAATATCCAATAGTCCAATTTAATCATATCTGATCTAATTTTATGTAAAGCTGATCCAATCCAGGCTTATTCTAATCTTATCTACTCTCTCTGCTACATTTAATCGAAAACAGACTGATATATCAAATATTTAATAACAACTCTATTCTCCTAAACCCTTTCTAAATTTCACTAAAATGAATGAAGCCAATAACAAACTATATAAAGAGCAAAAAAAAAAAAAAATTTTTTTTTTCTTGGCTGAAAATAAATAAATAGGCATTCGTTGATGAAATGAGCAGCAATTTTCACTATTTTTCAGTCTAATAATACTGATCCTAGCTATAATAACAACATAATTGCAATATATAATAGCGATGATAAAGCTAAAGTAGGAAAAAATGAGATGATATGATAAGCTAGAATTTATCATAAAAAAAAAGAAAACACTAGAAAATATTCTCTACTATTGTGATAAAATTTTTCTTAAAAATAAAAATAATATTTTTAAATAGTCCTATAAAATTACGCATATGTATATATATTAATATTTTTATTGTATAAGGTTAAAGTTGAAAGGTTAAAATATTGAGAAAATAGTAGTACATTGTAGATATATGGTCAAATTTTTTGATAAAAAAAAAAAGAAATAACCAATGGCTATATATTTTTTTTTTAGGCATTAGCATTTTGATGCTTTTCTCGACGAATATTTAAATTTGAATGAAAAAAAAAAAAAAAAAGACTCATTCATTCATCCTAGCACTACCATCAACTATCATATCACTACACCAAACAGCCTCATCAATGACATCTGACATAGTTCCTCACTCTATTTTTTTTTTTTTTTTTTTTTTTTTTTGCTAATAATCACTCTTGCCAATCTTCTCGATAGCTAAACAAATGGATTCTTGGAGTTTTTCAAAAATCCAAAATCGTTTGGGCACATACAGAATGATAAGATAAGATAAGATTACAGCACACAACTCTTCTAAACTACTATTTTCTAAGCTTATGATTTAGCTATGATGAAAGAAAAAAAACGATTAAAGTTAAATCATCGATTACCGTAAACGTACGATTATTGTTAATTGAAGTTAGCAAATCAATGCTTTCGTCTTTTCTTTTTTCTCATTTTTTTTTCTAAGGACAAAAAACACACACACACATACACACACACACACACACACACACATACACACATACACATACATACGTTTTTGCCTGAATAATATTATCGATAATTTTGTTGGTTTAGATGAGATAATAAGAGAAGAATTTGATAAGCTTTTTTTTTTGCCATATATTCTTGGCCAATATGCAGCAAATAAGCAGGCAAACAAAATAGTCGCTAAATAGGCAGCCAAAAGAAGAAGAAGAAGCCAAGTGAATAATTGCTATTTCTTGTCACAAACTATTCATTTCAAATATTGTTACCATATTTTCAACAAGAATATCAATTAATATTATCATTTCATAATTCTTCCATCAATATACATTCAACAGTAATAGTATTAGCAATAATAATAGTAATAATGATAATGATAATGATAATGATAATGATAATGTCAATAACAATAATAATTGACAAAAACTTTTGTTGCTGCAATATGAAATGTTATTGTCATTGCTGTTGTTATTGTTATTGTTGTTGTTGTTGTTGTTGTTGTTGCTGTTGTTGTTGTTGTTTGTTGTTGTTATCATTATTGTTAATAATACTTGACTATGATTACTTATCATTAATTTTCTATTCCACTTTTGAACTAACTAAATCATAGCTAATCAATAAATGATCTTTCTGCTAATCATTATAGTATATAAGCTAACATTATTAGTAAAACTTAGTAATATACATGTTGACATAACAATTAATAGTAATGAGAAAAGCAAGCACAAGAAGCATGCAGCGCATGCAAAAAGCAAGAAATATGAATGTCATGGGGAGTATAGCTTGCTTGCTTGCTTGCTTGCTTACTTGGCTGCACGCGCTCGATGATGTGCTACTTGCTACTTGCTGCTGCTACTTGCTATTTGCTACTGCTATTGCAACTCGCACTGGCATGCTTAGGCATACAAACAAAATAACTTTTATTCATCATGCCGCATTGGCCGTTTAATATCTATTTCCAAACTCTCGATTAGTTAACTAACTGATGGATAAATTACTGCATTTCAAGCTCATTCTGCTTGACTAGTTCAGGTATGCCTTATATGAACGTGTATGTGTATGTATATGTATATATATATGTAGGTATGTAGGTATGCGTGTATGTGTGCGTGTATGTACGTGTATGTGTAAGCAATTTAGTGTTAAAGTATTCAATTACCTAAAAATTATTACGTTTACGGAATCACATTCAATATCGCCATTTTACAAAGCACGTTTATGTTGACGTTCGGAATGGAACTTTTTCATTGACGACAAAAGCGCTTCTTCCCCATGTGGATAATAAAGCAAACTTTTTCATTGACGACAAAAGCGCTTCTTCCCCATGTGGATAATAAAGCAAACTTTTTCATTGACGACAAAAGCGCTTCTTCCCATGTGGATAATAAAGCAAACTTTTTCATTGACGACAAAAGCGCTTCTTCCCATGTGGATAATAAAGCAAACTTTTTCATTGACGACAAAAGCGCTTCTTCCCCATGTGGATAATAAAGCAAACTTTTTCATTGACGACAAAAGCGCTTCTTCCATGCGGATAACAGAGCAAACTTTTTCATTGGCGACAAAAGCGCTTCACTTACATCGCTCCATCTGTGCCTTTCGTTTTTCATTTTCAAAATGAAAAGAAAAAAAAAAAATGGATAATTGACAAAAGACAAAAGGACAAAATACTAGAAAAAGCTAAAGAATTTAATTAATTATAATTAACAGATGTGATAGCACGCATAGCATAATGAATTTTAATAAAAAAAAATTGAAAAGAAAATTAAGGCTTAATCTTACACTGATATCTACTCCGGCATAAATTAAGGCCTGATCTTATGCTAATATATACTTCGGCATAAATTAAGGCTTAATAATTCTATACTATTCTATACTCCAAAAATGTTTACTTCAATTTCGCCTGCAAAATGGTAAACGTAAAAATTGGCAATAACATCAATAATGCAATAATGCAATAATAATAATAATAATAATAATAATAATAATAATAATAATAATAATAAAATAATAATAATAATAATAATAGATTAATAATAATAATAATGATAACGATAATGGTAGTAATAATAATAATGATAATAGTAAAATAATATAATAACAATAATAATAACAATAATAATAATAAATGATAATGATAGTAATAATAATAATAATGATAATGAATAATAATAATAATAATGGATATGTTTCACGCAAATTATCACAAAAAGCGCAAGGGTAGTGAAAGTGAAAAAAAAAAGCGGAAAAACAAATTTTGAAGATTGCAACAGAAAATACGTTTTTTGAAACCATATTTTCCATAAAATAATTGGTTTTTTTTTTTCTTTTTCTCGACATTTATTATCTTTTATATTTCAATAGTTTTTTATTTATTATTTTTTTTTTTTAAAATGCTTTTGTGATAATGAAATTTATAAATTGTGTAATTATATTACTCTTATCATGAAAGGGCAATATTTGCTCTCTTTTTTTTTTTTGCATTTCAATAATTTTAATTTGCTTTTGTTAATTTAATAGATGATTGAAAGACAGGCCATATAAATAAAACACGGTACAAGATCAAATCTGATAGTTTTGAAAGGCTAATTTTTCATGCTCTGTGTTTTTGTTATTAGCTTTTTTTTTTTTTTTTTTTTGTTTAAGCTTATTTTTGTTGAAATCTTTTTTTAAAAAATGAAAATTTGAGATTTAGATTTTCTCTGGATATATTTTTAATTATTTGCTAAAATTGATACTGTATTTATTAAATGTTCGTTTAAAATATTTTTGTACAACTTTTTGTTTTTTTTTAAATGAAACTTTTGATGCTGGAAAAATATGAGAATCCAAATGATGATGATAACAAATAATGAAATGAATAATCGGATAACTTGCTTTTTTCACTCGTCACATTTCTAGATTTAAATGGAACATCAATTTTTGTTTTAATAAAAGATAAAAGGCATTTGAAATGGATTTATCACATTTGCGACACATACAAATCAAACTTTTGAATCATTGATAAGCAAAACATTTCATTTCATCTAATTTAGATGAAGCAAAAATGGGAATGATGATGAAATGGATGAAAATTTTGAGAACTTCTGACAATTCACATTCTTCAACGATTAAATGATACCAATGATAAGATTATGATAGTATTTACTTTTTCTCAATTAATATCTTCAGTTCGCTTAATTCTTCCGTCGCAAAAAATTAATTCATCAAAAAAAAAGACACAGAATAATTTGGCATTATTGATTAATTAAAGAGAAGTTCTATGATAAGATAAATTTGATTCATGATAGCAGTCATTTCACTGGTAAAACTAATCTGATCCGTAAATTTATATACTTGATAAATTTGGCAATCTAAATGTATAAATGAGCTATAAAAATTTTTGAAGAAAACATTTGTTGCATATTAATATCATAAAATTCCCCATTCATATATAATTATATAATTTATTTTTTCATTAATAAATGAGGTGAAAATATTTCTTTACAAAGTTTTGAAAACTTTCAGAATTTGCTAAATGATCAAAAGGTTTGGATAATTTTGGATTTCGATAATATATTGGGAATTATTTATTCTTAAAATAAATTTCGAATGTAGATAGAAAATTCAAATAAGATAGTGAGAAAAAAATTATGATATGATCGCTTATCAACATGTCATATCTGTCTATTACGATAACTTCATCTTGAATATAAGTGTGTGGAAATATTATTATTGTAATAAGAAACATTTTGGAGATAATTGGCAAAAGATGAAACTTTAATTTTCATAAAAGTAATAAAAGCTGCATCAGAAACCTTCAATACAAGATTATCAAAGTTAATTATGCTTCATTAGGCTTTCTCGTCGAGAATGAACGAACTATTAAGCTATTTGATGGACTTAAAAAAAAAAACTTTTTTTTTTGTCGAAATGTTACTAAAACAAAATAAGATTTTCGAAATATTACTAAAATAAAATAAGATAAGATATAATAGAGATCTGAAAAAGCAATATAATGCTAATTTTTCAAATTTGAAAGAAAATATCATACCAATTCGGGAATGTCGTTTAATCCATAAGAAAATAAAATGGCGTGTAATTGAAATTTTCAAAATGAGATATTTTATGTGGAAAAAAGAAAAGCATATATTTTTTTATCCTTAATATTCAAATTCTGCAACAATAATAATAATAGCAATAATAATAATAATAATAATAATAATAATAATAATAATAATAATAATAATAATAATAATAATAATAATAATAATAATAATAGTAATAATATAATAATAATAATAATAATAATAATAATAATAGTAATAATAATAATATTGGATTAATTAGTTATATGCAAATGAATAGCTTATTTTGCATTTATAATTTTAAAGCTTCGTTTTTGCTAAAAATTTGAAAAAAAATATTCTTGCATAAAACTAAAAATTTACCAAATTTAAATGCTTAAATTTATTAGCTTCTTTCACAGCTTCTTTTTTCTTTTTTTTAAAGCCATTTTCATCTTAAAATTTTTTTTTTTCCTACTTCTTTCACACCATCCTTCATTTTATCATCTATTTTCACCAACTTTTCAAATTTATTCTTTGCCAAATCTATTCGTTTATTTTTATATTCTAAATTTTCTAATATTTAATGCTTGGCTATTAATGTATTTTGAAAGTGTTGAATAATTTCGATCATAATTTAATGAAAATATCTTCTATGAAATTGAAACTAATGTTGCAAAACAGAAATTTGCTTCTCAAAATTTTAATTCATTTTTAATTATAATTTCTAATTTCGTTTTCTTATTTTTTTTTTTTTTTTTTTTTTGCAAGAAAATTTACATAAATCAATTTTATACAAGATAAGTAATTTTGGATTTGATTTTAAATTGTAACCTTGACATATGATAATTTAAAATGTGAAATCTGGAAAAAAAGAAAATGAAAAACTTCGTACTGCATAACATATGGCGTGTATATATATATATATATTTCGCACAATCTCAATAGATTGATATTTCAAATGTTGGAATAATGATAAACGAACGATTTAACTGAAATCAAATGGATGATAGAGATAGTGAAGCAAAATTTTGATCGTACATTTAGATAAAATTTATCACGAAAAAAAAAAGAGAGCTTATTGCTTAACAGTAATAATATCAAATTGATTAGCTACTTTTACAGATTGATTATTTCATCTTTTTTTTTTTTGTTTTAAATTTATTTTATCATCATTAATATCATTTTTATCATTAATTTATTAACTTACCCTTTTTTTTTACATACCTATTTACTTTTGTTTTGCATTGTTTCAAAAAATATTGAAAGCGACGAATTTGCATAAAATGTCAATAATTTGAAAAATTAATATGAAATAGAATGAAGGTGAAATTTTGCTGAAAAAAATATCTTTAGCAATGATTTTACGGTGATAAATTTGATAAATTTAAAAGTTATTTTGTTTCTTTGAACCCAATGATACTAAACTTTCATCCTTTGCTTCCTATTTTCGTTTCATTCATAATTCACATGGGGGCATTTTATCATACGAGAAGACATATCTTGAAATCAAACCTTAACTATCAGCCGATTCTGTATGTCTTTTTTTTTTCCTTTTTTTTTTTTTTTTTCACTCCTTCCTTTCTACATCAAAGTTTGAGAGAATTTCCATAGATCAATCATTTTAGCATGAACTTTGAGAGTTTCTTCTCATAATTTGCTAATCAAAATATTTGATTCATTTGATTAAAAATTTTCTTTTTCTCTCATCTATCAACTAAAAATGTTATTATTATTATTATTTTTTTTAAATAATAATTTACAAAAAAAAAAAAGCAAACTATTGCCAAGAAAAAAAAAACCAAAAATCAAAAATTGAAAAGGAAGGATTATGAATTGAGGAAAATGTTGAGGGAAAAAAGAACAAAAAAAAAAAAAAATGAAGGAAAAAAATTGTGAAAAGATAAAGAAGTAAATAATACGGTTTTTGGTGAAAAATGGATGAAATGACTGACTATCTTTTTTATTTTTATAAACACTTTTTCCATGCTGCTTAGGACATTTTCGGGACAATTTCGTTTTGTTTAATGAGAAGTTCATTTCCGCCTTATAAGTTGTGAAAAATAGCAGATGAAGAAAGGAGGGAAGAGAGAGAGAAGTTGAAGGGAGAAGACGGGAAATCTCGAGAAAAAGCACTTGGTCTTAATATTTTGTAGTGAACTTTTTGAAGTGATAAAGGAGGAGGAGGCGGAGGAGGAGGAGGAGGAGGAGTGGGAAAGGCTCAAATAATCATTATATTGATTAATGAAAAAAAAAAAAAAACTATTTTCCACCACTTCTACCTCCTCCCCCTCAATTTTACTACCTCCTCCGCATCTTTCCTTTCTGAAATTTCAAAGCTCATTTCGCATTAACATACCACGTAAAAAAAAAAGAAAAAAAAAATTTACTATATCAGTTGAAGCCAATCAGAATTGGATTTCATTTTAGCCTATCACTTATTCGTCCAGTTTACCAATCTCATTTTCTTTTTTTTTTTTTTTTTTAAGCTTTCAATAAAGCTAAAAAAAGAATATGATATAGCTGATTGACTTGAAAGATGAAATAAAGATTAGAAGGCGAAATAAAGAAGGGAAAGAGAAAGAGAGACAGAGAAGGAGGGAAAGAGAGAGAGAGAGGAAGAAATATTCTCTCTCTCTTTTTGCTAAATCTAACAAAATTTTTTTTTTCCAGAAGTTATTTGCGTTCATAAATTTTATTGTATCGAGAATATAAATTTTGCAGCAAATAGTAGGAGCAATATTTATTTCAATTTTTTTTTTTTTTTTTCTATATTCTCTATATCATTGAAAAAATTTTTTTTATTTGCATATTGAATTGACGATAAAATTATCATATAAATTTGAAATTTTCTGAATTGAATTCACTAAACCTATTCACAATTAATGAAATATCGAAATAATTGTTGAAGAGTGAAATAATTTCTTAAAAGTATGAAATTACCGCTTATAGTTAAATATGAATAATACATGCTGCATGCACAATATATCAAAAAAAAATTTTTTTTCATTAATAATCTAACAAATGTTCATTAATTTGAAAAGTTAGGTAAATTTTGAATTTTCTGAATCATACGGAAAATATGGAAAAGAATGAATTTACAATTTATTAAAATTCATACGGGAATATTTAGATGAAAATGAAATTATATCAATTCTCATTTGTTTGCTTAAATTTTTTATAAGTAGCATAGAGATGAGAATGAAAAGAATTATTTGTTATTGGTATATATTTATAATACTAAAATAGGAAAAGAAGTTTCCGTTTTTTTTTTTTTTTTTTTTTTCATGGAAAATATTAAAATTAGCGGAAAATAGAAAGTTAAACGATAATAGTATGATAGATAATTGGATAGAAAATAATTTATTGTATCGTAGAAATTTTAATAGAAATAAATCGTATACGAAAATTCCCAACAAAAAAGAAAAAAAAAAGACTTATTGTTAATTTTAGTTTTCTCATAAAATGAACATTTAAAATAATATAATAATTTTCATCAATGATTTGTTTTAAATATATTCAACTTAATTTTCCTATAAATTATACTATGTAATATCAAATTAATAAATTTGAAATTCTTGATTAATCAACAATTAACCTAATTTATAATGATGTAACGTTATTGGAGAATCGATTTTTTTCTTAATGAATTTATTCAAAAAAAAAGAAATTGACTAAATCAAACAATAATAATTGTATTTCTCTTATAAAAAAAAAATTTATTTTCAAACAAAAAAGGCAGACATTAAAATGAATCGTAAATTCTTGGTTTCATTTGTATGTATATACAATAATAAAATATAAGCCAAAAATTTTAAGAATTATTTTGAAAATTTTCACACTATCTTCAACAAAATTTACAATTTAATAATAAACACATAATTTCATCGTGGATTCTTTTTTTTATTGCTTTAGTGGCCGGACCGGTAAATTGGTTCTCGAGAATGAAATAGGAATATCATACTGTGAATTAGTAAGTGATGATTTAGCGATTGTCAAAGATTAAATTTACCTTTATGAATAGTAAGAAGTTGATTTTGTTGTTATCTCGATAATTTATTACAGTTCTAATTGAAAGGACAAGAAAAAAATGCGATGATTCATACATATTGCATTGAGCACAGTGACTCATGTCTGTGGCCGTATATTTCATCAACGTTTTGAACTTCGGGTTTTGTGGTGGGCGTTGGGTTCTTGTATCTTTTTTATTGTTTTTATGATGTTATTACCTTGAGCAGTTAGTGGGCGGGCAGAAGTTAAAATTGGATAGATTTCTGGATTTGGTTTTCTAAATATCATTCTGTACTTCAGTTGTAGTGCTAATCTTTTGATCATCATGAAATGCCATCATTTTCAAAATGAATATTTATATTATTATATGCACTCGTTTATTTCCGTTTTAAATATTGTTTTACATTTAATTAGAAAAATGATATAAAAAGTGAAGTGAAGTAAGAATTAGGCTCATTTGTTTTCGTGATTCACTTGCTGTTCATTTTATCTGACTAATGTGAATCCTTTCGAATTGGATTTGAAGTAAAATTTCTTTAGCATTATTCAGATCCGGAAACATTTCTTTGACGAATTCAGTTTTGTTGTTTTAGTTTTGACATATCGTGGAATATCATCACGATTATGTCTACGTCACGTGAAAAGGATAAATCAAAGGTAAGTCGTATGAAATATGAATATATACATTTTATGAATTATGATATATTCTAAAAAATTTGGTTTGATGTCTGGATGATGTGACAGTAGCATGAGCTGACCAGGCAACCTAATTTTGGCAAGAGATTCATTACAAAAAGTCTAGAATACGTTTTCTGCTATTGAATTTCAGCGCCTAAATTTATTATGTGATTCTTTTCCAAAACTAGTTATGATCCGTGCTTGGTTCTTGGTGAATTATTTTGTTTGGCTTGATACTGAATTGCTGAGATCTAAGCAAATTTGATTATTTCAGGTCCGCCTAAGAAGTATATTAGGACGTTTTTTCAATTCAAATAACAATGAGGTCAATTCTTCATCATATTATTCTGGCCCGGGAGAAATCAGTTCGCCTTATAATACTGTCCATCGAATACATGTTGGTTACGATGGTAAAAAATTCACGGGCTTGCCACAACCCTGGATGGACACATTGCTTCGTGATATCAGGTCAGTGTTACATTCTTTCTGAAATATTCAGAATTATTGATTCATTTTAAATAGATTGAAATATGATCAATTTATTTGCAAATATACAGGTGGGATAAATGTTGTCATTATTTGTTATCACTCGCTTGCAGTGAAGCCGATCAGAAAAAGAATCCTTCAGCAGTTGTTTTGGCATTGAAATTTTATGCAAAAACTGTTATGGCACAGGAAGCTGATAAGCAAAAATTTATGATTACAAATTCTCAGTTACCATTTGACGATGAAAATGATGAGGAATCTACGACGCCTGTTCAGCCTGTTACAAAAGTGGATGATATGGACAATAGTTAATACTTTCCAATATAATTCATAAATTTTACCGAAATCAAGGACTAGTTCACTCAAAATGAAGTTTACATTTATTTATAGTAAAAGAGCCTCGAGATGTCGACAGCGATAATTCACAGGAAATGCCTACAGCAGTTCCAGCTACTGCGGCTGATGAAAATCCAGTAGCTGCACCCCCTATGATACCACCTCGATATTCACAGTACCTATCGCACCACCATTGCCACCATTACGAAATTCAAATAGGTAAGTGGCACCATCCGCAGTAGTTTTTGAAGTAATGCACCTTGTTAAAAAATTCCATATTCAATCATTGTGATTTTTTTCTAGCTCGAACTTTTGCCATTTTACAGTGCTACAATAATCAGTGAAGAAAATATTGAAGTTGTTGCAAACGAAGTGTTTACCAAATCAGCAGTAAAAAGCGGTAATCGGAAAACACCACCTCCACTGCCACCAAAACCAGCGGTTTGTAATCATTCTTGGCCTGTTACTAGTTATGACAATTCGGTAAGAAAAAATCTGTCATTAGAATATCACTTTATAGAGAAAAAAAAACAAAAACTTCAAAATATCAGGATTTAAGTTTCTATAGGAAGGAAAAAAATGAATATCAAGCATGTGGAAAATAGGGAAATAATGTTTTCGTTCAATTTCGAATTATTTTTATTCTTGGTTTCCACAAATCTTATTTATACCATGCATGTAGAAAAAAAAATATTAAATATGATGAAAAAGCCATGATCTTTTGATATTCACCATCAAGTAATTTCCACTCTGATTTCTCGTTTTTTTTTACTCAAAAACTAGTGATTTAATGCATATGAAATAATAAATATGAATGTCTGCATACTTATGAAATAATTTTTTTTTTTTATTTATGAAATAACTGAATCATTAGTGGAGAAATTTCGGTAACAGAAAAAAACGAACATTCATCAAATATTCATTTTCATTTTTAATTTGCCTTTGATATTTGTATAATTACATAAAAGCATTGGCGACTTTTCAATAAATTTTTTTGTGTGCTTTTTTTTTTTTTTTTTTTTATTTTTTTATTTTTTGCGGCAAATAGTCTGACTCGTTAAAAACCAAGAAGTTTGAAAGAATCATTATTTTGAAAATCATTTATTATAAGATTCAAATTGTAGTTTTTAAGCATCGTCGTATAGAGCAGGATAATAATAACATTTAAATTAGCTTATCCATCCATTTTTTTCAAAAAATCTTAGACAACACAGCAAAAGGAATACTGATACGAGAACTAGATTTTTACATTTCGAACAAAAATGCTTGACACTAATTTCGTATCGTTAAACTCCGTGACATTTCAATCAAAGATAAGAAAAGGAAGGAAGAACAACGGAGAATTGAACTGGGAAAGACTAGTGAACGAACAGACAGAAGAGTAGGAAAGATTTTTTGCTGTCACCATAAAGGTGTGATACTAGTATCATTAACACTTCTGTGATTGTGCAAATCTGTTTTTTTCTTTTTTTTTATATGTACTGATGTTATTTTAAGGGCAATTTATTGCATCTAATTTAGAGAAAGAAAGAAATTATATGCTTGTTTTTAAAATTGATTACCTGCTCGTATATGCTTCACATAACTAGTGCTTGCCCATAATGACGTATCATTTAGATGATAAGTCTTTCATGCTAGTTTTTGGCGTTTTCACTGCGATATTAACTAGCAGAAGAGTCTGTTCTGTTCTGAAAATTCTTGTTTGTTGATTTCCATGATATTACGAAACCATCGTTAGAACAAATTATCATTTTTACGCATACTGATTTATTTAACTAACTAGTTTAGTGCGAAGTGTCTTATCCCTTAACATTAAATTCGCATTGTCTCGTCAGTTGAGAGTTTTTGTGCTTCCTGCAGTGATAGGTTATTTTTATATCAGTATCATTCTTCACAAAGAATAGAAAATGTGCAACCCATTTATGCCTCGAATTACATTTGGCGTCATGTCACCATTTTCGGCTTACATCGATTTCATTGGGAACGAGTTAGCGGTAAGATTAGTTGACTGCAGTGGTTAAAGACATCCACTAATTATTTTGCTAACATTTTTGTTGAATCCCAAAAAAACAAGTTGAAAAATAGCATAATTCATCCTAAAATTTTGCATCAAGCATGTGTCAAATTTTCAAATTCGTTCATTTCCTTTGCTCAGTGTTTTGCATCTATAAAGTAATCTCAATCTGCAAGTGATTTTTGAATACCTTAGAAAAGATGTATGGGAATGCAGTATGGAAATTATTCAAGACATGATTGGATCTTGTAAAATTTTCTTTACCAAAATTTGCATCTTTAATACCATAATTTGAACTGAGATTCAGTATACAATATTGTCTTCGAAAACAATCGAGCTTAAGTTTCAATTAGTTTTGTTTTCAGCATTTAAAACCGTCGTGTTCACTCAGTGAACAATTGACAGCACAGCAAGATGGTAGAGATAGTTTGGGATCCGAGTCATCTTCCAAGGTTTCTGATGATCTTGATTCGACTATGGTTGTTGAACAGAACACAGCAAATGAGTTGGTAGCAGCAACAACACAGTGCTCGCAAAACATTGCACTGGAAGGGAAGATGATAAATGCTAGTACCAAAACTGATATCAACAATAAAGAAGCAACTAATGGAATTTGTGATAACGTATGTAATCAGTTTATCCTTGTTATATAAGAATGTGCATGTATTATATCTCAGAGTCTTTATAATTTCTTGTCCTTGGTGGAAGTTATTTTTTCAGATTTATTTGTATGGATGAATCTATGATTTAAGTGAAGCATATATGTGATGTGTATTCGATTTTTTAGGTACAAGTAAGGAAAAGGGTTCAAACAAATGATAAAGGAACGGATGAAGCCATGAATAAATCTCAGCGACAGAAACCTACTGATCAAGAAGTAAGCATTAGTTGTGATTTATCTTATTACTCCAACTGGTTCTCTATGGTTCTATTCATGACTGCGCAAAATATATTCTATGGTTATGAAACTCTGTAATTATGGGTTAATTCATACTTACCCAAATTTTTACTTAAAGTCTATGTTTTAGATATTGGAAGAACTGAAGCAAGTAGTTAATGATGGTAATCCAACAGATCGATATGACTTGCTGCAGAAGATTGGTATAGGGTAATTTTTGGCTTTTTAGAAGTAAAAGTTTGTTAAAAAAGATGATATGTGCCTTGCAGGACACTATGAAATTTTCAAATGATTCAAGGTAATTTAGATCCGAATACAATAGCTTTTCAATCGGAATAAGAATATAGAAGAGCGGTAAAGTTCTTTAAAATAAGTATTTAACTTATCAGTTTTAATATTAACTTAAACAAGACTTTGGCAGTTTTTGCTGTTGTTATTTCTTAATTTTTATTGCTAAAATTTATCTTTTACATTAGGCCTTTATGATTTTAGTGCATCAGGCCATGTTTATACTGCACGTGATAAAATTACGGGTGAGGTAGTTGCCGTAAAGCGTATGGCATTCAAAAGTCAGCCAAAGAAGGAGTTATTGCTCACAGAAATTAAAGTTATGCAAAAATACAAGCATGAAGTAATTTTTCTTTAAAAATACTTCTGAGGAATTTCCATTTATTTATTTATTCTTTATATGAAATTCGTTATATAAATTTTGTTCCTATGCAAAGAATGGATAATTTATTGTTCGTTTGCAGAATCTTGTCAACTACATTGATAGTTTTTTGGTGGATGCGGACGACTTATGGGTTGTCATGGACTATTTAGAGGGCGGTAATTTAACAGATGTTGTTGTGAAAACTGAATTGGATGAAGGACAAATTGCCGCAATTCTGAAAGAGTGTCTGAATGCTCTTGAATTTTTACACAGGCAAATAATTAGTCTCGTTTAATGAATGTGCATAGTTACAATCCTGCAAAGTTATATTACTTTGTTTTTGGTAAATTGGAAGAGATAAATAACCAATTAGGTAAAATGATTAAGATTTAAACCTACAATAAAAGCAAGGAACTAAAATTAAAAGGTAAATTTGTGGATTTGCGATTGTTTGAAATTCATATTTAATCTTTTTTAGTCATAGTATCATACACCGAGATATAAAGTCAGACAATGTTTTGCTAGGAATGCAAGGTGCCGTAAAATTGACGGATTTTGGTTTCTGTGCTCAGAATTCAGCCTGGATCGAAAAGGTTAGCATAGAAGTTATCAGAAGTCATTATTGCTGTTCAGTATATATTTATTTGTTGTAATTTCCGAAAATTAAGAGCAACAATGGTTGGGACACCGTATTGGATGGCTCCTGAAATCGTGAATAAGGTGAAATACAACTATAAAGTAGACATCTGGTCGCTTGGAATAATGGCCTTGGAAATGCTCGATGGAGAAACCACATATCTTTATGAAACTCCCATCAAAGTTTGTTTACTCTATGTTGTTATAATGTTAATTTATCCATATATATTTTGATTTTTAAATTTAGCAAAAACTTGAGGTCGAGATTTGCAGGTAGTTATTCGGTATGAGATATTATACTCTTTTGACGTTTTCATTGCTTCAGGCAATTTATTTGATAGCTCAAAATGGAAAACCGGAAGTGAAGAAAAAGAATTCCTTATCTCCTGAATTTAATGATTTTCTGGATCGCTGCTTATGTGTAAAACAAGAAGAACGAGCTGATGCCGAAGAATTATTACGGCACCCATTCATCCAGATGGCAAAACCACTAAGTTCACTTATTGCTTATATACGTGCAGTCAAAGAACTGAAGCAGCAGCAAAGATGAAATCAGTATAGTGGTAATGGAGGAATAAATGAGTCTGGATTTATGTGGATTGGAGCGCTGCTGTATATCTAGTAAGTTTTACAGTATTTCATTTAAGAATTTAATTGTTAATGGAAGGATTCAAATTATTTGAATCATTTATGTTTGTGTATATAAATTAAAATTTATTCCATGAAATAACTGTGAAACATAGAGCTTTCTTTCAGTTCCTTTGTTATCACTTCTACCTATCGCTCTTCCCAACTTGTTTTATATAATTGTTAGCCTTAATGATCTACAAATTTCTGACGATTACACAACTTGATAAATCCGTGAAAGTAGATTCACTTAATGTCGGTCAACTAAATTCTCTCTAATACTGCTTATTTTTGAATGGATAACAAATGTGTAGCTTTCTTGTATGAAAAAGCTTTTATAAATCAAAATACTCATTTTGATTTATGGACATTTGGGGGTCACAATTTAAATTGAACGCTTTGATGTTGGAAATTAAGATAGTCAGGGTGTCACTTAGTTTCTGGACGATGGTGAAAACCATTTTCGGATTGTCTTTGCTAAATTTTACAGTTTTATTGTTCGTTTTTCTTCACAATTTCCTGTCAGGTTTTTTTATAATAGTTTTATTGTTTCCGATTATCCTTGTTAATTTTCACTGTTTTATTTTTAATCTAAATTTCTACTTTTTTTGCATTATTCGTAATCCTATTATTTTGAAGAATTGTTTATTGTTTGATCAGTCGTTCGGATTCTAGGAGCTTGCAATTTTGCCATAAGTTTTGAATATTTATTTGCATGATTTGATAGATAATACTTGGTATTAGTAATGGTAGGGAATCTTCGAAGTTATAAAATGATGTAACATCTTGTAAGTTTGAGTGAATGTAACCAATCACTAATGTTCATTACAATACTGACATAGAGACTAGTATAGTATGCATAGTAGATGAAGTATTGAATTGGTGCGAGGTTCATTCCAAATTATATCTTACATGCGTTGTGAATATTTTCTTTCATTTTTAATTTAAAAGATAAGATCATTGTCATGAATATGTCAATAATTTAATTACAAGGTGAAATATATATCTATATCTATATATATAATGACTACACTGCTACAATATTAATTTGTAATATTCGGGTATCTTTTTGCACATATCACAACGATATCGTTATCACCATTGTCCCTGTTTGTTTTTCATGAATCTAGTTCATGCATAAATTTTGCCAGTATAATCTATCCATTTGCGAAAAATAAAATCTTTTAGCGTGATTGTCGAATGGAAGAAAAATGGAATTTTTAACTAAAATTGATTTAATGCGAAAAAGAAATTAGTTGAACGACTTTAATATAAATTTTAAGTTTGATTTTCAATTTTTATGTTACAGTATGTTTTATAATTTTTTGCATTTTCCAAATTTGTTTTTTAATTTTAAAAATTGAATTTGTTATCTTAATTTAAAAGTTGACAAACTTCCAAAGTTAATTTGTTATTAATCAGTCTTTTTTTTTTAATTTTTGTTGTTAGAAGCCAATTGCTTGCATTTCCCGTCCGGATTTCCATTAAACATTTTTCCAGGTTGTAAGTTTAGTCATTTTATATGTTTGAAAATTTTTATTGTATTGCTTTTCGCGCATTAATCGTAGTCTCTCTGAAATCAATAGTACATCATGTTCAGACCGAATCAAGTTTGAGTTCTAGAATCTTCAATTGGTGTTTTACGGTATGATTCTAAGATCTTTAATTAACTGTATACAAAATATTTATGATTTTAAGGTTACTTCTGGAATTCTGCTCTTGAATCTTGAAATATAGCGGTCCTGTGAAATAATTATATTGTTCATCAGCGCCTTCTCTGTCCTTATTTGCATTATATTGTTTCTTTTTCTTTTCATCTACTTTATTTTGTTACTTGGAAATTTTTATATGTTGTGTTCATTTCACACATTTTCATATATGTTCCTAATTTATTATGCTCAAATTTCGACTTTCGGTGCTTATAATACGTCACTCCCTACTGTTTCTATACATGTGAACCCCCTTTTAAATGTGCTTTTTTTTGCCAGGAATATAAATTAAAGTGATGATAGTAATACATCAATTCCAAAGTAGAGATGACTAATCCGACGATGAATAGATTGTAGAAAAGGTGCAGATTAGTTAAACTTGACATTAATTGATCCTAAAATGGCGATAGTTCAATGAGAATTGGGAAATTCTCGTGATTCTGAAAGCAGATTACAATCGACAGTCGAACGAAATACTACCAAATAAGGTTCTTGCCCTAATGTCATGATAGTTCTATATGTTATTATAAATGAAGTTGCGTTGGTTTTGTCTAATGAAAATTCAATTAGCTGATTGATGTATTAGCCTTTTCTAAGCTTCTGCGATGCAAAGCCTTCATGATATCACACACATATCTAATAATCATTTCTGCGGAATGATGGATTATCTGAATTAGATTGTCCTGTAATATGACTTCTGAAGGAGTTTGCATATTTTTCTTTGCTTCAATGTTAATGAGAAGGATCCTTATTCTTGGTGATAATCTATTGCTAATTGAAATTCATGAAATTTTGCAACTTGATAAGAAGGCTAAAATGATGCCAGAACATTCTAGTATCCAACTAATAATTGGGCGGATGAATTCATAATTCTTATCAGAAATGAGTGCTACGTTTTTAATATCAATATAAAATAATAAGGAGCAAAACTAATCGTTAAAAATTATGATGAATGTGATAGTGTTTTTTCATCTAGTAAGATATCAGTTTATTTTTCACCAGTACTTGCTTTCAATAATACATCCTTGAAGTAGAAAGGCACAAAGGGAACCAAGTCCAAGATAAAATTTAGACTGGAACTCAACCCTGCAATAATATTTTTAATTTAAAATATTTTAAATCGGAATTAAAATTACTTATTAAATTAAATTTTTCGAAACTACAATCAATTTATTGTATTTTTAATTCGATTATTAAATTTATTAAATGCTTGAAATTTCTATAAAATTAATAAAAAAAATTCATAAGAACTGACCAATGCAATCGAAGCGCATGTAGGAAAGCGGAAAGTCCCTCCATAAGTACAAGAATTGAAACAGTTAAAATACCAAATGCAAAAAAATATGAAATAAGCAGCAATATAGCCAGCAATACCGGAAATACCAAAAGCTTGTACAAGTACCATTTCCCATAAAACTTCCGATAATTCTGTAATAATTTTGCAAAAAAAAAAAATTCTACACTGAAAATTTTTCAACTTTAATTTGACTATTTTTCTTATTTTAATTAAATGAATGAATTCAATATTAGAATTCAAGGTGTAATTGTTAAGGTATATCATTTTTTTTTTTTTTAATATTAATAAAATATTTATGCTAAACAAAAAAAGTTTTTGGAATTTTCAAAATTTTTAAATATAAGAGTTAAATGACTAATTAATTCATTTTTAAATAAGGTATTTAAAAAATTCCAACAAACATTATTAATATATACATAATTTCTTGTTAATTATATTATTATCAAAGAATAAGCCACTATCATTATTTTCAACTTTCTTCAATAGTTTGAATGAAATTTTTCGGGAAATGATAAGCTATCATTGATGAAAATAAAATTTAACAAGAAGGAAAGGAAAAGTTTTAAAAATGTAAAATAATTAGGAGTAGATTTACGAGCATGTGCCAGTGATAAAGCCCATAATCGAAGATATGATGCTGTATGTGATACACAACCAAGGACATATTCAATTGTATGAATAGCTTGATGAACCATAACATCCGAAAAAGACTTAAAATAAATTTTATCATATTCAAAATACAGGTAGGTAATTTTATATTTACTATATTCTCGAGATATTACTTTGTAAATTAAAAAAGAATAATTAATTAAGGTAGATTTCTTTGCCAAGAGTTTACCTCTTTTTCATGTTCATTATCGGATGTTGTTCTTTCTTCCCAATCTTTTTTATTCAAACCACTACCATTTTCATTTAAAGTTATCTCAGCTTTTTCATTCTCTTGACTCTTCCATACTACCTAATGATAACGAAAATAATTATCAAGATATTAATGAAGAAAGGTGATATATGTTAACTATATCAGTTGATGTTAAATTAATCACAGATTAGTAATTATTGATTTAAAAAATGATTAAAAAAATTTTTATAGAAAATATTTTCTTTTTTTTTCGAAAATCGATCGATATTTTTGATTATTTTATCTTTTAAATTTTTTTTTTTTTTTGGCACTTTATTATTAATTATTAATATTTTATTTTATTCGTTTTTTTTTTTTTATTTTTTTCAACTTACAGTATTATCGCTAACGATATTTCTCTTCTTGCGATTTAACAGGAAATGAATTGGTTTACCGAATAACATAATTGGTACGCAAATTACAGCTATTATAACCAAAATTGCTTCAACCGTTGACTGAAAATTTATTATAATTTTTTTTTTTTTTTTTTAAAATGTCAACAAAAAAAAAAAATTTAAAATAACTTTGAAAATATTATCAATAAAAAAAAAAAAAAAAATTAATTTGCCTGTCCAGGATACCATTGATTAAGATAGCAATTTGGCAATTCTAAAAATTTCGTTTGATTGCTATTTGAAAAAATAATTTTCGTTTCATTGATAAAGCCAAGCGGACGATCTTTGAACATGAACATATTGATCAGACCAATCTAAAATATCGTCATTTTTCATTTTGAAAAATTAATTTTCAAAAAAAAAAAAAAAAAAATGAGAGCATAAATTACCAATAATGAGGGTGCACAATTTGATCCCGGATAAATTAATCCAAAAATATGCTGCTCTCGAACCCAAAAGAATGACCATTTGATAATGATTTGCACACATAAATAGATAAATATACAGAGCATAAATAAAATTTGTGGAATAAATACTGTGCATATTTCAATTCCTGATTTAAAATATCTGAAATACTAAATTATTTTACGTATAGATAAGATATAATGAAGTTAAACTTTTAAATTATCGAATTTCTAAATCGAAAATTGATTTGAATTGAGATAATAATTTAGCATTTAGCATTGTAAACATTGGTTTGGTAAAGTTGTCACAAAAATTTGTCTTACTTTTAGCTAACATTATTATCAGCAAATCATAATGAATGATTAAATAATCTTGAAAGTATTATTGAACAATTTATATTATAATTAACTGATCATATTTCATTTTATCAGTAATATTTACTAGATAAAATTGGAGAAATTTTTACATACATATAATTTAACAGTGATAAGAATACACCAAATGTCATCTGAGCAATTCCAAGTACAACTGATAATTTCATTTTTAATGAATTTGAAAAATTTAATCGATTCTCGGCCAAATTCCATATAGGATCAACACCAAACCAATATGGTCCACTATCATGCATATATGATCGTGATGGTGGCAAATCGATTAGCATTTCTTTATGGGTACGAATCGATTGACGATCCCATGATTCAATTTCCATATTACTAGAATCAAAAAAATAAACATTTAGAGAAATATGCATTAACTGAAAGTTACGATTAATTAACTGAAATTATTAAAATTAATTTTATCAATTACGATCAATTAACACTAACTGAAATCTGGAAGTTACGATCTATCTATATTAAAATTGCTATCAATTGCTAAAATGTATTATTAAAATTACTATCATTGCTATCTATCATTATTGAAATTACCATCTATCAGTATATTGATCATATCAAGCCGATCAATATCTCGATCATCAAGTCATTAATCGAAATTTCAAATGATAGCAATTTTAATACAATTTAAATTAAGCTAAAATTTAAAACTTACGGAAATGGATTACGCCATTTTGAACCGAATAGATTGAATGATTTAGCAAAGAGGTCATTGTAAAGTAAACCTGCATGAACCGAAAAAATGCCCATAAGTAAAATAATATAACGTCCACCAAAGAACATATTAAAAATCTATAAATTTTAATTAAACATAAATATTTTGGAATTGTAATTTTTTCATTTAGAACAATTATATATTGATCAAGATTTAATAATTAAATTCATTTTCAGTTAATAATTAAATTCATTTTCATTTAATAATTAAATTCATTTTCATTTAATAATTAAGTTCATTTCCATTTAATAATTAAGTTCATTTTCATTTTATTATAAGTTTTTTTTTTTTTTTAACTCTATAATATTATTTTATAGTTATTAACCTCATCCTTAATATTGCGTGCTGCAAGATTCTTTTCACGAAGTACCATCCATAAACCGGCAAGAAGCATTAAAATACCATGTCCAAGATCACCAAACATGCAGGAAAAAATAAATGGAAATGTTATGATAGTATAAGGAGCTAAAATTGATAATAGATTAGCGAAGATGATAAAAATCTGTTAAAATTTTCATAAATTTGACAGCTTTGATTTATGAAAAAAAAAATATTAATTATCACCTGGATTAATTTCCAAATAAGATGCAACACCGTACGAATCAACAATTGATTGGAAAACACTTGTAAATTTGTTAACACGATTATATGTCGGTGGCTCTTCGGTGGTTTCCAGAAGGTTCAAAACAGGTCTTACGCTACTACCGCTTTTCCTCTGCAATCACATCTTAGTACCTGAATTAGCTTTATTTATATAATTGCTATAAAAGTTTTTGACTACATTTATATACATTTCTAAATTACGTAATATTTATTAATCTATAAATTAATCACTAAGCTTATTTCTTTTTTTTTATCATAAACTTCTATTGAAAATCATTTATCAGTTGAACAAATATTTTTCGAGAATTTTTAAAATTTTGCTATATAAACAAAATATCATACCACTCCTTCTTCAAGTGCTAAACGAACATTTTCCAGGTCAAGATATGGTACCCAACATTCAGCGACGAAAAATTTACCGATAGCATCAAATGTAAAAAGATTTAACGTGTAGTAAACTGATTTTTGCATACGAACCTGAAAATGTTTTTTTTTTTTTTTTTTTACTATTTTATTAATATGAAAATTTTCATTTTCATTGTAAAAATATTATTCTTAAATTTATATTTTAAAATATTTATAAGTTTTTTTTTTAAAGAAAAAAAAGAAACCTCTTTTTGCCATTGCTTAACAGAATTTGAAGCAGCCTGAAGTACTTTATAGCGATGCTCTTGAGTTTGACCTAATACAGTACGCATATCCGATATTCGAGCTTTTACATCACGTGCTGCTGCATGACGATCCTGAAAATATCATGATCATTTAATCAATTTAACATACGGTATTTCAGTACAATATAATGTTAGAATCATTAATTTTGAATAACGTTTTTTTTTTTTGAATTAGATTTTTAAAATTAATTTTAAAAAATTATTAAAAAAACTATCATATATATCAAATATTCAGACCTTACTATTCTTTGGACAGTTATTGTAAATTTTAGCTTTGAATCCTTCACAAACTTTCTCGATGATAATCCGCAAGCGATCACCTTTATAGAAAACCAAAAACACTGATTTCGAGCACATTTTACCCTATAAATTTTAAATTATTTTTTTTTAGTAAATAATTTCGAAAATTTGATTAAATGATAAAAATCGAGAAATGAAACAAAAAAAATAAACAAAATATAATAAACAAAAACTTGTAAAAAATAATAATAACAAAAAAAAAAAATTTAAATAAAAAATTGATTCATTATTCGAAATTTTGTTTTCATAAAGTTAATTTGAAAATTAAAAAAAAATGAAAATGATAAATTTAATTATTAAAATTATAACTATAAATTTTCAAACATACACTATCTGGATCCTCCAATTCCTCCTCAATATCAGTGGTACGTACAAATGCTGTTTTATGACAAGCTCGCCATAAAACTTTTTCGAAAGCATTCATACGATCACGATTAATGACACCTGCCAAAAATCTAAAATTGAAATTAAAAATTTTTAAGAAAATTAATAATAATAATAATTTATTCAAACAAATTAATTTCGAATTTAAATTCAATTAATTGAATTCAAAACGAATAGTTAATAATTTTTTTAAATAATAGATATTTTTGTGAGATTTCCTTTTTTTTTCTCTCTCAAATAGATTTATTATTGCGTAAGAATGTAAGCCAATAGAGATATTAAAATAAGTTATTTAATTCCAATATTTTGATTTCAAATTCAACGATACTAACTTTATTGCATTTTCAATTTTAAATAATATTATAAATGATAAAAAAAACAAAAAATTTACCCAATTGGTTCTTTTTCTCGTTTGAGTATAAATGCAGATTCATCTTCCAAAGCTTCAATTTCATGCAATGCAACATCGCTAATACCCTATAAATAAACAATTAATTCAATTAATTTTAAAACAATACTTACTGCAATAATTAATTACTACAATAATTTAAGCAACTTGATGACATTATTCAATTTGATGACACATCTTATAAACTGATAATTTCGCTTTTCTCGATAAAATTTTTATTAAACTTTCCATTTTAATAATTTTATCATATTGCTATAATTAATTTTATATTAGTTTTATTTAGAAGTATAATAAATGAATGAAATTTTAGCGCTTTTTTTTTTGAATCAAATAGCAGACAATGCAAACTTCTTCAAAAAAATGATCGGTTTTCTCGAGAATTGCTTCCCATTCTTTTAGTTCCAAATAATTCCGTTTCAAAAGTATATTACTTTCATTCATATCGATTACATCACGCTCTAAATCAACTAGTGTACCCTGTAAATTGTAATTTGATGAATGATTCAAATTGATTGAGATATTTAACAAAATTTCCAAATGTACAGAATACTTTAATGATCTCGAAATTATTTGTTCTTTGCTCTCATACTTAACAATAGAAATCAGAAAATTCTCTAAATTCATGTAAATGTTGATAAAATCAGAAAACTAATTTGAAAATATTAACATAAAAAGCAAAAATATTATCATAAAGAATAAAAGATCAACATTTAACAAAACCTCAAGTTGATTAAGTTCATGTGGTGCTAATACTTCATATGTGCCATCATCATTGCTAATATTATCATTAACTTCAATATCATCTTTACGTATTTGAGCATCAAGAAATCCTAAAAAAAAAAAAAAAAAAAAAAAAATTAGCTATCATAATTTTGAAAATTTCATTTATCATAAGAATTTTCAAATATTCTACGAATTTAATCAATCAATGTGATAATGAAACAGAGTGAAAGTTTGATTTACAACAGCTTACTCAATTTCCGCTCCAATTCTTCAAATCGTTGAATATCACGAAGATACATTCGTTGAAATGGACTAACATCAGCATTTAGCTAAAAATTTGTCCAATAATTTATTTCAACAATTTTGTAAAATTGTTGAAATAAATTGTATTGAATAGGACATTTTTATCTGATTGTTAATTGTTTGATTTCTGCATTCTTTTTAATGATAAGAAGTGCACTTTTTTTTTCTTTATTTCCGTTAGTTTATTAGAAACAGGCCGAGAGTTCGGTCAAGTTTTGAATTCTTCTTTTATCGCAACTTTCAAAAGATCTGAATTGCGTCTGAAACTGACGTGGAGATATGATTTAGATAAAGAAATGATAGCTAATGATAAGAAGTGCACTTTTTTTTTTCTTTATTTCCGTTAGTTTATTAGAAACAGGCCGAGAGTTCGGTCAAGTTTTGAATTCTTCTTTTATCGCAACTTTCAAAAGATCTGAATTGCGTCTGAAATTGACGTGGAGATATGATTTAGATAAAGAAATGATAGCTAATGATAAGAAGTGCACTTTTTTTTTCTTTATTTCCGTTAGTTTATTAGAAACAGGCCGAGAGTTCGGTCAAGTTTTGAATTCTTCTTTTATCGCAACTTTCAAAAGATCTGAATTGCGTCTGAAATTGACGTGGAGATATGATTTAGATAAAAAAAAAATGATAACTAATCATTCATATGCATGAATTTATTGAGCGAAAATTTTATACTATTAAATTATTTTCAATTATTTGTAAAAAAAAAAAAAAAAAAATTTTGCAAGCTAAACAATTTATTGAGTAAATTTAAATCCAAAACTTATTGAATTTGAAAACAAAAAAAAGGAAACTTAATTTTAAGAAAAAAAAAACATATATACATCTTTAAATTGAACATAAGGATGTTTGCCAAGTTCAGCGACGCAAGAAAATGCGGCATCTTTTTGAACAATCATTTGGCAGAATCGCATCTGCTCCGAGCGATACAGCGATCCCATAGGTAAATAAAATTTTCCTTTCGATCTTCTGATTCTGCAAAAGAAATTTGCAAGAATTTTTCCAATTAACCAAGTTTAGAATCCTAAATCCATACGTATCATTTCAAAAACAAATTTTAAAAATAAGACGAATCTTTATACAGAAGTTGTTAAAATGATAGGTATCGGCAAGTTTATTTTATTGCAACATTTCAATCAAAAATTTCACTCTCGAATTGTCATGTGCAACAAAAAATTTATAATTTTCAGAAGTTATTTTTGAAAAAAAATTTTTTTTTTTTCTTTTTTATTTTTCAGAGAATGCATATCTGAAAAGAAATGCATAAATGAGTGTAAAATTCAAGAAAAAAAAAATTAAAATGAATCAACTATCATCAGATTATTCATGCTAATTAGTGATTGTAAAAGATAATTCATTTTATCACTGATAATATAAGTTTTTGAGGAAATTCATAGAAATAAGCATTTTATCATTTGAAATAACAAAAGTTTAAGTGTCGACATGAAGCGATTGAGAAACAACGATAAATGAGTAGAAAGTTTTGAATAATATCAGAATGATAAAATAATGATAATATTTGCCATTCGTTTCTTCGAACAAATTTTGATATTATTTTAGCATAAATTTAATTTAAAAATTACAATTGAACAATTTCAACTTAGTAATGAAATTTAAAAATATGCAATAATTTTTTTTCTTTTTTTTTTAACCGCTCGTAAGTTTAATCATTGTGCTTTATGGAACGTCGTAAAAGATGCAAATAAACAAACACAATTTTTTTTTTGTGAATTTGTAGAATTTGTCATTCGTTTCGAGCTTTAATAGTTTGTATGCTTTTATAAGATTAGTTGAAGAAATTTCCCGAAATTTTTTTTTTTAAATTAATTCGATTAAATAATTAGAGTTTACATTAATTTCTACAAACAAATGAAGTCCGTTGAAAGATTAATTTCTATTTCGATTTTACATTATTGTTTTTGAGTTAAAGTTTGTTAAAATTTAAAAGGAAATGATTTGTGGATTAATAAGATTTTATCACATAAAATAATTTTATATACCAATAATATTATTGATAGAAATTTGGATTTAAAAAACAAAAAAAAAAAAAAAAAAACGAATATTACGATGATGTTACAATCAAATAATGGGGGAGAAAAAAAAAAAGTATTATGGAAAAATTAAAGGTCAATGGAAATTTAAAATAGCTCAATCCCGTTATCCTTGACCTTCATGTAATATTTTTATCAGCATTTTATATAAATGAACTCTTTTCCATATCACCTATATCCTCTTTTTTTTTTAAATGCTTAAACATTCAAAAAATTATTAAATTGCAGAAAGAAAAAAAAGTTCGATTTTTTTAATTACTTGGAATGATTGCGGTTGGAAAAAAAAGATGAATACTTTTAAAGAATACCAAAAATATTTATTTAATTAAAATAAACATTCTTAATAAAATTAATTAATCATTAAATGATCCAAAGGCCAAAAAGCAATATTGATAGTCTAAAAAAAAAAAAAAAATTATGGAAATTTTATCGATTATAAATTAATAAAATTTAATTTAAGAAAAAAATTGAAAATTAAAAATTTTAAAAATTCAATAAAAGAAAAAAAACATTCTTCCAGCATTGAACAATAATTTTTTTTTTCTCTCTCTCTCTTTAGAAAATTTGATAGCTTCATCGAAATTTTACTAAAATCATCAGTATTTATAATCATGATGACTAACTTTTGATGATTATTCCCTATTATTCATCGCTATACAAATTTTATAGACATAACAACAATACCTACTAAAATCAAGTTTCAAACGATTAGTAATACTGCTATTTTTTAAAATCGGTAATTTTGGATTTAACCAACATGTTCATGTACCATATAAAATTCCAATATACCGCAATATCCAAAACAATAAAAACTTCAAAAATCGTAAAATTTATTTATTTGAATTACTAAATTTTGAAAATAATAAATTCAGACAAATAAATCCACTTTTTTTGTTGTTGTTGTTTACAATAATATACTTAATTACTCTTTTACTCATTTAAAAAAAAATGATATGCATAGATTATGATTATTTTAAACAAGATTAACAATTATTAAATTAAATTGCGGAATAAAAAAAAAAAAAAAAAAAAAAAAAACAATAGGGAAAAATTGATTTAATTTCGAAACAGAAAAATTGAACTATCCTAGAAAATTAACACAGGATAAATCGTTCCACTTGTATGTCATCAAAATTATTTGACATTTAAATTCTCTTATCAGTATTAATTTTTCGTTTTCTTTTTTCTTTCTTTCATTCTTTTTTCTCTCTCTCTCTTATTGCAAAAGCACAATATTTTTATTTTTTGTTTACACATTCTTGTCCATCTTATCAAATTCTAAAATTAACGACAAACTATCCGTTCAAAATTTCATTTCGTTAACAAATACAATAATTTTCACAATTGCAATGATAATAAATGATGATTTGTTCATTCATTCATTCTAGTACGATGTTATTTACGATTGAGTGAAATTGTGGAATTTCACTTTTTTTTTTTTGCTTTTTTTTTTTTAAGTGATAAAATAATATGAATAAATTAATGTTGCATGATGATAAATGATAAATTTATCATTTTTTTGTAAAATAATTATACAAAAGATTATGCATTAAAAAAGAAGACGAAGAAAGAAAGGAGGAAAAAGAAAAAAGAAAGGATACAGTAAAGCGGATTAATTTAAAAAAATGAAACGAAAAAGAAAAAAAAAAAAAGTTGAAATTATTATATGAGCGCATATTGGTTAAAATGAAAGAGAAGAGAATTTGTCGATCGGACATATATTACATCAGTAAAATGTCATTTGCAATCGTCCAATCTTTGTTATCAATAGCGAATAAACATATAAACGTAATAATTTTACATTCATTTTATAAGAAATGTGTAATATTTCTATTTCCGTTGCAATATTTGTCATAATTTTAAATTTATAAATCTTCAAAGTTCTTAATTTAAATTAATTTTAATTTTAATTAATTTTATATAATATTTTAAATTCAAAAATCTTCAAATTCCTTAATTTAAATTAATTTTAATTAATTTCATATAATATTTTAAATTTGTAAATCTTCAAATTTCTTAATTTAAATTAATTTAAAATTAAATTTATAAATCTTCAAATTTTTTTAAATTTATAAATCTTCAAAAAAAAAAGATTTTATTCTCAAGTTTCAATGCTTATATTCTTAACTTTCAATGCTTAATTTTTTTTTTTTTTTTTTTTGTTCCAATTTCTCGAGAATATGTTAGGATTAGCAATTAAATTTGAAATTACAAAAAAAAGGAAGAAAAGAAAAAAGGATAAAATTTTAAATTTTATAATAATATTCTAAATTTATAAATCTTCAAAAGTTTTTATTTTAAATTAATTTTAATTTTAATTAATTTATATAATATTTTAAATTTATAAATCTTCAAAGTTCTTAATTTAAATTAATTTTAATTTAATTTAAATTTTATATAATATTCTAAATTTATAAATCTTCAAAGTTTTTATTTTAAATTAATTTTAATTTTAATAAATTTTATATAATATTTTAAATTTATAAATCTTCAAATTTCTTAATTCAAATTAATTTTAATTTTAATAAATTTTACACAATATTCATTTTTCAAAATTTACCTATATTTTACAATTTATCATTAATCTGAGAAGATAAAAAAAAAAACAAACAAACAAACAAACAGAAATATATCTGATACAGATTTTATTCTCAAGTTTCAATGCTTATATTCTTAACTTTCAATGCTTAATTTTTTTTTTTTTTTTTTTTGTTTCCAATTTCTCGAGAATATGTTAGGATTAGCAATTAAATTTGAAATTACAAAAAAAGGAAGAAAAGAAAAAAAGGATAAAAATTAAATGATATACAGACATAAGTTGTGAAGTATTCAAAAGCATTGTATTACGAATGAATCAATTATATTATACTTTGAGAATCATAATTTTTTTTTTTTGCTGATAATTGTTAAAATAAGTTAAAATTATAAAACATATCATTTATAAAATTATCATTCGAATGATAATATCAAATAATGGAAATCATAAATTTGTTAAATTAAAAAAAAAAATAAGAAGAATGAAAAATGAATGTTGCATTGTAGCATTTCTAACCTGAAATAATCTCCTATTATCTATTTTAGGTAATTTTTCTTTGTTTTTTTTTTTGCATTCTTAAAAAAAAAAAGGGAGAGAATGATGAATAAATGAATTTGAAATAATCAGAAGAGCAAGAATAATGAAGTAATTACAACAGCTCGTTAGTCATAAATTGTTTTCATCTGATAATAATAATAATAGTAATGAAATGGAAATTTGATGACGATGATAATGATAATGATAATAATAATAACAATAATAAGTAGAAGTAGTTATAAGCGATGATGGTAATAATATGACAATACTGATAATGATCATTCTGACTACAGTATCGTATATCAGAATGAAAAATCATGATAGAGAGAGCGGAAAAAAAAAAAAAAAAAAACACTTCGAAATCTCATGCGACAAATGACAGAGTAAGGTATGAGGGGAAGATGCGAGAGAGAGGACATGAAAGGGGAAAGGGAATGATAGAAGGTGATTGATCTTTGTTCGTCCTCTCACCGCTTCTCATGTCGAGACTACTTACTGGTTTTCGGTCCTCATGGAAGTGAAAAATATTTCTGCTCACACGATATCACTAAACTAGTTTCTTCATTCTTGTCATCATATCACAAAAAGCTTACATTTGCTAAATTAGCGCAAATGTTTTCCCATCTTCGATGCTTACAATTAACTTGATAATTTCCGCTTATCAGTAGCATAACAGAAAATATTTGTGTTTTGCTGCATATTCATCTCTTTCTGTTTATTTATGTTATGTTTGTATTTGTATCAAATTATAATTATTTTCATTTTTTGAAAAGTAAAAGTATTTCTGATAATTTTTGTTTCATCGATTTCTGCGACATATACTTTTATGATACTATGATCAGTGATAACTGAATATAATCTGCTTAACACTTAAATTGCTAACTATTTCATGAGCTTCCAGCTTTATCGGAATTGAACAATAAGTTTACATAATCAAATTCGGATCACATTGAAATCAAGCAATAAGCACTTAAATATGTAATGTATAATTCATCGTTCAAAATTTTCCTGTTTTTTTAATGCTTTTCAAATGCACACTTCTCATTACACAACAAATGTATAATCGCCACTTTGGCAGTGATGATAATGATGATAATGATGATGATAATGATGATAATGGTAACATTTGATGACAAATTAATGCTGAAATTTATTTGTTTTGAGAAAATTACTGAGTGTGAAAAGAAGTCACAAAGAAATTATTAGATGTGAAATAAAGCTATAAAAATTTATTTTCCTGCATTTGCTAATAAAAAGTTTAAAAAATAAAACAAAAAAAAAAAACTTCAAAAAAAAAAGGAAAAAATCAACTTTTTACAAAATAATTGTATGAAAAAAATTTTTCAAATATATCACTTCGTTAATTAAATTTTTCCTTTTTTTTTTTAAAAAAAAATTTGAAAATAATTTTAATAATCAAAAAAAAAAAGCCAAATAAAAGATAAAGGTAAAGGTATAAATTCTCATAAAGAAAAGGTAAATTAAAAATTGTGTCAGGAAAACGCATTTGGAAATTTTTGTAAAAATAACAATAAAAATATTTTCAAACATTCATTTCTTTCCCTTTCCTTTTTTCTTTTTTTTTTTTTTTTTTTTTGTATTGTATTACAGGTAATGTCAACAAACAAATCGTCTCGTAAAGATTAATCTGATGAAATAATTCTCGAATTTTTTAAAAAAAAAAAAAGAAATGAAATACTGCTCAGTAGCAATAATAATTTTCAATCAGGTAAATGTTGAACGGTAAATGTTGAATGGTACAAATGTGATCAAAATTTCATTCAAATATGCAAGACAAAAATGATTGGATTTGAAAGAAAAAAGAAAAAAAAAACTCGAAAATCTCGAGAGTAAATGAAGAGAAGAAATCAATCATTCGTTGAATCATATGCAACAGATTCCTGAGCTTCATCCAAGACAATGACTTTGGGAAAGTTGCCAAGAAAAACTGAGAATATGCAAATTTTTGGAAGCAAAAAAGAAAAGTATGTATATACATATATAAATGCAAATCTTCAGCTCATTAGCTATAATTGAATTGTTTTGGGGCAGTTATTTCCACTTATTTTTATGGGATGCTATGGAGTGGATGGTGTAGGATTTTGTTTTAAATGATTCATCTAGAATTTTAGGATAAGACTTTTCGAAATCTATACGATGCGTAAAATGTTCATTAAATGGTACTAACGTTACCTGGAACTACCAACCTGAAATCTCATCCTATTTCATCCTATTATTCCTGAAATGCTCAAAATGTCGAAATCTATACGATGAGCGAAATTTTCATTAAGTGATAGTAATGTTCCTTGGAATTTTCGATCTAAAATCTCATCCTGCTTTTCTATCTTGTTATTCCTGAAATACTCAAAATACTCTACTAACTATTACAACAGTTGATAAATCCTGGATATTAGAAATTTGGGAAGATTTTAGGCCTTGACATTCTTCTTTTATCCATTCATGGGCAACTGTAAGTCTAAGTTGACCTTGTTTCTAATTTTTTATCTTAAATTTTTTTTTCGCTACTAATAGATAACACCAAAATTTCTTGAAATTCTTAACTCACTACGTTAATCGCCCAAATTATCCGTTCTGTCCATAGAATCAGGCTTTGTAGAATTAAGCTTCAGTGTTCTTTTAAATAACACCGTACTGGCCTTATTTGTCTTGGGTCCTTGTTTTCAGCTTTTAGTCTCACTGCTGTACCCTGAATATTTGTCTTTTTCCTGAAACACTACGATTTATTGGATGGATTATTTCTAGCGAACGGTGAAATGATGATCACTAGACGAAATTTTATCAATGGCACTATGACATTTTTATCAGTACGTCGCTCTTGAGATAATGAATGATTCCCACTCTCATCCGTAATTATCACGGAACACATCTAATGCTATAAATTTCCACGTGATACATAATAAATTTCATCAAAGGTATGAACGGAGAAATAACTGGTCGAGTTTTGTCGAAAGATTCATCGTCGTACACTCTGCGATGCCTGCATCAGTGGGCATGTATGATGGGCGGCGATCGGCCGATGGATAGTAATCTGTGCAGCTCACCGGAATGCACAAATCCGGCCAAGTTACGCTGTCCTACATGCATCGAACTGAAATTAAGAGATTCCTATTTTTGTTCGCAGGTTAGTGTCATTCAATGGTCAATCTGGACGTATGAAAATTTGTCGCATTCTGAAAGAATTTTATTTTAAACTGAAGGCAATATTGAAAAACGATCACTTCGTGGATATCCGGAATACTTCCGGTTTACTCGTATCAATTAAGCGGATTGTATAATATTAGTAATAACGAGTGATTATATATTGAACGGAACAAGGAGAGCATGATAAATGGGTTCAGAATAAAGTCCCAAGAAAGATGGTAGTAATGTTTTGATTGTAACTTTTCCGAAAGCAGATATACGTTTATAAAAACAGAATGGTCACGTTACTGTTATGGATAGCAATGTATCAACTAATTTATAACCGCTCGCTTGGTACCTTGCTATTTGGTTTGAACCATGAATTCATTCTGTCTTATCTAATGTTCCGAATTTAATCATTCATTTTAATACATATGAAGTTTTTTTCAGAAATGTTTTAAAAATAGCTGGGCATTTCATAAGTTGATCCATTTGGCATGTACCGGATCTCCAGAGCAGTATAATCCATGGCCTTACTATCATTTTACCGGATTGCTGCGTCCAGCACCAATGGGGCAAAAACGTGAGGTTCCGGATACCATCATGAAACCTGATTATGCATTTCGTCCAGATGGCGTCTCGGAAAGCGAACAGATTGCAAGAAATATTAATGAGATTAAGGTTGGTTCAAGAATTCTGGGAAATAAAATTGTTTTATTTTTTCATTATTTTTTTTGCAGTCCTCCCCTATGGATAATTTATTTTCATAAGATTACATGTAGATTCAAAATAAGCGAATTAATTTTCAGTGATGTTTTCGAGCTTTGACAAACATTTGAAAGAAATTCAAAAACTATACTATTTATTAATGAGTTAAATTTATTGAGGAAGGAAAGAAGAAAAATGATAAAGTGTTGAAGAGCTAATGTCAGGAATAAGTTTTCTTTTTTTTTCTAAGATAGGTTTTTCCATAATACTAAGCATTTTAGGTGCTTGATGATGATGAAATAGAGAGCATGAGAACAGTTTGTAAACTGGCTAGAGAAGTACTGGATGAAGCAGCTCGAGCTTGTGAACCTGGTGTTACCACAGATCATATCGATGCTGTAGTGCATGAAGCTTGTATTGAAAGAGACTGTTATCCTTCTCCCCTTGGGTAGAGTTTATTATTTCATTGAACTAAGCCTATTTGTTTTTATCAGTTATGTTCATGCTTTACTATCAAATCAGGATTAAGTTATTTGGAATTATCTCATTCAGAGCTATTTAGATATCATCAATTTCCAAAGAGTGTTTGCACATCAGTCAATGAAGTGGTTTGTCATGGAATCCCAGATATGCGCAAACTTGAAAACGGCGATATTTGCAATGGTACTTTCTAGTGTAATTACTTCATTGTTTTTTATTCAATTAATTTCAAAATCGTTCTAATATTTTTTCGAATTTGCAACTCAAAGTAATATTAAATGTTAAAATTAGTGATTTGCAGTCGATGTGACAGTTTATCATCGTGGCTTTCACGGTGATCTGAACGAAACATTTCTGGTTGGTGACAAGGTTAAGGAAGAAACAAGAAAACTGGTGAAGGTCACATATGAATGCTTGCAACATGCTATCGATCTCGGTGATTATAGCTATTTAAGAATGGTCTTTTGTACATTTATATCTTATATACCAGAATTCGAGTCCTGATTTCTCTTTTTTTTCCCTGCAAAATCCCGACTTTAATTTTTTACATAAGAAATTAAATGTTTACTTGTTTCAGTCCGTCCGGGTGTTCGCTTTCGTGAAATCGGCAATGTTATCCAAAAACATGCAAATGCGCATGGCTTCTCGGTTGTGAAGACGTACTGTGGTCATGGAATTCATAGGTTTTCTTGCATGTCTTTTTATGAAATTCTTCTGGTAAACTTTTTAACTGGAAAAAGTTTTGGAGTTTCCTTTTTCTTTTACATAAGACAGTTCCCGATCTGATATTGTTTCAGGCTTTTTCACACTGTCCCGAATGTGCCACATTATGCAAGTATGCTTCAATTTTATTCGCTTTATGTTTAGATTTCTCTTGTTATCTTATTCGATTTGTACTGAAGAAGTAAATTTTTTTTTGAATCTTCAAAAGAACAATGGCGAATGATTTTCAGGTCTTACCTGAATGTCATTTGCCCTTGTTTCAGGTAGCTTCTGGTTATCTTTTCTAGAAAATAAGGCAACGGGAATCATGAAAGCTGGCAATACGTTTACCATCGAGCCAATGATTAACGCTGGTGGGCATAATAACGAACGTTGGCCGGATAATTGGACTGCTGTCACTGTGCGTTGTGTTTTTTTCTTTTTTACGTTTCGAGATAAAAGAATAAATTCATAATATTCCAAAGTACTTTAGATTCCCAATTGTGTTGATAATCATTTAGTTAATTTAGAGTGATGGAAAGCCATCAGCGCAGTTCGAACAGACATTGTTGGTAACTGAATCTGGATGCGACGTATTGACAGCACGAAATACGGGTCGACCTTGGTTCATGGACCAGTTGGAAAAGAGTTATTCGTAGGTCACATAATCCCCACCATTTCCTTTTGTTACCATCTAATCATAATTATTGTTTTGAATTCTACTCGGCTCGATATATCGAGAAAATTTTTTATTATATACTCGGAAGATTTCATGAAATCATGATTTCACCAGTTGTTCGATTTGAAATGATGCATAACACGATGTTGATGTTTAACCATTGTTTTTGATCTTTATGTATTTATTTTTTCCTCTTTTGTTCTACCACGTAGTGCTGACACGTGGAAGTTTATTGCGTTTCTTAAATGAGTGAACATCTCAGAACTTTATTTAACTGATGTTAGCAATAATTGTTTATGAACATCTCACTTTTCTGCCTTGTTTGAATGTCACATTCGTAACCTTATAATAATAAATTTGTTTTTTGTAAAGTCACATTACTGGCCTATAATTTGTATCACAGATCTAAGGTAAAGGTTATGTCAGAAAGACAGGTCAGCAGACCACATCCCGCCTGCTAAGGAAATTTGAAACTATCCTGGCATTTGTCAAAATATCATTTTCAAGTCCATTCCCGTTTTATTTCATCCTACGTCTTTTATTTCTTAGCGTCTATTTATTTATGCAGCAATTTGAGACGTCATTACCAAAAATGTTAATATGACTACTTAATGACTACTTTGTTACGTTATTAATAGGAAATCTTTACAGTAAGAGCGTATATACACATAACGGAATAATTTCATGCATATAGAAAATAAACATGTAAAAAATAATGAAATGAATGAAACATGATTTCGCATTCTTTTCCTTCTTTCGCTATTTGTTTCTTATTTTCCTTTGAAGTTTTTTTTTTGAAATGAACAAAAGGATGTTTCAAATTTTAACGGTTATTATATGTACACAGGCCTTCAGATGAAGCCATTCAGGGCTTTTTTTTTAAGATTAAAATCATTCTTATGAAATTCTGGAAAGCAACAATGACTCGAACATTCAAGAATGAAATATATAAATGTACTTGTGGCTCTGTTGCATTATTCATGAAATTCATAGATCATACAGTATTGTACGTCGCCTGATTAAACGAATTATTAAGACGTTATACAATTCCTGGAACTGAAAAATGACATGTATTATTAAGTATGGAATTACATGTTGGACATAAAAAGCATGAATTATATGTAGTAAAGTTATACAACAAAAGGAAAATATTAATACTAAAAATTAATAATAACCAATAATAGGTGTTGATAACGAAGAAACACACTGATGTCCCTGGCAAAAAAATAAAAAAGGATATGAAGTGAATTCCGGTTTTAACGGTTAGGAAATATAGTGCTACCATTTCCCAGTCCTCTTTTCAGCGCCTTGTACCACCTAAAACAGAATAAAAGATTAAAATTTTCAAAACTACAAATGAGATATTATTGAGACACTCCTATATATATATTAATCAAGCGCCAAACAAATAACCTTTCAGCACTTCCCGAATGTGCAATTCGAAAATTAAGTGAAATACTATTCCTATCATTTACTTGATTAGCATGTCGGAGTTCGAATAAACGACCACCATCGTCTAATTCTTGCATACAAAATGTGAATCCTAGAAGAACATAGCGAGCCACAGGATCCACATCCTTAAAAGGCAAAACTTTTATTTCTTTGTAGCACTCCTTATTTGCTTACTATTAGCACTCACAATTTTCATAAAGAAAATACAGTCGAAATGCATTTTTTTTTTGTCGAAAAAGGAATGAAATCATCAATATTTTAAAATATTTCCACAAACTCACAAATTCCGCATTATAAAAGCAAAGCACTAAGACACCATCTGCATGCAACGTAAGCCGACCCCACTTTTCATTTTCACCACCTTTTTGATTCCTGGAAAAGAATGAGAATTCGTTAGTATAAAATAAAATACTCAAAATGCACGATAATAAAAAAATAATCTATGAAACAGAAAAGATGACCTAAGAAACACAGTGCCAGATATTACTCCTTCCGCATTTCGACTAGGAACACTAGTTTTAGTCAAAGACTCATTTTCCGGAGCTGTGAAAATCGTGCTTTCTGTTTCCCCTTTCCCTAAAATAAGATTTAATATATAAAAATCTTATCTTAAGCAAAATATAAAATGGAGAATTTTGAAATTATTAAAGTAAAATTGAAGAGATAAATTTTCAAAAATATAAAAGAAATCACGATATTAAACAAACATTTTTTGATAATTTTAACATAGCATTCTGGACAAACTTTGGAGCGCATGTAATAATTGTTAGTTTTCACAGGAGCATAACCAACACAGGAACGGCATATTAACTATAATTGGAATATTTACCTCCAACTAAATAGAAAAATGATTCAGCCAGATCTAAGAATCTTCAAGGTAGTTCAAGACCTGTTTTCTCAGGAAATAATTTTTAGTTCTCAAAAATTTCTATTTATTCGAATCAAAATTAATTTGAATCTCGAAAATTTCCATTCTTTTATTTCGACTGATACCATTCTTTAATTGTGAATTTTTTGTACTTTATTAAAGAAAAACATAACAATGTGTATATTCTAAATAAGTTGGCATACTTTTTGCTTTATAATTCTACCAATGCATTTTAAATGGAATTACCTTCAATCTCTTAAAGTTATCTAAATGCACAAACAATTCTCCAATAAGAAAATATGAACAAACTTACATATCCACATTCACGGCAGTGATGGCGACGATTCAGAACATTGAATTTTGTGGAACAACCAGCCATCATGCACGACGTTGCCTTTGGATCAGGTATCCATAATGGTGTATATTTGTGTTTCCCAGTAGTCGGTAGGTTATTCAGTGAAACACTTTGGTCCGTTCCATTATTCGACATTTTTGCATCTGATGTCACTTCACCCGTTATCTTATCTTTCTGCATAACCCGAACATTGGAAATCTGAAAATGATGAAATCAGGAAAAATTAAAAACAAAATATTCACTATTTTTATAAGAATTATTCATGAAAAACCTTGTTTCTAGCAATTTTAATGCGACGCAGCTCTTTTGCTTCCATCTTCGCTTCATTGATACGTTTTACCCAGTCGTCTCTTTCCCGTTTCGTTCTAAAAGCTCAGATAATCATATTTTTTCACTTGTTAAAATGAAATTCTTCATAAACTAAATACCAAAAGCTTGAAGTAATTGAGTTATCAGTATCACTCAGTTATTTCTATTACTGTAGACGGTCTTGACACATTCGGTTCTTTTCTCGATATTTCATATCGTATTTTTATACCGTGAAGATATTATGAATTTCTGTAGCTAGCAGTTCAGTTCTAAGGAAATAGTTTTCGTGTTGTCTTAATAACAAACAGAATGAAAAAACTAGAATGATCAAGTCTTCAGCAAAAACAAAACATACTTTGCAATAAAAACAGCACTCTTCTGTGTAGTATAGAGCTGAAAATGAGTTTCGTATTCGCCATGTTCTTCTGCTTTAACACGAATTCGAGAAACAAGGAATTTATAAAATTCAGAGTGAAAATTAGCATCTGTTCCAAGTGAAGGCGTTCTTGAATATTTACAAATTAACAACACATCCGAGAACTGCAAAACATTAAAGTTATGCAAAACTTGATTATTTTTATAGAAAAAGCGATAACTTTTTAGAATTATTACCATTCACATTTGCCACCTATCACGATGCTTTGATATTAAAAAAATTAAGGCAAATATTAACTTGGCAGAGATTTGTTAATGAATATTTTAAATCAGCGACGAACAAATATCTTCCATGATTATAAATGTTATTATTGAGAATATAATTAAAATATCCTAATCTGCAGCGAAAGATGATAGGAGACAATATTTATGCATCTTTCTGCTGGCTTCCAATATAAAGAAAGTATTTCGTTTATACTTTAGAAAACAACATGCTTTTCTAAATATAATTTTTTGCTACCTAAAATATAAAGCGCAAGATTTACTAGAATTTATGCAACCCGATAAACTGAAAAAAAATGAATATGGTGAGAACTATATTATAAGAATGTCTTAGAGAACATACTAATATCAAGTAACGAGGTTGCAAATCTTTCCGCGACTGTTTCATCAATTCGCCTTCAAATAAAAGGTGGCGATTTGCTTCGAAAACATTAAATCTTCCCTGCAAACTTCAATTTTCAAGAAACTTTTTGAATATTTTGGTTAATTTAAAAATGAAGAATAAGTTTTTTCTAGCAACAAAAAATACCTCAAGCCGCCGATACAAATCAATTAAACGTTTTTCCAACTCAGCTCGACTAATTTGTCGATCAACTAATTCTGATACTTTCGATAACTGCACTAGTGCTTCTAAATAAAAAAGGATAAAAGAAAAAGTAATTCGTTGCTCAAAACTTTTTCTTTACGAAGCTTTATTAAAAATGATGGCATAAATATACTAGACAATTCAAAAAGAGATAAGAATTTGTTTTCTGGATGAGATGCAAAACAAACCTTTACATACTTCCAATTCATCAGATTCAGGTAATAAATGCTTTTTGTATGCCTCTAGCAAAATCGTATAACGCACAACATTTTGATGAACGATATCAAGTTGCTGAATTATGGATATTTTACCCATCACTTGCTCCTCGAACTGAAAAGAATAAATTGAGCAAAACGCATCAAATAACAATAGTTCATTTTAAAATATTTCCATTCTTCTACCTTCATCGTTGCACGAGCCAACTCTTCGTTATCTTGAAGCAACCTTATGAAATCATCGACATGCTTTTTTTTTTCTTTGAGGTATGGAAGACAACATTTCAATAAACCAGCACCATTTTTTAAGCATTCTGCCATATTTGGATCCCTTGAATCCCTGAAATTATGTTCGAATTTCATCGCCTTGTAAATTATTTTGAAGGTTTTATTTAACGATTTTCCTTAAATCATTGCAAATTATATTATAATAAATAGACATCACAAAAATACCAATTCTCGATTTTTGATGAAATTTTCTCCAGCAAAAACTTATGTGCTTCTTTCACCATTAGCAACTGCTGAGATATTTGACTGATCAAATGAGGATGTCCATTCGGCAGCGGTTTCAAGAAATCAATTCCCAAGTCTTTCCCATATTCCGTCAAAAATTCAGGATATTTCTAGAAATAATTTTTCTTATCCAAAAGTTTAGCAGAAAAAAAAGACACTGATCATAATTCATCTTCATCTAAATGCTAAATACTTACCACTGCAAGAAGTTCCAATTGCTCAACAAATTTTTTTTCAACTGTATAAATTTCGACCGCTGCATAGTGAAGCTTCTTTAATCTCTTATCCTGTAATTCTCATAATTCTTTCATCGCAGTGATAGTTTTTGAATGACCTCTCTCTGTATAAAATCTCCAGTGGAGAATCCATTTCCATCTCTGTAGATATAGCCAAAGGAATAATAAAACTATCCGGTTCTTTGTACTAAATGTAAGACTAAAATATATAATGGTTATAAACAGCTTCAAAAATTTCTTGATTCATCCCTTATCTATTCTGAATCCGTATCAGAGTCTTTTCTTTCATCTCCACACACTGTTTCCCATTAAAAAAAAAAACCTCGTCCCGACAACCGGTGTTATAGATGATGTCCATAGCTGAGTAATCAAACGAACTCCTTGTCGGGCTTACTATGCTAGTACGACAAAGTGTACTAGTTATGCTGTAAGCATCACTACTAGGCCTCGAAGATGTGGCTTCGGAATCATAAGAAAGCAACGATTCGCAGTTTGATTCCAGATTCTGTAATTTACATGCCTTTATTTTTTGAGGAAAAAAATTCAAGCAAATCTGATGTAGAGTGCATTTACAGCTACATTTCACGCCAAATTCACTTATCAAAAAAAAGAAAAAAATTAATGAAACCGACCTGTCTGCCCGATATCATCTTTAATTTCCTTATCTTGGAACTGCCATCAGCATTTGAATCATGAACTACTGCATTTTTTGATGTTCTGAAAAAATATGATAGAACGTTCAGAAAGAATATTAACAAAGAATAGAAGAGCGCTTAAAGAGAAAATCAATGTATCTCAGCTACAAATAATACACTCTACCATTGGCTTGTATTTTTTTATATATTAAATAAAGGGCTATATTAAAACTTAAACAATCGCTGCAGACAACTTTAACCAATAGTTAGATAAATACCTTGCGTTAATCCCTCTCAAAACATTGTTTTTCAATTCTTCCATTGTGACTCCATAAAATAATTGTCCAAAAGCGGATTTTTTTCGAGGTCCCGTTCTAAAGTAAAATGTTGTGGTAAAATTTCGAATCTTTCAATAATTTCACTTTATAGACATAATTTTAAAAATTTGATGTATTAACAAATAAAAAAAATCACACGATTTTGTTATCCGATATTCGAAAATGAAACTTGAATTTATTAATGCACTTCACTATATTCAAGGATGAATACTTCACTATACTCTTGAATAGAACCTAGAAACTAAACTTTTAGTCCTTTATTGCAATAGAGACATTCTAACTTACTGATGACTTATTGCTGTTGGAAATGTAATTGATATAACTGGGTCATGCAAAAGTTACATTTAATTATTAACCAAATGAAGTCAAATAACATAAATTTGATTAGAAGTAAAAATCAAATGCTGCAACTCTGTTATTAAGAAATCAAGGACCTGCAACCTAACTTTCTAATTTCTTTCAAAAAAATAAAAAAAACCTTACAAAATCTCATCTGACTCGAAATTTTCCTCCGGAATCAATGTTTTTTCATTACTGTCCTCCGTAGCTTCTTCAGAACAATAAAAACTTTCTTCCGAACATAATGATTCTGTTTCGCTAGACAATGAACTCCTAAGTTGGAGATCCATCCAGGAACCATCCGAAATTACGGATGACCTCATGGAACTGTAATATTATTAGAAAAACTAATCAAATCAAGCTGTCCAATCAAAAGTAAGAGAAAAAACCATTAATTGAAGTAATACCTTTGTTGCTCAAGTGATGATTCTCTTGGACTAGAAAAAACAGTCGATGACACCATCTGTCCAGAAACAGTCGGTGACACCATCTGCCCAGATTCGATCAAACCATCGTAGAATGCAACTGCACTTCGCACTTTCGTATGATGTTTTGGGATATCGGAATCCGAAACGATGTTTGAATTTGTTGGAGTTGCATGACTGCCATTAGCAAAGAAACGTTTAATATTGGATAGAATTCGTCATTATAAAAGTGAAAAATTACTGAATAAATCCAAAGAAATTGAAAGATGGAAAGGCTAATATACAAGATGAACCTGATAAGTACAAATTAAGGAATAACACGAAATGCGCAAATGAAATTATCAGTGAATAAGATCATAAAATGGACACTTCCTAACTGCGGGGTATCTATTTCCCGATTATTCTAATATATAGTTGTAGAAATCAGCAACCTACCTTGCAGCATTCCTGAGAGAAAGACCGTTTTCACTGATCCCTCTATTTAAAATATCAACTGGACTCACCGGAGAAAGTATAGGCGTTGGCTGAAATACACACCGAATGAACAGCAAAGCTAAAATAATATATATGTTCCATCATAATTATAATTCCTTTTCTTTTAAATTTATAGCGATAAATAAAGCTCAAGACACAAAAATATATTTAAAAAGAAAAGCCATTTAAATTATTTCATGTAGATTCATTTCTATCATTTTTTAATTCTTCGTTTTACCTAAATATGTTATTATACTAAAAATGCAAAAAGCTTCAGTTCAACTTCTATTTTTCCGGTCATTAATTTCAATCTCAAATGTGACATCGACTCCAATTTCATTTAGCTTCTAAGTCGAGCATTCAAATATCTTACGCTTTTGCACGGTTTCCGGGCCACAGTCGGCTTCTGTTTTAGTTTCGGTGCATTTTGTTCATTACTGACTTTATGACCTTCGAAAAGTACCTTCCTCTGCTCTACTAAAAAAGAATTAACATTAAACTTTATCTTTTTAAATTGCAAATTAGCAGCATAGATAAATATAAGAATTTAATTTCAATTAAAATAAAACTTTTCGAGACTTCTTATAAGCGAATCATTTAAAGAATTAAGGACTGTAAAAAAAAATCTTGAAATAAATCCGTGGAGTTTGGAATGTTATCCTAATCTTCGATATTTATTAATAATTCATTAGCCAACTGAATTTAGTGGAACTTGGATCCAATAATCTGCATTTATACAAAATATCAATTTCCATCATACAAAAAAAGTTAAGCATAATTTACAATCCTAGTAACTGAAGTAAGAGAAGGATAACTTACTAAAATTATTATATGATGGAAGTTCTTTAATAGTAGTAGTATCCGATGTTTGATCATGTTCAAGTCGAGCACGTATCTTTCTAACATTCAGATTCAAATGCGGGATTTGGCTTAATTCGTGCATAGATTTAAACAATAATCATTAGACAATATCAAATCTGAAAAAAAAAAAAAAATCAATAAAATTGATCAACAACTTAAACCAAGACATCATATTTGATATAATTCAATTTAAAATATCACAATCAAATATCTAAATATATATATCAATGTTTTACATAAATAAATAATCGGGAGTGCTATTTGTTCATTCTCGATCTAACTGTTGCAAAATGATTCAATTAAAAGTGAGAAAATGAATAAAATTCAAACAAAAAAAAAAAAAATATTTAACCATAGCTTAACATTTCCTTTTTAATGTAAATTAAACCATATAGAATAATACATTTCGAATCTTTAACCATTGTAAACATAAATATATAAGCCACATTAATATGTCATTCATTTTTTACATTTCATTTTTCAAAAGATGCTATTTCTTTAATACATCAATCAATGTCTTCTTTCCTTCTCTTCCTTCTCTCTCTTTCCATTCTCGAAATGTATACGAGAACTATAGATAACGGATTCAGGATACTCAAGCAATAACTTGCCGCAACGCTGTTTCTTTCATTCACTGATTACGATTTTAGTTGAAACGGAAAAAAGCAAAAACAATAAAAAGAACAAGTATATTTAGAAATGTAATAGACAAAAAAAAAATCACTGTTGTTATTTATTGATAGAAGTTGAAGAGGAATGAAATTAAACAAAATGTTTCCTTCCTGGAAAATAATCTATGATTCAGAATACTATATTTACTTTCATCACTATTTTCTTCCTCCCCTTTTTGTCCCCGTTATTTCTTGATCCAATAGTTGATTGTAAGAGAACAACAGCAGTGTCACATTCCTTGGACTATTTCAAACTAATATTCCAAAACTGGTTTTCTTTTTTTCATCCTTCTCTTTCTCTCTTCCGTTCAATTAATTTAAGTTATCATTATACAGCAGCTATTATATAACTATCTAAACAATTATCATATCAGTACGGCTAGTACGGCCCATCCTTACTTTACTTTGGTTGTTGTTTTTCAAAAAATAAAACGTAACATATATCATAATCAATATCACATGCCAATGATTCATTGTATGTTGTGGTAATGATTCAACATGTTATTTATCATACTGTTATGTATCAACAGTAACTGCGATGCCATGAACTACGTAGTTTCTGAGATATGATCTTGAAAGTTCTGAGTACATCGATTTCCTTTTTTTTTGAACTCATAAGTTGTTTAAGATATTAAAAAGAGATATGAATAAAAAAAAGTTGTACAGACAAATATGGTTGGATTAATTTAGGTCATCTTATAACGCATATTGCAATAGAACTAAATAACTAAAATGTTACGATAATTTTTCTCTTTTCATTTATTGAAAACGATTATTGCGATTTAATTAATCAATATATACTAGTACATTAGTTGGAATGACAAATATATTGCCAAATATATCATACATTTAATTTAGGTAAAAATAAATAATTACTAATTAATTAAAGCTAGAAAGGCTTTTCATGCTAAATACATCGATTGGAATGACAAATATGTTGCCAAATATATCATATGTTTCAATTTAATTAAGTAAAAAAATAATTACTGATTAATTAAAGATAAATTATACGCTAAATACATCGATTGGAATGACAAATATGTTGTCAAATATATCATATGTTTCAATTTAATTAAGTAAAAAAAATAATTATTGATTAATTAAAGATAAATTATATGTAAAAAGAAAAAAAAAATACCAAATAATCAATGTAGCATTATGTCATTATTGTTGTAGCAAATTGTCCACTAATTGTCGATATTTTCATACTGGTTGAATAAAAAAAAGAAAACTTAGCTAAGCAAATAATCACGTTATTCTATGAATAAATGATATTTTCCCATCAATTATTTTAATTTTAACAATGTAATGGCAAAAATGCCGCAATTCGCATCTAAACCTACAATAATACATCTTTTTTTTTTGGATTGATATTTTTGGTGTGAACAAATTTGCAATTGTTGCTATTATTTTGTTTATTTCTCTATCTTCATTTTTGTTTTTGCATATTTCTTGCCAAATATTATTTTCTCAATGTTTGCCATCATTGATGATTGTTAATATTTGCAAAAATTTCTTCAATTTTTTCTTTGATGATCTTTTTAAATCTTTATTGTCTCTTATTTTTTCGTGTATGACTTCTTTTTTATTTCTAGTGCTACTAAATTTCACTTAAATCTAATCAGTTAGGAAATTAGAATCTGTTAATTTGTTCATTTTTACGAAGCATTTTCTACGATTAATGTTATATAGTGCAGTTGAATTTAATTTCAGATTATTCACAATTGCAAAATTTGCAATCTTCTTCATGCATAAGAGAGGCATTATAGGGATAACTTTAGCAGTGCATCAACTTACCGAATTTTATTAGCAGTTGAAAAAATGATTATTCTGTTATCAATGGATGATTATTAATAAGCTGAGCGATACTCTTATCATGGAAGTGTTTGATACGCCACCATGGGAGAAGTTTGGTCGTTGGGTGTATTGTATCTGTGTAGTAACATTCGATCTTGAATTGGGGCAATCAATTGAAGTAAATATTCGATCCAAATGAATTTGCTTCCAATGATTTCTATTTTCAAATTTTACTTAACTGAATTTCAAATCCGAAATAGCAGAATTGTAAGCAATTGAGATATTTGTGTACAGAATTTCCAATATTATTATGGTGTCTGTCACATCATCAATACTATCTGAAGTTGAGCTGAATACAATTTATGAAAATCCTGATGATTCTGATTTAAAATTGTAATTCCTGCAGATTAATTTTTAAATTTAAACATGAAAATTTGAAATTCGAATTTGAAAATTCGAATCCAGTTATTTTTCATATCATCATTTTTCGAATTTATGAAATTAGGAACCAGTTTAGTATTAGTAATTTCTAACCAAATTTTTATTTTTCGAATTTTTCATGAAAGAAAATCATTCTTTCTTTTCCAGGTAGTCTATCCCGGTGATGCACAATTGACAGTTAATGAGAAAAGTAGTATATGCTATTTATCATTCCCGGATTCCAATTGTGGAATGGCACGTGATACTAATTTTCATTTCCGGATACGTCGTTCATCTGGTTGTTCTAATTTATCGACATATGCTGCATACTCAGAACGCGTACCGGCAGCCATTGATGCCGATCCTCAATATTTTTATGGATTTGTTCATTCCAGGTTTGTTCTAAAATTTTTATTACTCAGAAGATTAATGAACTTTTGTGTTCGTGACGGAAATTTCAAAATTTTGAAATAGATCATTGCGTTCGAAGATCATCAATATTTTTTCAACTGAAGATTCATGACTGATTTTTTTTTCTTGTTCATCATTCACATATTTCTTATGTGCTTTATTTTGCAGGCAAAAGAAAGATCCTTCTTTGCCACGTGGTTACTATCAAAAGGTTTGTTTTGCAAAATATTAGATTTTTACTCTCCTAGTTTATTAGAAGTTACTCTTAACATTTATTTGTTCATCAAATTAATGTAGATAAAATTATCATTTGCAGAGTCTTGTTTTATTAACAGTGTTGCCACTTTTCGATTTATTTTCGCTTGTTGTCGGTGTGATTGCACAAGGCTTTTTCGATTCCGGTGAACCAGCGATCGAAGCAGGTAATATTTTAGTAAAGTTTTAATTGTTTCCTTTGAACAGCTTTTTTTTTTTGTTATATGATAAATATTTTGTTTATGATATTATCACCGCAACTTAATTTAAAACTGACATGCTTGAATGCATACAATAGATTCATCGTAAATTATGTCTTCATTACAGTTTCCTTCTTGCTCTTTTGTTTTATGAATCTTATATTAAGTATTTTCGAAAAACTGTTTGTACCAGTAAATAAATATAGCAGTTTACCATTCAATTCTTCCTTCTATAACGTAAAAAAAACGTCAAGAAAAAAAGAACTTCAATTTTTAGCCTGTCATCATATTGATCAATGGTCAGTTCCTATTCCTGGTGTCGTGCTCTGTTTACCACTGATGGGAAATGTGATACAATGTCGGATTCCATGTCAAATTGACATATATTCACCTCAAAGATGTTACCTTATGAATGTTAAAGTAAATTTATTAAATAAACTAAAAAATGAACTAGAAAGATGCATCAGAATTTGTTTAAGGAAAAATAAAATGAATGTGTTTCTACTTCTGAATTTACGTCTGATTTATAGCAGATTCGAAACACTGCTAGTCATTCCTAAAAAATGCAAAAAAAATACACTGTTATATATCTATAAAATTTTCAGTTAATGTCACCCAGCAAAAACCCAGTTTTATTATCCATAATGAATAAATCGAATGTTCTTGGGTAAGTTGATAAACCTGTTTGATTGAGTTTCTTAAATGAATTAAGTGAAAAAATCAGAAATACGTTAATTTAAAATTATACAGTATCTGCTTAACAAATTCAGTATTTTCTGTATTTAATTTAAAAAAATAAAGAAATTTATTTCAGAAATTTATTATTTGTTGTTAATCATGTGCAATTATTATGGGAATTAGTGTTAACTGGAGAGGTAATGTCTGTTTTTTTCCTAGTTTTTCATATTTTTTATATATTGTATTTACAAAAATGATGTCTTATTATTAAACCACTAGTTTTATCATTATGGATTGTAAATTAGACAAATCTGGATCAAATTTGAAGGTGCTTCACCTTCAGTTGAAAGAAAAATTTATTTCAGCCAATCGTGGTACTAGCTCAAAATCCATCAGAATGTTCCACTTTCGTTCAGTCTCTCATTTCTTTGATGTGGCCTTTAAGGTATTCATATGTAATTATACTTTCCAAATTTTAAATATTTCTGTTCGGATTCATTCTTTTTGAGTTTTGCTTTGGACAATTTTAGATACTCCAGTGATTATCGACCCTTCTTTACAATCCACGATGCTGAATTTCGGGAGTACTCATCAAGAACTGATCCACGGTATTCATTTTCCTTTCTTTCATGGAGCCATGGATAAATAGAGGTCGTTTCTGAAATATTTCAAATTCGAAATTTCTCAGTCATTCATACCTTATTTCTTATTCTCAGATTCTTTTTTTCAGGCCAAATGTAATTCTCGGAGTAACTAATCCATTCTTTACAAAAGTATTTCAAAACTGGCCCCATATTATTCGCTTGGTTTCATCACAAGAGCAGCATACCTTTGTTGGTGGGAAAAGGAAGTATGTCTAACTTTTCATTATTGAAGCAGAAAATGTTTTATTTTTAGTTTGATTGAAATTTTGAAAATAGGTTAGAATTTATTTGCTTTAATTATATTTTCCACTAATCTTTTTTTGATTTCATCTCACAGCTGATATTTTCTAATCATTTTAAACTTTGCAGAAAAATCTGGAATAAGCACATCCTCGAAACGAAATATGGTTTATTTAGCCAATACAAAATGTTTCTTCAAAAAGATAAAACGCTTTTCAAAGATGCTTTAAAGGCTAACAATTCTGATTGGACAGATGCAACGGAACTACAACGACGAATACTTGATTTAACGCAAAATTTCATGATGCCTTTAGAGAATTACATTTCATCACTAATGCCTCTGAAAAAGCATTTATCACCTTTCAAAGTACCTTTACTTCATTTCAGGACGTTCTTCTTTATCTAGAGACTTTCTTTTTAACGATTGAGGAATTTTACAAAGATATTTCACTGTTTCTGCTGTCTTCTTTTTCTGTATCAGCTGCTTAAGTCTTTTGCAGAATGTCCCGCAAATTTACCCGTTTATAGTGGACAACTTCTTTTCCGCCTTAGATGAGACAAGAGTTATGCAGACATCGGGTATCAAAGGTGACTGGCGTGGTAATTTTTTCTATATTCTTTTTTTTTTTGTCTCTTTTTTGTTCATTCCTAGGATTTATTTAGTCCCGGAAGAGATTAAACGACGCTTCTAATTAAATAATCAAGTAGATAGCTAAGACTAGTGAAATTTTTGGATGTTCATTTCAGGTTTGTATCAAAAATTTACAACTTCATTAAATTTTCAAGATTGGTTATCTCGCAGGAAAGCTGATTTGGAGCGACAGCTGCGACTCTTACATTTAGAAGTTTGTTCATTGTTAAGAATTACCAATTATTGGATTATTATTACTGCTTGTGCAGAAAATTGAGTTCAGAAGATATGGGGAGGAAATAACATCGAAGAAACTAAAAACTTGAAATAAGGGTGATATTGAAGATTATGGTTTTTTGCTTGATATCCAGTAAATACAGGTTATGATGAGATATATGACATAGTGGATAATTCTCTAACTTTTGTAAAAAAAACTCTTTTCCCTTTTTTTTTCTTACAAATGCTTTTTTAGATGCTGTGTAGTGCAGATTTCCAGTAGGGAAACACTTCATAAACGTCCACAGGTTGAAGTTGTCGATCTTGTCCTCAAATTAAATGATCGTATTCAAAATTTGGACGAAACATCGGAAAGTTCTCGAGTTCGATTGCAGTCACAAATTTCTGCCATTTTAGCATCCGTGGATGATGATTTAAAGTCAGTGTTGCTCTCTAATGGCTCTTTGAGAGATTGTATTTAATAATGTCGTAATCGTAGGTAAATATAGAATTCTTATTGTTCAGTCTTTGATTACTGTCTTTTGCATGTTTTTGTTTGCCTAAACACTTCACTTTCACTTTTATTTTCCATTTTTGAGATTTAAAAAATCTGAATATTTAATTATTCTATTCAACGAGCTGGAATGTGTATTCCAAAATAAGATAATTAGAACCCATATTAAGCTTAAGGATATGATTTAAAGCAATGATTGAGGAAGTTGCTCTTTATCAATGCCTAATATATCTTAATATCTTCTACAAATCAGGATTTTTGCTGTTCAACAAAAGTTTTTCCATTTGGAATCGAAATTTTTGTTCTACAGAAATGTGAAATGATAAAAATGAAAACTCCGAAATCAAATTCCCTGGCTAATTTTAATACAAAAAGTTAAATTCATATATGTTATTGTTACTTGAATGCTAATTGTTTCTTTTTTTTTTTTGAATTTATTGTTTTCTGCTGTATCTGAGTTATTTAAATATAGTTTTTTACAAATATCACATCTTATAATTGGACAGGTTCAAATATCATTTCTTCCTTCGCTTGTTTTATGATATTGTTTAAAATAATCTTTGAAATTTTATTTCATTTTTTGTAAGTACAAGTGAACTTTATTTCTTTTTTTGTGCCGATGCAAGTGAATATTATCTTATTTTTTCTATTTTGCTCAGTAAGATTTTATGCCTTACACAAACTGCATAATCAAGTTTTATTGTGCATTTATCATCTGTCGTATTTTTAAAATTATTTTTAAATATTGTTTACTTTGATCATGTTTTTTTTTTTTTTTTTTTTTAATTATTAGTATACTTGCGATATTATTATCAAATAATTAATTGAAAAAAAAACATGAAGTTAATGTTTGCAGTTTTATAATTCTACTTAAAAAAATGGGAAAATCTTTTTTTTTTCATTTTGTTAAGCTTAATGTCAATAATTTTCATGTGTCGTTTACCGCATCATAATATTTTTCGCACTACGTTTTTTTTTTCTTTTATTCTTTTAAATTGTTAAATGCTACTTCTTCTTGTTACGGGTGTGATTATAAAAATAAAAGTTGTATTTTACCTCATCACAATTGTCATATTTTATGCATATTGTGGAAATTTTATGATGAAATGAAACTAAAGAACAATAATATTTCATTGCATAGATATAAATAAAGTATTTTGAGCAGGTGCAATGAGAATGATAAGATTATATTATTTGAAAATATAGAGTCATGTTGCTTTTAGCATTTAGAGCAAATCATATGCATTTCACATTTGTATTTACTAAAACTTTATTTGAGTTACTTTTATAGTTTTTCCATCCAGGAATAATCATTTTACTAAAATGATTTCTTTTTCAGAACTTACTTCTTACTTTCTAATCATAATACGCTTTATAAATGAAATTGATAAGAAATTGTAGTTGATTATGATAGATTGTCGCTAATCATTACTACCTATGATCGGTAATATTTTGTTTATCACGATAAGAAATTTTGATAAAGTTATTGAGATGATATTTCAAAGATGATAGGTTTGCTGATTGATTCTATTTCTGATATATTTTGGAATTTTTTTTCTCTTCAAACAAATCGATAACATGTTTTCATGTATTTTGTTCAAATTTAGCAATGCATGGCTTAAGAGTTATATTAAACTTATTAATGTTATTTTGTTTCTTCGAGATCTGGACAATTTTTCCTATATGAATAATAATACATCATTCTTAAGAAAGGTGTAATTGAATAATCAATAACCGGAATATTTTCGAATTTAATTTTTAAATTTATCAAATATTTTTTTTTTCTTCGTCTCTGAACATTACGGATTTTTTCGTTTTTAATAACGTTTGTAATAAGTCAGCGGAAATTTTCCTTTCCTAAACTTTTTCTGACCAATGCTCATAAGCTTTAGGTATAAATTTTGAAACTTTAGCTTCATTAGAAAATGTAAATGTAATTGATATATGTTACGAAATTGGATGATAATACATTTCATAAATGAACTAAATACTAAAATACCAATCAGCCAAACTGATTGAGATTATCATTTAAAGAAGTATTTATAGTATTTTTCGTTTGATGGAAAATTTCGACGAAATAATCGATAACGAATGTTCATTAATAATGAAAATATTCATTGTAGTTGATTTGGAATAGATTTTTTAGGCATATTTTAATATTTCAATCATTCTTTCATATGCCATTTATGGCTTACAAATTGCTTCCTTTTAATATCTATTCGGAACTGATAATAGTTCATATCTATTCGAATTGATAACAACAAATCTTATGGCCTAATTTGTTACTTAGATGTTTAAACATTTACTCAGATTGCGTGTAATAATAATATTGAATACATATTAGTATAACAGTTTTTAAACTTTCATAGCTATATAAATGATGTCAATTGTTAAAAATTTGAAAAATGGTTCACAGTTGAATGACAGATACATCTAACTTATTCCGATAACGAACGAGATTCTGGTCTACATCCAAACAATTCTTAATGGGACAAGTGGTATTTAGCCACATGAAATTGAACGATAACAGATCTTTGATGATCTTAGATGTTTAGGACTTCTAAACTAGCGGAATCAACTTGCTGTAACCATTACCGAAAGATATTTGTATTAATAATTCATTGGAAATTGTCCGTGATTGAGATCGGGAATTGCATATATTTCCCTTGAACGATGAATTTTTAGAAAATGTGAGCCATTATCAGCTCATATTGATCACATCACTACCCGTTGTTAAATTTTGAAAATAACTGATAGGCTGACTGATAATTCAAAAATTGGGCTAGGATATTTCTTTGTTTCTTAACAAGGAGCGAATTCTTTATTAGATAAAATGTGCGACAAAAAATACATTGTATGTAAAATAATGATGATAACGATATAAGTGATCGAATGGCGAAGAAATTTCAAAGCATTTCTAAATTATAAATTTGTATAACTAAAATTGTGATCAATGTTTTGTTTGATCTTCTACCGTTGCAGCTTTGAAATCCTAGCACCAGACGTTTATATTTTTTAGTTTTATCCAAAAAATACGCTCAAGGAATTGATGCAGTAATCGAAAATTGTAATATCTTCGATGAATAACAGTTAACAGAAATGGCCATATCTTCTACGTAGATAATGTCCGACCATTTGTTAGACAAGTCAATACTTCAAAAGTTGAATAAATTAAGCTACAAAGTTTTGCCTTATTTGGTGTATTTATTTAGATTCTCGTTAAGAAATTATCTTCTTCAAGAATTACTGAAAAATATTTTCAAAACCAACAAGATTCAAAAAAAAAAGCGAAATTTATTTTAAGAGTTATTTAAATCCCGAAATACAAGATTTCTATTTTATAAGAATAAAATGAACTTAATTTCTTGTTTAGTGGAAATTTCCTCAAATGCTATGATTCCTATTCTAATTAATAAATATAGGTTTAAATTAAATTATAGTAATTCAAAAATTCACTGTTAAAAGTGTAATTACTTTCACCTCAACCTAATATTAAAAAGATTTAAGCTGCTATCACTGCTTAGTTTTAAAATTATCACTGATATCCTCTCTCTGCCTTTCTCTGCTTCTCTTTTCCATTCAACAATTAAATTCAGGAAGAATAAAATAATTCTGACATTATCGATAAAATCGAAATTACTTACTTGCATTCACAAGCAATTTTCGAATATGTGATCTTCACAGAATCAGAAAGCTTCTTAAATAAGTTGCATATCGAAATGAATTCATTTCAATCTCAACTCCTCGTCATATCAATCTTATTTCAAAAGTCACCTTATGCAATATGCTAACTTATATTTGAAATGCTCGGGAAGTCTAAGGAACGAGGAACTGATAAAGTTCATACTCGATCACTTGATCCTTGGCATTTCGATGAAAATACCTGTGCAAATCTCATTCTATATCTGTCAATTTTATAAGTATCCTGAAGTAGGAGAAGTATTTTCTAATGATAGTACCAAAGAAACATGCTAAATAGTCTTGCAGTTATTTTATATATTTGAATTAAATTTTTTGATTCAATATTGAAATCAAGAAATAATTACTATGGAATATCATTCATTTCATTTGATAAACCATGCCTACTATTAGGATAGTTTCTATTTTTTACAGAATGATATATTGGAAATGATTTAATCAAAATGAATTAAATCGAATTTTCTCACGAAGTAACAAATGGATTTATGAAAATTTAAAATTTTTCTATTACTATCTTTTATTTTTCAATATTTCTACGACAAAACTTTATAAAACTTCACTTAATTAAAAATTAGTTAAATTCCCATTCCGAAAATTCGAGGTATTTTCCATAATATATACAACAACGAAAAAAAAAAACTTTATCGATTAATAACAAATTATAAAAAAAAGCTTTTAAATATTAGAAATAAAGATGTAAACTTTAATATACGACATGTTCGAGAAGATATCGTATCACAAATCCCGATCTTTTTTTATCCATGAAGAAATCATAAAATTTATCTATTTCTTATATCACATCATTTCATTTGTCGAGCATTTAATCTTCTCTTTCAAATGTTATTTTTTTTTTTGTGTTGTTGGATTTGTATATTTCTAAGAAAGATTTTTAATATTTTCACAAAATATTCTTTTAAAAACTTATTCTTATGATGAAAATATTTCGAAACTTTGCAATCTCTAAATTCACATATTTGTTAGAATGTTTCAATCTTTCCTAAATAATGTTAGCAAAATTTTTATTTAAAATTTTACAAGAAAATAAAAAAATTTTTTTCAAAAATTCGTTATACGTAAAACAAAAAAAGCGATTGAACAAGCAAAAATAAATGATAATATGAATGATTAGCTAATTAAGCATATTTTCAATAAAATTATAAATTTTTGAAAAAACCTATTTTTAAATCAGTCCTTTCAAAATAATATCAATACATATTCTTTCTACCTTCTATGTATTACAAGGTTATGTTGAATCAAGAATAATGCAAAAAAAAAAAATACTTGGAAAATTTTTTTAAAAATATTTTTTAAAAAGTCAGTTAAAAAAAAAATGAATAAATCAACAAATATGAGGGAAAATATTAATCGATTGTAAGATTTCGAGAAATGTTTTTGAGATTTTTGAAAAAAAATATTTTTTTAATATTTCTATTTTGGTTTTTTTTTCATTGATTATATTTCAAATGCATAAATTTGGTTTTTTTTCGTTTTTTTTTTTTTTGTGAAATTTGAACTTTCTGATAATTATAGAAGATGAACAGTTTTTTTGGATACCAATTTCTTTTAATTATATTGATTTCATCGTTTACAACTTTCGCGCAAGATTTCCCAGACACATTTATGAATTTTGGTAAGTTTTATTAGTAATATCATAGTCAATTGATTGTTGCCTGAAAGTTAACAATAATTATAGCATTGAATTGTCTATGAAAATTCTGAGAAGTTTATTCACATCATCAAGGTATGAATGATAATAATTAAAATATGATATAGAAAGATAGGAAGACGAGAAATTATTTTAATTAAAGAACTGATCAAAAATCAAAGTTTTTGAAATGATATAGAAGCAACGGAAAATACTGCAAATCCGATGAACATAGCGAAACAACGACACAATATTATCCATTGATACCTTATTGGCAAGCAGTTGATGAAGCTAAAATTAACAGCATAAGTAAGTTATATATATTTTGCTGATATTTATTTATAAGTAGTTTGATCGATTAAAAATAAGTTTAAATTTAAATTTAGACAAGTCCTTTTTAAATTAATTTAAAAATAGAAATATTTTTAATAGCTTAATTAACAAATAACGGAAAATGACAAATGTAGGAATAAAATTAAATACAATTAAATATTAATATTTAGTAAAAATTTTCGAAAACAATAAATGAATTTGATTTTAAATGTAATATTTTTTGTTTTGTTATTGATACTATACAAACGATAATTTGTTTTCCTAATAAGTTTATCAAATAAATTCATATTAGAATCAATTTTTGCATAAATTGAAATAGTGATTGTCTTTTAAATAATTTTTGACCCTTTGAACTTTATTCTGAGTTAAGTTTTAAATAATTTAAGTGATTGAAAGTATTTTTGACTTTTTAAAATTTGATGATTTTTTCATTAGCAGATTTTCCAACTGATAACTACATTGAGAAAGGGATGATTGCAAGAGAGCCACACTATTCAACACTACATCGAAATGGAATCAGAAAACGAGTAGCCATTGGTCAGATGAATGATAGAGCAAGTTTTGCTCAATCACCAACTAATATTGATATCGATAATGAGTATGAAAGAAAAAGTCCATTTCAACTATTCGCTTTAAATGATGCTCGCGGATTTGGTAAATGAATGATATAGTCGAGAAATATTGTCGAGAATGCAGAATGAATTTTCCATACAATTAAAGAAATTACTGCTCATGAAAGCAAAATGGGCTATAATTCATTTTGATCTTGTAGTATGCCAATAAAATATTTATATCATAGTGTTTCATATCAATTAATTTAATATCACCAAATATTCTAATGAAGTCAAAAATATCAAATTAAATTTCGATACGGTAGATGAAATAGCAAATAAAGTAAAAGTAAAAAACAATCATTTATTTTTTCTAAAATATTAAATATAATGTCCGAAATTTCTCAAGATCGTATATGTAATCTTATTAATTGATGAAATTTGCATTTATCAAAAATTATTTTATCATTTAAATTTTATAAAAAATAATAATCCTTCTACTTACACATATTGGTTTTAATCATTCCCTTTGTCGTTTATTATTTATTAGAAAAATTTTAAAATATTTTCAAGAGTAATCATATCACTGTTAAATTTTTATTGCTTTCATGATAAAATACATAGCAGAATATGAATTTTTATAATGGAAAATTTAAATAGTATTAAGAGTTTGCTTGAGGTATTGAATAAGATAATATCAAATAACATTTAAAAAATGAATAAAATTTTTTTTCATAAATAAATATGAATTAAGATTAAAAATTTTCAATGTACTATATCATAATCAAAAAAAAAAATTTCCATCTCAATCAAATATTATGATGAAATATGAAAATATTGATTAATTTTTAATTGTTTCTAAACATGTTATGCTATTTTTTTTTTACCGTATTACAATTACAAGCAAGCACATGAATTAACAGTCATTCGTGGATAATTTTTCAATACAACATTATCCATTTCATCATAGTACAGTAATGTTAATGAATCCATTTTATCCGGTGCGCAACATACATCCGGAACATATGGATTCAGGCCCAATCGATGAATTATTGATTGAACAATCGCATGATTTGATGGATTTACTTCCTAAATCATTCAGATATTATATTAACGAAAATTTTAAAGTTGCAATAGAATGTGAAATTTCAATTCCGATGATATAAGAAATTTAAATTTCATCAAGTCCAAGCAAACAAAAAAAAAAAAATTAAACCTTTTTAAGCGGAAAAGGACATGTACCACTGCAATAATGTGCTTCAAATGATGTTGGCGCAATAATCCAATGTCCCCATCCTATATCTCGAAATCGTACATTCAATTTTTCCGTTCTACAGCTCTAAGAATAGCATTTTCTTAGAAATACTAAGTAAAATTCATTATTCGAAAACTCATTAAAACTTTGCAAAATGAGCATCGTTAATCATCATTTCCCTAGAATATCAATTTGAAAGGTAAATTAATCGTTCATAGATGATAAATAGTTTGATATTGAAATGTTAAAATTTTGCACTTAAAATTTATACATTCGTAATAATCTATAATACCTGAGATGAATAAGCATCGCCTGAAAGTAGTACCACTGTCACATCATTATCATTATCATTATCATCATCAACATTCTTTTTCTGTTCTATCAAAGGTGTAGGTGATGAAAGTGTTAGAAATTTTCGTGATAATTTCTTCTTCATACCAAAACCCATCATTGGATCATTTCGAAATGTACTGCGTGGTTTTTGTTGTTTACGTCTTTGTAATGATCGATCCTTCAATAATTATTTCATTTAATTTTAATTTTCGTTCATTTCTACTATCAATAATTATAATTCATGTAAAAATTACGAAGAGCTACGTATATAAATATAGATAAATTAATATGTTCACATCTTATAACGTGGGCAAAATACCGCTGGCATCTTATTACGTGGGCAAAATACTGCTTATATCTTATAAAGTGGGTAAATATCGTCTACATCTTTAACATGGGCAAAATATCTGTCTATATCGTATACGTAGGCAAAATACTCTTATATCTTAACGTGGGCAAAACATCATCTATATTTTATTGTGGGCAAAATTCATTTACATCTTATAACGTGGCAAATATCATCTATATCATATCATATACGTAAGCAAATATTCTTGTATCTTAACGTGGGAAATATCGTCTATATCTTATTTTGGGCAAAATATCGCTTACATCTTCTAACATGGGCAAATATTGCTTATATCTTAAACATGGGTAAATGATTTAAATTTTATAAGTTGGTAAAATTTCCCAAATTTTCTATAAATTTGAGAATAACTAATAAAGTATAAATAAATAAATATATAATATTGCATATAATATTTCTATTGCATTTTGCATATTTGCATTATATTTCTTTAGATATGCATCAAATTGTAAGGACAGCTAAACAATAAGAATAGAAGAGAACCAATATCAAGGTTGAACCCAAGATGATATCTATGTCTAGATCATTCATTCTCGAGAATTCAACATCTCATCCTTATAATTTTCTCGTTTCTCAGGCTATCATAATTCTTGACAGCAAAATTTTTGATGTTATCGAAAGAAAATTGTCTACAAAAGTTTTCTATTCTTTCTCTTTCATACTTTTAATTTTTGAAAATTACAAAATATAAGGTGGAATATACTGTAAAGCGATATACTGTAAATATCACAAAACAAAGAAAAAATGCAAAGAAAAAATTCATATAATTTTCAAAAAAAAAAAGTCAATTAACATATAAAAGCAAAGAAATTAAAAAAATAATTAAATCGAAAATAAGATGCAACTTATACGTCATGCTATTTCATACTGTACATTTAGCTATAAAGAATTTTACAAATTAGTGCAAGAAACTACATATTTGTTTAAAGTTGACGAAATGCTGTTTTACAGTGATCGATGATAATGATAGAATGATAATATTGCTCATTATTCCACCTGAATAGTCTTTTCTCAAAATTCTCGTTAATTCTCGAGAATTTTCAAATTATAATTTAACAAATACATGCAATCAACATCCTAGTAAAAACACATTAAGTAAAGATTCATCAAGTAAAAATATCATGAAGCTAAAATGGCATAATATTAAATTATCAAAGTAATTTAAAATGAATTAAAAATTTTTCGAAAACTTTCGATATGCAAATTTTTGTTTTTCTTATATCAAAAAAAGTTAAAAAAAAAAACCAATACATGTTTCCGATCTCGAAGTATTCGTGGTCCTAAATCTCGAAATTTTTTAAGATGCTGCTCGGTTTGTTCTTCTAAATTATTATTAACACCATTGTGTTTTTCTTTCGATGAATATACGTAATACTGTGACATCCTTTTTGAGCGCTTTTTGGTTATTTCGGATGGCGCAATTTTCGTAGCATCTCAAAAAAGTTTTTTTTTTTGCTTCAAAAGTTTGAATTAATTTTAGGAAAACTTTAATCCTTAGTTTATTAGAATATATTCTAATTAATTCTAAATTATTTGCATAAAATAAAAAAAAAAATTATTGATAAAAAATTAAATGAGAAGGTATGGTCTTGTTACATATATAAATTTAAAAATTGAAATATTTATTGATAAATGTCACCAGTATGCAAATTAGGCATTGCTTTGGTATTAAATGCTGATTGAAATTTTATCTTATCAGCAAGCATTGGTTCATTGGCATGAATAAGTAAGAAAGGTGTATTTCGTTTGATCAATTCGGTACATTTAATTTTTTTACCATTTCGTAAAAACTGAAATTTTTAATTGTTTAATTTATGTATTGACTTAAATTTTATATAAAATTATTTGCACAGTGAAAAGCATAAAATTTTGCTAAATTAATTATTTATTAATTATTTAAATTTATTACTTAAATTATATTACTTAAATTATAAAACAAAGTTTTGTTCAAATTTCTATCATAATGAATAGAGAAATAATCGTATAGTCTCGATCATAATAATATCTACAACCTTATTCCGCACTCAATTACGCCTCAATATCGAGAGCAAGACTATTATGCTAAAATAAGTAGATGGATAATTATGGTAATTATGGCCAAATAATTAATTGTTCATAAAAAATTTATACTATAATGAGTAAATTAGGCATGTTATACAAACAGGATGATTAATTGCGAAAAATCAGAAAATATACCTTTGCAGCAATAATTGTTTGATTTGCCTGTAATGCTTCATTAATTAATTTTGTCAAATTGAAACTAAGCCAATAACGTGAGATTGTAATAGGCGCTAATCGTTTAGTTTGCGCTTTTGTATTATTTTTGAAAATTCCAATTGCTTTGACAATTTCTCTTATTTGTTTCCACATGAAACGACGCTTGTAATGAATGTTATAATGTAATTCAGCTTGAATTACCTGTAATATAAACTTTCTTGAGATAGTTAATATCTTCAAAAATTTTATAAGATCATTTTCGAAGGTGAAATTTCAAATTCAAATATGAGTATCGATTAATTATTAAGTTACAAAACAAATCATTCAAAAGTTTTATACGATCATTTCCGAAAGCATTTCCGAAGAAATTTCAAATTTAAATATGAGTATTGATTAATTATTCTCTACTTTGTTTCTTAACTTACAAAATAAATCATTCGAAAATTTTATATGATTATTTTTAAAGGTGAAATTTTAAATTTAAATATGAATATTAATTATACTTGTCTTTTATGTTACAAAATAAATCATTCAAAATATGATCATTTTCAAAGCTGAAACTTGAAATTTAAATATGAGTATCGATTAATTATTTTCTACTTTGTTTTTAAGTTACAAAATAAATCAGTTAGCATTTTTTCATAATTTAGCAAACAATATCGTATCAACATTGAAATATCACAAACATATAAATAATCAACGGCTATGAGTTAAAATTTTTTTCAAAAAAAAGCTAAATTCGTTAAAAATTTTTAATTACTAATTGGAAATGAAAAAACGGAATTTCAATTTGTGCAAGATTGCAAAGTATTAATTCAAAACATCTGCTGTAAATTATGCATAAAAAAAAAAAAAAAAAATAAGCCAGTGATAAATTGGTACATCTAATATAAAGGTATATTATGTTGTTGCACACCTGTTCATTTGGCTTAATTGTATTCAGCTTAAATATCAACAACTCTTCATCAAACAATGTACCTGAAATATGATCACATTTTTAAATAGTAATTAAAAATAATTTTTTTAATGAGTTATTAGCCTTTATTTATTTATTAATTTTTTCCACTTAAATAATAAAAAATTATTAATATATGATGATATTAATTGTATTATATTATTAAAATTTTTTTTTCAAAATTTATTCTTAAATTTTAATTAAAAATGCTTCATCACATTTATATTTTTTTCCTTTGAAAAATATGAATATTGCCGAGAGTTAATTGCTAATTGATTTCTTTTTTCTTCAGGTGCGAAAAGAAAAATGATAACTTAGAGATAATGATAAAAATAAATATTATTAAAATGCTATTAAAAACTATCCATAATTTAAAACTTAAATTTATTAAATTTTTGATTAAATTCTTTCAACATTCATTTCAATATAAATAAATGTTATGCTCACTGTACTAATTATTTGATTCTAAAAATTTTGAATTTTAAATTTTAAATTTTCTATACCAATTATTGGACTGATACTTCGTACAATATTGCCAACTGGTTGAAGCTTTAAATCGTTACTTTCCCTGTATCTGTTGAACAAACGTAACATATATTTCGAAGCCGCACTTTCAGTACGTGATGTTGTAGGCCGTACGACATTTTCTACGGTAAGTTTATCTACGGTAAGTTTTTTTTTAAGAATTTAATTTAAAAAAATTTACGATAAATGGGATGAAATAGAATCGAATGAAACGATCGATAGTTGATTGAAATGAAATTTAAAAAAAAAAAAAGAACTTACCTGGTAATTGTTCGAAATCCAACAATTCCTTAACAGTTTTTTGCAAAATTGCTATTTGCTTTTCATTTGGCTTCAAAATTAAGCAATCAATGAGGCAGATATAAATTGATAATAATATTGATAATAACTTTAGATGTTTCATTAACTGTTTCATTTCATTTCTGCAAATAATCCATTGTATGATATATTTTGTTAATCAATAAATTCTAACTTGTTTCAAATGATAAATTATATTTGATGTTATCAATTGAGCATTGCTTAAAAAATTTTAAAAAATTATTATTATTGATTTTGCTTTCCTAAAAGGTAATTTATTTTAAATTAACACATACAAATAATACATGTATCATTGATAATATAATGATAATTTTCGTAAATTTTATTTAAAAAAATTGTCATTATTATTGATTTTTTTTTTCCAAGAAGGTAATTTATTTTCAACTTATCACTTTCAAATAATATATGTATCATTGATAATATAAAATAATAATTGGCTAATTGTAAGATAAAATTTTATCAAAATCATAAATCGAAATTAATATGAAAAATAGTGTGACGATTAGTTATAATAAAGTTGCATTCTCTTTTTTATTAATTAACTTTAATATTACTGCAAAAAAAAAGGAGTTAATATATCGAAATTTTTGCCTGAATTTATTAGCAATATCTTAAATATCATACGGTAATCTTAATTTCAATTAACTTCTAAAATGGCGCAAAATTTAAAGATTTTTAAACAATTTGATAATTTAAAATTCTTGAAAAGAATAATCGTATTTAAATCAAAAAAAAATTAAATATTGAATTTTTGTTTTTCTAATTGTTCATTACAATATCACTTAAATATACGATTAGAGTTGTAAATAATTTTTAATATTTTCAATATGTAAATATAATGATTGATCCAAAGTTAAAGTATTTATGATATGCTATTTTTTTTATCAGTTCTACTGATAAGGCAATTTTATGATTCATTTCATGAAAGTTATTTGCAGCTTACAAAGTTTTACATTGTTTTTGTTTTCTAATTGTTCATTACAATATCACTTAAATACGATTAGAGTCGTAGTAATAATAATCGTAATTAAATAATCATAATTAAAGCGATAACTGTATTATAGCTTTCATTAAATAATTTGATTATCGGATTAAATATGAATGACGAATGAATTGATATTCTCGAATTATTATTCAATTCAATGAATGAAATGATCATAAATGCAATAATGCAAATGAATATGAGGTTCGATACATGCAAATATTTCATGACAAGAAAATGAATCAGTGATAAGCAAAGCTTTATTAACATTTCTTCAAAACTTTCAGAGCGTAAATCTTGGAAAAATGACCAATGAAAAATTCCGATATAAGAAAGTTCTTATTGACCTTTTTCTCGAAGAATAAAACGATAATTTTATCATTAGAAGTAAAAAAAAAAAACTTATATAATAAAGGTCATTTGAAACTTGGATAATAAAAGAAATGATAGGATACTGTATTTCCTATTTTTTAATTATCAAATTTTACAAAAAGTTTTTAAACTCTAGATCATTACGACACTACGAAGCTTTTAGTAGACTGATCTATGATCTCATTCGTATCGATTCTCTAATTCATTATATTAGTTTAAGGATACTGTAAAAGAATTATTTCCAAATTTATTACAGCACATTCAAGATTTTTCATTTCATACGGCATGCTTACTATTCACCTCATCCTTAAATCCATATCTTATCCTGAAATCCAAATTCTTAAATCCACTGTTCAATCATCATTTCTTAATTCGTAAAAAATTTAAATCATAAATTTCAGAAGAAATAAATATCAAGAAATCATTTAATCATTTATATAGCTAACGATTATCACATAAGTAAATCTGAAATTGATCGTTTCAGATAACAATTCATTACTATTAAACTAGGATTAATTAAATTAATAAAATAACGAAGAAATTGAAAAAAATTTTCAAAAAATTCTTCATCAATTCTCCATACAAAATTCTTCATAGAAATAAACTAAATTAAATAAGAAATTAATAATTATAATCGAATTGAAAGATCAAAATGAAAAATTGAAAAATTGAAAGATGAAAGATGAAAAATTGAAAGATGAAAGATGAAAAAAGATTCTTCATACAAATAGCAATTAAAAATTAAATTAAATAAGAAATTAATAATTATAATCGAATTGAAAGATCGAAATGAAAAATTAAAAAGTTGAAAGATGAAGGATGAAAAATTGAAAGATGAAAGATGAAAAAAGATTCTTCATACAAATAGCAATTAAAAATTAAATTAAATAGAAATTAATATTAAACGAATTGAAGATTGAAATTAAAAAAGTTCAGATAAGGATGAATTGAAAGATATGATGAAAGATTATTAGAATAAAAACTAAGTTAAATGGAATTAATCAAAATGGAAATGAATGATGAAAATGATGAATGGTCAAAAGTTTGTCATTTGTCAAATTGATGCATTTGTACCGTTTCCCCTCCCTTTCAATATTGTATTGCGAGATTGAATTTGTGGAAAAAGTGGGTGGGAAATGTTGAAATTTTGAAACAATGAAATTCACAATAAGCAATTTTAATGAATTTGTAAAATTGTTGCTACTTGAAGGAATTAGTAATCTAATCGAGATATTAAGTAGAAAGGAATGGATTGGAAGTTAAAGACAAAGAAGAACATATGTAAAGAAAGGACAGTTGTTTGAAGATGAAACAAGTAGGAAGAAGATTGAGAAAGGAGGTGGAGGAATAGGAGGAGGAAGAGGAGGAGAAGGAGGAGGAGGAGGAGAAGGAGGAGGAGAAGGAGGAGGAGGAGGAGGAAGAAAAGATGAAAGAAGAGGTTTGGAAGAAGTTTGAAAAGTAATCTGAAATGGGAAATAAAAGAAGATAAACGATTAATGAAAAGGATAGAATGAATTAAAGCTAAGTTTTCAGGAATTCTCGATATCATTTAATTAAAAACGAGAATGAAAAGGATGATTGATAAAATAGGCGGAGAAGGTAATAGATATAAAAAGTTGACAAATGCGCTTCCGTTACAGTTATAAAGTAATCATTTCCAAATAATCATTTTATATCAACATTCTTCCATTTCCATTATACCATCCATCCATCCATCCATCCATCCATCCATCCATCTATTTCGTCGACGATCCATCCATCTATCCATCCATCCATCCATCCATCTATTCGTCGACCGACCGATTCATTCATCCATCTTCATCCATCCATCTTATTCGATCTATCTGTTGAACAATCGACTTCAAACACTTGCAATAACATTTACGTTAGCAACACACCCCATTTAAAATATATTGCAGATGGCTAACAAGAACACTAACTAATTCATTTATCTACGAAACATAAACTTACACACAACTGACCATTTGTAAAAATTTTCTTAACTATCGAATAAATGATTTTAACAGATAAGCCATTAAAATATATCATTCCCTCAAATCATTCACCATATTCTTTCTCATTTCTCTTATCAGCGTTGAAATTTCAACAAACTGCCAATTTGCTATCTTGTTTTATCAGTTATTATCATTTAATGATTAGCTATCGATTGGTAAAATTGTTATTGAGAATATTTACGAATTAAATATAAAAGGATGAATTAATTCTTGAATTGATACTGTAGCATTTTTGCCATTTCAGGGATCTTATCACCGGATCGAAATTTTTATCCTGATCAATTGTTGTACTATCAGGTATTGTTAATCAATGATTAAGTATTAATCAGTAAATTGTTTGTTGAATTATTTATAAATAAAAGGATAATTAATTAATTATTGGGCTGATACTGTAACATTTTTGCCGTTTCAGGATCATATCACCGGATCGAAACTTTTTTTATATCTTGATCAATTGTTGTACTATCAGGTATTGTTAATCAGTGCAAAGCAAATATAGACTTTTTGTTATTCGAGAAATTTTTGAATATAGGCATAATGATGGAAAATAAATAGATATATTTGTTAGGCATTGTTAATCAATGATTAAATATTGATAAGTAAATTGTTAGTCGAATTATTTATAAATAAAAGGATGAATTAATTCTTGAGATGATACTGTATCATTTACTAGATTCTATCGGAGATTATAATTTTACTATATCCCAATCAGTTATCACTGTTAAATGAAATTATCAAATAAGCATTGTACCATTTATTATAATTTTCATGGATCAAAAATTTCACCCGTATCCTGATCGATTATAATCAGCTATCAGTGCAGATGAAATTATCAAAATATGCATTCAAAAAAAGTGAAATTTCATTAAAATTGAATTCTATTACTATCAGTACTTTATAAAATTTGCATTCAAAATCTAACGCAGTTTATCATAATGATTTTATGATTAGTAAATTTCAAAATTTCAAGATAAGGAACAATTTTGAAGAATTTGCTAAATTTACGAAGTGATGAAAAGTGCAATTTGATCGAAGGTAAAATCAATTGAAGCGATGATAATTATGAGTTACAGCATATAAGAATTGGTGAGAAGAAATGGAAAATTTAAGTTGAATAATATAAATGTTTTGAATAAATAATGAATTTTCATGCAGCGATCATCTGGTATCATGAATTATGCAAATTATAATTATTTAAGGAAACTCGCAACTACAGGAAGCCTTCGAGCTATTTTGAAGCAATTGAAATCATTTCATAAATTTGAAATCATGAAATAGAATATTATCATTTGATACATTAGATATCAATATTATACAAAAGATATTAAATAAATCTTTTTTTCTCGAAAAATTTCTAATGATAATATCTTATCATGAATTAAATTAATCAATTTAACAATAAAAAAATTCATTATTATTATAAATTGCTGCAAGATTGTATGTAAATATTTAGTCTTATCAATATCAGAAGAAATATTTAGTAAAACATGCTGATAATTTTAGGCAAAAATTTGAAAATTTTGAAAACGATGTTAAATTTAATTGAACAACAAATATATTCAACTTTAATTTTAATTCAACAATAAATATATCTCAACTTTATTTCTCCATTTCATTACATATTCTCGAAATTTTATGTATAACTCTCATTTCTACAGAAAAAAGTTTTTTTCCTTATGATAATGAAAGAAGAAAAAGAAAAATTGGAACAAAATATTTCATGAATTTATCATAAAAATATTCTCAATTCTAATTAATAGTTATTTGAATATTTCGAATTGATTTCTTTACAAATGATTAATTTAAATAGTCGAGAATAATACTTAGTTACAAATTTTGGCTAAACTTAATAATTATATTAATAGTTATTTGAATATTTCGAATTGATTTCTTTACAAATGATTAATTTAAATAGTCGAGAATAATACTTAGTTGCAAATTATTCAAATAGTCGAGAATGATATTTAGTTACAAATTTTGGCCAAATTTAACGATTAATTATACTAATTTCGTTTTGATATAAATAAAAATTTTTTCTAAATCACAGAGCGTATGTTTTCAAAAATTTTTTAGAAATTATTATTTCATTCCTTCATCCATTTCAATTATTTGTGTAATTGAAATATTTAATCAAATTCGTAATAACATTTTTTTTTGCGCAATTTATTAAATTAAAATTTATATTAAATGAATAATTTATTTACATTTATTCAAAAATTTATTCTCGCTTTTCATTAGCACGATAAACAAATCTTTTGTTCTTGCTCCTTTTTCCATTGTATTCTTAATTTTAGCACATTCATTTCAATTTATTATAACTTATCAGTGATACATAATTGAATCTGTAAATATTATCATCGTATCATATCATATGTTATGTAGCCGTATTAAATGGTGAGATTTGATTTATCATATCTCAAAGTATCAGTCAAATTATTTTGATAAAATAAAAAAAAAAATGTTACGGCCATAATACATAAATCTTGTTCTTTTTTCCAATGTATTCTTAATTTAGCATATTCATTTCAATTTATTATAACTTATCAGTGATACATAATTGAATCTGTAAATATTATCATCGTATCATATCATATGTTATGTAGCCGTATCAAATGATGAAATTTGATTTGTCGTATCTTAAAGTGTTTTATCAAATTACTTTGATAAAAAAAAAAAGTGATGAATTCAGTTTGACGAAGTATAACGACAAATTTATCTTATCAAATCCTGATATTCAAAATTTACCTAATTCTATTTGACGAAGTATAACGACAAATTTATCTTATCAAATCCTGATATTCAAATTTTACTTTTAAATAATCAATCATATTTTATGCTTTACTTCATTTTTTTCTTCCTTCTTTTTTTTTCAACTTCAATTCCTGTGTAGAATTTTTTTTTTGAAAACTCCCCTTATTATTTATGTTTACTTATCGAGGGGAAAAGAAAGTAACATGCATGAGAGACAGATGTTTGCGCAGGTGTTTTATTTATTCAAAACATTCCATTTGATAATATCCTTCGTAACTTCTTTTATCTATTTAATTATCATAAAAAAAAAAAAAAATTGATAACGAGAAGTTTGATTAAAAGTGTATAAAAGATAAATAAACATTCTATCATTTTACTATAACTTAGAATTGGCATTGTACTTTTTTTTTGTATTGTTTTAATGAATGATATGAAAATTTTGAATTTTTGTGATATGCTTATTTATCATTAGATTTTTTTTCTTTAGATGAATTATTGATTTAATATGAATCATATTTTAAAAATAAATCAATATTAAGATATTTTTTTTCATTTCTGTTTTCCTTTTCTTTAAATATTTTCAGAATAAAAAAAAAAAAAAATTGATAAATTATTGAAAAGAATGATATGCAATATATCAAATTTTAGGAAATTTCATGGTAAATACTGATTTTTTTTTATTTTATTCTGAAAATTTTATCATAAATCTTAAATTAATCACAATATCGATTATCTATATCAACCAATCATATTATCAATAATTACACAATTAATTAATCATTTAATAAGTGATATTTCGTTTTTCAAAATATTTATGTATAAATTCAGTAATTGTGATAATTTTGATTTTAATTTATTTTTTTGTCGATTGTTAGTTTTTTTTTTTTTGTTATTATAGCAAATATTCAAAAAAATAAAATATGAGTAATAATAATAATAATCTTTTTGAAGTTATCATCATATTTGCACACCTGGAATCTCGATAATCTACTCATTTCTCGAACGATATTATTAAATATACCTTAATCTATTCTAATAATCCCTTCCTCTTCATTATTCTTACTTATACTCATTAAATTTCTCTTCCAATAAATTATTCATATCAAAAATTTATTCCTATATTTCGATATCTATTAATTGATTTCACTTATAGGACAAATATTTCGATCTATTTCACTGTGCAATTAAGTTGAATTTAAATTTCATCCTAAAATTACTGTGCATCGATTAAAAACCGCTAATCAATTTTAGTTCGTTTGGAATTCAATAAAAATAATAATTCATGATTTCAAGCATTTAAATTAGTAATGGAGGAGAAAGCATCGAATGATGAAAATATTTACAATGAATTAATATCAACTACTCGAACATATTGCAAATTATAAATTCATAAAAAATTGTTAATATTGGAATTAAATTTTAAATTCGAATTTATAAAATATTTATATCTCTTCAACGTTTTTCATGCATTTTTATTACGGTATTATTAGTTCGTTAAAAAATTTATAAAATAATTCCTATCTCTTCGAATTTTTCATTTTTGTATTTTCATTACGGTATTATTATTTCGTTAAAAAATTTATAAAATAATTCCTATCTCTTCGAATTTTTCATTTTTGCATTTTCATTACGGTATTATTGGTTTGCTAAAAAATTTATAAAATAATTCCTATCTCTTCGAATTTTTCATTTTTGCATTTTCATTACGATATTATTGGTTTGCTAAATATTTTTTATGTAACAAATAAAATGTATTTTTATAAATGTTTGTAAAAAATTTATTAAAACTTTTTAATCTTTTAATTATTTTAATTTACAAAAGAGAAAACAAATTTCATATATTTCATTTTTGATTTCATATATTTTTTTTTTTTTTTTTGAAAAGTATTTATCAATGAAAATGAATTTTTTGGCTAATTTTTTTTTTTTAAAAACATTTTGTTATGTTCAGTCAACCATTCATTTAATGAATTCTTATTTCGTTCTTTTTTTTTTTTATTTCATATATTTTTGGATAGAAAAATAGATTTACTCGTTTATTGATTGTAAAGAAAATGGAAATAAACGAGAATGAGAGAAGGAGGCGAGAAAAAAAATAGAAAAGGTGATATTAAATACAGGTAAATACAGGTGTATGATGTGTATTATTAAAAAAAAAAAAAAAACTATATGCATAACAAGGGGATGTGAAACAAAAAAAAAGCATATATTTTTGGATGATAACGGATTCAGCGTAAGCGGATACTTGATCAAAAATCAGGTAAAGTATAGGATAGTATAGACGATTGAAAAACAGGTTTTTAAGCAGTATGATAGCACAAATGGATATTTAATCAGAAAGCAAGTTAAGCATAAGATTATGTGAACGGATATTGAGCGAAAATAGGATAGCGTAAATAGATATTGAAAAAGGAATAGAATAATCATAGAACACGAATACATAAATAGATATTGAAAAGGAATAGAATAATCATAGAACACGAATACATAAATAGGTATTGAAAAGGAATAAAATAATCATAGAACACGAATACTATGTTAAAAATAGATACATGAATGGAAAAAAAATCAAAAAACATATGATAATGTAGACTGATATTTAAATTAGAGAAATAACTTAAATATAGAATAGTATAAATAGATATTTGATGGAAATATTAAACAGGAATATTAAACGGAAAATAGGGATAAACATAGGACAGCATAAATGAATATGTCAACGAAAAATAGGTTATAAAAATAGCATAGAGGGATGTTTAATTAAAAACAAGTTAAGCATAGAATAGTATAAATTAGCGAAAAATAGGTTAAGCATAAAATAGAAGTAAAAACAAGTTAGCATAGGATAGTATAAATTAGCGAAAAATAGGTTAAGCATAAAATAGGAGTGAACGGATATTCGATAGAAAACCGTTGAAGTATGAAATAATCGATTAAACTTTTCCGGCAAATTAAAAAAAAAATGTGAAATGACGAAAAAAAAAGAGAAAAAGAAAAAAATATATAGCAACACACGTTTACACGTTTAGTTCACGTAAATAGTTCAATGAAGATAGTACAGGACATGATATTATGAAGTATAAAGTATACGTAAGTACTTTTAAGAAGATAGCGCAATACTTCAGGAAGACAGGAATAGAATATTGCGGAATATGAAGCATACACTTACGCGTTTATGAAGATAGTACAGGATATAATAAATACTTTATGAAGATAGTACAGGATAAAATATTACGGAATATGAAGCATATTCTTATACGTATAGATTACGTAAACACTTTTATGAAGATAGTACAGGATATGATATTATGGAATATGAAGCAGATGCTTATACGTATAGATTACGTAAATGCTTCCATAAAGATAGTATAGGATATGATATTACGGTGTATGAAGCGTATTCTTATACGTATAGATTACGTAAATGCTTCCATGAAGATAGTATAGGATATGATATTACGGAATATGAAGCAGATGCTTATACGTATAGATTACGTAATGCTTCCATGAAGATAGTATAGGATATGATATTACGGAATATGAAAGCGTATTCTTATACGTGTAGACTACGTAAATGCTTCCATGAAGATAGTATAGGATATGATATTATGGAATATGAAGCGTATTCTTATACGTGTAGATTACGTAAATGCTTCCATGAAGATAGTATAGGATATGATATTATGGAATATGAAGCGTATTCTTATACGTGTAGATTACGTAAATGCTTCCATGAAGATAGTATAGGATATGATATTTACGGAATATGAAGCGTATTCTTATACGTGTAGACTACGTAAATGCTTCCATGAAGATAGTATAGGATATGATATTATGGAATATGAAGCGTATTCTTATACGTGTAGATTACGTAAATGCTTCCATGAAGATAGTATAGGATATGATATTACGGAATATGAAGCGTATTCTTATACGTGTAGACTACGTAAATGCTTCCATGAAGATAGTATAGGATATGATATTATGGAATATGAAATAAAATTCATATTATTTCAATAAAAAAAAATAAACATTAAATTTCAGAAAAAAAAAAGATTACAAGAAATATAGAATAGAATATTTAAGGGAACAATTTTTGATTTTGATATTTCTATAGCGCGATAGAGTAGGGAATTAATATAGGAATTCAAATTAAATTTTCAAATTTAATTTAAATTTCTTTTCAAAACTTTCAAGAATTGAACTTAACCAAATGAATTATTTTAATTTTTACCTTAACTTTTTAAAAGTCGAATTTTAATGTGAATTTCAGAAAATTTTTCTAAAATTAATTTCCCTTAAATAAGTAAATATTTTTTTTTCAAAAAAAAAGTGATAATCAGACAATATATAATCAAATCAAGTAGTCTAGACAATTCAAGTATAGAATGCAATTAAAGGCCTTTCAAGGTATTGATTCTTTTGCTTTTGTTATCCTCAAGATATATGTGAAATAATATTATTAGTAATAACTATTTTTCAGATTATAAGAACAAATAAATTTTTGATGAAATAAGATGAAGGAAATAAATACTAGAAATAAAAGAAAATAAAAATGGAAAAGAAAATAGAAAGAGAGAAGAGAAAGAGAGAGAGAGAGAGAGAGAGAGAGTAAAACTAAAAATGTTTTAATTAATTTAAAAAAGAAAAATTAATTTGCATATTCAAAATTATAGCATTCAATGAAAATATCTTCCGCCAACTGTATAATATAGCACTAAGACTAGAAATAAATTAATTTTAAATTAATTCAATTGGGAATTACTCGAATAAAATACAAATTCTTAATTAAATTTCAAATGATTTACTCTTTTGCCCTTTTTTTTTTTTAGTTTATTTTTTTTTTTCTCGAATAAAGTAATTTACGATACAATTAAATCAATAAAATTGCTAATATTTTGTTTGAGCATATTTTTTTTTTATTTTCTAAAAATTCTATCAATAATAGATATTATTCAACTGCTAATGCAAACAATCTCGAGACACAATAATCTCGAGGTAATTTCAATATTTTCGTTTTATGCAATTTGATTTCATAGTAAATATTCAATTAATAACTCGTATTTTTATTTCAAATTCATTTATTTATGGTTTTAAAAAAATAAACTTTTTAAAACTTTGTTCATATCTATTGCTTTCGCATCAAATATATAATAAATTTAAAAGTTGAAATTATTAAATAATTTAAGATTTAAAAAAAAATTTATTTAAAAAAGGATGGAAATTAAAAATTTAAAATTTAAAAAAAAGGATGGAAATTAAAAAACTTACTTACTATGTAACAATATTTTTTTGCAATTGATAAAATAAATTTTATGATTAAAATTTTTCGAATAATAATAATAGTAATATAATAGTAATAATAATAATAATAGCTAATAATAATAATAATAGCAATAATAATAATAATGAAATGATAATAATAATAAATAATAATAATAATAATGAAAAGGATTTATTTTACTTTTATTTTATTTTTTGCATAATCAATATTAAAATAATTATATTTATTATTGACAAAATATTATTAATAACAATAATTAACTTGTCAGATTGATTATTAATGGCAATTTCCAATGGTTCAGTGCATTTTTCCATTTTATTTCAATCATTTCTTCTTACCTGTTTACTCACCTTGTCACTATTTCTTTGTACTTTTAAAATATATATTTATCAATGATAGAAACTAATAGAAAAGTTTTCATCTTTTTTTCATTTGCTAAAATTTTCATTTTTTGATAATTCGAAATTTTAACGAACTAACTATAACAATTGATAAAAAGGCATAGAAAAAAAAAAGTTATCAAATCATTATCAGTAATATTCCAAAAAGTGCTTGAAATTTCCTTTGTGATGCGGCAAAATATGAAAATTAATCGATTTACTTATTATCGAAGATTTTAGGATTAGTTATTGAAAGTTGGAAAAAATTCCTTCTTAAATATTCAAACGCTATTGAATATACTGAAATCATAAAAATTTATTGATAAGATTTTTTCTAATGCATTAAGGAGAAAAAAAAAAGCTTTTTAATTGATTAAAAATGTGTAAACAATATTTCCCATAATTATGTAAAAGTTTTTCATTTTCTTTTTCTTTTTTTTTTTAAACAAAATTTTAATCAAAAAATTCTTTCTCACTTATGCAATTTAGAGATTCAAGGAACAAATTAAATTATGCAAATAATTTTATATCAACTATCATTTGATCTTATATCAACTATCATTTGATCAACTATCATTTGATCTTTCAACTTTATCATGAAATTTGCTTAGAAGTTTGCTTTTGTTAAAAATTTTCTAAATTTTTGATATGTCATTCAATTTTAAGAATTATTGGAAAGTATCCATCTGAAAACTTATGTATTACTAATAATTCTTCATATTCTAACAAATTCATTGTTTAAACATTTGCAAAATATTCCTTTGTAAAAGTGAAATTGATGATCATATATTAAAAATCAAAAAAAAAATCAAATTATGATTTTCCTCTTTCATTTTTCAAATATTTATCAGAGATTAAATTATTTTATCGCAATCTAATAATCAATATCAGTATGTTTTTGAAAATTCCGCATTAAAATTTAATTAAAATTAAATAGGATGAAAAGTTTTCGAAAGATTTTTGCTTTTGCCTTAACTTGTGAAAAGTAGTTTTTATGATTAGTATGTCAAATTTGTATCGTTGAATTTGTATCGAAAATTCATGATTAGCAATGCTAAAACTATTCCAAAATTTTTGATTAATATTTAAAAATTAAGAATTGAATTCCATTATCGTAAAAAACTTTTTCTATTTTTAATTATTTCAAAAATATCATAATTTATATTTCTTCAAGAAAAAAAAGAATAAATTCGAAAAATTTTTCAAACAATTTTTGATGAAATAAATAAGCTGAATTTAAAACAATTAATTTTAATCATATAAATTAAAGTTTAATCGCAAAATTTTGCATGGAAAAATTTGCTTAAATTATTTTATCAGTGAGGAAGAGTATTTCTTGAATAGATTTTATCAGTGAGGAAGAGTAGTTCTTGAATAGATTAAAAAAATACGTATATTAAATAGGAATTGCAATAATTAAGATTTTCTGTTTTTGATTTTGCTTTTATTGTAATGAAAAAATTTCTAATTAATTGGCCGTATTTTCTTGTCCATATCATTTCTGTGTGGTCTCTTGATGATAATTGGCCGTATTTTCTTGTCCATATCATTTCTGTGTCTTCTCTTGATGATTTATACTATCCATTAATCTATGATCATTTTTTCTCTACTAAAAAAATATTCATATTCAAATATTGAATACTGAAATTTTAATTTCAAAAAAAAAAACTTTTTATGGACATTAACAATTCTTCTAAAATTAACGTAACATCATCGGATATATATCTTTTTTTTTTATCTTCAGATATTATGTTAATGAAAATTTTAATGATCATTAATGATGCTGATCTTGTCACCGAAAATTATTGAAAAATCTACTCTCGAGAAATGTTAAATGTAATTGATATTGGAATAATTAAATGTAATAAAAATATGATAGAATCGAATTAAAATTTGATGCTGTAATTATTTAATATTAAATTTCGATTATATATTTATATGATAGCTTTTTTTAAGTGAAATTTTTTTTTTCGTTAAAATTTGATGCTATAATTATTTAATATTAAATTTCGATTATATATTTATATGATAGCTTTTTTTTTGAGTGCAAATTTTTTTTTCGTATTTTTGAATTCATCTTTATGAAGCAATCAATTCAATTATTTGCTATAGTGATACAATAATTTTAATCCATAAATTACTCATCATACTGTACTATTTGTCCAGCTGTGTCAATTATAATTGTATTTTTTCATTAACAATTCTCGACAATCTCTTGACAATGCAAGCGAAATTGTTTTAAATCATTTTAGTTCAAAAATTTTTTTTCTTTCTTCCTACAATCACTAATTGCTTTAGAAATTTAATTTCTCATCAACTTATCATCATTGGTATTATCATCATTGGCATCAACTTATCAATTTATCATCATTGGTATATTTAATTTTTTTTTTTTTTTCATCAACTTATCATCATTGGTATTATCATCAACTGACATCAACTTATCATCATTGGTATATTTAATTTTTTTTTTTCATCAACTTATCATCATTGGCATTGTTTGGTCAATTATTTTTGCTGGCTGAATTTTTTATCGCATTAAATTTGACGACCGGATTTCTTCTTCCACTTTTTTTTTTTTTTTTTAAATTTAGCGATCATTTTGCGTCATGGATAATCTAAAAATAGCAATCAAAACTATTTTAAATGAAATAAAAAATTGTTTGTCAATTCTTGATTTCACAATTTGATTCTTTCCTTCATGGAAACTTCGTATCAATTAGTGATATTCAATTTCAATTTCGTTTTTTTTTTTTGCAACAAAGTTTTAGCTGCCATTTTTACTAAAATATAACATTTCTTATTTCACGATGATACTGAAAGTTTTTTTTTTTTTTAATCAGTGAAATATAATTTATGTTATTTATTATTTGATCAATTGATCAATATTTCTTATCACATATTAATTATCTTATTTTTTTTTTTTGTTTACATTTACTGATTTGAATCATAGTTAAACAGGAAATTATTAGTGAATATTTTATGAAGGAATCTAGAATAGGCTAATACTATTTTCATTCGCTATTTATAGGCCCGAATCTTTTAAGTATTTTAGCATTTATGCTGTAAACTATAAACAAGATAAGTTGTGAAAAATGCTATTTACTTGGCTGCTACTATCATTATTTTCATTCCGTTAAAAATTGTTAAGTATTCGATAAGAATCCCATTCATTGATATACATATTTTGCCAACTAGTATGTAAGTACAACGAAAAAGAAAAAAAATTCTTGGCCAAAAAAAGGAAAACAGAAAAATATCATTAATGCAAAAAAAAAAAAAAAAAAAAAGAAGAAATTTTTGGAAAAAAAAAACAAAAAATAATAATAGAATTTTAGAGACTGATTAATGATAACTATTTAATGGTGATAGTGATGATGATGATGATGATGGTGATAATGATGATAATCAACGAGAATAAAAAAGTTTATTTTAACTAATAAAGCATTTTAAGTTTAATTTAGCACTCATTTCATGCTATGCCAAAATTTTTCCAATTTCATTAAAGTTTTATGCGTAGCTATCATTTCCTTTCTCCAATCTTTCTAATTTCCTTTTCAAACTTTTTCACTTCAATCAGTCAGATATTCAATTTAATAATAATATTATTATTAGTATTATATTTTTAGAAAAATTTTCAAAAACATCTTATTTAAAAGAAAGAAGAAAATTTTTTAATCAAAAATATCTTATCAGTTATTTGATCATAAATCTACCCCAGGATTTCCATCAACAACTTTTTTGCTTGATTGATAGTAATCCAATTTTTGAATACATGCCAATATAAATTGATAATTGTATTTTTTGTCTTCTTTTTCGACATTAGATAGAATTTTTAAATTCAGTAAAATTTTATTTCAGCCTATATAGGATGAGAATTTTTTGGATGTAATCAATATTGGAAATATAATACTTAAAATTGCTTGGGACTAATTACAAATTTCAATATTTATTGCCATTGAAAATTAGGCTTATTTTTTTTGTTAGCTAATAATTTATTTTGACAATTTACATATCATTCATTATTCGTATGTAGAAATTACTTCATAATTCATAATGATTTTTATATATGTTTGCGAAATTTTTATGTTTTTAAAATAAATGACAATTATTTTTCTTTTTTTTTGGCTTAAAAGAAAAATGCATAAAAATAAGCCTAGTTTCAATGGCAATAAATATTGAAATTTGTAATTAATCCTAAGCAATTTTATTTTCTTCAGTCGTATTTTGCAATGACATATATATAATATTATATTGTAATGAAAAACTTATTTAAATTATGAAAATTGTTGTGAATAATTTTTGTGCGATAATAGTACGGAAATGCGGAAAGTATTTAGCATTTATTAATTGTTTAGTATAATTAAATTTAGTATAATTAAATTAGATTAATTAATTAATAATATGCCTGCAAAATACATATTTGGTGGACATTTCAATTTATTAATTATTTAGTATAATTAAATTTAGTATAATTAAATTAGATTAATTAATTAATATGCAAATAAATATTTGGTGGACATTTCAATTTGATAGATATTTCAATAAATTTGAATTATTTCGATAAATTAATATAATAATTTAGCTCTTCCATATCGACTGATAGCTAATTTTCATAATTCTTTCGTCAAATAAACTCTTTTTTATCAATTTTCGACATTTCCAAAAAAAGTTTAAACTTTTTTTTGCAAAAATTTATTGAATTAGATAGATCGTTATGATCAAATCAAAAATTAGATTCGAGTGAGAGAGAGAAAAAAAAGCCTATTGATAAATAATAATATAATATATGAATTTAATTTTTACCATGATAAATGATTAAATGATAATCAGAATTGACATATTTTTAAGGGAAATAAAAAAGTGGACAACAGCGATTCATTGGTCATTGATCATCAATTATTATCTGTGATTTATGTATATGTGAGATTGACATTTTATGAAATAATTTGAAAATTGAATTTTAAATTTTTTGGCGCTTAAAATGTTAAAAGCATATTCATTATTCCTTTCTTTTTTTTCTTTCAAATTATTTCACTTCGCTTTTTTTCCGCTTTAAATTATTCAATTTTGATTAAATTTTCCAATATTCAGTTCTTCGATTCGAGAGTATGATTTAATTTCCAAATATGAATATTAAATTTTATATCAGATAAATAAATGATAAGATAAAGAAGAAATGGTGATAAGGATTTTTTTTTTGATATAAATAAAAGAAAAAAAAAAAGATTACCGACAAATGAAAATTAAGCCGCGGGAGGGCGGGTGTGAAGTAAGTAATAGTAGGGTGGAAAAAAAAAAAATGATATCGTTCATGTGAGATGATGTATCGTCGTCGATTTCATCCTAACAATTTTAAGCCTAGTTTTTTATTTTCCATTCTTGTCCAAGAGCAGCAATAGGCGGTTGCAATTTTAGGACAAGGCTTTCACTCGTTCACTCTTCCTTATCTCTCTCTCTCTTAGCCTTCTAATCCTTATCTTCTCAGCGATTTTATATCCAAGGCCAAAGTCGTCGTCGCTTCGTAATAATTATGGCCAAAGCCAAGTCTTTTTTTTCTTTCAAAAAAAAAAAAAAAACAAAACAAAACGATACAAGAAATAATAACATCGAATAGGCTAACTTTGCCATTTTCCATTTTTTTTTTCTCCTTTTCTTCATTGCAAACTTTTTATTCTCGATCTTCTTTCTCATTTCTTCCAAAAATTGGCTAGCATGTTTGGGCATTTTTAATTGTTGTCCTCTTTTTTTTTCAAGCAAACTTTTTATTCTCGATCATCTGTACACTGTTCTAAAATTGGCCAGCATATTCAGGCATTTTAATTATTTTCCTACTTTTTCAAGCAGATGTTTTCTTCTCGACCATCTCCATCTATCCATTCTTCCAAAATTGGGTTATATTTTGAACACTTACCAATTTTTTTTTTTTTTTTTTTTTGTTTTATCAGAAGGAAAAAATGATGATGACGACAATCAATCGTTTCTTTCCTATGCCAGTATTTCTTGTTCATTTTTGTTTTCGTAAAGTTTGAAAATTTTTTTTTTTTTTTTTAATGATTATGATGAAATGATTGAAGAAGGAAATGAACGATGAAATAAATATATCAAACAAGTTTTAATCATTCTTATCACTACTGTCTTTCGTCTTTTCATATTTACCTTTTTTTTTATCATTTTAAAAAAAATTATTTATTATGAAACTTGAATTAAATCCAATTTGATATTTTAAATTACATCAATTAATAGGTTTTTTTTTTTTGCTATCCATTAAATTATTCAATTCCGACTTAGAAGTTGATGAATTGTGAATGAAAATTGAAATGATTTTAGAGATAGCAATTTAAAAGGAATCATATGCATCAATTATTATTCATTGATATCCATGAAATATCATGAATAAATATATTCTTAAGTAGCACTGAAAGATAAAATTATAAATGAAATTAAAATAATTGCTTTCAAAATTATCGGATTTTATATCACATATATATCAAATTATCATATCATATTTTTTTCGGGATTTTGTGAAATACGAAATTTCATTGATATTTGTCGGATACTCCGAATTGTTTAAATTGATAAAATATTTGATAACTTTTTTTTTTTACTGCAAGTTATTAAAAAAAGATTCAAAGCGAAAAAAAGAAGTGGATTGATCTTCTTTTTTTTATCGAAGTGTTTCAACTCTTACATAAAACTTATTTTGAAGAATTAATTTTATATATAAAAATAAAGCATGTTTAGCTATGATAAGAGAATTTGGCATGTTTCAGTAAAATCAGAAGCAATCCATTAATGATAATTTTGCTAATTAGGCATGTCATTTTTTATTTGGCAATTTAGGTCGTGATTCTTGTTTAGGTTGTAAAAATGGTACCTAATTTAGGTCATATTAGACAAAGATCGTATCGTATATAGCACAAAAGAGGGAAAGAGATGAAATTTCCAAGAAATTTTTAAAAATCCCAAAATAAAAAGCAGTAAAAAATTTACATGCCATTATGGCATTTCAGTTTAGGAGAAAATATTCGAGAGTATTGAGATCGATAAAATCAAACAGTACTAAACTAAATTAGTTTTTTTAATTGTTCAATAAATCAAAAATCTATTATTTATTATTTTTCATATTTTGTTGAATTTCAACAAATTCAAAATAATCAATCGATTAAATTCTTCATATCGATAATAATTTTTTTTCCATACATTTGTTTGATTTTAAATTTATCAAGCGATATCAATAGAATTTTCTAACTAAGATATTTATAGTTGATGATTTTGTGAAATTTTGTAAAGAAATTAATTTAACAATTAAAAAAAATTATCAATTGTTATCATTCTTGAAATGAAATTAGTTTGCTTTTTAGTGAGGAGAAAAATTGAACACATCAAATTGTTTAATATGAAGCTTGTCTCTCTTGTCAAATTCTTTTAAAGATGACATAAATGTTTTTTTCTTCCATATTCAATTTTTTTTTTCGATGAAACTTCGAAAATGATTGATGAATATTAAGGCAAATTTCTAAAAGGGCCATTAGTTCGAATAGAAAGGAAAGAAGAAATTTCTAAATTTCAAAAACAAAAAAGAAGAAGTATATATATGTTAGGAAAAGGAAGAAAGAAATTAATGATTAATTGAATAATAATTAATTAGGAAATTTATGAAGACATTCATTCTTTCGGCTGATCGAAGATATATGTATTTAAAAATAAACGAAACAACAAATAAAATGAAATTATCGGAAAAACTTGATAGGTTGAATTTATGACTATTAAAAGTTTGTTGTAAATATTGATACATTGATTTTTGATTTATGAGTAATAAATCATATATACAACTATTAAATTTGTTGAAAATATTGATAATACATTGATTTTCGATTTAATAGAAATAAATCATAGATATATATATATATATATACAGCTATTATGTTTGTTGAAAATATTGATAATACATTGATTTTTGATTTACTAGAAAATAGCTCAATGTATATGATAATTGTAACAATTATTTAAATAAATTTTTTATCAGGAAAAATTTTGTTAACATGATAAACAAACTTGACCACTGATATTTATGGCATATTTGTTAGCATAATAAGCAAACTTGTTTACTGATATTTTTCTTTAAATTTAAATAATTTCAATTTACATCATCAATTAGCATTCCGCAAAAAAAAAAATTTTTTTGACAAATAACAAAAAAGTAAATTCTTTTTTTTTTTTTTTTTTTTTTAACACAAAATCAACAAATGAGAAAATGAGCGATGATAGAATTACAATAAATTTTAACAGTTAAAAATCAAAAGTCATTGGTAAAATTTAAAAAAGTTTAATTTGATCGTAACAAGTGATAAATAATGATAAATAACGGTGGTATATATTTTTAATCGAAATAGACATTTTTAAAAACAAAAAAAAAAAAATTCTAAAAATTTTACCCTTTTTGAAATATTTCATTTTACATCTAACACAAAACATTTATCATTAACATTTAGCGCATTCACATATCGAACATCATTATCAAATTGTGTCAAATCATATCGCTTAGTATATTTCCTGATCAAGTGATCAATATAGATTTAGATCATGTAATCATATCTTGATATTATTGCCTTATCTGAATTGCTTTTAGCATAAAATTGTTGACTCAACTGTTATCAATTTTTATACCATGATTAAGTATTTAGTTTAAATTTTGAAAGTGGCAAATTATTCTGATAGTAAAATGATAAAATTGATTAATATTTGTAAATAGCTATTACAGGCACGTAAATATATCATTTGTAATAATAAAATTTTTATAATAACTATAAAATTTTTAAAGATATTTTCGATAGATGTTTGAAAATGATTGATGACTGTTTAAGTTTGCAATATTTACATGAGATTTAAGCAACTTGTGATTCCTCATCCTGATGATTTTTAACTTCCTCTTCAAATCACAAACTATTTGTAAATATTGAAAATAACTAAAATGTTAATCGACCAAAGATTGCTATTAAAATTTACTCCTACCCTCTTAAAAGTGAACATTTGTTTCAAGAATTATTGAAATTTAGCCAACTATATATTAGCCTAGGATAAGAAGTATGCATAAATTTCAGTTCATTTCATTTTTATTAAGTAATATAAAGACTTATCTATTTTGATAGTGAAATAATATTAACATCAAATCAAGATTAACTTATACTCTCAACGGGATTCAATCTCGATTCTTTTCAGTTCGAATATTGCTCTCATCATCTATATGATAAATTTGCTATATTCATTTTATTGTCTATATAATCATTATCATTTGACAATTTAATGTTAATAGCTTTTTAAATTAGTTTGTTTTTCTTTTTTTATCACTGATATATTTTAAAGTTATATTTCGCTATTACATTTCTGATATAATATTTCATTTATCCATCGTTATTTGTTGTCGTGCTTTTTTTTTACCTTCTGAATAATTAATTTTATGCACTTTTTGTCATTTTTTTTTTCATGAATTTTAAAAATTATTTACATACCTACATGTGTAAAAAAAAGAAGGATTATTATAATAGTAATTGTTTGCGAGAAATTTGATTTAAAATTTAAGCATTTCAAATTATTATCATTCTAAGATATCATCATCGATTTGATGTTACTAATGATGAATTTAATTTAAAGACAATAATATTCGAGAGTATCAAAAAATAGACAAAAAATCTATCATGATTGATAATTTCATTTTTGGAAATTATTTCTAAGAATGATATCTATCATAAGATTATGAATGGAAGAAGTTACATATTTTATGGAAATATACTAGTAATCTTAAACAAAAATTATTTCCTTTGAAATATCATTAATCGAATATTTACAAATACAATCAAATTTATACATGCAAAAATTTGATATGAGAAAATAACAAATAAATAAATAAATAAATAAATAAATAAATTTATAAAATGTAAAAAAATTATGGTTTATATACATATATAAAAAAAAGAGAAATTAGAAACAACGCACTTTAGATGTTTCAAGTTGATAAAATGTGAAATTTTCCCTATCACTTTTCATAATTTCAAATATCTATCTATTCATCTATTTATCATCTTAAATAGAAGAATAAACAAAGTGTTAGATCTCAAGGGATTTTTCAATATTTTCAACATTCGAGAGTCAGATAAAAATGGAATAAGTTTGACTACAATGAAAATATCGTATAAATCGAGAGAATGGGAAAAGAATAAGGCGTATGTAAAAGAAAAAAACAAATTATAAAATTTTAAAAATAAAAATGAAGTACAACAAGAATTAGTAGTTAGGCTTCGAAACAAAACTTCCGGAAGGAAGAGGCCAAAGATCTTTGTATTTTACTAATTTATTTGCTAACAACGAGAATTCCTTGAATAAAAAAAAAGATCATTGTTTTTATTATTGTTATTTATTGTTGATGTTGTTATTGTCGTCATTAGTGTTGTTGTTGTTGTTGTTGTTGTTGTTGCGGTTGTCACTGTTGTCGCTGTTGTTGTTATTGTTGTTATTGTTATTGTTGTTGTTGTGTTATTGTTATTGTTATTGTTGCTGTTGTTGCTGTTATTGTTGATATTTTTCCAATTGGCGCTTTTTCAAAAAATTCAGAGATCATCATTACACATCAAGGAATTTCATGATTTTTTCTCGATGATCTTTGTATTTTACTATTTTATTTGCTAACAACGAGAATTCCTTAGATTTCATAATGGCGATATTATTATATAACTTCAAAACTATTCTTCTTAATCAGTTTTACTGATAATTATCATTTCATTAATTTTTATTGTCAATAATTCAAGGTATTCAATTTATAATGATAACTTTACCAATTCATCTGAAATAACTGAATAGCATTTGTATATTATCAAAGGGATACCTGATAACTATAAATTATATCATCTTATATTTCAATGCTAACTCAAATATTCTTGAAATATAATTGATTATTATAAAGCTCAAAAAATTATATCATAAATGATAAATAATACGGGAGGAAATGATAAAAAAAAAAAAATAGGAAAAAATGGGAAGATTATTTACAACTATGATTTATTGAATTTAATCATTTCATGATATGATTACTTATTTATCTTTTCTAATTAATATTTAGCAATTATAAAATTATTATATAATGAGTCATAAATTTATGGTTTCTTCCAGTTTTTTCTTTTTGTTTAACTTTTTCCCTTTAAGATGTAATTTGTTTTTAACACAAAATAATGATAGTTGTGTAAAGAAAACGAAAAATGAAAAAGAAGAAGAAGAAACGACGAAATTTATCTTACATTGCTAATTTTAAACTGACTAAATCACATTCTTATCTATTTTAAATTTCGTCTTCTTGTCCTCCTGGTCTTCCTTCTTTTCAATCAGTTTAATGATTGTTTCATTTTGAGAAAATGAAAATGAAATGAAATAGAAATCAGAAACTTTATCACTTAAAAATGTTCGCAAATGATGCAAATGACGCTAATGGTGATGCTAATGATGATGATGCTAATGATGATGATGATGATAATTGATGATGATGATGATGATGATGATGATGATGATGATATGATGATGATGGTGTTAATGATGATCATTTTGAAAAAAATGAAAATGAAATGAAATGGGATGGAAAACTTTATCATTTAAAAATATTCGCAAATAATGCTAATGATAATGATAATGTTAATGATGATGATGATGATGCTAATGATGATGATGATGAAGTTTAATTCATATATATATATTCAGTTTTTATTCATTCATAATTGACGCTTCTATCATTACATAATTCCAATTATTATTCAAGAATTTTTCATCGATTTTTTTTTTTTGTTTTTTTTTGGGATAAAATTAATATGAAGGAGAATTGATTGTCTATACTGAAACTTTTAATTAATAAATTAAATTTCCACAACGGTATATAAAATTATTTGACCTTGGAAATAAAAATTTAAATTGGAACAATGCAAAAAAATATTTGTTATCATCAAAATTTTATCTAATTGTTTTTATAATTGTAATTCTTTAAAAGTTTGTTTAAAAATTACAATTGCAAAATTTGTTAATAAAAAAAAAAAAAATGAAATTACTAATGAATTAAAATGAGCGAAAATTCTTTCGAATTATTGCATAAAATTGAATTTATAATTTCAATTTAGTAATTTCGTTAGCTAACAGTGTAATATGATTAATGTGATAATGTCGAGAATATAAATAGAAATTAGAAACTGACATTATCTCGGTATTTCTTATTTCTGATTATCTGGATCAAAAAAAAGATTCAATAGATCGTTTGGAAAGTAGCAATTACGTAGAAGGATTTAGATATTGCGATTTTCGCAAAATGACAATTATGATTTCTCAGATTTGATACAAATAATAAACTATCATTGCTAGCATTTCAAATTTATCGCAAAATTTTGCGATAAATCGTTGAACGAAAAATTAATAATTGACATTAAATTTTTTAAATTTTCATTTTTTTTTTCTCGAACTCATAATTCAAATAAATATTATTTTATAAGTAAATGTAATTTCAAAGCTTTTTTTTCTTTACAATTTTATACAAATCCTATGATTATATATGTTCTTCTTAAATGGAACAAAATTCTGAAATGGAAAATTTTTGAAAACCTAAAATTACTGAAAATTATAACGGGAATTGAAAAAAAATTTTTGTATAATTGATTCATTTGGATCTTTGAATCTTCGATAATAAGTACATATTCCGCTCATTAACAGGTTAATCCGAAAATTCCTTTTTAACCTGCATCGTATCTATTATCGAAGATTATTGCAAAAAAAAAAAAATGAATCCCTGAATCCAATCGTTAGAGATTCAGGGTAGCGATTGCCAGAAAATCGAGAATCTCATGCAAATAGCTTTTTACTGACAAAATTACAATTCGAATTTAAATTCTCGTATGAAATTTTCAAAGTTTCTGGCTAAATTAAAGATAAGAAAAAGTTAAAGGTCATGAATGAGTCAACATTTTGCGTTGTTTAAAAAAAATCTTACATGTAGCCAAGTAAATTTCTCAGGAATAGATTCCCTAGCAATATCCATTCTTTGAACAATGTGTATACCAAAAAAGTTTTCGAGAATCTTGACCGTGATACTTCTACTCTATCAAATGCCAAAGAATTGCGAGAATATAAAATTATCGAAGAACTCTTGAAAACAAATTACTAATTATTGAAATCGAATATTTTATTAATTCATTTCAATTACATAAAATATTTCCAATAATATTTGAAGTATTTTTGAAGAAAAAAAAACGTTGGGAGAAAGACTAAACTTTGCTGATTGAAATCAATTCTTGTCGAGAATTCAAATTGGATAGCATATTTTGCTTTTTGTTTTCAGAAAAACTTCGTAGAATTTTACTATCTAAAAAATTTAAATTCATAATTAAAGCAAAAAATCTTCTATTAATATTTTTAAAAATGAGAAAAAAGATAAGAAATCGACGAATAATTGAGAAAAAAAAACCAATTCGTTTATTTATTTACAGTATTTTCAATTTTGGAAAAAAACCAATTTGTTTATTTGTTTATAGTATTTTCAATTTTGGAAAAAAAACCAATTTGTTTATTTGTTTACAGTATTTTCAATTTTGGAAAAAAACCAATTTGTTTATTTGTTTATAGTATTTTCAATTTTGGAAAAAAAACCAATTCGTTTATTTATTTACAGTATTTTCAATTTTGGAAAAAAACCAATTTGTTTATTTGTTTATAGTATTTTCAATTTTGGAAAAAAAAACCAATTTATTTATTTTTAGAGTATTTTCAGCTTTGGAAAAAAACCAATTTATTTGTTTAGAGTATTTTCGTAAATTTTACGATATAAAAATTTCATACTATTCAATTTTACGATATCGCAATTCCTATCAAATGATAATTTTAACTTAATCAATAACAATCTTTTGTTAAATAATAATTTCTTTTTTTTAATTTAAACTAAAATTAAAAATTTTTTTCATTGTCAATAATTGGATTGTTTAATAAGTATCATCAAAATTGTGAATTGAAAAAAAAGTAAGATCGATATTTGCCCTTAAATTAAACAGGTTCAAGTTTATTATGATTATTGATTTGTTATCAATATAGTTTATCATAATTTTAATTTTATCTTTTCATATTTAAGCTATTCATTCTTCCTTGTCACTTCACTTCATTTACTCCTCTTTCTTCTTCACTTCCTCCTCCTCCTCCTCCTCCGCTTTCTTATCTCGAGATAAATTCTCGCATTCTTTAGATTTATTCATATACGTAAATAGTAGTTATTCTATTCACATATATCTATCGTTTGATATTTTTAATTGTTATTAAATTTGAAAAATCAAAAACTTCAATGTCTTATTTACAACAATTATTTTATCTTTGAATATTTTTTTTTTTTTGCTTTTTTTTTGAATAAAATTTGTCATTTTCATCATTTGTTTCTCGCATTTCATTTATCTTCTTAATGGCTCTTCTAAAACAAGTCGAAAAAATTCATCATTATCATTACATTATCATCATCATCATCATCATCATTATCATCATCATCATCATTATTATTGTTATTATCAACGAATAAGGCAGGAAAAATTGATTTTTGCATATATTTGCATTACTTTTTAAATTGCCATATTTTTATTTTCCCATTTATTATTTAGTTTTAAATAAAATTTCATAAATTCAATATTTAGTTTTTATTTTTTTTTAAATTTATACAAAAATTAATTTAAACGAAGAAATTATATTTTATCATTAAATCAGATTTTATTGCTAATTTTTTTTTTAATTTTTAAAAATTAATTTAAACGAAGAAAAATGATTTTTCCATTTACAATTAAATAGATTAAAAAAAAAGCAATGAACAATGTAATTGGTGTTAAAATTAATTAAAATTAATTAATTATTTATTTCCTTTTTCTGCTATATATTATCGAATAAAATTAATTCTTCATTTTTCTTTTTAATTACGTATGAGATTAATTTCCAATTTTATTTATTTCAAATTATATATCGTTACGATTATATGATACGTCAATTTTTTTTTTTTACTAAATAATTAATTTTTTTTTTTTTTTAAATTTCAGTAATGAAATTTGGAATGATACAATTATTAGTGTGCATATTAATAGCAGCACCAATTATTGTATGCCAACAACGACATAAAGATAAGGATGATTCGTATGTTGATCTGATTCCACTTAATTTGATACCACAAGGTTGTAGTATGGATTCTTATTATGGCTATGGTATCGTTGATGGAAGTCTGGAAAAATGTGATAAATATTCAGAAGCTAAATCTGGTGGTGAAGAATTCAGTTCGGAATATGAAGAAATTAAATGTCGTACTTTAAGAGGTGTGAATTTTTCCGCAATATACAATCTTAAATTTCGATACGAATCTTTACGATAATTAGCTAATTAATATTGGATTATTTTAAAGTAATTTATTGAATTTCACGTAAATATTACGTAAATATTCCACGTGTAAGATTTTTATTGAAATATGTCTTTAATATACATAGTAATTTATCGATTTTTACGTAAATATTACGTAATTAATTCACGTATAAGAATTTCACTGAAATATGTATTTAATATATATAGTAATTTATCGAATTTCACGCAAATATTACGTAAATATTCCACGTGTAAGATTTTTATTGAAATATGTATTTAATATGCAAAAATAAAATTAAATGCTATAAATTTTAGTACATGGACGAATGAAAAATAATTTATGTGAATGTAAACCTGGATGGAAGGGACCAATTTGTAATGAATATTATGGATGTCCTACAGGTTTTTCACTTTACAATAGTGTGTAAGTTTTAATTTTCTTTTCAGGTTGCTAATTTCATACTCCTAAATTATCTTATCATCATCACTATCAATTAAATGATAAGCAAAATGAAAAAAAAAAAATTTTTTTCAATTAAATAAAAATTTGTTAGCAAATTCGAAATTACGAAAATGATTTCATGAATGTCTTGGAATGATCTTTTTTCTCCCCCCTCCCCTCCCCTCCAGTACTAAAACTAAATTCAGAAAGTAAAATTTATCAGCGAAGGAATTTTTTCTTTTTTTTTTTTTTTGATTTCCTGAATTAAACAAAATGGTTTATTGACGTCATAGAATAAAAATTATATTTTATGTTTCTAATGAAATTTGGTTTTGTCAAAGTTTCAAAGGGAAAAAAAAAAAAAAAAACCAGTTAAATTTACTTCGTCTTCTTGATATTGAAATCAAAAAAAAAAAAGTGAATTAAAATAAAATCAAATGAATAAATTTTGCTTTTGCTTCCTCCTCTTGATGAAAAGAAATTTAGAAAAAATAAAATAAAATTTCAATTATATTTTTTTAAAAAATTTTTGCATTCTCATTCTCATTGCTTCTTCTTCTTCCTAATTCGAATAATTGGAAATAAATAACGAAAAATTTAATTTAATTTATAAAATAAATGAAACGATGCGAATTTTTGATAATAACATTAAGATTTCTACGTGATTTCTATCCCAGTATTCTACGTGATTACGTGAATGTTGACTAATGTAAAAGTTTGATTTTGTCGAAATTTAATTTATGAAGTAAACAAAACAATGTGAATTTTTGATATAACGTTAAAGTTTGCTAACTATTAAGATTTCTACGTGATTTCTATCTCAGTATTCTACGTGATTACGTGAATGTTGACTAATGTAGAAGTTTGATTTTGTCGAAATTTAATTTATGAAGTAAACAAAACAATGTAAATTTTTGATATAACGTTAAAGTTTGCTAACTATTAAGATTTCTACGTGATTTCTATCCAATATTCTACGTGATTACGTGAATGTTGACTAATGTAGAAGTTTAATTTTGTCAAAATTTGGTATTGAGGAAATTTCTTTCGAGAAAAAAATTGAAACAATTTTTAGATGTACACCAAATTCATGTCAACATAACGGAACGATTGCTATTGGCTCAAAACAGATTGAATGTATTTGTCGAGCCCCATGGGACGGTCGAAATTGCGAACGACTTGCGTGTTGGCGAATGGCTCCAAAAGGTATGATGAAATTATCTCTTGCGACATTTGCGACATTTGCGACATAATCATTGAGTATTTAATTTGATTTAATTTATCAAGTATAGAATTTTATTTTTTGATAAAAGCATAACATATATATATATATTAGTGCGAGATAAAAGAGAAAAAAAAGTTATATAGTTTTAAAAAGTTTAAAAAAAGTTTTTTTTCTTGAATTAAAAAAAAAATATTAATTAATAGGCTAGTTACACACTGTTATTTTCGATTATTTATTTATGATTAATTTAAATATACGAGGCTATTAATTGAACTTTTGACTCTTTCATTTTTTGAAGAACATGAAAGAGATGCGTTAAATTTTTGATGAATATGAGGTATAACGATAAATTATTAAGTAAAATGATTACTTATCGATGGAAGGTTGTTGATTCTTTTTTTTTTTTTCATTAAATTATTTCATAACATTTGAAATATACGATTAATTTTTCGTCCTTCAGATTCCATTTCAGGATATTCTGAATTCGAATCTCACAAATATATTCGAGAAAATGCAATATATTTCATTTGCAATCGATCTTTTACATTTGTTTATATGCCATTTTAGCATCTCATCTAAACTTTGTTCATATCATATTCAAATATCATTTTAGAATGAAAAATTATGATACTTTGGGAAAAAAAAAATGATGTAGGATGAGTATGGAAATTTCTTGATTAAAAATTATTGTTAATTTTTGCATCTATCAATGATAACAATGATTTAATCAATTCATCGTTGATGAATAATTAGGTTTATTAATAAAATGTTTTGTAGGTTTCAAAAATTATTCGAGATGTCTTTTCAATATTCAAATTTTTTTTTTTTTTTTCTTGAATAATTAGCGGAATAAAATTAAACATTTTTTACTTACTTATAGGTGCAATTGCAAGGAACCATTTTATGGTGAAATTTGCGAGAAGAAATGTCCTGCTGGTCAAACGTAAGTAATTAAGCATAACTAATAATTATTTGGATTTTTTTTTTTTTTTTTTTTTTTGATAGAAAAGAAATTTATTGAAATGCTTAGAAAATATCAAATATTAATTTTAATAATTTCAGATGTGGTACGATAATTACATCATGGTTATCACCAATTGTTACATTTCTAGCATTTCTATGTTTCTGCTTGATACGATTGTAAAATACTAATTTTTTTTTTTTTTATTCGAAATTTTGATAATTTAATTTTAATCAAAAAAAACAAACGAATATTTTATTTAAAAAAAAAAAAATTCATAAATATATGAAAAATTGATTGATTTCAAAATATTTTTATAAATTTTTAACAAATTTTTTAAAAAAAAAATACTAAAAAAAAATTTTTTGAATAAAAATAATTTTCTTATTTTTTTTTCAAATAAATTTTTTATATTTTCATTTCTTCCTTCTCTATAACAATTTAATTTCATTTTTCAACTGATAATTTAATCAATGCTTTAAATGCTTTAAATCTCATCCTAATGTGTATTTGATAAATGGTGATAATTATTCCAAAAAGTTATACCATATGTAAATTGATTGTTAAAGGATGCTGTTGCATTTTCCATTAGTATTCATAATTGTTTAGTATTATTATTATTATTATTATTTCATTCGTCTTTTTCTTCTTGTTCTTCTTATCATTATTGATAATGATAATCAAGCATTTTCTTTTATTGAAACATCCCCCGTCTTTCGTTTCATTCTCGAAAATCGAATGAAAAAAAAAGATGAAAAATTTCAACAATTAATTAAATACGGCTTTTTCTTTTTATTACATCATTTTTATTGTTGTAAAAAGAATTTTGTTTCTTTTTCATCCTCTTTCACTCTTCTTTTCCTATTCTATTTCTTTTTTTTTTTCATAAAATTATGCTACTAAAATTTGTTAGGCATTTTTTTTTTAATTTTATTAATTAAAAAATTTTCCTAAAATATTTTTGCATAATTGTGATTTAATTTTTTAGATCAAAATTTTCATTTTATACTATGTAAGGTTGGGATTCATCTCGATATCTATTATTTCATTATTTGTTTAATTTAATTATTTTGCATAATTTCATTACTTCTAATTTAGTATCTTTTATTTTAGCAAATATGAATATTTAATTTTTAATTTTTAATAAGATAAGAAAGAGAGAGAGAGAGACGGAGAGACAGAGAGAGGGAGAGAGAGAGGAAGCGAGAATGATGGAAAATTAGAAAAGAATGATATTAGTTATATTAAAATTTTCATATTTATTTTAAAATAAATAAAGATAACAAATAGGTTAACTTTTCTTTTATAAAAACATAATGCACTGGCTTACTGTAAAATATTTTTTCCCACTTTATACGTGTTTGAATATTTTCGGGTGAATGTTTTGGTAATATATTATAGTTTATTAAATTATCATTCAAATTCTCGAAATACTGTCGTATCATTTAAATTCTCGAAATACTATCGAGAAAAGCCGGGAAGAAAAAAAAAAAGCAAAATCCAATGAATAATAAGTATGAAACAATACGGAATTAGTATGAATACCTGAGAAATTTATCGAATTCTCGAAGATATACAAATATGAATTTAAAAAAAAAAAAAGTTAAATTGCTAAATGTAAAATGTACTGCCAAAAATTTTTGCATCCAACAACATTTCATATGATATGATTAATTATTTCAATTTTTCATAATTAATACATATTGATTAATTATATATATGTATATAAATATATGCTTATTTATTACTGCTTTGCTTTCTTAGATTTTCTTAGCTCTATTAGCATTTGGCGCTTTTTGTAAATGTATTTTAAAAATTATATGATTTCAATATTTTTCATTTATCTTTTCCTTTTTTCTTGTAATTTATAATTTTTAAAATTTGATCTCAATTTGATAAATATTTTTGATAAAAGATTTCAATTTACATCTTAACACTTTTCCTTCAAATATATGAATATATAATTTTGATTACACAAAAAAAACTCTATAGCCTAGGCTGTAAAACTTATCAAATACTGTATTATTAGGACTGATAAGCCTATCCGGAATATTTCTTTTGTTATTATTATGCAAAATTTAACAATTATCGATAAGGGTAGTTTCATCGTATAGGTCTCAATATTTCGCCTTCTAAGACATGTTTAATAATATTATAAAATAATTTGTATAATCAAAAATTTATTGGCCAAGTTCTTGCCTTCTTGGCTAAAATGATAATAACACTGGGATCGTTTCTTTTTCTACCTTTTTATTTTATTCGTTCAAAATAATGAATTACCTTTTTTTGCAATAATTTTTCCACCGATTCAACATCCATTTTTGTTGAATAATTAAAATTGCTAATAAAGCATTATTTTTTTTTAAATTTCTTTGCTACAAATGATATTCGATAAAATGCATGATAGCATGCAAAAATTTGATTGCATAATTTATATGAAAAAATTAAAAAAAGAGATTAATATGAAATTAGTATTATTATTACTATTATCATTATTTACTATTATTGTTATCATTACGATTACTATTGATACTATTATTAATATTATCACTATTATGATCAGGATTATTATTATCATTATTACTATTATTATTATTATTATTATCATTATTATTATTATATTATTATTATTATTATTATTATTATTATTATTATTATTTATTATTATTATTATTATTATTATTATTACTACTATTATTAATAGTTGTTAATATTATTATTATTGTTGTTATATATAATTATTACTACTATTATTACTATTATTACTATTACTATTGTTATTATTACTATTAATATTATTATTATTGTTAGTGTTATTATTATTATCATTACTATTATTATTATTATGTGGAAATCAAAATTTAATTGAACTAAACACATAGTTGAATTTATTTGAATTTGCATCCATCTATCAATAATGCCATATATATTGATAACAAATTAAAATTTAATGAGGAGAAATTAAAATGATTGATTTTATTTGCTGCATATCACAATGCATATATCATTATTATCAATCTATTGTAAATATATTGCAATTTCGAAGATTATTATATTCCTTAATTAAAATGCTAATAAGTATCATTTCAAATTTCAAACTTCCAAAACAAATTAAAATTTGCAAAATTGCATGATATAATAATAACTAAATGATAATGATAATAATCACTTTATCTGCTTCAAATTTTCGCTAATTATATACGCATATTTGTAAGCTTTTTATTCCATTCTTTTTTTTTTTCTCATTTATTTTTCAAAAATATATCAAAACAAAAAAAAAAATTTTTTTTTTGGAAATGATGATATTTAATATCAGTAAATAGCTCTTTTTCATCGAATTAAATCCGACTATGTTAAATCGGTTTAACTAGTTCTCCATCAATCCATCTAATCGAGCAAAATGATTAGATGAAATGAAATCAGTGACACTTTTGTGACATCTGTTGACATTGTGTAACGTGAACTTTATTGACCTCTTCACTGATGAACTCTTTTTTTTTTTTGCTTTCTTAATTATCTCTTTATAAAGTGTAAATAACTTTATTTATTCTATAATTTTGAATTTTACATAATTCGGAAATTCTGAATGACATTGCTTAATAAACAATATAATATGTTGTTGTAATTATTAAAAATTCGAAATGTACCTTTGTCTTTCAAAATTATTAAAAATATCGAATATTAACAAAGAAAAAAGAAAATGATTGGTTATTTTCATTTTATCGATTAATTATTTTTATTTATTTTTTTTTTAGGATTTTACAACATTTTAAAAATGGTAATCAAAGAGTTTAAAAAAAAGAAAGATTGAATTGAGAGAGGTAAAAAAGGCAGAGGGAAAAAAGGCAGAGGTAAAAAGGCAGAGATAAAAAAGGCAGAGGTAAAAAAGGCAGAGGGAAAAAAGGCAGAGGTAAAAAAGGCAGAGGTAAAAAGGTATAAGATAGGTGAATGATAAAATACTAAAGGTGAAGAGGAAGATGAGGAAGAGAAATAATGATGCGAGAATATTTGTATGCAGGCAAGTACTTTTTAAATTCAACTAAACCGGTTGGACAAATAAAATATTTTGACATGCTTGTGATTAAATGGAATATGGAAAGATTAAGCATTTCGTGGCCCGATCGGATGACAATCAGGTAAGAGGATGTAAAAATGGGTGGGAATGAAATTTAATGGATATTCATCTATCCGATCGAGGTAGTGGACAGGACAAGTGACAAACAAATGATTCAATTCTTCCTAAGTTAAACTAAACTGATACTGTTCGCATCAAATCATCATCATCATCATCATCATCATCATGTTTTATCAACCATTAATCATTTGCTTTTCCATCTGTTACTTTTATTTCTCATTCTTACATTTGTGTAAGTTAAAATTTCTTTTTTTGATAATTTAAAATTTGAATAATCATTAGGGATCAAAAATTAAATTAATCTAAAATATTAATAATTAAAAAAAAAATTATTCTAAAGCCAGTAAATTCATCTACGGTCAAAATGAAAATGGTAGTGATAGGCAATATGGGTGATAGCAATTGTTATAATGATTATTTATGATTACATTAAGAATGATAATGATACTGATAGCAAATGTATCAATGATTAGTGCAAAGATAGGTATGATAGTGATTATGATCACTCATTACAACCATTACATCAACATATTGGTTATGAGCATATGAATATTCCGCTGATTTTGATTTTATTTGCCTAATAGTTTATCTTAAATTTTTTTCCTCTGATATCTGCTGATTAAAATTACTAAAATTTGAATAAATAATATGACAAATTTAGAAAATCGATTAGACCTGAAATATTTTTGAATTTTTAAATACTAAATTATTAACAACCTAATGATAATTGATAATTTCTAATTGATAATTTTTGAAAAATATTCAAAAATCCAATTTTCTGTTTCTATTTAACAATCGCAGAAAAAATTGTACGGAAATTTAAATTTTCCTTATCAATTGTTTCTGTATTTTCTTAAACTGATGAAATAGCATATAATTTTACACATTGGATTTTTTATCGCATTTTTAATATTTACTTCAACTTATCAGTGATAAATTGATAATATATTCTTATTATCGAAAAAATTACAAGAAATAAAACGGGAGATAGTAATTATCATTATAGCATGTTTTTAGTTTTTTTTTTTATCAAAAGCTATTCTTAATTGATTTGCAAACGATCGTTTTTATCAGTACTTTTTTTCATTTTATAAAATTTTTAATTCAAAAAGATAAGATAAGATAATTCGTTTACTTCCTTTTATTCATAAAATTCTCGATTCATTTTAATTGCAAACAAAAATAAATGTTTACAAATTTAAGGAAAAAAATTTTGTAAACTAATTTTTTTGATTTGTAAACAAAAAAATCCATGTTTGCAATGTGAGAAAAAATTCGTTCAAAAAATTTTTTAAAAATAAAATTTGCTAAAAAAAAAATTGCTAAAATTGTATTTGTTTAATTATTACTTTCAAAATACACAATAACATATAAATTTACGATTAGCCAAATTCTATTTATTATTCGATTATTAGTATTTTATAACGGTTGAATTTCAAAAAAAAAAAAAAAAAATGAATTTTGCAAAAATTTCTATCCTAAAAATATTAATTAATGAAATGTTGCTATTTCAAGAATTTTTTTATTTTTGATAAAAATATCAACTTATACAAAATATGATAATTTTTTTAATTATAAAATAGATGCTATGATAATATTTAGGCAGAGGATGCTTACCACCACCACCACCATACTACGGAACTTATCCACCGTATCAGACAGCTTTATCAGGTATTCATACAATGATAATTTGTTGAATAAATAGTAAATATTTTATCATTTTTACGTGATATTTTTCTGATAAATAAATTTTTAAATTCTTAAAAATTAATTAAAATATTCGTTTTTACAATATTTTCCTATTTCAATTTACAAAAATACGAAATACAAAAAAAAAAAAAAAAAAATGTTTTTTACGTTTATTTTTTTTGTTGTTTATCGAAAAGAATTTTGTAAATTTAAAATTTAAAATTTAAATTTGATATTTAAGGAAGTGTTGTACGACCATATGCTGATTCAGCTAATTTTAATACAATAAACGATGAGCATCCATCATTGTTTGCTGCACCATCAAATCTAGGAGAAAATTTGGATGTTATACAGATGACCTCAGATTTGAATTGTCATAGATTTGATAGTAATTGTCGATGGTCGAATACAAATGACGATGAACTAGATTGGAAAATATTGATGTCCACACCGGAAGCTGAACCATTGGTCAGTATGCTTCGAACAGCTCCTCATCTTCCAGGTGAAATAATTAGTTATCATTTCATTCCATTCTCCAATAATTTCAAATTTTTCTTAAAATCTCGACTTAACTCTCAATTGGTTAGAATAATTTTGAAAATTTTCTAACCTATATACCGAATATATTTATACTCTAATAGTAATCGTATAAAAGTTATAAATATCAATTTGCTATATTTAATCTGATACCTTTTCATTTAATTTATCAATTAATTAAAAAAAAAAAAAATTGATAACGAAAAAATGAAAACTTTTGATAATTTGAAATATCGCGAAATATTTTTTCTTTTCCTTTTAAATTTATAGATATAAATTTTATCAGCAAAATTAAAATAATCATCAATATTTAATAATATAAATTATTATGATAAAAATTATCACATTATTTTTAACTATATTTTTATATCAGATAAATAAATGTTTATTTTTTTTTTTTTTATTTAATAAATAATTTTAATTTTTAGATGCAACAGCAGCAGTACTTTTATCTGGCAATCGTAATACATATGATAGTGGACAACTTGTTTCCGATTTATTGCCATGTATTGTAACACCATTACAACTTACTGCAACAGTTTGGCGATCATCATCCTCTTCAGATGAACCATTTCAACAACAACAACAACCAAATTTGCAAATATGTAGCCGTAATATGTATACCGATCAACCATATTCAAATTGCAACCTGTTTCCTATACAAAATGGTGTACCAGTTACCGTAGATGTACCTGGACCACGTGATCCTACTACACCTGCTCAGGTATTGTTTAAATTTTGTAACTGTTGAAGATGATCAGGAAATTTAGTAATATATGCAAATATATGCTTATAATTACATACATAACATATATAAAATTCTACTACACCTGCTCAGGTGTTGTTTAAATTTTGTAACTGTTGAAGATGATCAGGAAATTTAGTAATATATGCAAATATATGCTTATTATTTTATACATAATATATATAAAAATAAGGTTGTGTTATATAAAATTTTTAATTTAAATTTTAGTACTTGAAAATAAATTAATAATTTAATTTTTGAATAAATAAAAAGTATAAAAACAAATTTTTATAACCAAGTTAATTCGCAATTAATAACATTAAATCGCACTAATATATGAAAATTAACGTATTAAATTTTCATCATATCGAAGTACGTATTAATTATTTTGTTAGTTGAGAAGCGATAATTACTGCATGAATATTTTTACACGAAAATACCAAAAAATTTCCTGAAAAAAAAAATATCAGAATAAAAATTTGATATTTTAAAAATTATCATTGATATCATGATGACTTAATTTCTTGACAACTATCATAATAAATTCTCGACAGTATAATTATGAAAATTTCTCAGTTAAATTGCTGTATTTCAGATTGTTTTATTGGGTGATAATTTTGTTGGAAAATATGGCGCTATATTTGTGCAAGATATTATTGTAGATGGTGATATAGTATCAGATTGTACTGTGATAACATCATTTCCCAGGAAACATTATGATAAACAACAACTGCAACAGAACAGACGACTAATTCCTTTGAAAAATTTTCAAGATTCTACTAACTTTGTCAAAATTCAAGAATTAACTCCCATGCAAAAAATCTTCAATCTACGCCAATCATCTAAATTACAATTTACAACACCTTCAATATCAGATTCTCTAATAATTGAATGCCTGAAATTGTCATGCAATCCTGCTCGTAAGATCTTACTTATGATAATTGATCGCTTATCACTTATATAAAAAAAAAAAGAAAATACAAATTTCATTCATTACCTGTTCTAGTGATCAGAAGTAAGATAACATATTCAAAAAGAAAAAGGCATCAGGATTCTGATATAGTTAGAATTAAAATTCATTTATGTTGTTATCAAATTAGGATAATTCATTCATTATAAATTATCATAACTAAAATCAATAATTGCTTTATAAATAAGATTAATTATAATAAATAATTAAGCGTAATTAAAATGTTGTCCTAAATTAGCATTTTTTTTTTGGCTTAATCCATATTCTATATACCGTAATTGTTTTCAATGATAAAATACAGTATCGCAAAAGTGTTTGCTATAACTTTTCCGTAGAATTGTCCTTCTGATATTTTTAATTATCTAGTAATCGTTAATGTAAGTTTTAAGCTATAATAATTCTGCCAATTTTGATAAATTTGCAGAAAAAGATTGCGGTTGGAAAAAAAGTACTCCTGGATGGAGGGCATCAAGAGGAACTGATAACTTATCAAATCCGTTAACCGGTATTATTGCACCACCTGATGGAACAAATGCATTTCTTGTAACATCATATAATAGTAATTCCAAAAATTCTATTCGCCAAATTATCAGCCCACTGATAAATATTCCAACTTCGACAAAACCTATCTATTTTTGCTTCTATGAATATTTCGCTCTCGAAGGAGCACGCTTCACGATGTGTATTGATGAACTTAGCAAAGGATGCTTTTATTCAAAAATAAATACTTCACAAGATGGCAATTTACAGGTAATAATTATTAAATATGAATTGACTTTGCTTAATAATTATTTACTTAATTACTTGATAAAATCATTATGAAATAGTTGTTCCTTAAATAAATTATTAATTTATCTTATTCTGAGATCAATCAATATTGATATATTTTATAATTAAAGCGCATAACTTTACACTAGACATAATGTCGATCAATTTTTGAGAAAAAAAATACAATTCTAATATCCAAATATTAAGATATAATTTCTGATAATTTTTTTTTTGCACTGAAATAGGAAAAGTTCTAACGATATTTTCATATAATTATTGATTTTATAAAATTTAAATCATATATAAATTTAGTTATTCAATTATCCGTTTTTTTTTTCTTGCAGTAAATATAATAGATAGAATTTGATCCAATAAAAATTAGAACTTTAATCATTCAAAATTTTTTGATCCAATAAAAATTAGAATTTTAATCATTCAAAATTTTTGATCCAATAAAAATTAGAATTTTAGTCATTCAAAATTTTTGTCCCCAATTCAAAGTATTAAAGTTATTTAGATTATACGTAAGATTTCATACCTGAACAATTGTTAGAATTGCTTAGAGTATTAAGTATTAGATCATATTACGATCGAAAAATGAAATGTTATAAATAGATTTTTATGCTCGGATAAGCAACTTCAATAAACTTTTATTATCACTATTTCAAACATTCTTTCTTTCTATTACGCAAAAATAATTCTTTTTTCTCTCAACAAATTGATTTATGATATTTTTGAAATGATAATTTAGTGATTAAATTTTTTTTCCCTTTATCAGAAATAAAATTGAGCTGAAAAATGAAATAACTCGAGAAATTTGCAAATTTTCTTATTTTCAAATTTAATTTCAAATTTCTAACTTTTAGGCAAGTAGACGATGGAATCATCAATGCACCAAATTACCAATTGGAACATATAAGGTTGATTTAGTTATTTCATCGCATTTAAATCGGGGGAAAAACTTTTTTCGTCATTTTTTTTTTTTTTTTTCTATAATTAAATTGTTCAATTAAACTTTGAAGGCTTTTTTTTTGTCTAATCAAAATTCTAAAAAAAAAAAATAAATATTTTTTTTTTTTTTTTTATTTTTATTTTGTTCAGATATATGTTTCGGCAGAAAATAATGGATCAAATCAAGGTGATATTGGATTCGTTCCATTACGATTGAGTAATGATTTGGCTGGCAATGATCCTATCTGTTAAAAAAAAAAAAATTATTTTAAATTATCAATTTTAACAATTCGTTATTCCCTAGAAATAAATAATTATTCCTACTTTTTTTTTATCAATAAAATATTTAGCTTTATCAGCAAAATGTTTAGCTTTATTAAATACAAATTGTTTTGCTTTTTCATCCCACCAATAATGCAAATGGAATTAATTTCAAAGAATCAACTGAGAAATCATTTTTGATAAACATATTGGCTTTAGATGACAAATAGCAATAAATGCAAACTGTTTTCTCGACAAAAAAAAAAAAAAAAAGAGAGAGACAGATGAAGGAAAGAAAAAACAAGGGACAAGAATTCTTGAATAATAAATAATTGCAGTTTGAAAATCATTTTTTTTCTTTTTTGGCCCAAGCCTTAAACTTTTGATACCATTTACTGTTAATTGATAAAATTTGAATTAAATTACGTATGCATTGTGAGAAATAAATTTTTATATTTTTATTCATAATTATTCCGAAAATTTATTGTATCAATAATTTCTAATTCTTTTGTAATTAATTAACTATTTCGGATAAAATGTATGCAAAGTTCCTTCGTCTTTTTTGCGTTCAAATGTTTCACTATAGTTATTTTTTGCTAACTATCACAAATAGCTTAGCTTATTTGTTTAATTTAGAATAAATGCAACTATTCTTAGTTTTATATTTCTAGAAGCGAAGGAAACTACAAATTCAAGCATTGAGCGGAATTTAATTAAAGTTTGAAAAAGTTGAATAATAATAATAATTACTATTATTTTTGCACTAAACTTATCTTTATGATGATTTTGCTGCCATATTAATTTTAGGCTTGCAAAAAAAAAAAAAAAAATGGGTAATAAATAGTGATCGAAGTGAAAGACATAAAAAATTCCGTTCATTTCATATAAAATTATCAAAGATAAATATTATAAATTAAGCAGTAATTCGATTAATTTTAATGTTATAAATTTAATTGTAATTTAATGATATTGATAAGCTATATTAATATTAAGTGAATGATTCACCATTAATGTTGAATCTATTGAATTTGCATGTTAGCATATCGAAATAGTTAACAGAAAGCAAGCAGAAATGATCTATCATTGAATAAAATCTGCAACAATCCATCGTCCACTTCAACATTCTGATTTCAAGAGAAGATCGATTCGTAACGAGAGTTAGTAGACGATAATGAATCTCGACATATATATATATAAAATGAAAAAGAACATATTTACAGCTGTGTTCTTTATATGCCACACAAAAATATAATTCACAACTGAGCTCTTATATGCCATAGAGCACAAATAAAAAAGATATTTTGACAACTTAAAACCAAAAAACATGATTAAATTTGTTAGCATTGTTAGACCAAAATGATTTAGTATTGCTGTTAGGAAAGAAATACAAAAAGAAAAGTCTCAGTCACAATTTGGATATGAAATATGATAAAGAAAAAAACAAAAAAAAAAAAAAAAAAAAAAGAAGGAAAATGACAGTATAAATTATTATAAACATACAATAATAATAATAAGTCATAAATTCACAACTTAATTAAAACATGAAAAATTATTATTTGTTTGAATATATTAATTTATTTTCAAAATGTAACTTGATTAATTGCGGAAGAAAGATATATATATGTACAAAGAAAGCAGTAATAATTATCACCAATTTAGAAATCATATTTCTACTACAAATTTACTTCTTAATCTAAAAAGACAATATCATATTACAATATTACTATTAAAAAAGGAGAAAAAGAAAAAGAAACGGCTGCATTTTCATGTGCATCATAATTCTGCTTTTCTTTCTTTCAACAAATTGCATTATAGATAAATTTAAAGAAAAATGAAATTTGTTAAGAATTTTAATTTCATTAAATATGCGTAATACATGTATGTACATTATTAGTTGGTTGAGTAGAGTACAAGAAAATGCATCGCGAAAACTACAAAAATTTTACAAATATGTCGGAACGAATGAAAAATTCTAAAACATAAAAATTTGCTAACAATAAAAATATTATGCATTGCAAAAGAACCTTTAAAAAAAAATCTTGTCATCAAATTTACTTCCATATGTTCTCAAAATAAAGAGCACATTTCTAAACCATCTGCATTTGATGAAATTGATGGACCAGAACAAATACTGAAATATTTGTTGACAACATATGGATAAAGCTGATGTAGTGCAAATTACCATCGAAACATGGAATTTTTTGAATTCATCAGAACATCTGAATCGTACAAAGCTGCACAGTTATGCAATGTCGAACAAAAAGCCTACCAAAAAAAAAAAAAAAAAAAAAAAAAAAGAAAAGTCAATACGCTTCTCAGAATACAGATCCATTCCCTTTAAGAGAATTTCTTACAATTGGGTAAAAATACAATAAAAGTGAGAAAAAACAGCAGCTTAAAACAAGCGAAGATGTATGAAAATAAAAGAAATCATATTCAAAATTAGAAATCATCTGGAACATTTTGGATCATAAAAACTTATTTATGACTCAAGCTATCCATAAATCAATATAATAATGGTTTCATCATGATATCAATTCAAACTGAAAGAAAAGAAAAATCCTTGAAAAAGAAAGGATTAGATTCAGTACTTATTAATTATATTAAAGTTGAAATTAATAAAAATCTGCAAATATGTACAAAAAAAAAAGAATGCTGGTATTAATGCAGCAATAAGGGGGGAGGATGACAAAGACAGACAAAGAATTTCAGAAGTCAGCAATTATCATTTTGAAAGAAAACTTGCAGCAAAATTTATAAACAAACTTTTCACTATGATAAAGTTTTTCTTTTTTAAATATATATTCAAGCATTCTTCAATTATTTTCTTTCACAAAATTTCAAAAATTTATGAGGTTTACGCATCCGTTGATGTTGGCTCAGTATTAACAGCTGAAGCTGAACCACTTGGAGCTCCTGCTGCTGCTGCGGCTGATGCTTCCACTGGTGACGACGACGAACTACCTACTGTTGCTGCTGATGCTCCTGAAAATCGACAATTTCGGAAATGAGTCAGAAATAAATTTTCATAAAAAAAATGAATATAAATTAGCAGAAATTTTTTCTTCCGATATTCATTAAGCAGAATCAAAACAAGGAATAACATAATCTAAATAAATCTAGTAATATAGAAAAACCCAGACCTCTTGCAGAACTCTGAGGTAAAAGAGCAGCATTAAGATTCGGTTCGATGCGTAATTCTTGTTCAGAGAAATCGAAAATTGGTGGTACTGGTCTACCACTTGGCAGTTTGCAATTAGGATGGCGTAACTCATCGAAAAACGTATGCGCACAAGCTTGAAGCGGAGATAACCGAGCATTAGGCGTATATTCCAAAAGACGTGAGACAAGATCGACTGCTTCCGAAGGAGTACGTGGACGAAATACCTAAATTTTCGAATTTCCGTATTCTTGGACTAATACAGAACACAAGTGATAACTTAGTAAACGTATGAACTATGTTGGTTTAAAAATGATAATGTTTGTTAGTTAAGTATGATGACATAATCCAACAGTGTTATGACAAATGATAACGTCGATTACAAATCTATTTTTGTACAAAAATAAAAAGAAAGTTAATAAACTAAAAGACATACACGTTGCCATGGATTTGCTCTGATTTGTGGGAATCTGAAATCAGTATAATTAGGATTCATCTGCTGTATCTGATCACGTGTAGGTGTACCCAATACTTTAATGATTTCCACGAGCTGATCTACGCCTGAATCACCAGGGAAAATTGGCTGGCCGAGCAAAAGCTCTGCAAGCACTGTTCCTGCAGACCAAACATCTGAAATCGGAATTTTTAAAAAATGAGAAATTTAGGCTTCAAATTCAAATGCAATTTTGCTTTAATGGGAAAACAAAATATAGTCTAAAAATTTTACCAATGCTCGTCGTATAATCAGTCGCACCAAATATCAATTCAGGAGCACGATAGTAACTGAAAATACGACAATAATTGCAGAACAAAAAGAATCATTTAAGTTGAAAAAAAGATACATGAAATTAAACAAAAATAAACAAATAAATAAGCGTTTGCAAAACGATATGATAAAAATACCGCGAACAAATGTAGGACACATTGGGTTCTCCTCTGACAAGATGTTTTGCGGAACCGAAATCACAGAGTTTTAGAATTGCTGAATCTGGATCAAGCAATAAATTCTGCGGCTTGATATCCCGATGACAAACTCCCAAACTGTGTATGTAAGCCAACGCTCGAAATAACTGATACATATATAGCTGAAAACATAAGTGTTTTGGCATATTTTAAGGACTAAAACTATAACAGTTGCAAATCAGTCAAAAAAGACCTATGATTATGAATCAAATCTTTTTTTTTTTTTTAGAAATGATACCTTTATGTAAAGTGCAGGTATTATTTGTCGTTGTTTCGAGTAATGCCGTGCAACACGATAAACAGTCTCTGGGATATATTCGAGTATGAGATTTAAAAATAAGTCATCTTTCTGGAAGCAGTCAGAATAACCCACTTTTCCTTTGATTAGAAAAAGAAAAAAAAAACAATAAATTGGAAGAGAACAAAAAAAAGAACTACAAATCCATACTTGAATTAAATAATTCATTACTAAATAACAAATTTAATTCTTAAGCTGCCAAAAGAGACGTTTGAAAAGTGCACTAAAACAAAAAGAAATGTGAGATGCAGCATGACGGAAGGTATAATATAAAAGGATATGATATTAAATCATGAGACATGAAATACCTTTTCCCCACTAGAATAGAAGAAATATTTCAATTTAACAATATTCTGGTGCTCCAATTTGCGCATTATTTGCAATTCTCGATTCTGAAAAACTTCGCCTAATTTCAAAATTTACCACGCTTCTAGTATAAGTCATCTTCACATAAATATTTTAACGGCAAAACACAATTCTAACTGAAAATGTAGAAACTATGATCTTCGGTGATCCAATAAGCATTTTAAGTTTAAGAACAAAGGAAAATCCACCACTCTAGTTATTCAATGAACAATCTATATTTTTACAGGTTTTTTACAAATAGTGTGGGAACATTTAGAATAATAATCATATGTCAGCATATACTTATTGCATAAATTCTTTCCTCACACATCCATTCACCATTGTAGATAAAAAAAATTTTCCACTGCAATGGAATATAAATACTACTCATGAGCATCACCTAATAAAATTAAAGAAAAGTATTATTCATTTATCGTAAAAACATTAAGTTTACCTTGAATCTTTTGTCTTGCAAAACTTTTTTAATCGCGACAAGTTCATTAGTATCAGCAAGTTTGGCAAGATAAACCACTCCGAAAGAACCGTTGCCTATAACCTGAAAAGGGTATGATAAAGAATAAATGAACAAGTAACTCTGTTATCATTCTTTTTAAAGGCAGAAAACTATTTATAACGTCTTCTTTTCTTAAAATCATGCTAATATTACATTTTAACATTGTTAGATTTCATCACTTTTTACTATTCCAGCTTATATTGCTTATTATCCCTCAGATTATGTCACTAATCATACATAAATGCAGCTGATAATTCCGATTATCCTAACCACACAAAGAGCAAAATCAAAGAATCTATAATTCTAAAAATCAAGAAAAATATAAGGAAAAATGGATCCCTTATAGTGTGCATATAACTCATTTCACTGTTTCCATAAGATTAAAAACAAATTCTAGTAGTATATTCTATTTCGTCGAACATAACTTTAAAAGATGACCTTAGTATCCGAGTACTGTACTTCAACTTGGCGATCCGGCCCATAACCAGGTGTAGCGACTACAGTGGTTATTCGATTATCCGCTTTCGATGAAAATAGCTGTTTACTCATTTCTATTATCAGAAGCAGAGTGAATAGAGCGATCAGCTGAAGAAAACAAATAACATCAGTTCCAATTCTAAATGACAGTAATACATATACGACTGAGAATGAACACAATGCTTACTATTTTTCATATATGTAAAAAACATTTTTCCATTTATAAATTTGCGCTTGATAAAGACGTAAAAAATAAGGAAATATTTATAATGTTATCAACAACATGCTGTCGAAATTTTAGCCACATTATAAAAGGAGATATATTTTGATATGCACGGTGTATGTATAATAAATTAGAAACATTCATGAACTGAAATTCTTTTCTCGATCCTAAAAAATAATTTAAATTATCGTAATGTTGTTTTAAAAGGCATATCATGGAAAATCCAAGAATTACCCTATAGCAAGATCTTCCGTGATAAGCCATTTATGACAACATAATACGCCAACCTAAATCATTCTACAATACTACAGGTTTTTTTTTTTTTGCTCAACAAATTGCTCTCAAATATATCACTGGAAAATAGAACTTTCACAACGAACAACACATAAGATCTAAGAATGGTAGTTTTGAAAAGTAATTTATTTATAATTTATCTTGCAAATATTAAAATTTAAACTTCATTCAAGCACTATCCTAATCAATTATATAGAAAGCAATGGTAAATTCGTGAAAGGTATTGCAATGCATGTTAGTACACAAGTGTAGGATAAACAAAAAAAAAAAAAAAAAAAAAAGAAAAAAAACATACGTGCAGTGAAATTAGAAGGTAGTGACAATAAAGAATGTGAAATGCCGCGTTTCAGCTGTCACCAAAATTATTAATGCGTCGTTAATAAATTATCAAGTAGATTTGGAAGATTTAACTTTTTCCGATCGAGGTGTGTTATCACAGCCACATATCTTTCATACAGCAACCTGTAATGTATGCAGAACGCTTACATTTTTTTCCTCTTTTTTATTACATATGGTTGATGATGACCTCTTTTACAATAAATCATACTGAAATTATCCGGTTATGTTTTTCCAGAATTACAATGATAATATCTAAGCAACGAATATCTCACGATCAGAATGATTGTAACCTAACAGAATTAAAGAAGCGGTGATATACAATGTTTTAGTGCATGTAATTTCACAGATCAGAATGCATAACTTAAAAAATTATTAGCTGATTTGATTCCTAAGTTTCTTAATAACCTACTCAACTTCAAAAAGTATTTCCAAATTTGATTACTTTAACAGAAATCAAAATTCCACATAGCTAATCATAATTTACCATTAAATGATCAACTATATTATTCTACAAAATTAAAAAATTTCTTATTTTGGATTTTCTGAACAATATTAATAATAATAATAATAATAATAATAATAATAATAATATATAATAATAATAGCAGTAAATAGATTAGTAAAATAAATTACATTTATCAAATATTTTATAATCACAAATCGATAATATGAACTAATTACTACGTCACATAATTATGTATCATATCAAATTCTCTATGTACTACTAACAAACTTAACTAAAACATAATGGATTATTTGAATTTTAATCAAAATTAAATGAATTATCCATCCTATTCATTCAATTTTCTCAACAAATAAAAACACATACAAACACACACACATACATTTATATTCTTCTCTATTATGGAAACGTTTTTCTGAAAAAATAAGTGGACAAGAAAAAAAAAAGACAATGTATTAAAAAATTAAGCAAAAATCACTAATAAATTGAATGAAATGAAAATTCAATACTACAACAATATAATGATCATCAAACTATCATAGCATCATCCTATAATGATCATTGAACTATCATTGTTATCTTTCTGATAACACAAAAGTTATAACATTGCAGGTATGAAATAAGATGAAAGAAAAAAAAAAGAGAGAAGAGAGAAAAAATGTATTAAATATTTACGGATTAGAAATGATAAATTAGATAACCACAACTTCTAGGCTAAAAATCCCAAGCCATATCTTAGCTAATCTTCATTTCCCATCTCTCTTAACAACATTTACTTCAGCCGATGTGAAGCTTCCTATCGCTCTGCGGGTTTGTGGCCAATTTGCGAGTATCACGAGTGGATCGTTTTGCTACGATTGTGGAATCTCGAAATGATCGAGTATTAAGCGAAGTCATTTTTGTCTGTTTTGGTAATTCTATAATGTTTCGTGGAATGATTATTTTTTTTCATTTTTGATAATTATCTTCTTCTGTATTTCTTGATTTTTTCGAAAAATTTATAAAAAATCTTAATTTGCAGAAGAGTAAATTTTGCAAAAAAAAAAAAAGATAATTTCCGTTAATTGATAAAGCCAATTTCCTTTAAAATATTCATTCATTATGAAGATTAAATTGAACATTTAGCAATAAAAGTTATTCTCTTTCGGATAGCATAGAAAACGGAAAACGGTGGACGCTGCACGCATCTAAAATACTTAATATTCGAAAAATTTTGCATTCTATTTCCTTTTTGTCATCTAAATGCGATGTAAAACTTCGGAATATTGCTCTTATTGGAATTTATTCAGTTTCCTTTCTATTCATTATCAGTTGTGACGTAATATTTGTAAACGGGTTTTTGATGACTTCTTTCAATTTTCTACTCCTGGGATTCTAAACAAACGTAAAATCAGCCATTTCTATTTTTTGTTATTTTTAAATGTATTCAATAAGTGAAGTAATAGAAAATGGCATAACAAAGTGTGCATCACATTGGTAAGTCGGAAAGTGTGTTTGGAAACGGTGGGATGAATTTAAATTTGAAAGGTGTAAATGAACAGATCTCAAAATATGAAGTTCTACTTCATCATACTATATTTTTATTACATATATACCATATATCAAGCAATTTTCGTACTATATTCGATTGCTTAAAGATGATAAAAAGTTGAAATGATCAATCCTAAGTAAGAGACAGGATAACTTACGCAAAACACTGAATAAAAAAGTTCCACCAACATTTCATAGCAATTCAAAAATGTAGCAATAATTCTTGTCGATTAAAATTTTTTACCACAATTGTTGTTGCTGATAAAAATTAGAATAATAGCCCTTCAAGATTAGAAATTTTGGTGATAATATTCAAACAATGCAAAATAACTCCAGCATAGAAGTCGATCATATGGGGATGAAAATTTTTGATGACAAAATGTCATTTCTGCTCACCAAACTCAACAATTTTAATCTAAAGGAAATGTAAGTTGAAGAGCAAAATATTTGAACGTCCCTATTATCAAGGTCGATTATTATCTCTTATTTATAAAAGCATCAATATTTGACACAACAATTTGTGACGAGTTGAAAGATCAATCTTTGTGCCGCTTCCCAGTTTTTTTTAACTCCTATCTTCTCAATCTGTATACGAAAAACAACGAAAGTGACATCGACCGAACAAAACTATAATCAAAAATTGTCGAAATATTATGATTAGACTGCGGTCAGTGTTATCATCGCAGAATATCTTTTGATCGCAAAAATTGGATCAGAGGAAAGAAATTCATTCTATCCATAACCCATTTCGTCATAACTCAACTGTCTTTGCATTTTTAAAAAGTTGCAGAATCTGCAAGCAATTAATTCCTTTCAATGTTATTTGTCGTTCCCATAAAATTCAATTCTCAATTAACTTGCACAATACTGTTAATTAGTAATGAGAATTTTATCAATTAAACTTGTACATATTTAATTTATTATCATTTTACCAATTACTGATAATATCTTTTTTTTCCCCCTCTTGTCTATTGGAAGCAAATTGGAAGAGAGTAGGTCGAGCCTATATGTTTATAACAGTAATTATAACATTCATGGAAGATATAAAACAACCAAATTTGTTCGTCGGATCCATTGAAAAATATTAACATTTAGTTAAATTCAATCCGTTATGTAAACAATTTTCGGAACAGCTGCACATGATTTGCAGGAAACTCATAAACCAGTGTACTTTTCGCCCAACCAAGCGGAAGCGCATCACGTCCTGTTCCCTCAAATAGCAATATTTCGTTGTTCTCATTCTATCATTTACACATCTTCATATATCAGTAAGATCATTCGCTCGGCTGAGAGAGAGAGAGAAAAAAAAGAGCATTGCGCTTCAAACTATCTAATCCGCCTTTAGAATTGAACTTCCAGTCAATCAAACTGACTGACTATAACTTCCAAAAAATACCCTTTTGATCTTAAATGAAATTTTCAAATATGTATCCTTTGATCTTCGTAATGTCTAACTCTTTTGGCTCTTGTATCGTATCAAAGCTTGTAATATAGGAAAACAGAAATGGAAACTTTTGCTAAACGTTTCTTTTTGCTCGACACATAAACAAAAAAACAATCCATTCTTTGGTTACCTGAAAAATTACTGCACAAAACCGTTGGTTACTTCCCCGCTCCATAAATTCACCGTTCATTAGTTTATGCAAATATTGCTTCACGGTGACTGCTTGCTCATTTCCACTTGATTTCAACATTTCCAAATAATCGTTCGCAAAGACACAAACAATGTTGGATGCCTAAATTAATTGAGGTTATAACTCAGTATTTTTTTTTTTCGTTTAGATAAATAATAGCCAGTAGTGAGGCAGAAAAAAACAAGCAGTCCCTACTATTAAATTTTTACAAAATAAGGAAACAAAATCATTTAAAAGAATACAAAAAAAATTAAAAAAAACGGAAAAAAGGAACACCTCATAACTGGGAGTAAAAATTTAAACCTAAATTCGGTTTGTGGGAAAGGTGAGGAGATGATCTCATTTTGCAAATGCCTGAATAACTAAGCAATTCTTCATATTTCTCGAAAACTTGAAACTTTCTAAACAGTTAATCAAATATTAAACAACAAGTTACACCACTAAATAATGTATGTAAGCCTTCAAATTGGCAGCTTGCTTCCAAGTAGTCGTCAATGTCAAATACTGACATACTGATTTGCTTAGCTTGCTTCCTGAAATAAAGAGCCAGATTATGGAAAGGCATTATTAATTTCTTTATTATAACAACTGCTCCTTTTATTACCATACATAACCATCCATTCCCAATTTCATAAAATGATCGGTAAAATTTGGCTAAAAAATACGTTTCATACTTTCCTCCAAAGTTTACCCAAAGATTACTAGGCGTTTTTCTTTTTTTGATATCATTAAAAACATTTTTATTGATTATATGATTTAAGGGAATACCTTAAGTTTTTCAGAAACCATTTATAATTTTTTCGCAATGTGATATTTGTAATAAACTCATGATGCGTCACCAAAATAACTGTAAAACATTAAACTTTTTTCATATTCTTTCATAGAAATACGTATCGGTTTTTGAGGTATTTTACTACAGAAATTTAAATTATCGAATAGCAATAGTGAAAAATTACATTTCTCGTTGTTGGGTATAATACTAGCATTCGATGGATTAGGACCTTCAAAATTACGAGAAGATGCAGAAGACGTCAGGATATCGCTTTTTCCTGCACTCACGACGGCACCTCCAAATAGATATCACAAATGCATAACAAAATTTCAAAAAAGGAAATAACAATAATCATCATACTTCTGCTTGATCTTTAAAAACGCCTGAATTTAATTTATTTCTTATTTCAAAGCTAGTTGTCATTTTATGGTACAAATGAAGCTGGTTAATTTTTGAGATAGGAATCAATGTGGAGATAAAACAAACCTGAATCAGAAGTTCTGTGTTTCTGCATTATCACCGTTTCTCATTAGAGTCTCAAGATAAGGTTGCACTGATAAAAGCGCGTCAACCCGATTGATTTTTGCTAATACGTTAAGTAAATTTTTTAAAGGACAAAGAGCAATTTCTCGTAACACTTCCGCAGTTGGGTTCGCAGATGTTCGTAAGTGCTGGAAATGAGTTTTTTAAACGAAGTTAATAAGTTCACAATAATCGAAGTATGGAACATCTATAAATGTCATAATTAAACATAGATCATTACATAAAATTTAAAACTTGCCATAATACTCAATAAGATATTATACAAACCATAATTCTGCTATTACAAAAACCAAATTCGGCAGCAACATATTCCCAATTGAGCATTGAGCCACGTGACGGAGGATTAAGACAAAGTTCTAGCTCCTGTAATCCACGTCTTGGCAAACCAATAACAGAGATATTTTCAGGAATTTCTGGAATTAAATCCCATGCGCATGGAGGAGGACTGTTGAATGAAAACAAAGAAATTGATTTCTTTTCATCGTCCTAAAAAATTCCAATATTTCTGAATTCGTATATGCATTTTATTTGTTATTACCAATATAAATCTCAGTTGATAATCATGAATAAACCATGTATTATTTTACATGCCATGACTTTGATTCTTTCCCAAAATATATGACAGAAATACCTGGTCCGAGACGACATCAGAATTTGGATATATATCGCTATCGAGCTCAATATCCAGCGATACTGACTGTGATTGAGAAACATCCATCAATTGTAGCAATGAATAAAAAATTAACCATTAATTCCTATGTCCTATAGTAAAACATCAATTAATTGAGAAATCTTGCACAAAATACACAAACACTTCATTATTATCAACTATTTGAAACGAGCTGAAATTATAGAAGTTTGAATTAACAGGAAATAAAAATACTTACCATTCACCCCGCATCTTCCTTTGCATATTTGAATGACGGTTTCGTAGAAAATGCAAAATTCCTCAAGCTGTAAATTTTTTTTTTTTTTTTTTCAAGAAAAAACAATACTAGGATTAACCAAAACACAAAGTTCGGAACAGAGTAATCAAATATGCACCCATGCATAAATATAGATTTCTTCGACCGATTGTAATTCGTTTTTTTTAAAATTTTTAATTTTCAATTTTCCACATAAAGTGAATATAACTGATAAAAGTTCTTGACAAACAGAGAGGTTGACTGAAATATTTTAATCATACGTACTATAACGTACTATAAATTTCTTGTAGGAGAATTATAACAGATAAAAATTATATTTAATTTGAATATTAAAACAGAATATTTCATATCCCTAACAATACAAATAAAACTTTTCAGGGATTTCAACAACAAATTTTTTTTAAAAATAAAATCAACAATTATTGCTATGACTAGACGATAGACGAGAATAAAAGCTTTCCATTAGTCTGATAAATTATAAATGCAACAACAAAAAAAAAAAAAATACCCTACATAATTTACACTCGTAGACAAGAAATGTGCATTATAAAACACAAATATGTAGGCACATTATAAAGCTCTGAAAACAATCGTCTAATTGGACAATTACAAGGCAACATTAACTTGATAACTAAAATTAAACCTGACATACATATAATTTCAGCGTCGGAATATGATGTATACAATTTCGGTCTAAATTAATGGAATTAATGAGTTATCGGACATTCATAATTGTGTTTCGAAATTAAAAAATCATGTAGAAATCACTAATGAGCAAATGTGTTATCAGTTCATATACGGATGAAAGCCATTACAAATTCAACAAAGCACTGCGTCAAAAAAAAAGGGCAACAAGAAAAAATTCAATCTATAAACGACAACAACTATGATGCTAAACATTTCAAATAAACAAATAAAAAACATTTATCGAAGATTGTCGATAAGAAAGACAAGATAAGAATTAATGATAAAATGCAAATACAATTAATAACTTATTTCTAAAGGATAAATAAGGTTTTGATTTTACTTAAATATTGAATCATTGGTTTCTTCATGTGATTAGAACATTCAATATTCTTATGTAATCCTCAAATTTAGAATTGATTCTTTTTTCTTTTTATAAATAATCAATTCATCAATTTAATTTCGATAGATTAGGAAGAGATAATTTTTCTCTGATAAAAGCTGATTAAGCTATATGATATCTATTTTCCCTGATATAAGTTATTAAGCTATATGAACCATACCACATTAAAAACAACAATAAGCTTTAAAAGCAACAACAAATTAGGCAACTCACAAAGTAACCAGTATATGAATTAACGCGACTTGCGATCATGCATTATTTCCAGACAAATTTCATAAAACATAAAGGATAAGCCAGAACTGCATGCAGCTTTCAGTTGTGATGGCCAGAGTCCCTTGAACAGTCCTGCAGAAAGAACATTGAGAAAATGATCGTGAAAAAAGAAACATTTGAAAATATAATTTAAAAAAAAGCAAATATTTCAATCAAAATAAGAAAAATTAATACCTGCGAGTTTTTCATTTTTTAGAATGATGGCAAGAGTGGAATACATGGAATGCCATGATGACTGTTTGAAACGACCGAAGCCATGTGCCTGAACAAATTAATTATTTCAAATAGCAATTAATTTTATAAACTACAGATTTTCAATAAACATGATATAAAATCAATACATGGAGAAGTCGTATTTTTTAATAAAATCTTGAAATTTAATTTGGAACTTGTAAACAAACTTGTAAACGATGTCGTACAACGTCTAAGGGGTAGATCGCTGTTTTTGATATTACACCAGCCACAGCACCACAACATAATGGTCCAAAAGATTCTGCAACAATTTTTTTTTTCAAATTCAAATAACTGAAAGTTTGAAAAGAGTTATAACGAAAATTAGCGCCGAAATCTTCAAAATATACCTAGATAATTTGGAAGCTTTGTCCAAGTACTGCTGAGAGCATTGTACAAGCAAAATTGCAACCCTGTAAAAAAGCTAAATGATCAATTATTTTAAAATAGCAATGAAAAGGTACAAACATTATAAAGTAGTCAAATTTTGCAACATTTCAATGACCAACCAATAAAAGGAGCAATCTGAATTAATGATGGAGTGAATCCTCGAAAAAAACCATGGAAACCTTCCGATTTCCAAATAGAAATTATAGCGTGCAATGTCCCATAATAAATCTGTAATCCTAATTATTATATGCTAAATATGTATTCTTAATTTTAGGAATACCACTCCAGTAGAAATGTACTTTGTGATGATTCTGAATAATTAATCTTGTCCTGATAACATCGAATGGCATTGCAGAAGTCATCCCTGCACAACCAGCTAACGCTCCGCATGCTACATCTGTTACTTGTCGATTCTCAATCGCAATCTAAATTTACAATTTAAATTTTCATCAATTACTACTCTAGCTGATAGTAAAAACAGAAAAGAACTGTTTATAGCAACACTATGAATAAAAATATAACAAATTTAGGAAAGCTAATTGTTTGAAATTCTGAAATTAAAATAAAACTAAGGCTGAGAAAATCAAAATATGAATAATCACAATAATTTCTTATTCGCTTTTTAAAATGACGATGCAAATAAGTTAAGAGAGACATACATATTATCGTAGTGCTTGTCCAGTAAGAAATTCAAAAGTGGTAAACTGCACAACTCCATACACAGCAGACAATCCTTGAGCAGGAATATGACCTTTCCAAAATGCTACTAATCCTTCATCCTTATAAATTCGTAAACAAGCTTGAACGATACCATGATACCGTCCTGCGGCTTTGCCGAATGTCGGTTCTCGCTGAACCTTGAATAGTACATAGCTAAGTTTTGGAATGATAAAAGAAGCAATTAAGGAAAAATCTACAAAACCATATAAATACCTTAGGATTTGTCCAAAATTACTTTCTTAAATAAGTATATAAATCAATTCTATTTCCAAACGGAAATATTAATTTTTACAAACTTCCACAGATTTTTGCCCGAGTTGATTTCTGGGTATTTGCATTATTATTTTTTCAATCAACTTAGACAGACTGAAATTCTAGACTTATCTTAGCACAATTCTGCAATTCTCTCTTTTTAAATATGCAGTAAATTAGCTAAACACTGAATAACTATATGTTTATCCAGTTGTATCAAACATTTGCTTAGGAAGTAGATATTTTTTTATAACCAAAACTAATTACATACCTGAAACCGAATTTTTAAAACATCAAGAGGCTGTATAAGAAATCTCGTCGCGATTCCAGTAATCAAACCCGCTTCACTGTATTCAAACGAAGTTAATTCATAAGTACCATAACCAATCATATCTTTAGTTTATTAATTTCTAGTAAATAATTTTCACATAATTTTAATCAATAATTGATAACTGATACAATTTTTATACGATTTTCCTAACCAAATAATATTGACTACTTACTTATTATTCTAAAAATATGATCTTTTTTTCCTCTCAAAAAAAAAGAACATAGGAAAATGATGATGTACATTTTTACTGGGATAGAAAAATGGAAAAGTTACGATGTGCTATTTGATTTTTTAATTTCCAATTTTTTAGAAAAATTCAATACCTAAATTGGAAATGAAATTAGGTAAGAAAACTCAAAAAAATTGCAACATAACACTCCACTTCCCCGACCGGTCATCATTTATTCTTTATAGACAAAGATAGATTCGCTAAAAAATTCTGAGCCATCTTATTTAGAAATAGGAGCAATTTCGGAACACGGTGTTTAATTTCGGTTTAAATTTCAAAAATTTTATATAACTTTTGAAATTTGAATGGAATATTTCATCGGCTGGAATGAAATTAACTCTTTTGTTCAGTTTTTTAATGCCAATTTATGTCAGTGTCAAATATTTTAATCAATATATTACTCATTATTTGAGCATTATTTGTTTGTACTAAATAAAAAAGAATTTATTATAATAAATTGTTTTGAATTTCGATTTTTTTAATTTCTAATAACTTCAAATTTCAAAAGTTAAAAAATTCATAAAATTTCGCTTATTTCTGTTGTGAAAATTTTCGATAAATCAAACAATTAATTAACTCTCATTTTTTCCATCCGCATATGCTTTCTCTGTCCCTTCTTTTCTCTCCCTCTTTCTCTCCTTCTCCTTCTCTCTCTCTCTCTCTACTCCTGTCTTTAGGAGACAAGGTAAAAATGTCTTGTCATCCTATTTAAATAAATGTTCCTTTTCCGTACACAAAGATAGGGAAATGAAACATTGTAAACAAAACATTCATTTAACTTGTACAAAGATCATTTTTGCTCTGTCATCTTCAGAATATAATTTTCAACTTAACAATTTAATTTTAAATGAATCGATTCCATTTCATTTCTTCTTTCTAGATTCATTCAAAAATTCTATTAAATATATTCAGAAAATTTTCATTGCGACATTTGTTTACTTTAACAAACATAAATAATCGATACAAATAGCAAAAAAAAAAAAATTGAAAAAAAAAATACTGCATGACTCATAATCGAAGCTAATAAACAAAAAGTGAAATTTTCAAAATAAATTCCATACTATCACCATCATCATCATCGTTATCAACATCATCATCATCATTCTGAGATCTATCGATTTCTCTATTTATCTTTTATCATTACAGTAGTTCGTTTTTTTTTTCCCTCTCTCTCTCTCTCGTAACATTTAATTATTGTTTTGATAATAAAACAAAAAAAAAGAGAAAGAAATAAAATTTAATCGCAATTTAATAGTTTTATGCAACTTTTATTCCTTAACAATTCTTTCGTTAATTTACTTTTAAATTTGATAATTTACTTTTAAATTTGATAATTTATTTGGAGTTTGATAATTTACTTTTAGATTTGATAATTTATTTGGAGTTTGATAATTTACTTTTAAATTTGATAACGATGTAACAATGAATAGGTGTAAACAAACTTATATCATGTAATGAATCATTTTTTTTGTTGAAATAAATTCTTCAAATTCTTTTCTATTTTTCTTTGCTTAAATTTGTTTCAGTTATTGCTATTATCATTACTGTCGAAATTAGGATGATATGGCATTGATTTATGTTCTGATTATAAAAATTATCTTTTAATAGAGGTCAAAGTTTAGCTGTATAATTAATTGAATTAAGGTTAAAATTTATGCAAATTCTTATGAATATTATAGGTAAAGCAAGTTTAATTCATGCTTGTATATTATGTAACTAATACAAAATGTCGAGATAGATAGCATGTTTAACATAAGGTCAAGCTTCATACTCCACCCACCTATTAACAATTGATGACTCAGGTCATGATGTACTTCCTTCATGTCTTTTCTTATCGGTGTGTCATACTACTGTCGAGCTGTCCCCAACCATGTACACACATATGTTACTACATCGAATGTCTTTGCCTCCTCTTCCACCCCCTCTTCCTCCTCCTCCTCCTTCTCCTCCTCCACATCCTTCTTTTCTTTCTTCTTCTTCCTCTTCTTCCTCTTCTCCTTCCTCTTCTTCCTCTTTTTCTTCCTCTTCATCCTCTTCTTCTTCCTTTTCTCTCCTTCCTTTTCTTCCTCTTCCTCTTCCTCTCCTTTCTCTTCTTCTCCTTCTTCTTCCTCTTCTCCTTCCTCTTCTCCTTCCTCTCCTTCATCTTTTTCTTCCTCTTCATCCTCTTCTTCTTCCTTTTCTTCCTCTACCTCTTCCTCTTCCTCCTCCTTTTCATCTCCCTCTTCCTCTCCTTTCTCTTCTTCCTCTTCCTCTTCCTCTACCCCTTCCCCTTCCTCCTCCTTTCCTCCTCCTCTTCCTCTTCCTCTACCTCTTCTTTTTCCATTTTTTTCATTTTCCTCCTTCTTTCCTCTTCCTCTTTCTCGCCTTCATTCTCATTGAATCATTCACATCCTTTCCCTCTAAATCTATTCATTTTATCTTCCCACTGTCTTTCTCCCCTGTCTCTTTCCCATTCCACCCACTCAGTACATTTTTAACAATCATTTTACCTCTACCTGTATTTGATCTCGTCTAGTTAACGACATGACATTGATGTTACTATTGCTATTCATTCATTTACTTATCTTCATTTTATTAATTAATTCTTATCAGTTATAAATAATATTTTCTTAACATATCAAATATCAATCCCATTTTTCATTTATTTATCACAATTTCGTATCTTTTCACTTTAAAAAAAAAAAAAAAAAATTTAGCAAAGTATAATTTAACAAAAATAATTTATGCATTTTAGTCTGCGAATTATTTATTTTTCAGAAAAAACGTCAAATAAAAGAAACTAAACTAATCGGCTAATATATGTATATATTTATATTGTAAATAAATCAATCATTCAATTCTAAGGTATATTTGAGAAATTTCTCATTTATCTCTGATATTTATATTTTATCAGATATATTTGTTCGTTTTATTTATTTTTCGCATAAAATGATCAATTTGGGCATAATATTATGATAAAGGAAATAATCAGATATAGGTTTTAGATAGATGTATGATATGACATTACGATTGATATTGGAAATATTAAATTTAGATATAGATTTAGGTAAATGTAGAAATAGGACTGGAAATATTGAATTTAGGTATCAAGTAAATATAGAAATAGGACTGGAAATATTAAATTTAGATATAGATTTAGGTAAATGTAGAAATAGGACTGGAAATATTGAATTTAGGTATCAAGTAAATATAGGAATAGGACTGGAAATATTGAATTTAGGTATCAAGTAAATATAGAAATAGGACTGGAAATATTAAATTTAGATATAGATTTAGGTACATGTAGAAATAGGTCTGGAAATATTGGATTTAGGTATTAAGTAAATATAGAAATAGGACTGAAAATGTATTTATTGTAGAAGTAGGCCAGGACCAAATATTATTTTTGAAACTAAACTGGGGCATTTTTTTTTTTTTTTTTTTGAAACTTTTTGGCAAAATCGTTTATTGTGAAAGTAAATTCTTAGTACATTTGTATGTAAACAAATCCTGTAATACATTAATCAATAAAAAAATATATACATATAATTCAAACAAAACAAAATGATAATTTAGTAAAAATATCAATAAAATATTATCACACAAAAAAAAAAGTATTTTTATCAATATCAAATAATTCATAAAAATAATTTGTTGTTTATTTATAATTCGAGATTGATAAAATATCATTGAATTTTCTCATTTTGTTCTTTCTTTTTTTCCACTTTAATCATTCAATATTTAATGTATCTTTTAATATTCTTTTATCTTTTAATTTGCAGTAAAAAAAAAAAAAAAAGAAAAAAGAGGAAAAATTCGTTGTTAAAATATTTGTTCATTTCGATTGAAATATGATATACTATAATTGAATGTATTAACTTCATTTTTTTAAGTTATTAATTCCTATTATATTCTATAATTCTTCGCTCTTCTTTTTTTTCTTTATTTCTTTTTCTCTTTCTCTTTCTCTTCTTTAAATATTGAATTTTTTTTAAGAAAGAAAACTTTACTATGTACTTTGAAATTGTACGTCAAAATATGTATAAATAAATATATCTGCACAACTTAGTAAGAAATTAGTAATGATTGATGTTATATTTTCAATAAACAAAAAAAAAAAATTCCACTTGTGAAAGGATGGAACTCTTTCGTCGTATATTATGAGAGTTCAACTTTTTAAATTACTGATAAGCACTAAGATACTCTGATTATTGACTGATAAGATATATATGTATATAACTGTTAGATTATAATAGTTATAAATAATTGCTAATTTAAGTATTTTAGATTTTCAATTTTTTGATTACTAATAAAACACTAAGATATCCCGATTATTGGGTGATAAAATATATATTTATATAATTGCTAGATTATAATATAATTGGAAATAATTACAAATTTAAGTATATTAAAATTCAATTTTTTGATTACTGATAAGACTAACATATTCTAATAATTAGTAATAATATATATAAGCATTAGATTATAATGTAATTGGAAATAATTGCAAATTTGAGTATATTAGAATTCGATTTTTCAACTTCCAAAACAAGCAGTATGATATTCCGATTATCGATAATGAGATATAAATGTATATAAGTAAGTGTTAGATATAATATAATATATACATAGCCGTAAATGTGTTGAGTAACAATTTATATATTTATATTTATTATTTATATTTTCTTTTCTTTCATCTAAGAAAGAAAGAGAGAGAGGGAGGGAGAGAGAAAGGAAGAAAGGGAGAGAAAAGAAATGAAGTAATTGCATATGTTTGCCAGATGTTACTTTATAAAGAAAGTTGATATCTTTGTATATTTTGATATAATTATTTAAAAAAAAAAGTGAAAAAAAATTTTTTTTTGACATGACGTTACTATTCAACTCTTTTCTCTCTTTTTTTCCCTCTCCCTCCCTCTCTTTCCCTCTCCCTCTCTCTCTCTCTCTTTCTTCCTATAAATATTGCATACAAAATATATACAAAAATTTGAATTATAAAATAGCAAGATTTTATTATTTATTAAAAATTTTCATCATCAAAAGCAAAAAAAAAAAAAAACGAAAAACGAAAAGGCAAAGAATTTTTAAATTCAAAATTTTTACGAAATTTTTTTTTTGATTAATTCCATTTTCTTTCCTTCTCTCTTTCTTTTTTTTTCAAATTCGATTGAATTTTATTTTCACTTCTTCTTAAATTATATTTTATTTTCATTCGTTATCAATTCCTTATCAAATTTTTATCATTATTTGATCTCTTTATTTTTTTTTCACTGCAATCAACACAGTCGATACGATGGAAAATGTTCAATCGTACAAAACGATGTATCAATGTATTATGTATTCATGTTTTAGTTAAAAATATTTTAAAGCAAACAATTTGTCCTTTTAGAAACTAACAAAATGATAAAATTTTATTGAATGATAATGTTAAATGGGGGAGGGGAGGAGGGCGGGGGGAAAAGTGATAAAAACAATAATAATAATAATGATAATGCTAGTAATAATAATAACAATAATAATAATAATGATAATAATAATAATGATAATAGTAATAATGATAATAATTAAATTAGATATATTTTATATCAAAAAAAAAATTTTTTTTCAATTCCTTTCGTTTCTTTTTTATCTAACAATTTTTGATTTATTTATTAGATTTATTGCTACAGTAATTAAAGCGGTTGTTGTTGTTGTTGTTGTTGTTGTTACAGTAATTAAAGCGGTTGATGTTGTTATTGTTACAGTATTAAAGCGGTCATTATTTTACAGTATTAAAGTAGTTATTATTTTACAGTATCAAAGCAATTATTATTGTTGTTTTACAGTGTCGAAGCGGTTGTAGTTGTTATTACTTTTCCTTTTTTTTTTTATTACCTTTCAAGCACTTACAAAAAAAAAACCTCAGGTGACAATGAATCAAGGTGGTGGCAACAATTTGGATGAAGCTAATCGAATGCTAAATTTAGCACTTGAAGAACTTAATTTTATCGCTGATGGTAAATGAAGTTTATTTATTCGTAAAGTTTACATTTTACAAAGTTTTTAATATTTTTACAAAAATTTTTTTATCAAATACTTAATAAATTATATTAGCGAAATATCATTTTTAAAGCATACTACTACTTTTATAAGTATATTTTATTTTATCATAAATCGAACTTATTTTTTTGTTTTCTGAAAGAAAAGAAAAAAATAAATGATAAGCATCTAAATGAAATGATATGCTTAACAATGCTTCTAAATGAAATGATATGCTTAACAATGCTTCTAAATGAAATGATATGCCTAACAATCAATTATTTTTATTTCATCAAAATGACAAAGATAATTGTATCTTTGAAATTTAAAATTACGACTATCATTGTTTTGTTTTGTTTTTTCGTAATCATTATCATAATCATGCAATTTGTTTGCAATGAAATTAATTAGTATGAAAAAATGAAGCGTAGCGAAGCGTACTTTACGAATCATTTTACGCATTATACGTAATAGCTTACGAATCACTTTACACATTATACGTAAAATAAATTGGCAAATTTATAGGCTAGTTGAAATCATGAATTGGTATAAATTGGATGAGAAGAAAATTTTTTTTTTTTTATTGTTTAAAATATTCATTGATGAAATCAAATTATATGACAATGACAATAATCTAATCATTGACATTCAATGAAATTGACCGATTAATTGATTTAAATTTATTTGTTGATTTTTGCATGAATAGAGAACTTTTTTTGTCAAATTTTATTTCAATAGTATTTCCTCTTTTTTTAAAAAAAGATAGTTTTCATAAATCAAAAAAAATGTGAATGTTCTTTGACCCATCAAAAAGTTCTTTGACCCATCAAAAAATATTAATTTATATTTTTCAAAATTTATTATTATATTTTAAATAGTTCAATTTCCTCTTTTTTTAAAAAAAAAAAGATAGTTTTCATAAATCAAAAAAGGTGAATGTTCTTTGACCCATCAAAAAGTTCTTTGATCCATCAAAGAATATTAATTTATATTTTTCAAAATTTCTTATTATTATAGCATAAATAATAATCACTTTATCATCATTTAATATCTTAAAATTTTACCTTCTTTTTTTCTTTTCAAAAATTCCAAAATGAATTGTTTGATTGTTATACTTCAACAATTTAATCAAAATATTAAATTCTTTTCCGTAAACAATATTAATATTATTGAAATTAGTTCAAATATTTTTCCAATCTTGTTATCAGTTTTAAATCAAACTGTAAATTTATATAATCTTTCTCGTAATCGAATAAAACATATAAAAAAAAATTTTGCAAAAAGTTATGACTTATCAGCGATCATATCTAATCACTCACTTTGCATTTTCTATTATTATAACTATTGGATGAAAATTTTTCGAAATTGTTATCAATAATCACATTACAGTATCATAATTCTATAGCATAATGTTATTGGAAGAATTACAAGCTCATTTTTGAATTAAAATTTTTTCACTTATTGATATGCTAAATTATGCTGATCATTTTAAAAATATTTCTTGATTACTTTTTAGAAAAATTAAATCTGAATCATCTAATTTTATTTCGAATATGTAGATTTTATTCATTGCTTTATTTAATTCCTATCCTATACTTCATTTCTTTTAAATCATTATTTACTAAATCTGAAATGTAAACAAGCAATTACTCAATTAAAACTAAAAATTCAATCAACAGTGAAACTTCTTAGATTCACTTCAACAATTTTAGAATATATCACTATCATTGCATTCAATATTTTGATATGAAATGAATTTCCCTGATAACATTTCTTGATTTACCTTTCTCTTTTTTTTAAATTATCATTTTACAATCAAACTTTTCCAAAACTTCTCCTGATAATACATCCATAATGATATTAATTTTATAGCATAAAATAAAAATAAATAAAATTTTTAATTTAAATTGTAAATTTAAAAAGAAATTAAATGTTGAATTGTTCATATCAAAAAAGAAATACGGCCATTGCTGTTATTAAATGATTTCAAAGTAATTTCATGATCATTTTAATTTTAAAACATTTTCTCTTTTTTTTCTTCTTCTCAATTTCAAAAAGACGTTTGACAAACTTATCGATTATTTCTTTATCACAATTGATCGGGTCGAATCATTTACTGCACTTGTTGTACATATATGTATATATATGTATATGCATGTATCTGTGTATGTATGTATGTATGTATGGTATGTATGTGTGTATGTATGCATGTGTCTGTGTATGTGTATGTTTGACTTTGATATTATCAAATATCGACGATATTTTGCCGTTTTCAAACGATCCGATCAATTAACCGTACAATTGCAACGATTTTTTGATTATATTTTATAAATATTTAAAAATTTTTTTTTTAAAAATAAAAAAAAATTTCGTTTTTAATAATTTCATTAAATAAACAAATAAATAAAAATTCAATAATTAAAATTGGATATGATTATATCATATTATATCATTATTTTTTTATCTTGATAATATTTATTATCTATTGTTTCATCATTGATTGCTTTATACAAACATAAATATTTTAATTGTTAACACTCTTCTCAAGCTTTTTTTTTTTTCATCAAAATCATTTCAATTTTTTGAGTTAACTCTCGATCTGTCTATCTTTTGAAGTGATTTATCTGATAAAATTGTAAATAATCAATTTACACTTAACTATATTTTTTTTTGACCAAAATTATTTCAGTTTCTCGAGTTAATTCTCGATCTATCAATTCTCTTCGAATTGATTTATCTGATAAAATTGTAAATAATCAATTTACATTTAACGATATTATTTAATTTAGTTTTTATATAAATATTTTGATTTGTCATTATTCCGCAATAATGAATAATTCATAAATTCGTTTTCTTTTTTTTTGATTATTTTATAATTATCTTTTTCATTTTTTACTCGAAGTTTTAGAAAGAAGGAAATGGAATGATACCAAAGTTTGGATTATTTCCTAAATTCCCTTACAATTAATTGTCATGTGTTTTAAACTTATTGCATGAATAGTCGAGTTTTAACCGGTTTTAAAATTTACCTGTAATGATAGGGTAAGCAATATTACATTATCACTCTATCACTAACATTATTGTAACGAATAATCATACTGTAAGACCAATTTCTTTTCTTTTTTTTAATTAATCAAATAATAAATTAGCCTAACTTTTCATCATAGTATCAGAACTTTATAGTGAGAGATAGATATCCCAAAAAATTTTGCGCAAATTATAGAGATATTATCGCATATCACTAAAGATCAAATAGTTCATGAGAACCACATGTAGTAATAATTTGGGTAAATTTTATCAGTTCCTTTTCTTGAATAATATTTTGCAAAATTTCGAAAAATGAAAAATCATTGTTAATATTAAACTTTTATAGTTTCCGAATATCAGTTTTAAATTAATCGATTAAATTTCGATAAAAAGTATGAATGAAAAATGATCATATTAACTTTTAATTTTCAGTTTTTTGACATTTTAAACTTAAATATCATATTTAAATTAGTCGATCAATTATTGATTGATAAAGAAGCAAAGATAAGAAAATGATACGAAATGTTTCAATTAAAACATTATTGCTTATAGCTAAATTCAAAAGTAAACTGTTCGAGAAATTTTTTTATCATTTAATTTTGAAAATCTTTCAAATTTTCATCGACATCAAAATAGAAAGACTTTAATTATCAATCGATATTAAATTTCACATTTCTTCGTTTTTTCTCTTTTGCAATTTTATCAAAATCAATTTAAGCATTTATATTGTTGCATATCTGATCAGCTAAAATGTTATTTAATTATTGTAAAATTTTCTGTTGCAATCAAAAAAAAAAGAGAGAGAGAGAGAAAAAAAAAGAAAAAGACAATTTGCCAATTTCAATTTAATTTATCATTTCTTTTCTTTTTCTCTCTCATTTTTCACATTTTTTTTCTTTTCCTTTTTTTTTTATATAAAAAAAATTTTGAAATGCCTTTTTCTTTTTCTTTTAAATTTGAAAATTTTTCGCTAACTTTTTTTAATAGTTCAAAAGTAATTTTCATTTTTCATTAAGTTTTTAATAAGCATTTGTTTGAATGATACGAAATGTTTAGCTAATTAAATGATAGAAAAAAAAAAGGAATGTGAAATAAGCTTTAATTCGAATATTGGAATTGAAAATAATACCAATAATTAATTTTACTTTTAAATAATTAATTTACTTTCAATCTCTAATAGCAGCAGTTCTCATTTCATACGGTTATTTCAACACCGAAAAAAAAATAAAACAAAAAAGCAATTTTAAATTTAATTTCTAAATTTAAATTTTGAATTCTAATTAATGAACTAAAACATTTCGTGTGCAGTAAAATGAAAAGATAAAGAATCTTAAAATCGATTGAGAAATGAGCCTATAAACTGGGCAGGGATTAGAAAATGATGGAAAGGCTGCGATAAAATTAGTAAGCGAATTAGTCATAGCAAATTATAAAATTTTCTGGCCAAAATTTATGGACGAATTTTAATGGCCAAGAAATATTAAATTACGAATAGAAGATTTAAACGATCTTACGATATTATCATCATTTTTCTAAAATACAAAATATATGTACGGTTAGTTGAAAATTATTGAAATTTCCATTTTTTTCTTTTTTTTCATTTTGTTTCTATTTTATAAAATTGCTTAAATATTTTTATAATTATTATTTACGAAATCGAAATGAAATTATTGATTATTCAAATTAATATTAGTTTTATAATTCAAATTGATTAAAAATTTGATTCTTCATCATCTTGATATTTCGTTAGAAATTTTAAAACTTTTATTTATCAAGTTTTTTATTATTTTATAGACTTGAGCTTCTAAAAAAATAGATCAATATGCAAGATTTATCAAAGATAAGTTCTAATTATTTTTAGCAAAACTTGCATACATATATATATATAATTAATTTCCATGACTTAAAACCTTTTATTTAGATAAATTATCATTCATTTGACAATAATTAATTCCTTCATTTATTCTCATCTTATCACTTCTTCAAACTTCCATTTTAAAATCACTTAAATATGTTCAAATTAAAATCATTCAAATATTTTCATATTTAATTATTGGGAAAATAGATTTTAATATTTTCATATTTAATTATCGAGAAAATAGATTTTAATTGAAATATTTTTCCTTAATTTGCACTTGTAAATATAATTTAAAATTATGTTTTCACATTCTATAATTCTTTTCATTCAAAGTTTACAAAATTTTCCATTTCAAATTTTCACTAATTTATTTAAATTGGAATTGAATTAAATAAAGGGAACTAAAATAATTTTAACAATTCATTTTTGTTATAAAATTAAAATCAATTAAACGGAAAAAAAAAGCAAGAAAAATGCAAATTAGTGAAAAGATGAAAAGAAAATAAAAAAAAGAAATTTTTTTTTTTTTTCAGGTGCTGACGAGAAAAGTAACTTTAAAATTGCTAAAACGATCATTGAAACGAAACGGAAAATGAATAACAATAATAACGATAATAATAATAATGATAATAATAGTAATAATAATAATAATGATGATGATGATGATGATGATGATAATAATGATGATAAAAGCGCCACCGAAAAAGTAAATATTGCAGTTAGTGGTACGAAGGTATGTATATGTATGTATATGTATATCTCTGTATAATACATTACCATAGTTGTCATTTAACATTTTTCAATTTTTTTTTTTTTTTTTTTTTTTTCTATACAATTAGTTTCATTTTTGTTCATTGACGGACGACAATTTCTGCAAAAATTTGACATCAAAAATTTAACCTTCTCTTTCTCTTTCTTCCTCTCTCTCTCTTTTTCCCTTTTTCTCTCTCTCTCTCTTTCGTATAGCAAACAAATTTAAATGAAAATTTTGTTGTCCTCAAATTTTAAAAGGCCAAACCATTATAAGGCAATTTTTTTTCCTTTTTTTTTTTAATTTTCATTCATAGACGTAAAAAGAAATAGTTTGGGTTTTTAATTAAAAATTTTCAAAAATTTTCGTCAAATATTTTGCATTTTTGTAAAAATTTATTAAAAAAAATTTCTTTTAAATTTTATTTGGAATATATTTGAAATAAAAAAAAGAAGAAAATGCATTTTTGGAAGTAAATTTTCGAAATTTTATTTCTTTAAATATGCATATGCATTTATTTATTTATTTATTTGTTTGTTTATTTATTTGTTTCCTCGTATATTTGTTTATTTGTTTGTTTGTTTATTTGTTTATTTATTTGCTTGTTTATTTATTTCTTTTTTTACTTGTTTGTCTGTTTGTTTATTTCTTTTTTTATTTATTTGTTTGTTTGTTTATTTATTTATTTACGATTTAATCTATTTATAATTTAATCTTTTGTTTGTTTATTTATGATTTAACCTGAAAAATTTTAAAATATGCTGGAAATTTTTGAAAATAGAAGGTAATTTTTTTTTTTTCAGTCATTAAATTGGAATTCATCGGTAAACAATTGGATGAATTATGAAAATGAAAATCATCGAGATTCAGGTACAAGTAGTAGTGATGGAATACCTACTTCAGATGCTCCTACCTCATCCACTACCTCAACTAATATCAGTATTTTTGATGCATTTCTACAGGTAAATTATAATTAATATATGCTATTTATGTGATATAAAAATTAAGAAATAATATTATTATTTAATTATTCCAAAATTGATTAATTAGAAAATGCTACTAAAATTTTTCAATTTTTACAAGATTAAATACCTTTATGATTTAAATATAAATGTTTAAAAATTATACAGTGCAAAGATTATAATAAAGATTTTCTATGCTTACACAAATTTAGTCATTCTAAAAATCTGAAATACCTGTAAACATTGATATAGAATGATACCTGACAATCCTTAATGCTTCTTATTCATTGTTATATTATTCATTTCTAATTACAATCTGATAATTTCATTACGGATTGAATGTCATCACCATGATAAATTATAAATCATTATCAGACATCTGTTCCAAGACGATTTAAATAGACCGGAAATACATTACCATATTTTTATCGGCAATAATCTTACGGTCCTAAACGACCGCTAACAAAGTAGCCATCTGTTAAATCGAATAAAATTGCTTAATAGCATGAGTCTCTCTTGAAAAGCTAATATATAATGTATATAAGTATATATTCGTGCCTAATTATCAGCAGATACATTATATAATGGATAATCTGATTATTCTGATAATAATTATTCTAGCAATAATCAATGCAATTTTATATTATTTCATTTAGCATTATTAAATTCCAATTATATTATTACAAAATTAGGAATAAATCAGATCATACAATTAGAAAATTTCTCGTATTACTGTATATATATATCATAATATATATACAGTAATAAATAATAAAGTGTTGTTGAAAAGAGGCTTAGAAATTTACACTGGTCAAGGAGAATGATAGAAATAAATGTCATAATAATTTTACACTTTTACTATTAAATGCAAGTTTGATTTGACTGATTTAATCATTAAATTGTACCGAACTACTCATTTCATGTTTAATTATCATTTATTGACCATTACTGGCCATTACTGATTATAACTGACCATTACTGACCATTACTGGCCATTACTGGCCATTACTGATCATAACTAACCATTACTGACCATTCATTACTGATCATAACTGACCATTACTGATCATAACTGACCATTATTGACCACTACTGATCATAATTTTTATATCGTTAATAATATTCAATCTAATTTATGATTTCATGTTTATTTCATTAATCAGCAAAGAGGAATTTGATAATTTGATAATATATGCATATTACATTTGTTATTTTATTAAATTCCATCTATGTATTATGCAACCATCTATGCATAATTTATTTATTTTTTCTTAGTTTTAAAAAATTTTCAATTATTCAATTTCTATTTGTAATTGAAATGATTAAATCATAATATAATAATATGGGAATATGTAATTACTTGGCCTTTAATATATATATATATATATATTATATAATTAATTTTAAAAGGTTTTCAATTATTCAATTTCTATTTGCAACTTTTTTTTCAATGAATAAACGTAATTGAAATAATTAAATCATAATATAGTAATATAGAAATATTTAATTGTTCTAGTTTAATATATATAAATTAGTTTTAAAGATTTTAAATTATTCAATTTCTATTTATAACTTTTTTTTCAATCAATAAAGCCTAACCGAAATAATTAAAATTATAATATAGTAATATAGGAATATGTAATTGTTTTAATTTTAATATATAAATACACAAAATGCATATTTCCTTACAAAAAGTAAATTAATGAAGAAAAAAAAAAAAGCAGACGAATAAGAATACAAATAATTTACCTGAAAAATATTATTAATATGATTCATCATCACAGGTACTCAAATTAATTTCTATAAAAAAAAAAGGAAAATCAATTTAGCGGTTGACATTTATTTGAATTGTCAGTTTTTTGAGTATCACACCTTTCAATTGATATTATTCCAATTATCAAATGATATCAATTAAATGATTTGCTTCTTTTTCTCACTTCTGATACTGTCTCGATTTAACAATTTGATATTTGAAATAGATTAACAGTAATGATTTTTACAAAATTTTTTTTTTAAATGTTCATCTAAAAAATTTTATATGAGTAAAATTAAATGAAATAATTACTTTAGGCTAACATGATATATGAAAAACAAAAATTATCATTGATATGATATAATGATATAGTTAAATAACCATGAATCAATTAGATAATAATCATTGTAATGAAATTGATTATTTAATTAATAGAAAAAGGCGTAAAAGAAAATAAAAGAAATTTCACTTTTACTAAAAATCACAAATCTCGGAACTGAAATATAATTAAATTTCTGGACGAAGTAGAATACGATTAATATTGTTATTTAGTAATTTTAATGATTTATAAAATTTAAATTTAATTAATTAATTAATTAATTTTATTTATCCTTTATTTATTTATTTATACCATTTGCTCATTTATATTTTACAAATGGATAATTTTCAACGTAAAAATGTTAATGCAAATATTTCAATTTGAAAAAGACGTAAAATTGAATTAATTTAATCTGTATGTTTGCATGTATAATTGATGAATATATATTCCTTGAAATTAAGGCAATTGATCGAAACGAGATTTCGAATAGGCCTGATCTAGAAACACGATTAAAAATTATGAATTGGCTATGTAGCACAGAAGAAATGAATAGAATGGTAAGTTTTTTTTTTTTTTATTTGAATTTTTAAAATTCCGAAAAATTCCGCAAACTTCTTCTACACAACTCAATAATTATCGAAATAATATTCGCAGTAATTATCAACGATGTTAAATGATAATTAATTAAAGTTTTTAATGTGATTGTTTTATAGCAAAAAGAATTGACAAATTACTTAAATGACATATCGTTTACTATCGTTTCTCGAAGATTTTTATATTTAAAAAAAAAAAAAACAAAAAGTAATAAATAAATTTTAATGTCTTTTCTAAGTTTCTTTTTTGTTTTCTAGTATTCGTTGCTATTTATTTTAAATAATTTCATTCGTTTTTCTATTTTAATTATTCCAGTTTTAATAATATATTGGATTTAATATGTTATACTTATTTTATGAAATTAACTTAATTTAGTAATTTAAATTATTTTATGATTAAAACAAAAAAATGCTACGATTACTCTAATATTATATATTTTAATTATTGCAAAAAATAATATTGAAATTATATTGATTAGGCATTGATTGAAAAAATAGCATTTATATGATATTGATATGAAAGTAAAACTATTGATAGCTAATAATTGTAAAATTATTATCAGTGTATGAATTTTTTCCGAGAAATTCTTAAAAGGCAATCAGAATTTATCAAATGATAAAAGCTATCTGAATGAAATAATACGGCTATTTCTATTTCAATTTCAGCTACAAATAATAACCATTCAATTTATAATTATAAATTCCAATTTAAATTACGAATTTTTATTTTTAATTACAATTTATGGCAGACAAATGGCTACTTTGTATTTTACGAGATCTATATTATTCATTAATCATGTCTGAGTTTTTTTTTTTTCTTTTTCCATTAAAATATATAATTACTACAATGATATAGGAAAGATCAGAAAAACAAAAAAAAAAAAAAACGTAAACTAACTGATAATAAACTAACTGATAATAACAACTATGATATTATTAAAGGAAAAAGAAAGACTAATTGATAATAACAATTATCATATCATTTTAATTATTTTTTTGCAAATAATTAAAATAGAATAATAATGAAATATTAATTAAAAAAAGGATTTTACGATTCCATTTCCTGTATCTTTTTCCTTTTTATTTTTCGTAATATATATATATATATCCAAAATTTTAATATATGAAAAGGAAGAAAGGATGAAAAGCAATTTTCGATAGGAAAAAAAAAAAAAATGCTATCATCAATATTTTGCAACAAATGAAGAATAAACGAGATAATACTACTTCGTTTTCAATTTCTTCCTAAAATTGCTATCAACTTTCTTTTTTCATCCTTTCTTGTCGCTCAATAATTATATCACATTTTATTTCATATACTGATATATATATATATATTATCAGATATTAGATAATGTGAATTATGAAGAGTGCATTTGATATTTGTGCATATTTATCAGATATCAGTTAATGTGAATTACTAGGAATATATTCAATATTTACGCATATATTGATATCAATTAATGTGAGCTACGAAGAATGCATTTGATATTTACACATATTATCAGCTATCAGTTAATGTAAATTACGAAAATCGTAATAATTTGATGAATATGTTTAATATTTATGCATGTTATCAGATATCAGATAATTTAAACTACGAAAATCGTAATAATTTGACGAATATATTTAATATTTGTGCATATTATCAGATAGATATCAGTTAATTTAAATTGCGAAAATCGTAATAATTTGATGAATATATTTAATTTTTTAAAATTAAAATAATTAAATTAACGAATAATATATAATGATTAATGGAAATATATCGAACTTTGGTCAATTTCTGCATATCAAAATGAGCTTATTAAATTTGATATTTTAATAATTTTTTAATATATACAACTTTTAGAATTGAAATAGTAATTATGAATGATAGACAATGAATAATATAATGTCATTATCAATTTTTATATATCAGAAATAACTTATTTGATTTAATATTTCAATAATTTTTTAATATATGTCATATTTGGAATTGAAATAATAAAATTACGAATAATAGATAATGAAAATATAATATTGTTTTAAATTTTACATGTTAGAATTAATTTATTAAATATAATATTTTAATAATTTTTATTTTAAATTTAAATTAATTCATATTAATCAAAAATATCATCAACTTATTTCATTTTAATAAAAAGAAAAAAAGTGATGTTAATGGTTCATAAGCACTTTATCATTTAGGATGATTATCATCAAAAAGGTATTAAAAAAAATATAAATTCAAATGATTACGACAGATATTTTATGCTGCTTTTTTGATATGAATTGATAAAATTGCCTGCAACAGGTGAGAATGATAAATGAATATTTGAATTCTTATATTCTAATTTTTATATGTGTTTAATAAAATCTATAGATAATATATCTACTAATATGAAAAGAGAGTGGGATTTAAGAGTGAAAAAAAAGAAACAAAAAAAATTTAATGATTTAAAAAGAAGAAAAGAAAATAGGTAAAAGTATTCGATTATTTCAATCCTTGATTTCATATTAAATGCTAACTAAAAATCTATCATTTTTTCCATTATTCCAAATATCATCGTTAATTACGTTGTTATTATTAATATTACTACTATTATTATTATTAATATTACTATTATTATTATTATTATTGTTATTATTATTATTGTTATTATTAATATAGGACTTGTTGGATATGTAGCATTTATCATATGGAATGTAAAAGCTGTCGATGAGGAATTCCGTTTTAAAAATTTTTCGAAATGAGAGTTCAAATTGTAAAGCTATGGAATGTTCATTTCGTGGAACAGTTGCTGTTGTGGAATGTGTGTATGTGGATAGAATGTGTGTGTATGTATGTGTGTATGTGTATGTGTATGTATATGTATGTTGTATGTATGTATGTATGTATGTATGTATGTATGTATGTATGTATGTATGTGTGTATGTCTTATTAGCAAAACTTTTCTTTCTTGCAACAGTTTCTCATCCTAAAAATTCAATATTAATTATTGCGAAGATGGAAAACGAATGCATTTTCCTAACTTAATTTTATCATTTCAAAATTTGAATCAAAATAAAAAAAAGAATTTTTCAACTATAATTGTATTAGTAAAATGAAGGCATATATTTTAAATTTAATTTATAATTTGAAAATTACAGTAATCACAGTAATATTTTAATTTAATTTCCTTCCCTGACAATGAACGATATATATATATATTTCGATTAATTAATATGAATTATTTAAATTTTAAAATTTGTCAAGAAAAAAAAGTCAATTTATTATTGCTTTATTAAAATAGCTATTAGTAATTAGTAAAATGATTTTATTCGAGAAATTAATTAAGCTACAATTTTACAATTTCTAATTTTCGAATAGTTTATTTATTTGCTTTTTTTTTCTTTGAAATCAAAATATCATTAGTAAATTCAAAATATAGAGCATTGCTATTATTGCTACAAATAATATGAAAATGATACATTGATAAATACCTGATATTGTCAATCATTTGTTATCACTTTTTTTCTTCCTTTACTATCTATCATAACAAAGATTTGAAATTTTTGTAATTATTAAAAAAATTTTTTTTTTGCAATTAATATATTCCGAGTGCAACATATAAACAACGTAATCGTAAAATTATTATTTCTCTTTTTTTTTTTGTTTGAAGATTAATTTTTGATGAAAAAAAAAGATGATGATAATGGAGAGGAAGTAAATAAATGAATGAATGAATGAATGAATGAAATTGATAAATGATAAGGAAAAAAAAAACGAAGAAAAAGGAAATTATCACTGATATCTTTTGTTTGATACAATTCGATTTTTCCAATCAAGATTTAATAATTCATCTGAAATATTCAAAACTATTATTAGATTCAAAAAAAAGTTTTTTTTTTTTTTTGAAGAAATGAAGAGAATAAGAGTAAAAATATTTTTACAAGGTATGAAGAGAGGGATAGGAAAGCATATAACTGATAACAGTTGTGTGTTTTGTTCCAAAATCTTTAAAGCATATGTGTAATGGTTTCTTCTATTTGCTTTCCTATCATTGGCAAATTAAAGTAGTTGCAAATAGCGGCCCGTTTGAGCAAATAGGTTTAAAAACTTTTTACTTTGAATTAAATTTTAAAAACTTTTATAATTTTGGATTAATTCAAAAATTAGAAATTTTATCATTCAACAAAGTATGATTCATTTTTCATCTCAAATTATTTCAATCAGCAATATTTTTTGATTAATTTTTATATTTTTTAATTGCATAGTTTTTTTTTTTTTTTTTTTTTGTTTCTTTTAAATTTTGCATTTTTGCATATTTAAGTAAAACATCAGAAATTTTATCATATTATTATTATTATTATTATTATTATCAGTTGTATCAGTTATAAATTTTCTTGCTCATATCAAATATTGATAATGCATTCTGATAATAAATCTACGGATAAACAAATATACTTTGGTAGTTAAGCTTTTATTTTTGATATTTTAAATATCTTTTTGGAAAATAGTATGGGCGAAATTGGAAATCAACGACATGTAGAAGATGGTTTTGGTACCCGATCATTGGCTTCACTACGAAGTAGTACAGGAAGTGCTGTTTTCAAAGATCATCGATCATCGATAAGGTTTTTACAACCGAAATTCCTTCCTTTTCTATTTTTAGATTTTCGTTTTCTTTTTTTTTTTTTCAAAATTGCTAAATTTATTTTTTCCTTAAAGTTTGAAAAACAATTATGTTTTGTATTTATAGAGAAATCAAATATTGAAATTATCAAATTGGATTGATTACATGAGAAAAGAGTGATAAAAGAAGTGAACTATGTGATAAGAAATATGCATGATTCGTAATGAAGAATGATATGATAAATATTGCGTGATTTGTGATAAGGAGTAATATGTGATAAGTATGCATGATTCGTAATGAAGAATGATATGATAAATATTGTGTGATTTGTGATAAAGAGCGGTATGTGGTAAATATGCATAATTGGTGTTGAAGAATGATATGATGAATATTGCGTGATTTGTGATGAAGTGTGATATGTGATAAGTATAGGTGATTCGTGGTGAAGAGTGATATGGCAATGTGATAATTATACGCATGATTCGTGATGAATAATGATGTGATAATAATTTTGTGATGATGGAGAATGATATGATAATATGATAAGTATGCGCATAATTTGTGATGAATGATAATATGAAAAATGCATGCACGACAAGCATTATTGTTTGCAATTTTATGCAAGCATGCATAAAATTGCAAGCATGCGTAAATAAAATGCATCAAATTCAAAATATATATATTGTAAGATACGTTCCTCATTTTTATTTTAATTGTGATATTTTAGATTAGGAAAAAGATGGACAAAAATTTATATATGTATTCGATTTCCTTTTTACAAATTTCAATTCAAATTTAATTTCGATCATTTAATAGTTAAATAGTAAGGCGGAGAAGAAGAAGAAAAAAAAAATGTGTGAAATTTTTCAATTCGTTCAAATGTAATTTTTAAAAGCCTAATTTCAACATTTTTTTTTTTTATCAATAAAATTACTGATAAAATTGTAACATAAAAAAAAAAAAGAAAAAAATTTTGGTTTTTGTCGCTGTTTTGTTTTGTTTTGTTTTGTCTTTTTTTTTTTTTTCTTTTCGCTTTTACAATTGCTCCATTTTTTTAAAAAAAAAAAATTGCATTTTAAAAATTTTCAGAAATCGAAAATTTAACTTAACAAACAGAAACTAATTTTAAATTACTCCTTTATTCAATTTTTTGAAATAAAATTTCAATCAAAATGACTGATATAATTTTGAATATTTTGTTAAAGAACAAAAAAAAAAAAAAATATTCGAAAAAGAATTGAAATGAAAAAAAAAAAAAAAAAGATTTTGATGATATTTTTGCTGTGTTCTATTTGATATGATATTGATAAATATATGATTTGCTATGATAATAATATTAATCAAGGAAGGCATACTAAAATAATGGATTGTTTTTGAGAGATTCTTATTTTTGATGATAATGAAATGTTGTTGAAGAAAGAAGCACTCAAATGTGGCAAAACAAATCATTGAGAAAATAAATAAATTCATTTTATACTGATTTATTAGTTTTAATTTACATGCAAATACATAAATACATACACACATGCATACACGCATACATACATACATACATACATACATACATACATACACATACATACACATATATATCTAATACTCATATATAATTATATAAATAACGATGAATGATTGAAAGCATTTTGAATTTAAAAAAGAAAAAGAAAATGAAAAAGCAATATGCAATCTTAAAATGATAGGCAATAATTTATAATAAAAACTCGAGAAATGATCTAAGAAAGTCGAGAAATTGATATCTATGAAACAAAACGAATAAACGATGAAAATAGTAATAAAAGAGATGATGATAGTTGATAAGTTAACGATCTTAACGGTGATATTAGTTTTGGCTTCAAAAAAAAAAAAAAAAAAATTGAATAAATAAATAAATAAAAGAATGCAGTATCCTATAAAATGAAAAAAAAAAAATTTCTTCCTAATTTACACTTCAGATATTCAATTTTTTTCTTCTTTTTTTTTAATATAGTATTCATCATTTATTTGCAATTCAAATAAATGATCAGATTAAATGATTTTTTTTTTCAGTCTTCGATTACTGATTAGTATTTTATTTTCCCTTTATTTCTTTTAGTATTTAGTTAAATTTTATGCTTTTTTTTTTTGTTTTAATCCTGTAACTATTTAATACATGCACGCAGATGAATGCATACATGCATGCATGCAGTTAAGGCATTTAAAAAATGAAAAAGTTTCAATTTTTTTCCTTTTTTTTTTTGAAGAGAAAATTGATAAGAAAGATGAAAGAGAGAAATAGTATATTTAATTGGGATTTTTCATTTTAACGTGTTGACATCGATAAACTTGATGACAATATGTATGTGTATGTGTATGTATGTGAATGTATGTGTCAATGAATTCAAGCCAATTAATACTAGGAATATAGAATATAGATAGATATATTCCTGGTTATTATTTTAGCCTAGGCTGAATCCTTTCTAATTAATTAGTGTTAATTATCTTTTATACTATTCTTGTGCACACTCCCATTTCTCGATCAATTGGCTATTTCAATACTAATACGAATATATGTATATATATATATATATATTCTTGATTGTTAGTTTAACCTAGATTGAAATCTCTCTAATTAATTAGCACGATTTATCTTTTATACTATTCCTGTGCATACTCTCGTTTCTCGATCAATTAGCTATTTCGATACTAATACAAATATATATATGTATATTCTTAATTGTTAGTTTAATCTTGACTGACTTCTGCCTGATTAATTAGTATGAATTATCTTTTATACTATTCTTATCTTCTCCCGATTACGCTATCAGTTGATTATTTTGATACTTATGATCAATTATATCAGGTTTCATTTTTGCCAGATATGTATATACACACGAATAAATATATATATGTATGTATATATTTCACATAAATATGTAAGATCGGTTATGTAAGATCAATTTTCCTGTCAACTACTCCTTTCTCTCTATCTTTCCCTATTTATCTTTTAAAATGTCTTTTATTTATTGCATTTAATTGATGGGCCTAAGAATTGAGACCTCTTCCTTAAAAGGCCTCTTTCGCAGTTAATCAATCAGAATTTTATCTTCTCCTCGAAGTTACTTTTACGATTCGTCAAACAATCCACATGACGGTATCTCTTGACTTAATGTAACATTCTCATTTTAAATAATGAAATGTTCTTTTTTTTTTTACAACAAATATCGAAAGTTAATTTTGAGCGATAAAAAAAATAGATGATGATAATAAATATTTAATTTAAATTTAAATACTTAAAATTAAATCTTATTAAAATATTTAAAAAATTAAAGTCTTATTAAAAATAAGCAGTTATTTGCAAACGTCTGAAAGTACTGATTAAATTGATCCATCGATTCAAATTAATTAACTGATCCTAGGATACTAAATTTACTTGTAATGTCTGAAAGTACTATTTAAATTGACCTATCGATTTAAATTAATTGACTGATCCTAAGTTGCTAAAGTTATTTGCAACGTCTGAAAGTACTGATTAAATTGATCCATCGATTCAAATTAATTAACTGATCCTAGGATACTAAATTTACTTGTAATGTCTGAAAGTACTATTTAAATTGACCTATCGATTTAAATTAATTGACTGATCCTAAGTTGCTAAAGTTATTTGCAACGTCTGAAAGTACTGATTAAATTGATCCATCGATTCAAATTAATTAACTGATCCTAGGATACTAAATTTACTTGTAATGTCTGAAAGTACTATTTAAATTGACCTATCGATTTAAATTAATTGACTGATCCTAAGTTGCTAAAGTTATTTGCAACGTCTGAAAGTACTGATTAAATTGATCCATCGATTCAAATTAATTAACTGATCCTAGGATACTAAATTTACTTGTAATGTCTGAAAGTACTATTTAAATTGACCTATCGATTTAAATTAATTGACTGATCCTAAGTTGCTAAAGTTATTTGCAACGTCTGAAAGTACTGATTAAATTGATCCATCGATTCAAATTAATTAACTGACTCTAAGATAAATTAATTGACTGACTCTAAGATAAATTAATTGACTGACCTTAAGTTGAGTTATTTGCAACGCCTGAAAGTATTGATTAAATTGATCCATCGATTCAAATTCATTGATTCTGAGATGCTAAATAAGTCGCATATATCATCATCTTCAGTATCTTAATAGCGATGATGGTATTATATGATTTTTTTGACTTAAGAAAACGTGTATATGTAGCAAGCGTACGTGTGTATGTAGCAAGCGTACGTGTATATGTAGCAAGCGTACGTGTATATGAAGCAAGCGTACGTGTTATATATGTGTGTGTGTGTAAGATTGCATGGTAAGTGTGTTGAAAAATTTATATCAATTAATGGATATAAATATTTAGTAAATATAGATGAAAATTGTGAGTGTGATAATGAATGGATAATGTAAGAAAGCAATTTTTTTGCATTTGTGTTAAAGGAGTACGGCATCATCATCAACGGTAACATCACGTCCGTTACTACCATACGTAACACACTATAGCGATTCGGGTTTCTCGAGTACGCTAAGCAGTGGTTCAAGTTGTTCATTTCTTCCACCACCACCACCTTATCGTGGATTTCGTGGTTCCACCAAGCAACAACATCGAATACATCGTAGTTTGAGCGATTCCAAATACGGCTCAACAACTGAATGCCATCTGATGAGACTTCCAACCGGTCTTTATGCTGGCAGTGTCAATTTACAGGAATTATGTCGTGCCCCACGTGCTGGTAGTTGGACATCACGTGTAAGTTTCATACTTTACTAACTTTTAGCAACTCGATAATTAACATATTCATCAGTCATATCATATTATCCTATCATTATCAATCATCTTATCAATTTACAATGATTTGTTCAAAATATCAAATCTCTTGTTTTCTTTTTTTTTTTTTTTTGGTTTCTAAATTTTTTTGTAAAGAAAAAAAAAAGTCTGCTAATTAATTATTTTCTTTTGAATTTTATTTATTTATCATATCACATATATCATGATATTTTTTTTTCCTTTCCAACGACTACTATTATTTCATATTTTTATAAATTTCGTTATGGGAAATTCAAAAATGAAATATGCAAAAATTCATACTTTCTCTCCCTCTCTCTCTCCCTCTCCCTCTCTCTTTCTCTCTCTCCCTCTCTCGTATTAATAGATTGTTTTTATTTTATATTTATTCATTCGATGAATACTTTTTTTTTTTTTTTTTTTTTTCATTTTCCCAAATAAAATAATAAGCTTTTCATATTTATTTTTGCTCAATGAAAATTAGAAATAAGTGTTGTTGAAAAGATTTGCAAAATAATTTTGAAGTATTTTGTCGAGAAATTCTTGAATGAAATTAGATTGTTTTTCGTAAGGCCTTTTTTTTTTTTGTTTTTAAATTAAGAGATACATTTGGTGCTTTTTAGGTTTTTGTTTTGATCCGATCCATTATAAAATTCTGGAATTTTCAATTAAAGGCAAAAATTCCAACCGTTAAAGGGCTTTTTCTCTCTCTCTCTTTCTCTCTCTCTCTCTCTCTCTCTTTCTCTTTCTTACTTTCATTCTTGTAGAAATTGAAGCAGCCTTGGTGCTAATGAGTATTGATATTTTCTCGCGGATGGTTTTGCGCTTGCTTTTAGGAAATGATCCTGATAGGATGGATAATGTAAAACGGAGTAGTTAACTATATCATTCAATGTGCTTAGGTATTATTTCATTTAGAAAAAAAAAAATCTTTTCTTTTTTTCTCCTTCTCTCTTCTTTCCCTCTCTCTTTCTACCTCCATCTCTCTCTCTCTCTCTTTCTCTCTGTCTTCCGTTTTTTTCTTTTATTTAATAATTCCAATTTTTAAGTTTCAATTGTTAAACTTAATCAAAAGTTAATTATCACTAAAATGTTATCACAATTTTGCAAAAATTTCTGCAAATTATTATTTCAAATTTTTTAAATTATTTAAATCTTTGTACGAATACTTTTATTAATATTTGAGAAATAATCGCATAATATATTTATCATAACTTTCCCAGTTACTTTTCTTTAATTACAACCTTCGTTCTATATCTATATATTCTAGAATAATTATATGATAATGATACTGTTAGTGATAATGATTACTAATTATTCGATTTATGCATTCGTTTTGTTAAGAATTCTTTGTGATTTTAATTTTCCTATAGGAAGTGATTTGATAATTAATTATAATTTACAATATATTCATAATGTTATTTAAGAGTTCAGTATGATTTCTTTTTTAAAATTTTAAAATAAACGCCATAATTAGTAATCTTAATTTACAGTAATTTGATTCAAGCGTTTATCATTTTTTTTTTTTTTTTTTTTTTTGATTAGGTAGCTATTATTATTAAATTTAATTTTAATTTACAATATATTCCAACTGTGACTTAAGAGTTCATTATAATTTCTTTTCTCAAGTAAATACTATTATTAAATTAAATTTCAATTTACATTAATTTTTAATTGTAATTCAACGATTTATTATGATTTTTTTCAACTGAATATTATTATTATTAAATCTAAAATTTGAATTTACAGTATATTTCAATTGTGATTTAGGAGTTTATTATGATTTCTTTTTTTGATTAAGTAGGTATTATTATTAAATTTAATTTAATTTACAGTAATTTCTAATTGTAATTTGACGATTTGTCGTGATTTTTTTGAAATAAATATTATTTTTATTAAATTTGATTTTAATTTACAATATATTCATATTATAAATTAACGATTTATTATGATTTCTTTCCGTTTTAAATAAATATTCTTTGGAAGATATATTTAAAAAAAAAAAAAAAAGAAAAATGTGAAGTTTAATTTTAATCAATTATTTCATTTGTGCGTATTTTAATTACCAATTAAATCAATACATTAAATTCAATAGAAATAAATGATCGATCATAAATGATTGTTAATTATTTCTTTACTCTACTTTTATTTATTTATTTTTTTCTTTTCACTTCCGACAAATGCTAATTACTATTCCTGACCGTTAATCACCTTAACTAATACTATTTGTTATATAAATTCTTAAAATCACAAATCTCCGGGGAGCAATTATTTTAAAATGAAATGTTATTTAAAAAGTTAGAAAAAAGGGGTTACATGAAATACGGAAGAAATGAAATTGAAGGAAATGATCATTGTAAAGTATAACTCATTATGGGCCGTAATTTGAAGCAATATTTCTTTTTTTTTTTGTCATTTAAATTACATTTTTGTTGAAAAAAAAATAAATAAAAAAACTCATCTCAGTTATATTATCTTTTATTGAAATTATTTATGCCTTTTTTTTTTTTTTTTTTTTTGTTTTGTTTGGTTCATGAAATCTGCCAAATTTTTTTGTTGTCTATTTAATCAAAATCAATTTTAGTTTTAAAAAAAGGGAGAGAAATTGAATTAATTATTATAATTAATATTTTGATTTTTTTAAAAATTATTTAATTCAATTTTAGTTTAAAAGAAAGAAACAAAAAATGAATTAATTATTATAATTAATATTTTGATTTTTTTAAAAAATTTAATTAATTCAATTTCAGTTTGAAAAAAAAAGGAAAGGAATTGAATTAATTATTGTAATTAATGTTTTCATTTGCCATGAAAATTGATTAATTCAAATTTAATATTGAGATTTGGGAGAAAAGTTGTGATGAAATGAAATTTTATTTTTTCATTTTCCATAACTATTTAATCTAATTATCACTAATATATTTTAGGCTTAAAAAAAAACGAATTGATTACTGTAAATAAAATTCTCATCGATAATCAATTAATATAAATTTAAAATTTAATCTTAAATTGTTAAAAAAAACTGAAATGAAATAAAATTTAATTTTTTTTATTTCCTATACTATTTAATCTAATTATCACTAATTTATTCAAAATTAAAAAAACAGAATTATTATAATTGAAATTCTGATTGCCTTAAAATTAATTAATTTGAATTTAAAATTTGTACTGAGATTTATGAAAAAAAATTGCAATCAAATAAAATATTGTTTTTTTATTTTTTACACTGTTTAATCCAATCAATCATTAGTGAATATTTCCGTTAAACAAACGAATTAATTATTGTAACTGAAATTTCATTATTAATATGAATATGAATCTAAAATTTGAACTGAAATTGACAAGAAAAAAAATTGCAGTGAAATGAAATTCTATTTTTATACTGCTTAATTTAATTAATCATTAATGAATATTTCCGTTTAAAAAAAGAATCAATTATTATAACTGAAATTTCATTAATAATATGAATACTATAAAATGATATGAATTTAAGTGAATAATATGAATATGAATTTAAAATTCGAACTGAAATTGATAAGAAAAAAAAAGTTGCAGTGAAATGAAATTCGAATTTTCTATTTTTTATACTGCTTACTCTAATCAATCATCAATGAATATTTTTATTAGAAAAAAACGAATTAATTAAAAGATAATTTAAAAATTTATTTTCATGAAAATTTAACTGATTTGAATTTAAAATTTAAATTTGGATTGATAGATAAATTAATTGGAAAAAAAGTAGTAATAAAAAAAATTTTTTTTTTTCAAAATTTTATCAAACTTTTTAATAAAATTTTAAATTAAAAACTTTTTTTCTTTTTTTTTATGTTATTTTTTTTAAGCAAAAATAAAAAAATTTTTTTTTTAATTTTAGCAAACATAGCAATAAATTTGTAGATATTTAAATGAAAGAATGGGAGAGAGGGAGAGAGAGAGAGAGAAATATAAATAAAGGAGATAAAGATTTGATGGAACCAAAAAATGAACGAATGAAAAAGGCGGAAATTTTAGTTTAAATAACACAGCTGGTAAACTTTTTTCTCGGGTTTTTTTCTCGAGTTTTTTTTTTTCTGTTATCATCAAATTTAAAGCATTGAAAATGATGGCAAATAAAAAATAAATTAGCATGTCATCGTGAAGTGAAGAAGATATTTTTGCTACATTTTTCAATGAATATTTTAATGCAAAATTTTTGCTAACTTTGAAATTTTCCAATAGTTTGTAAATTTTTATAAAATTTTAAAATTAAACATTTTTTGATTTTAATTTATGCAAAACGAAAATTCAAAATTCATTTTTTTTTTTTTTTTTTTGATTTTCAGAGTCCGTCACCATCAATGTCAACGGCATCTTGTCCAGAATATCCGGAATTGCAGGAGAAATTACATCGATTAGCAATGGCTCGTGATAGCTTATCATTGCAAGTATGTAATTATTGATTATTTTGTTTTATTTTTACGAAGATTACAGTGTTTTTTTTTTTTGAAATCTATTCTTAAATTATTATAATATTTTTGAAAATTCATAATTAATTTATTCCTTTTAATTAATTTATTCTTTCTAGTTTTTCAATTAGTTTTAACAATAGTTAGTTTATGATAGATTTTATTTGATTTGTAAATTTGTTTTTATCACAAATATATAAATTTGAAAAATAAATATAAGAAATTGAATATTTTTCAAAATTATTTTATTTCATTTTTAAAATTTTTCTCTGTTTTGATTAAATTTTGCCAAAATTCTCGAGAAATGTAAATTATTATATCATTTCAATATCAGCAATTACTTTTTTGTTATGTTTTTTTTTTTTCTCTTCAATAAAACTCCCAAGTAAATAATTTTACATTAATCAATAATTTTTATCAAATAATTTTCTATCAATAATTTTTAGGTTACTATATTAACAGAACAGGTTGGTGCTCAAAAAGAAAAAATACGCGATCTGGAAAATCTTCTAGCAACTAAAGCAAATAATTTGGATTCAACCGAAGAACTTTTACAAGAAGTTATTATTAAATTCAATAATTGAATTTATTTTATTTGCCCTACTTTTCTCATCGTAGCGATCCTTCGTAGCAAAAGTTTCTTTTTTCTTGCGAGACTAAATTTGACAATTTCAGAATTTAAATTATGGATTATTCAAAAAAAAATTTTTTTTGTTTTCTTTTTCTATTTTAGCGTATTGGTAGTAATGGTGATTTGGAATCGAGAAAATTGGATCTCTTAGCAGAAGTTTCAAATTTGAAACTTAAATATGCTACGTTAGAGAAAGAAAAATTGGAGACAGAAAGGAAGCTTCAACTTTCTCAGGTTTATTTTAAGATTAGAATTTTAGAAAAAAAAAAAAACTTTGAAGTATTATATTTCATTTTATAAAATAAACGATAGCTTTTTTTCTTTTTAGCTTTGCCTAAAATTATAGCGAAAAAATTTAATTAAATCTTACTTTTTCCTACAACGTTATTAGTAATATTAATTATGCATAATCCATAAATTTCTATGCAAAAATGAAATACTTAAATTACATTTTATTATTATTATTGTTATTTATCATTATTATTTGTTATTATTATTTATTGTTATTATTATTTATTACTATAAGTGATATTTTTAATTTGGTTATGATATCTTCTGATAATTTTTAAAATTTAAAAAAAAAAAACAACGAATGAGAATTTTAGGCTGAAATTGAGCATTTAAATCAAACAATGCAAAGTTTTATCATGCAACATGGTCTACCTTCACAAGTTTATAAAACTCAAATTCATACACCATTACCGTATCAGCAAATACTTGGCTGTAATATTGGTATGGAAAATGATCAAGGTTTGAGAAAAAAAAATTTCATAATAAGCTTATTTTTATTGATGGTCCATTAAATATAATATAAAATTTGCTTAATTTCTTTTAATTTTTTTTTTTTGAATTGAAAAGATTTGTCACATAAATATTATCTCATTTTATTAAAAAATAAATAGCTATTATTCAAAATATTGGGAAGGAAAAAAAAGTTGAAAAAATGATTTTTCGGAGAATTTTTTTTGCTTTTTTTTCTCGAGATATAAATGGATTATTTGATTTCTTAATAAAAATAATATTATTATCATTATTATTATTGTTATTATTATTATTGTTATTATTATTATTGTTATTATTATTATTATTATTATTGTTATTATTATTTTTGCAGCAACCGAAATGGTACAATTACGAATGGCCGTACAACGACTTATTATGGATAATGAGCAAAAAGTTGGCCGTTTTAATTATCTAAAGTTTTTTTTAGTAATTTTATAAAAGTTCATTATCAGAGAAAAAAAAAAGCAAACTTCAGCATTAAATCATTAAATTTTTTACATACATTTAATTTTACATAGTATAAAAGAAAATTTTAATTCATCGAAATTTTTGCATAAATCAAATTTTAAAATTTAAAAAAAAAAGACAGTAAAAAACAATACCTGGTCATTTACATAAATGAATTTTCATTTTTTTTTTTTTTTTGATTCTTTAGTTTGTAATTTTGTAGAATATTCAAATTAGCTCGTTGAGAAATGCATTGGATGAGCATTGCCGTAACGGCGTACGTGAAGGTGACGTTTGTTCAGCGGCACCAATGTCTTTACCACGTTGTTATATTCAAAATAATTTTGAAGCTTCTCAACCTCAACCATTTGATATTAATGCTCAACTTCGACGATTACTACTTGTAAGTTATCATTATCAGTAAATATATCCCTTCTTTTGTTTTTAATTGTATTCTATCTTATAATTTGCTAAAATATGAATCGCCACTTTTTTTTGAAATATTTCTGAATTGGATTTTTTGTAAAGTAAATGTCTCAGGTATATTGTATTATCAATTTGCTAAAATATGAATCGCCACTTTTTTTAGAAATATACTTAAATTGTATTTCTCGAAAGGTAAATATCTCAGGTGTATTATATTATCATACTATACTAAGGCGCAATTGTCTAGCACAATTTTTTCGATCTTTTTTTTTTTTTAGGATGATGCGAACGAACATATTGCTCATTCTTCATCTTTTCCAACCAGTCTTTGTAATGCGCAACAACGAGGCGCAATTTCTTCGAGAACACCTTCAGCAGTACAGGTTTAAAAAAAATTCATATTTATTTTTAATTATAAATTAAACAACAAAACGTTTTAAAAGTTTAAATTATAAAGTGATAACAAAAAGTTTAAAAAATTCAAATTATAAATTATAACAATAAGTTTAAAAGTTTAAATTATAAAATTATAACAAACAACAAGTTTTGTTTACATTATAAATTAGTAATAAAAAAGTTTGAAAATTTTATGAAAAGTTTGAAACGATAAGTTTCAAGAGACTTTGCAATGATATGAATTTTATGAATGCTTCTTTACTTCTCTTTTTTTTTCTAACTTTTCAATGATAAATATTTTGATTAAAAATCAATCGTATCGATTGAATTTCAAAATTTTTGTTGGAATGAAATTTTAAAAAATAAAAAAAACGGAAATGAATTAATATTTTTTTTCAGTCATCATCATCCTATACCTCATCATTATCAACAGCATCACCGCAACATAGTTGGTCGAATTCCGGTACACCAAGATTAAAAACTAATTATGATCCTACGATTACGCTAGCACCTATTTCATCTCGACCAACTTGTCGTACTGCTCCCAGGTATCATTTTATAGGTGTGGTGGTACATTTGGAAATCTGAAATATTTGAAAACTTTTAACTTTTTGTAGCTATCATTCGCCATCATCACCGGCTGCTCGACAATTGGCCGCTGAATTGGATGAATTGCGTCGTATCGGTAATGAAATGCAACATAAACATGATACATTTCAGAATCCAAGTTTTTCCAGGTCATTTACACGCAAGGTAAGCATAATGTATTTCAGAATCCAAACTTTTCTAGGTCATTTACAGTAAGGTAAACATAATGTGTTTCAGAATTCAAACTTTTCTAGGTCATTTACACGTAAGGTTAATAGAAATATTGATCGTCATATGTTTGAACAATTATATTACTTTAATGTTTTATTAAATTTTCGATAATTTATTAAATTAAATTAAATATATATTCGTTACTTGCAGGCTGCTTCAACCTTAACATTACCACGTAAAAAACTTTCTGCAACATCTTCAGGTGGTATATCAGGTAAATATGATTAGTGATTATTGTCAATTCGAGAATACCAAATCGTTCTAATTTAGCTAAAGAATATTTAATCTTTCAAGTTTGGCTACATTTCGATAGCTTAAAATTACCAAAGTTTTTAGAAATTCAATATATCTCGTAACATTTTAATTTTTTTTTTAAATTGAAACTTTTATTTCTTACTTTTTTATTTTCCTGAAGCTGAAAGCGATGATGAAATAATGCGAGGAGTACAGACGAGATCATCTATTGAAATTGGAAAATTTAGACGTGGTAAAACAAGGTATATTTACAAAATTCTTCATGATTTCTTCAGCAAACTTTTAAAAATGCTATCACATATTTATGAAGTACTACTTACTCCCCTAGGGATAATTCAATTAGAAATGTTGCTTAAAATGAAATGTTGTCTTTTAAAAATAAAATTTAGTGGAGAGAAGGAATGGACAAGAATGAATATGTAGAAAAACAAAAACGATATTTGAAAAGAAATGGATGAGAATAAATATGTAGAATAAAAAAAAAAAACGAGGATATTTTCCATATCAATCTAATGTCAAGATCGGGATATTTTCCATACTAATCTGATATTCTCAATCGGGATATTTTCCATATCAATTTAATGTCAAGATCGGGATATTTTCCATATCAATCTAATGTCAAGATCGGTATACTTTCCATACCAATCTAATGTCAAGACCGGGATATTTTCCATATCAATCTAATGTCAGCATCGGGATATTTTCCATACCAATCTGATATTCTCAACCGAGATATTTTCCATATTAAGCTAATGTTAACAAATTTTATTTCAATTGTTCTTTGTAATAAAAAATTAATCATATTTCATGCTAATTTTAGATCTTCATTAAAAAATTTATTTGGCAAATTGACACGAAGCGCTTCACAAGAAATTAGATCTGCTGATTTTCAACGTACGGGTACTTTAAGGTTTGGCTTTTTTTCCTTTTTATTTTGTTTTATTTAAAAAATTTGCAAATTTTGATTTAGAAAAAGAAGAAAGAAAATTAGATAACAACAGATTTTTCATATATTTCAAACTTACCTCTCAATAAAATTTTAGATTATAAGATTAGTAATTAAATTTATACTAGCATATTATTTAATTAGCAATTAAATATGAGAAATATGAAGAAAAAAAGAAAATATAAAAAGACGAAAGTCTTAGGAAAGGAATTTTATCATAAGCAAATGATACGGTATGATCGTATGAAGAAATAATTTTATCATAAACGAATGATACGCTATGATCATATGAAGAAATTAAGTATTAAAGTAAAATTTCAGTAATCAGTTATACAACGAATGATTAATTCTTTTTTGATAATTTACTAAAAAAAAATTATTTGATTATTTCTTAATCATTTGATAAAAAAAAAATCATTAATTTCTCTCAGACCAGCACATTCATCACGGATACCAATTTATGGACCAATATCCGGTGCAATAGCATTACGACCATCGTTGCAACAATTTGTTGAATGGAGCAAAGAGCAGATTTGCGAATGGATGGCGGAAATTGGTTTTAGCGTTTATGTACCTGATGTTGAGCGTTTTGTGCGTAGCGGTCGACATTTATTGAATATGACAAATCAGGAATATGAAAAGGTTTTGATTAATAATTTAAATTATAATTTACTAAAAAATTAGCATTAATAATACCAAATATTTATCCGGCATGAGAGATATATTAAGGTAAGTTAAGACGTAAATACGTTAGAATATTTAAACGTATATGTAATCGATAAAAATGATTATGGTTTCTTTTTTTTTTTTTCAGGAATTATTGATAAAAAATCCATTGCATCGAAAACGTTTACGTTGCATATTAACAAGCATAAGTCGCGGTATTAAAGATTCTGCAGATCGTATGGATTTACATCAGGTGATTTTTGTTTTTTGGTTGGTTGGATTGGATGAAAATTTATCAATTTTTATTTTTATTAATTTGTAACATTATTGTTCTAAAAAAATGAGGAAAAAAGTTGAGATATCCTTCAAATTAATTAAATTTATATTAATTTTTATATTTAAAGGTGTTATTATGGTTGGATGATATTGTATATCATAATATCAGTTGACGAATTAATTTAATTTATATTAATTTTTATATTTAAAAGTGTTATTATGGCTGGATGATATTGGTATATTGAGTGTCCTTCAAATTAATTAAATTTATATTAATTTATATTTGAAGGTGTTATTATAGTTGGATAATATTGGTGCATCATAATATCAGTTGACGAATTAATTAAATTTATATTAATTTTTATATTTAAAGGTGTTATTATAGTTGGATGATATTGGTATATCATAATATCAATTGACGCATCATTCAAATTAGTTTAATATTTAAAGGTGTTATTATGGTTGGATGATATTGGTATATCATAATATCAATTGAGTGTCATTCAAATTAATTAAATTTACATTAATTTTTATATTTAAAGGTGTTATTATGGTTGGATGATATTGGTATATCATAATATCAGTTGACGAATTAATCAAATTAATTTAATTTATATTAATTTGTATTTAAAGGTGTTATTATAGTTGGATAATATTGGTATATCATAATATCAATTGACACATCATTCAAATTAGTTTAATATTTAAAGGTGTTATTATGGTTGGATGATATCGGTATACCACAATATCGTGAAAGTATGGCCGAAAATATGATTGATGGTCAAATGCTAACATTATTAACTGCACAAGATTTAATTGAAGTTAGTTTAAAAAAAAAGAAGTTTCAAGTATTACAAATATGAATTGAAAAATTAAATGAAATTAAAATGAATTTTTTTTCTCATTTCCCACAGATTTTTCACTTGCTTGTTTCTCGCATCTGGAAATGAAATTTTCAAACTTGAATAATTAAATAATTAATTTTATTATCATTCGTCTTTATAACATGTTAACAAGAAAACGCAAACAGTCAGTCACATTATCAATCAGTCACATTATCAATGATAAAATAAATTTATTTATATTTAAATTATCATAGATGAAAATTACTTCTGCTCTTCATCATGCAACAATTGCACGCGGTGTACAATTCTTACGATCAATTGATTTTTTTTCAAATCGTTTAGAAAAACGATTTAATCCGGTAAGCAAACATTTCTTTTTCAAATTATATTTGATTAATTGATTAAAATAAGCAATATTATATGGATCAATCAAATTTCTAATGAGCATAGTTTTTTTTCCCGATCAATGAGCATAATTTTTTTTCCGATCAATGAGATAATTTTTTTTTCTCGATCAATAAATATAATTTTTTCTCTCGATCATTTTTGCCAATTTTTTTTCCCGATCACGAGTATAATTTTTTCTCTCGATCATTTTTGCCGATTTTTTTTCCGATCACGAGTATAATTTTTTCTCGATCGATAAATACAATTTTTATTCTCGATCATATTTTTCAGGATTTGATACATAAAGGAGCATGTCCAGGTGAAGTAGAACGATGGTCGCATCATTGTGTATGCGAATGGCTTAAAGCGATTGATTTAGCGGAATTTACACCGAATCTTTTATGTGCCGGAATTCATGGTGCATTAATGGTAGGTTTTAGTAATTTAATTAATGATAAGTGAGATGATGATAGGAATTTAGTGATAAAAAATTTACTGATAAGTAATGATAACAATTGAGATTTTTTTTATCATATCGAAGATAGTTTATTGTTTATAGCTTCTTTTGAATTATTTTATCAAATATTACGAATGTTCAACTTAAAATTCTGTAAAAGTTAAAGTGGTACAGGTGTTTGTAAAAATTAAATTACACAGGTATATGAGCCAACTTTCACGGCCGAAACATTAGCGGAAGTATTGCAAATGCCTGCACACAAAACACTTTTGCGACGTCATCTCGCAACTCATTTCAATCAATTATTAGGTCAAGAAGTAATTAGTCATAAGCGAGCTGTACTTGCACAACCGCTAATTGTTCAAATGTCTCCCTTATTAAAAATTAAGGTAAGTAAGCTGCAAATACTTAAAATCATTATCATTATCATTATCAGTAATTCTGATACCAAAAATTAAGTAAATATTGTAGTGATCAAAATTAGTTAGAAATTAATTTTTATTATAATATTCATATATATATTTAAATAAACTTTTGCTAATTAGGACAAATAAAATTTTCTGGTTACTTTTCAACTTTTTCTTGTTATGATTTGATTAGATCATGGAAAAAAATTTATAATTTGAATAGGTCATACCTAGTTACTTCTCATCTTATGATTATGAATAGGTCACAAGAAAGAATTTGTAGTTTGAATAGGTCATGCGAAAAGACAATTCATTTGAATAGGTCATAGAAAAGAATTTATATTCAAATAGGTCATACGAAAAGGCTAGTAATTTGAATAGGTCATAGAAAAGAATTTATACTTCAAATAGGTCATACGAATGAACTCATAATTTGAATAGGTCATACGAAGTTCAATCCTTTTAAACATTTTCATTTTTATTATGCTAAAAATAAATAACTCTTGAAATAGTAAAAAATCCTTTTTTTCTTTTTTTTTCGTCCGAGAAAATACATTCATTTTTAAAAATTTAATTTTCTTATACGAAATATTATCGTAAAAATCATAAAATAATTTATTATTTTGCAGAATTTTTGCAAAATAAATTTTATGAATTTCTTTTTTTTTTCTCATTTCGAAATTTTTTGAAAAAATTTTTATTTCAGCTTCTTAAAAAAGGTTTCCTTTTGTCGCGTAAGAAAGGAAAAAATGAGGTATACGTTGAGCCAGATGAACCAGTTTGTCCACCTGGTGATTCAAAATCTATTTATAAAAACAGGTTTTATTAATTTTTGCTTTTTTTTTTAAATTTTAAAATTAAAATTCGAAATTCTTTCTCTTTATAAATGTATCTTATATTTTTCTATTATCATTTTGAAATTTTCACTCAAAATATTTAAAACTTAAATTTATGAAACTTATTTATCTTGAAATACAATTATTTATATTACTTAGCTATTAAATTAATTCCAATAAAATCTTCCCTTGATTGCAATCATCATCGAAATTTTTAGTGAGAGAAATCGAGATCAAAACACTGATAATATCAAAACTATCTGTTATCCTTTAAAGGTCACAAGATCCAGTATTTGCATGAATTATCCCGGGTTATGGGATAATCCTGCATTATCTTTCCAAGAACATTCATGAAGTTTGCAATTTACATTTCGGTTAATCATGAATTTTATTCATACTTTTTTGCTGCAACATAACATAATATCATAATTGGAAACTTCTTGAATAAACCAGATTTTGACTTGATTCGAGAAATCTTATTGATTAACAACCAAGGTTTGGTATCTCAGAGGTTATAAAGTTGTGAGAGAAATAATTATTCAAATTAGATTGAACTTTAACTCGACAAATAAGCGAAATATTTTATCAAATTTTATAACAATCATGTAAATCTAATGTAATGTAACATGTTATCTTATCAAATTCTATCAATTATATCTAAATCTTATCATGTCTTCTAGATTACGGATAGTATTTTGGATTCGCTTGAATCATCGAACGTTTAGAATCGTATTTGGAATCGCTTGATGCTTTTTTCTTTATTTTCCATTATGCTCAATTCAAATTGGTGCATCCTGAATTAGTGTATTTATATAAATTTACAATTGATGTTTAAAATATTTATCGTAAACTTTTTATTCTCGATGAAAAGTGATTAACGTAGAATTTATTGCTTCATCATATTCCAGTGAAAATTTCCTCAATTTTTGTATTAATCTTTCTATCTCTTGGATATTTTGATGATACGGAGTTTAAAATTATTGATTAATAACCAAGGTGATATCTCAGAGATTATATTGATAATAAAGAGATAAATTTATTTGCATAATTTTATAACTTATTTATCTAATTATTTGTTCATTCATCGATCCTGATGCCAAATGAATTAAATATTCAGTATTTTTATATTTAATGGCATCTGATCTTTTGGCTTTTTCTGATTGCTTCTCTGATCTGCATGATTTATTTTTGATGATAATATTTTGCATTTTATATATTTTTTTCTTTTTTTTTTTTAGCTGAAAATAATTACAATTTTCAGCATATTTCCATCATTTGTTACATACCGTTGAAATGTTAGGTATTAATAAATTAATTTAAAAAAAAAAAGTTGCAATTTTGATTTCAACTTGTATAATTTGGAATTTTAAAACATTTAATTTCAAATTTTTTTAAACGAAATTATTTTCCAAATTTTTATGGATATATTTCTTTTTTTTTTGATATGAAAGATAATTCTGCAAGGATTATTCGGCATAATCATTCAAATTGCTCTTGATTCAAAGAATTTATCATAGATTAGGAATTTGATTCCTAAAATGGAGAAATATTGAAATTTGATCCAGAAAAATTCGGATAGACTATCATAGATCGAAAATTGATTTCCAAAACGGCGAAATATTGAAATCTGTACCAAAACAAATTCAGATCAATTATCACAGATCAGAAATTGATTTCTAAAATGGCGAAATATTGAAATCTTTACTCAAACAAATTCAGATCAATTATCATTGGTCGGGAATTGATTTCTAAAACGGTGAAGTATTGAAATGTTTACTCAAATAAATTCAGATAAACTTATCTCGAAGAAAAAGAATGCGAATTTATTATCAATAAATTAATGCATTGATAATATCAATTTTCTATTTGAACAAATAAGTCTTTTTTTTAATGCAAATTTCTCAATGTTATTTATTATGCATTAAAAAAAAAATGGAAAAAATCTTCCAAAATTTTAATAATTTTTTTCCTTTTTTTTTTTTTGGCTTCGTTCTAATAATTCTATAATTGACAAAAAAAAAAATAAAAAACAAATGGATCTTTTACTATTTTGTTTGTATATTTGATATTTTGCATATGTTTTGTCAATAAAAAGTTTTTCACAGATATATTGCTTCACGTTATATCATTCACGTACGTGTACGTAAGTTTTTTTTTCATTTTCACGTCTGCTAATTTGACTTATGCAAAGTTTGGCTTATGCAAAACTTTATGCAAAATTTTTGTACGATTTATTTTAAAGCGAAAATTTATTTGCGATCAGAACAATCTCAAAAATTTTTGGATGCGTTTCATTTTTTTTTCTTTTTCTTTGCCCAATTATTTCGAACATTATCAATTAACTCTCGATAATTTACAATTCTTATCAATTAACTCTCGATGGTTTACAGTCCTTATCAATTAACTCTCGATAATTTACAATCCTTATCAATCAACTCTCGATAATTTACAGTCCTGAATTTTAGATTTTAAAAAATGCAGCAACTTTTTTTACGATCAATTTAAAATATGATCAAATTTTTAGCACATTTCATACTGTCACATGTAAAATTGGATCAATCGATTAAACGAAATTTGCTTTGATCATTTCTAAGTAGCATTTGACGTACGAATGCTACTGATAATCAAATTGTTGTTGATTATACAATCATATAAATATTTCGAAGTTTTGTTATTGCCGGCAGAAAGTAATTAATGCAAACATGATTGGCATAGATGACGTAAATGACGTAAATTGGCATAGATGACGTAAATGGTTTAAAAAAAATGATAATCTTAAATAAGGCGTAATTATTTCTATATAAGGTTCAGCTTTTCTGAATATTACTATTTCATCTTGAACTTTGATAATATATCTGATTATCTAGTATTTCAAAATTTTTTTTCAATTGATAATAAAACTGCTTTAAGATGAATATATTTCAAAAATATGATCTTATCAATTTATAGAAATAATCTAATCAGCTGGATTGTGTTATTCTTGATTAAATTTTTTTGATCAATTAGTATATGAAAATTGAGGATTTTAAAATTATTTGATGAAATTTTGATATTTCAGCCGAAAGTTATGAGAATCATCGTGATGATAAAACTTAGAAAAGTTTCCATTGAAGTCAAACTAAGTTCCATCAGGAAAAATATAGCAATAAGTATTGGTGTCATAAAAGAAATAACTTTTTTTTTTTTTTTTTGTCAAACAGATAAATCTAATTATTTACATTATTATACATATATCTTTTGAAGTAATTCTCAAATTATTCAAATTTTAATTACAAATTTAATTCCTGAATCTTCATAGTTATATTTTCCAGTATCTGATAAAAACTTTTTTCCTCAGCTAACTGTTCTTTGATACTGATAGCTGATAGCAATCATCAATAGAAGGAACAACTAATCAGTGAACTGATAGATGATCTGTCAACAATGAGATGAACATATTCAACTTCGAATATTTACTTAATCATTGTCTCTTTTTCCTCCAGAAATTTTAAAATCTTCTTAATGATATTAATGATTAATCAATTATGACAATAGCATTGTTAATCTCGAGTATGATCTGAGAGTTTTGGCAAAATTCAAACATGTATTTTAGATTTATGAACCTTGAATCAATAAATAATGACCTAAATAATCAACTTGAAAGATGTACATTGATAATGGAACATCGAATTGATTCTAATCAATATGTAAATATTTACATTACAAAAAATCCTAATGATTAATTTGTCCACAAAAATTGATGTAATTAATAACAATCGATTATAAGATAATAAAATGTTGATAATGATCGTTTTTATCGATAATTTTGCTGTCAAATAAAATGGAAGCAATTTATAAAAATACATACGATTAAAATTATCAATCAATTTATCAAGTATCTCGATCTGAGTGTTATAATCAAAAAAATAAATCATGTTTGGATATAGTTATTTAGCAATTTTATGATGAATAATAAATTTTCTCGTATTGCGAAAGTTTATCCAAACAGGCATTCCTGATTATCCAAATAAACATTCTTGATTAAACAAATAAGCATTCTTGATTAGCCAAAATAAACATTTGTGATTATCTAAATAAACATTCTGTTTATCGAAGTATGTTGCAATAAAATGATAAAATTTGATAGATGCATTTTTGGTTATAGTCTTAAGAGAATAATTTTTTAGATGCTCAAAATTTTGAATCAATTTTTCGAGATTAACTACTCTACCGTGATAACATCCTAAACCCGTGATAACATTTCTAACCATCAGTAAGACATTTTTTTAAAAACCGTGATAACATTTCTAACCATCAGTAAGTATGGCTAGAAAATAAAGAGCTTACAAATTCAAAATATTGTCCTATTTGTTGATATTGATATTGCTGAGAAGATAGTGATAATATCGCGATAGCAATAATCTGGTCAATAGTAATAGTAGTTGATTCGCATTGATCAGGAAAAATTATTCCAACAATATTGTCGTTAGAAGATAATGATAATGTTGATAACCTGGTCAATAGTAATTTGATAAAAATTTGCATAAATTAGAAGAAATTTTATTTATTCCTTACTTTTGAAATTATTACAATTTAATGATAAATTTTTTTGATGAAATTATTGTGCTAAATATACAATCTCAAAAATTCCAAAGTTATACTTACTTTCAAGGGTTATTGATTTTTTATAAATGTAAAACAAACCTTAAATCAATTTATTTTTGATTGTATATACGAACTAACTGCTGAAAACTTCACAAACATTTGCTGATAATATTCCGAATTCGTCAAGAATCTAAGAATCAAGAGAATCAAAGGAAAAAATTCAGATTCCCATTTTCGGAAATCATTTTTATCATTCATTAATTTTATGCAAATTTTTTTTATTCTCGTGAATTTCATTAAATCATTCATTTTTTCCAAAAATTTTTTGCAACTTGTTTTACTAAGTAATTAATTATGTTGTAACAGTGTTTAATAACTACTAAAAAATAAGGTTGACAAAATATGATAATTTTTATCATTTTGATCATATAACAATGTGTAATATAACCTAAAATTTAGGGCTAAATCTTCGAGAATTTCTAGTCTCGTGATTCTAATTCAAATGTTCGAAATTTTTTTTTCCACACCTTTTAACATAAATCAAAAAAAAATCTGAAATAATTCAAATTCATTTATATGTATTACTGTGATTTATTTTATTTCATTTTTTTTTTCGGATAAAAGGTCAATCGGTAAAATGTATTCGATTCGATATTTTTAATATGTGGTAATTTTTTTTTGCATATTTGACAATTTACTTATAATGAGTAGAATTTTTGAATTCGATTTAAATTTTAATTTATTTATAAATTTGTTTGAATTTGATTGGCATAATTCTATTATTCCAAAACTTCTATTCGTTATAAATACATTATTAAATATGCAATTACCATTTATTATCATTATTTATTATTATTATTATTGTTATTATTATTGTCATAATAATAATGATAATTATTATTACTATTATTGTTATTATTATATTCAAATTATTTCGACACAGTCTTAATAGTAATGATAATTAATGATAATAATAATAATAATTTAAATTATTTCGACGCAATCCTAAATAGTAATAATAATGATAATAATGATAATAATGTTAAAGATATCATTAAATAATAGAAAAATATTACCTGTTATTTTATAAGGAAGTGAAAACATTATATTTTGTTTTAAAATTAAAAATTTTTTCAATTCAAAAAAGTTAATAATATTTTGTTTATTTCAGTTATGAAAATACTAAAATGTTAGTGCTAAGATAATTGGAATTTTCTCGATATCTATGTGATATTTAGCCATATCATATCACTATACAATTATATAATTATAGACGGTAATTAAAAACTTAAATTTGGTTACTTCATATTTTATGATGATTTAGCTAATTCAAATTAATTCGTTCTCAATAAATCAATAAAATGAATTTAATTTCTTCAAATATTGCGATTTAATTTATTACACAAAATCGCGAACTTAATTATTACTTTTTGATATTTTATAATTTCATTTTTAGGTCAGTCCATCATTGTCAACTAAGTTCGATTGCTTTAGAATGGATTTGAATAAATTAAAAGGTCATTTAAGTTCAATCATTTTTGTTCATTCTATTGTAATGAAACAAAAAATAAAAAATAGAACAAATTTCAGGATAATATTGTTAAATTTGTCCGATGATACTATCAATTTAATGCAAATAAATTATTCAAATATTTTAAAGTTTTTTTTGAAAATTTGATTAAAATCGATAAATCAAAAATCGATAATTAATTCTGGAAGTAAAGCTGGGGAATAACTGCTACAATCAATAAAAATTATTTTTACTGAATATCAAATTTCCTTAATATATTTTTTATCCTAAAATGATAAAGAAATACCATATCATTCTTTTACGTAAAATATTAATTCACGTGAAAATTCACGTGAACTTTTTAGAAGTGTGCTTGAAATTAGACTTAAACGATTACTTTTTTTTTTAAAGCACTTTTGAAAATAGTCGTTTTTTCAACATTTAATATTGCGAATCTAGTAAATTTTCCGTGTAACGATTCACGCGTTGTACGTGTAACGTTATCAACGCATTATCATCAGGTTAGCATGTTTCTCGATGATAAAATGAACCGTATGCCTTCTAAAAACAATTCAAGATGTTAATCATTTAAGCATTTTATTTTATTTTATTCTTTGCTTAAACTTTTTAATTGATTATATCGATTTAATACTTATGCAAATTACTCAATTTTATCAGCATTATCAGCGAGTAAGTTTTATCAGCGTTATCAGCGTGTAAAAGTTTTATCAGCATGCAATAAATAAATCAAATTCACGTAACACGTTGATTTTATTAGAACATTCAAAGTATTACAATCAAGTTTGTTCATTTCTTTCCTTAAGATTAATACAACTAATTATCATAATTAATTAATTATCATTTTTAATTGCATTGTTATAAATGTAACGGAATTTTTAAACGTTAAAATCAATCAATTCCATTGATTTTGTAATACCGTAATTTATTTATGGAAGAATATTCAATTAAGACTTTCTTAATGATATTTATTATTATAAGATACTTAATAAATTAGTTGCGAAGAATACAATTATATTCCACGTAAATGGTAAAATTGAAACTTCGATAAAAACATTAACATGTAAATGATAGTCAATGAATTCAAATAATCGAGTTATCACATTATCAGAGACTTTTCCCTTCAATTTATCTATGTGTTATCACTTTCAAAATAAGTGTTAAGTATTATTTTTTCACAAATAATTTTTTCATCATTTTAAATTTGATAAAACTTTAGATTTTGAAGGAATTCAATTTAAATTTCAGTCTGTATAATTGATGCTAATCAATGAATTCAAATGATCAGTTTATCGAAAATTTTTTTTCGAGCTTATCATCTCTTTAAATGTTGCAATATTATTTTTTAATTTGATGTTATCAGTTTATCGAAAAAAAAATTTTTTTTTTTGAGCTTATCAGCATATCATCTCTCTTTAAAAATAAATGTTGCAATATTATTTTTTCATAATTATTTTTTTTTGCGCTTAATTTGATGAAACTTTAAAAGCATGGCGGATTTAAATTTTAATTTATATGATTGAAAATTGATAAATAAAGATTATAAATATGCGATGATTGTTGATAATGATAATATATATTTTTTGTTTTTATTTACTAATAATTTTGAAAATAAAATTTTGCAAATGTGATTAGTGAAAATTTCTGTTAATTGTTAACTGTCATAATAACTTATTCCATAATTTGATAATGAACTGTTAAAAATTTCAATTCAAATCATTCCGATTTTATGCGTTCCTTAAGATTAATACAATTAATGACATGAATGATCTGACCTTAAAAATGAATGATAATATGACCTTAAATTTTTTTGTTGAATTTAAAACTTTTAAATCAAAAAAAATAAAATAAAAGTAATTCATTATAAATTACAATTAATTCAAGTAACGAATAAACTTTCTTTGAATATTATCTAAAAAGTAAACTAACAAGAAATCAATCATTTTTTTTTTAGGGTCATGCCATTCATTTTTTTTTTTAGGGTCATGCCATTCATTTTTTTTTGAGGTCATATCATTCATTTTTTTTTTTCTCTTAGGGTCATGTCATTCAGCAAACAATAGATTGTTTGAAAATTTAATAATTTTTTATTTCCATACAATAAAATCGAGAATTTTTATACTTTCTCCATTGTGTAAAATTTTCCACAAATCATCATGTAAATTCGATAATTTCTGAAATGTTGGAAATTTGAATTAATTCAAATTCCTGTTCGAAAATATCTGATAATATGATTTTAGGATTAGATCTCGAATAATCTTATCAAATTGTTTGATTGTGATCAACTTTTTCAGTTTTACTTTTTTTTTTCAAAAAATCATTTTATTGCTAAAAATTGTGATAGATAAGTTTAATTTAATTTAATTATTTATAAAAAAAACAGCAACTGATAAGTTCGTTGTCAGTGAATATACGTATGAAATTATGTTTCGTATAATCTTAAAAAGTTTTATATAAACTTATATTATTGAAAATATTCATCAATTATTATTATTATTATTACTATTATTATTATCATTGTTATTATTATTATTATATTATATTATTATTATTATTATCATTATTATCATTGTTGTTAAATTTTCATAAATTTTGTTTAAAAATATGCAATTAACTAATTAGCTTCATCAAGCTAATTTAATTTTTCGAAATTTTTTTTCAAACTTTTATTCAAAAAATTCATTTCAATTTTTGAATGTTAAATTTAAATTAAAGTATTTATTTACTGAATTGCCCAAAAAACAGGAATTATTTTTTCGGCTGAAAATATTCAATGATTATCATTTGCCGTATAGTACATATATGATAATGATATTCGTTCGTTTGATGTAATAGGGGAGATAATCGATAAAAAAAAGTAATAATCGTAGTTTACTGTAACAGTTTATGAAAATCACCAATAAAAGTTATGCAAAAAATTTAAAGAAATTTTTTTTTTTTGAAAACAATTAATTTCAATAATTAGTATTGAATTCATTTATTTGAGATTTCTCAGAATGATAATATTGACAGAGAGAGAGAGAGAGAGAGAGAGAGAGAGGGAAAGAGAGAGAGAGAGGATTGAATAGAAGAGATAAAAAAAGTTGATGATATTCTTGATAATTTTTTTGAATTGATAATTTTCAACTTGATAATTTCATATAAGTTGATAATTTTCAAGAAAAATGAGCCTAAAAAAAAAAAAAATATGAGCCTAATTTTCTTTTTCTTTTTGTTTATTTCTTTCTTTTTTGATAGAAAAATAATTTTTCTTGCTATTTGATTTGAAATTAAAGAAAACTTACGAATTTAATTTGTTTATTTTCTTTTTGCTTTAAATGAAAGTTGAAATGAGTGAATTTATCATAACTTGAAATGAGTGAATTTATCATAACTTGAAATGAGTGAATTTATCATAACTTGAAATGAGTGAATTTATCATAACTTGAAATGAGTGAATTTATCATAATTATAAGATATCAATTTAAGTATTAAATAGGAAAAAAAAACTTAATTTATTAAAAAACTTAATATTTAATGGAAATTTTAATTATTAAAAAAAGAAAGTTACAAATATTAATGAATGAATGAATGAATTTCAATTTGAATTAAGATAAGAAATGCTGAAGTATTAAAATACTGATAATGATAATGTCGTAGTTGATAATGAATTTACATAATAAATGAATTTTGTCTGACTTTTAAGTTAGTAATTTACATAATAAATGAATTTTGTTTAACTTTTAGCTTTCAAAAACTTTAACAAAATTAAAACTTTTTTGAAATTATATAAAACTTTGAAAAGAACTTCTATTGAACATTTCTAAAAATTTTTGAAACTTATTTGGCCTTCTTATATTTCAATTTGAAACGATAACTATACTTATCTTATCTATATTGTTGAGAATGATAAAGAGAAAAAGTGAAAAAAAAAATAATGATCTCTCATCGAGACTTGTCGTTCAAGATTGGCACTGAAAAAAATTTTGGGAAAAAAAGTGATAATTAAACTTTGAAATAATTTTTTAATTAATCGTATATTTTTAAATATTGATTTATTCAAAAAAATTTATCAGAAAAGTGGGAGAAAAAAGCGAGAGAGAGAGGTAGGATAACAAAGAGAGAGAGGGAGAGAGAAGGGAAATAAATTCTTTCTCAAAAAAAAAAAAAATGAAGCAAAATGATTGGAAAAAAATTTCTTTATCTTTTTTTTTTAACATTTACAATAAAATTTCAATAGTTCAATAGTTTAAAATAGCATAAAGGAAGGAAGGAAGGAAAGAAGGAAGGAAGGAAGAAAGGAAGGAAACGGTTCATCTTAGAATCTTTTGAGTGACAAGCTTGTGATAAGAAGTAAAGATGAAAATGACGGTGACAGTTGTACCATCATCATCATCATTATCATCATCATCATCATCATTATCGTTATCATCATCATTATTATCATCCACCGTGACCGATAATGATGATGATGATGATTATGATAATGATGATGATAATGATAGTCCACTTCATCAATTGATGTAATTGAAGCAGATGCTTTTGTCCGGAAGTTAAAACAATTGAAATGATGCAGAAAGAACAAAAAGAAATTTTCATTTTTCAAAAAAAAAACGAAAATTAGAAATCAATAAAAAAAAAGCAAAATGCAAAAAAAAAATTTGCATATTTGAAAATAATTTTTTTCATTTTTCCTAAAATGAAATTAATAAATTTTTAATTTAATTTTTTTTTTTTAAAAACCAATAAAATTATATTGTAGAAAATATACGGTAAAAATGGATGGTAAATTTTGAAAAAAAGAAGAAAAATGGAAAATACCGTAATGATTTTAATAAAAATTTTGCATTTGTTAAAAAATATATTCGAATAAACGAAAATATGATAAAATATTTTGCGAATTAATTCAATATTTTGAAATTATTTCTTTTTCTTTCTTTTTATCATATTATCATTATCAAATATAATTTTCTAAAATGATCGTGATTATTTTTCAAATATGCAAATTTTTTTTTTTTTTTTGAAGTGTGATATCTAGGGAAAAAAGATTTTTGTTTTATTTTCTTTCAATTTTCTTTTTTTTTTTAAATTACAACAATTTAAATTAATTCGTAATAAATTTACCGTATGATAATTAAGAATTTTGTTAACTGTTACAATTGTTTCTCGAATGAAATTATTTCGAGAATAATATCTTCAAAAGAAAATATCAAAAATAACTTTTCAAATTAAATCTTTACAATTCTTATCAAATATAAATTATTCGAGAAATGCTATTAATCAATCTATTGTTGCTTCAATTATTTGCTATCTGAGAACAGTTATTATTATTATTGTTGTTCAAATAAAAGTTATCATATATATGATTACTTATTATCAATTAATCATTCAATTATTTCATTCGGCATATTCATTATTTGAGAATTGTTATTATTAATATTATTCAATACAAGCTATCGTATTATTACTTATCAATTAATCATCCAACTAATTCATTTGATATATTCATTATCTGAGAAGTATTAGTATTACTCATATTCAATAAAAGCTATCATATGATTACTGTTTATCAATTAATCATTCAATTATTTCATTTAACAGATAACATTTGATTTAAAATCAATTATGAATTATTCCAAACAAATGAAATGATTTATTAACAAAAAAAAAAAAAAGAAAACGAAAGAAAGGAAATGAAAGTATGCAAAATGATGTCACAATAAATTTTTCATTTTTCATTTTCCTTCTCCTTTTCCCTTCGATAAATCAAATTTAAAAAAAAAAAATGAAAGGAAAAAACATTGCGGAAATATTTCAATTTTTTAAATTAAAAATTGAAAAAATTTTCTTCACTATCCGCTTGAAATATTGTCATTGTTTTCTTTTTTTTTTTTTTTTTTTTTTTTTAAAATTCACAAAAAAAAAACATACAATTTTGAATGGATGACAAAACGAAAATTCATTTTTCATTTTTTAAAATTTCACTTTTTTTTTTCTTGCCATTCTCTTTTAACAATATTGATTTATTCTTTAGTTTTTTTTTTTTTTTCTCCTCAATTTCATAACATAACAATATCAAATATTTTCAATTTGTTGCCTTCTATTCTTTGTTATCATTTATCACAAACCTTCGTATATTTTCTATTCGAAATATTATCATTTGAAAATTAGCAATATAGGTAAATCAATGATAATAATTGTTTAATTAAATTGAATTTTATTATTCTTAATTCTAATTTTATATACTTTTCGTATATTTAATATTAAAAAAAAAAAAAACATGATGAATAAAAATGGTAAATATTTCGATTGTTTGTTTCATTTTAGATTTTTAACATTTTAAATAGATGATAGGAATTGAAGCATATTTTTAATTTTTATTTTAATTCTAACTTATACCTTTTAGTACAAGAGGTTAAATTTGAATATGATTTTTAATTTATATTTTGATTCTAATTTATAGCTTTTAGTATATCTTTTAGTATGGAATTTAAATTTAAATATGATTTTTAATTTATATTTTGATTCTAATTTATAGCTTTTAGTATATCTTTTAGTATAGGAATTTAAATTTAAATATGATTTTTAATTTATATTTTAATTCGAACCTACATCTTTCAGTATATCTTTTAGTATGGAAATTTAAATTTAAATATGATTTTTAATTTATATTTTAATCCCGGCTTTTATCTTTTAGTATAGGAGTTTAAATTTAAATATGATTTTTAATTTATATTTTAATCCTGGCTTTTATCTTTTAGTATAGGAGTTTAAATTTAAATATGATTTTTAATTTATATTTTAATCCTGGCTTTTATCTTTTAGTATAGGAGTTTAAATTTAGACATGATTTTTAATTATATTTTAATCCTGGCTTTTATCTTTTAGTATAGGAGTTTAAATTTAAATATGATTTTTAATTTATATTTTAATTCTAGCTTTTACTTTTTTTGTAAAAGGAGTTTAATTTCAAATATGATAAATTGAAATGTGAAATATTTCAACTGTTTCATTTTAAATTTATGACATTTGAAATTAAGTGATAGGATAAATGATAATTGATTGCAAATGTAATATGCATATGATTGAATGATAATGATTGAGATGTAGTGCGGTAGACTTTTTACATAGCTAAAAAGTAGCAGCAGCTATTCAAATGATCCATTATGAGTAGATATTTATGCGCAACTGCTCAATTGTGAAATGACCACTCGACCTATGTCCACTCATTACCTCTCCTCCTTCTTCTTCCATTCCTTCCTCGGCTATATTTACTCCATCGATGATTGATATTCAATACTTAACAATCATCACTACTAACTAACCAATGCTAGTATTATTAATACTATCACTACTACTACTATCACTACTACTACTACTGCTACTGCTATACTGCTACTGCTACTACTGCTACTACTAATAATACCCTCCCCGATTCTCATTACCCATTTATTTATCCATTATCCATTATCTGGATACATAATTTTGATTGATATTCAAATACTTAACAATCATCACTACTAACTCACCAATGCTAATATTATTAATACAATCACTACTACTACTACTACTGCTGCTACTGCTGCTGCTGCTACTACTATTACTTCTACTACTGCTGCTACTACTACTAATAATACCCTCCCCGATTCTCATTACCCATTTATTTATCCATTATCCATTACCTGGATAGATACATAATGGATATACATTTATGTTATAATATGTCATAAGCTAACAATCATACTATCATCATCTCAAACTCAATTGGTCACTTCAACTTTATTATTCATTCTCTTCTTTTTATTCCTTCTCATCTCACTCTCTCTCTCTCTCTCTCTTCCCCTCTCTCCCTCGCTCTCTGTCTCTCTCTCTCTTCAAATGATCATTACTAACTTCACAAATAATATTTTTCCACATATTTTACAGGAAAAAAAAAAGCTTTAGTTGAGAAAGGACAAATAACAAACAAAAATTTTACAGTGTAGTAGGAAAGAGGAAGATGACATATAATAGCGGATGGATGGATGGATGATGGGTTAGGAGGGACGGACGGACGGACGGACGGACGGACGGACGGACGGACGGGTCGAAAGTCTCGACAAAATCCTCTCTTCACCGATCATGAAAGGTATGCGCCTGTCTGTCCGCCTTTTTTAACCTCTTTCAATTTTCTTCCCTCTCTCTCTCTCTCATTCCCTCCGTATCTCATTCATCTTAAACTTTTAACTTCCCTCTTTTCATTCCTCATTTGTCATTCTACATCATCATTATCATTATTATTATTATTATCATAATTATCGTCATCATTATTATTGTTATCATTATTATCATTATTATTATTATTATTATTATTATTACTACTGTTATTACACTAACACCAATTAAAATATCACTAACCCAATGAGCAGACAGCAATAAATCATTTTTCTACAAAACGGCCTCTTTAATGCTTATTTTATTAGCAAAAAAAAGAAGAATAGGTAGGCGAAATTATTTCAATACAATTCATTTTATTAGTATAGCTTTACCTTATTAGCATAGCTTTAGCTTATTGGCGTAGCTTTATCTTATTAGCATAGCTTCAGCTTATTGGCGTAGCTTTATCTTATTAGCATAGCTTTAGCTTATTGGCATAGTTTCATCCCATCATCGTATTTCACCTTATTAGCATGACTTTAGTTTATTATGTAGCTTTATTACTATTATCGTAGCTTTCTTTATTAACATAGCTTTACTTTGTTAACGTAACTTTATCTTTTAGCTTAGCCTTATCTTATCAATAGCTTTATCTTAATATCAATTGTTTTATTTAAAACAGTTACAATTACTTTTAACTTTTATAAATTTCAACAAAAATTTTGTCCTAATCATTATTTTTTTAATTTGACTAATTTTATCAATGTTCTGCATTATCAATAGATTTTCGTATTCATTAATATTAATGATAATTAATGTTACACCTTTGATGCTAATAAATAAATGCACGCAACACGTTTATCATTATTTCATTTCATTTTATTATTATCATCATATTTTGCTAATCGATCATGTTATCCTAATTTTTCAACAACAGCTAATTTAATGCATTCAAGTTGCATTACAACTTCTCAATCTTCTCATTTTATCATTCTTGTTAACAGAAAATGATAAATTACAAACAGCCTCTTATCTTTTACATTCAAGTAAGTTTAAAATAAATAATCAAATATCTTTTAAACAATTACTAAATATTTATTATGCTGTGTTAATTGTTACTAGTAATAAATGTATCGAAATTTTCATAAAAATAACTGTTTTTTTTTCCTTTTCATCAAAATTATTGATAAATTAAATTAATTATTTCAAATTACTGATAAATAATACCGTAAAATATGATTTGTTATAATTTACTGATAAAGATCAATTCTAAAATACACATTTTACTTTTATCATTTATTTATTCTCTTCATTTAACACATTGCATAGAAAATAATTTTTAACACTAAAATTAAAAAAATGTACTATGATTAAAATAATTGTTTAGAAAATATTTGCCAGCAAATAAATTTGATTTATTCCGTTCCAATGATATGATTGGTCTGATATCACTATTTACCTAATCAATGAGGCATGTATATTGTAATGTATGTCATCAGTGATTAAGTGCGATGGTTATCATCATCTTGTAAATTAATTATCAGCAAAAAGGACAAATAGAAACAAAACTGTTGGCAAAAAAAAAAATTTTCCTATCATTAAAAATTGAAAAATGTTAAAAAAAAATAATAATAAATAACGAAGCAATAACAATAAGTATTTATTAACAATTATTAATCATCGCAATTTGAATAATGGAATATGTAAATTAATGATAACAGTGATAATGAGAAGCAACAACAACAACAACAACAACAACAACAAATACTTATCAGCAATTAATAATCATCACAACTTTAATAATGAAATATGTAAATTAATAATCCAAATAATAGATGATAATAATGATAATGATAAAGCAATAAATGGGAACATATTTTGATTTGAAACTAATCATCCATTTTTAGCTTACATCATTAAAATAGAATGTTAATCAACTGATAACTTTACAAATTTTGTTTTAAAATCTCAACTAGTATAAATCATTATTTGCACTATTTTACACCAAATAAATCGTTAATTAAGAAATGATGTCATCGACAATATATATTTATGTATGTAATGATAAGTACTTCATTGTGATTAATGATTTGATGAATGTATGTTTGTCTGTGTCTATGTGCGTATGTGTGTATGTATGTATGTGTATGTATGTGTGTGGTGTGTGTATGTATGTATGTACCTGTGACATTTGTCTTTGTGTAAACGAAAGTTGGTATATGATTGAAAATTCATTTTTATGTATTCTGTATGATTAGGAAGACCTCCGGAGAAGAAGTATGGCTATGATAATTTATCAACGAAATCGATATGAGATATTGATTTATCAGCAAAGATTTGATAAAAAAAAAAATTGATATTTATTAGATAGATAGATCGGATATTATAACCAACATCCTGAAATATATCCAAGAGTAAATTTTCAACATCCTATGGATTTGATATTGATGGACAGCTGCCCATAACAGACCAATCGTTCGTTCCTCTTACAAAATTCAAATAGATCAACAAATGGTCGCAGACAGATAAAAGTAAACATATATACACACACACATACACACACATACACATACATACATACATACATACATACATACATACATACATACATAAATATATGAAATGAAAAGGCAAATTTTCTTTTGGCCTTTTTTTTTTCTATTCGATTATTTGAAAAGTTTTTAAAAAAAAAAATTTTTTTTTTTTTTTTGAGAGAAAAGAGAATATGCTGAAAATTTATTGTCTTTTCGTTAAAAATTAATTATTTTTCGTGTTACATTCACAAATTTTACCATCCGGAATGTTTTATGAGATATTTGTTGGTGTATGTTGGTTTTTTTTTTTTTTTTTTTACCTTTTCATTCTTACCTGTCCTTTTTCCTCTTTTCTCTTTCTTTTCTCGTATAAATTCATTCTTCATGATTAAATTCTCTTTCTCTCTCTCTTGCTCTTTCTCTCTCGCCCTCTTCCTCTCTCGCTCTCTTTTTTTTTCTCTCGTTTTCTCAGATGAAATATTTTATCATCGATATCTATTGTGTGTGATAAGAGCAGAAATAAATCTTTTCTTTTGATTTAATATCAGTAATTTGATAAATAACAAATTGTTGATCCCTTATATAAAATTATCCTCTTTCTCGTTTCGTATGAGTGCAAAATTAGCATAAATATAATTATTAAAATTATTCAGCAACAAATATTGAATGAGCTAATTTTGCATAGATTTTATCAAAATAAATATATAGAATGATGATAATAATAATGATAGTAATAATAATAATAACAATAATAACAATAATAACAATAATAATAATAATAATAATAATAACAATAATGATAAATAATGATAATGATAGGGAGAATTTGTTAGAGAAATGGATAAGATGAGAAATTCAAAAATTTTATTTTTATGGATTTTGAAGAAGAAAATGCCATTATTCTCGTCAATATGACTGCCAATCAAAGAGTAACATCAAAATTTGCATTTCACTGAAATTTAAGACAGACGGCACAAATCTCATTATGAAATCAAGCCTTAAAATGTGTCACTCTCGAATATCTTTCATAAAGACCACCAAAATGTTAGCATTTTTCAATTCAATAAATAAATAAATTACATATACATAAACATATACATATATTTCTCTCCTATTGCTTATTATATTTATCATAAATTTGAATAATCAAAATTTTAATTATAAATTAAAATATAATTTTATTCATTTAATCATATTTTCATTTCTTATTTCATTTCATCAATTTTAATCAATGAAAAGAAAATGATTATTCGTATTATTATCATTTTATTATCATTATTCTATAAATTAGACGAATAAAACTTATAGTGCAATTTAAGAAATTTAAATTTAACTTTAAATATATATTATAAGCTAAAAAGTCGTTTAGAAATAATCTTTTTTAATTATTTATTTTTCTTTGAAATATTAAAATTTTAGAAGCATGTGACTTAATTTATTATTATTATTATTATTATTATTATTATTATTATTATTATTATTATCATTATTATTATTATTATCATTATTATTATTATTATTATCATTATTATCATAATTATTATTATTATTATCATTCGATGGAAATTTTCCTACTCTTTTCTCCCATCTCTCCTTTTCTCAATAAAATTATATAACAAGAAAAATGTGAACTTTTTAAAATAATTTCATTTGTAATAAAATTTAATTCAAAACTTAAATATTATAAGCTAAGAGTTATATGAAGCATTTTGTTTTTTTTTTTTAATTAAAATATTGAATTCTTATAAAAGGATGAAAATTTATATTTTGATGAAAATTTTAATTTTTCACTTTTTCTTTCGCTTTTTGTAGAAACATTTAAAAGAAATGATTTTTTTTATCAAAAATTTATCATTAATAACAATTATAAGTTGTTGTCTTCCTTACTCATCAAAAAAGCGCGAAAATAAATAAACGAGAAAATCATCGAGAATGATTTGTAAGGGAAAAATTTTGTTTTTCCGTAACAATATAATAACCATTGTTTATTGATAAAATAAATTTATTGATTAAACGGAAATTTTCAACTATCAAAAATTTGCTTGAAAATTTCCTGAAATTCGTTAAATTTCCAATCAATTAATCAATCAATTGATAAGATCCATCTTTAAGCTACCGTATTCAATCAATCCCTAACAAAGTAACAAATCATTATCAATAGAAATTTAGTACATAAATCAATATAGGCGAGAAAAAAAACGAAAAAAAAAAAAGAAAAAAGGAAAAGGAAAAGAGGAAAAGAAATTGCTAACTAATGAAAGAATGGATCATTCTCGATTATTGATAAAAATATTTTGGAACAATTCTTTTCTCACTGATAATAAAATGTTTAAATTTACGGTAGAAAAATGGCTTAGCGTGGGAGTGGAAGAAGAGAGAGAAGGACAAGAACTAGTGTAGCAAAATGGACAGATAGAGTTAATAATAATTGTCGCATACCTAAACAAAAAAAAAAAGACTATTTTTGTATCCTCTCGACATTGATGGTGACAAGAAGAAAAGGAAGGCGGAGGAGTTTAGGTAGGCATGAAAAGGCGGGGGAGTTCAGGTAGGCGAGAAAAGGCGGGGGTAATGGCAAAGGGCTAATAAATTCGGGCGGAGAATTGAAATGTGCTCAGAGGAGCGAAATAGATTTATTGCTCAGGCAATAAATTATATTTTTGCAGGAGGGTAGTGGATAGATTTTTTTTTTGTTTGTGGGCGAATGAAGTATTGTTTGTCGAGTATTATTGCTGCAACAATAGCAACAACAACAACAACAACAACTACTACTACTACTACAACAACAACAACAACAACAACAGCGACAACAACAAAAGCAACAATTGCTGCTGCTGCTGCTGCTGCTACTACTGCTACTACTGCTACTAGTACAACAATTACAGCAACAATTTATGTCGCACCTTTCCATACATCATCATCATCATCATCATCAATCATCATCATCATTATCATCAACATCAACATCATCATTATCATTATCATCAGCAACATCAACATCAACATCAGCAACAGTAGCAGCAACAGCAGCAGCAGCAGCGGCAGCAGTAGCAGCAACAGCAGCAGCGGCATCAGCATCATTATCACCAACATCATCATTATCATCATCATCAACATCATCATTATCATTTCCATCATTTTTTATCGTTTTACCACTTATTACAACAATTCTTCTTATTGTACCCGAACAAGCTCATTCAACAGCAGCAACAATTACCGAACATCGATGTTAGTTTTTTTTTTGATTATTGTTATTTTATCATTCATTTAATCATTTTTATTGCATACTTTTTGTTTAGCTATTATTTGCAATTATCGATTTATGTATTTCGTTTATACGATTTCTTCATTTTCTCTTTCTTTTTTTTATTTTTTGGCTTTTCATAAAATCAGGAAATTATCAGTGATATTATCATTGTGTTGTTTTAAATTTAATTGGAAAAAAAAAACGAACGAAAGAAAAAGGAATTCAAAATATTATTATATTTCCTTTGAAAATTAATTGTTAATTTTTTTTTTTTTGGTATATCTAAATGTGATTAAAATGAAATAGGCAAATTTTTGATTAAAAATTTGAAAAATATTTGGGTTTTCTTTTTTTTTTTTTTTTTGTTTTTTATCGATTGAAATTTTGCCTATGGAAAAAGTTTAAAAAGAAAATAATAATCAATAATTAAAATTATTGATTAAATATTAAGATTATTGATTAAATGTTAAAATTATTGATTAAATATTAAAATTATTGATTAAATAATTGTTTCGATTTTTTGTTTTAAAAAAATCTGAAATGAAGAAGGAAAATTTTTGAAATGAATTTTGAAAATATTTGTTTCTTTTTGTTTTTGTTTTATTTTCTCAAAAATTTTGGCTATAAAAAAGGATTTAGAAATTAATGATTAAAATTATTAGCTGAATAAAATTTTATTCTAATTTTTTTCTTAAAACTTGATTAGTATTGTTATGATAAGAAAGAATGATAAAATAATAAAGTTGAAACAGATACAAAATATTATACAACAATATGATAATAAACTAATCGTTTTTTCCTCTCTCTCTCTCACTAATTATTTCGCAGTCTAATAATTAGTACAATTATGAAATGATAAATTCAGGAGAAAAAAAAATTCCGAATTATTAATTCGGAATTGGATAATTATTAATTATTAGATATAATTAAAATCATTTTTTTTGTTGTTGTTTAAACTTCTCGTTTTTAAAGTTTCATTGAATGATAAGAATTTTGAAAATTGATTGATAATATCAAGTTTTTATTAACAAATATTAACTTATTGCCAACTGAAATGATATTACTAAGATATGGCAACTGATAATTCGTTTAATTCAGGTTATCTCATTATATCATCATTTCTAATTGTAACATCAATCTTTCTTATCAGAAAGATTCTGATAATGTTAGCTTTAAATTCATTCCATTTAACCTATTTTCATCAATATGATTAAATTTTCAAGTAATTTACTCATTATTAATAAATCAATTATGATTAAAAGTATTCCAGGTTGCTTTCTTTTTTTTTCCATGTAAGATAAACTGATAGAAATTTGTTCGAGAATCAATATGCACACAACAACTGACCACTTCAAATATTTCTCTAAACTCTCTCGAGAATCTTTCTTAGCATTTAAACTAAAAGTCAAATTATCATTCATTTTTCAAAATAAAAACAAAAAAAAAAAAAAGTACCAAGCAATAGCAGCAAATCTTCAAAGTTTGTTTCTTTCACTTTAACAATGTTTAAAAAAGTTGAAAATAAAAAGAAAAAGAAAAATCAATCAAATATTTTAGTGTCATTTATTGATTAAATATGAAATATCCTAAATAATTGAGAAATCATTTTAACTATTTTAATTTATAATTATGATAATCATTAATTTTAATCATTAATTAATTTTGATAAAATATTTCAATGCTTTTTTTTTAGTGATTGAAATATTAAATAAATTTAAAATCATTTTAATCGATCTTCGTGTAGCAATTATTAATTTAATTTTTCTTTTTTTTTTTTCAATTTCGACAGTTATTTTTGTTGCCAATTTTTAGCAATAAATTAAATACTAGAACGTATCACATATATATATTTTTTATTTCTATGTGATAATATATCATTTATTTCAATGTGATAATATATCAATTATTTCAATGTGATAACATATCAATTTTGATTTAAAACATAGCTAGTTTTATATGCGCTAATTTTGCTATGATTATTTGAAGTATTCGAATTATAATAATGTTTGCCATTGAAGAAGGAAAAAAAGAAACAAAATGATAAAATGATCAATCAAGCAGTTTTTAATCATCCGATCAAATGATAAATACGCATATGTACGTATGTATATATATGTTACATATAAAATCTGCAACATATTTCCTTTTTTAAAAATTCTTTTTATCAAAAGCCGAAAAATTTCCCTTCAACTGTTCATATTTTATGTTTGTTTGCCGTGAAAAAGTAGGCACAATCGAAAATGTTTAATTCAAAAAATTAAGAAATAAAAAATACCAAAATTAATTTAATTTAAGGAAATTTGAGTGATTATTTTTAGATGATAATCTCAGGATAGTAATCCGGATTTTCAAGCAAAATGTGGATGATAATTTTAGATGATAATATCGGAAGTGATAATTCGGATATTAAGAAAATATGGGTAATATTTTTGGTTGAAAATCTTGGAAGAATAATCTTGAATGGTTTATACAAAAAATAGATTTCTTTTTTTTTTTTTTTTGGAAATTTATCGATAAATAATAAGAAATGTGTATAAGTTTGTCGAATATTGAAACTTAATTTTTAGCATGGATTTGTAATAAAATTTTAATTTTAATGCAAAATATTTCAATTTCAGTTTTTTCATATTTTATAAACATTTTGGTTTTGAAATTACTTCGATCAGAAATTACCTAAACAATATGATAACTATTTATTCGAAGTGATAAGAAATGATTAAATCAATTTTTTTCATATTTTATAAACATTTTGATTTTGAAATTACTTGGATCAGAAATTACCTAGACAATATGATAACTATTTATTCGAAGTGATAAGAAATGAGTAAGTTAATTACCTAAACAATATGATAACTATTTATTCGAAGTGATAAGAAATGATTAAATCAATTTTTCATATTTTATAAACATTTTGATTTTGAAATTACTTGGATCAGAAATTACCTAAACAATATGATAACTATTTATTCGAAGTGATAAGAAATGTTTAAGTCAATTTTCTCATATTCCATAAATATATCAGTTGATTGCAGGATTGCAGAACAAATGAACATTTCTGATATGATATCTAAATATTTCAATAATGGATTTTTTTTTTAAATGTAAAATTTGATAATTTAAAAAAAAAAAAGAGAAGGAAGATGTGTGTTTCTTTCTTTTATCAACAAAATTAACATTACAGATATAGGAAGACGAAAGAAATGAATATAGGTTTTTGTTAAAAACCGCCATTCTTTGAACTAAACCGCCATATTTGAAATTGTTTAAGCGAAAAAGTTGAGAAAGGAAAGGAATAAATTTCTTATTTTATTTCAAATTAAGTTAGCATATAATTAAAAAACGAGAGAGGGAAAAGAAAGAGAATAATAAAATTAATCCAAAAAAAAAAAAAAAAATTATTCCAATAAAAGGGAAAAATTTTATTAATTATTATTCAAATTTTTTTTTAAAACATGAATCACTTTAATATATTAATTTTTAATATTGAATTAATGCAAAAAAAAAATGATACTTTTTTATAAAATAATTAATCTTTTAATTATCTTTAACTATAATAAAATAACAAAAAATTTCTTATCATAATATTAATCAATTTATTCATCTATATTTAATTTCTTATTTATAATTTATTGTATTTTGCTTTTTTTTTCGGATGAGGTTATCAGTTTCTTTTAATTATTTTTAATGATTAAAAAAGAAAATTGCTTATCATATTGTTAATCAATTCATTATTTATATTAAATTTTTTGCTTATAATTTATTTCATTTTGTTCTTTTTCTCAAATAATATTATCATTTTAATAATGTAAATAATAAGTATTCAATTAACGAACTGCAACCAATATATTACATTAAAATTTATAGAACAAATTATTTTGTATTTTTTTTTCATTCTAATTTGCAATTTAAAGATAAATGTTTATTAATTACTATTATTTCACTTATCTTTTACATTTCTATGTAATGTGTTAAATGAAGAGAATAAATAAATGATAAAAGTAAAATGTGTATTTTAGAATTGATATTTATCAGTAAATTATAACAAATCATATTTTACGGTATTATTTATCAGTAATTTGAAATAATTAATTTAATTTATCAATAATTTTGATGAAAAGGAAAAAAAAATAGTTTTTTATGAAAATTTCGATACATTTATTACTAGTAACAATTAACACAGCATAATAAATATTTAGTAATTGTTTAAAAGATATTTGATTATTTATTTTAAACTTACTTGAATGTAAAAGATAAGAGAAATAATAGTGTGTATTTTTTTTTCATTCTAATTTGCAATTTAAAGATAAATGTTTATTAATTACTATCAATTTTAAAGATGAATGTTTATTAATTACTATTATTTCCGATTGTTAATTACTTATTTGTTAACAATGAATATCATTCCGGGAATGTTTTCGGGACAGAGGGAAAGAGAGAGAGAGAGAGAGAGAGAGGGAAAAAGAGAAAGATTTAGTAAAAGGATGATATATGTATATGTGTGTGTTTGACAGTTCTTTTCAAATGAATCGATTAAATTTAAAAATATAATGAAATTGAAATGAAAAATATACTACAGTGTAGCCTAAACTTTCTTCCTTTTTTTCCTTTTCTCTCTCCCTCTCTCTCTTTCTCTTTCATTTCCGCTTTTAGTCTAAAATTGGCCAATATATTGACATTTTAATCTTATTGCTTGATAAATAGACATGAGCTTATTCTTAGAGAATTGAAATTGTTGAAGAAAGAATGGCTGAATATAAGAAAGAGAACAAGAAATTCAGTAAATGATACTTTTGAATAAAGGCTATATTTTATCAGTCAGACATACTTGGCTTAATTTGTCCAATATTAGTTTAGCCAAAATTAGGCCAACAATGACATTTAACTATGCGAAAAAAAAAGATCGTCCATTCTGATAATGTCATTATAATTTTGATTTTATTCATTTGATGAATAAACTGAACTATGATTACTACGATTAGTTCGTTAGTTTCCAATTCTTCTCATTTCCATCTTTATCACCAATTCTTCTCATTTCTTTCCATCTTTATCATCTAATTCATCCGTTAATAACCCTCTTCATTATCATTCTATCGCTTTTCATATTCATTGCTGCTCTATGTATATCATCACTTTTCAAATCTTAACCCTTAAATAGCTTATGTCTCCAATATTTTGTGACATAGAAGAAATGGAGAGATAGAGAGAAAAGATTGATTGACATGTCCGCTAAAAATTATCGCCGTAAAATGTCACACTATTTTTACAATTCAAATATTTAAGGGATATTTCTTTTTTTTTTTTTGGAGCACATGAAGTTAGCAGGAAGGGAATAAATGTGAAATATTTGAAAAATGAAATATTAGAAGAATTTTTTTTTTTTTTTTTTTTTTTTTAGAAAGAAAAGTTTAAAATTTAAAAAACATATAGGCAAATATAATAATTCATTCATTCATTTATATTTAATATATCTGAATGAATTTACTATATTCTAAAGTTTTGAGGTCAAAATATTCTAAAGTTTTGAGGTCAAACTTAAAAATAATTATCTTTGACATCAGTGATTTCCTTAATATAAAGTTTTGAGGTCAAACTTAAAAATAATTATCTTTGACATCAGTAATTTTCTTACTGTAAAGTGTTGAGGTCAAACTTAGAAATAATTTGACATCAGTAATTTTCTTATTGTAAAGTGTTGAGGTCAAACTGAGAAATAATTATCTTTATTTGACATCAATAATTTCATCTCTTGAATAATGAAAAAATTTTACCTGTACTCTAAAATTTAGAAGTCAATAACTAATACTTATGTCAATAACTAATACTTCTGTACCTTTGTGATACCTGTCTTGAATAATGAAAGAATTTTGCTATACTCCAAAGTTTAGAGGTCAGTAACTAATACCTATGTCAATAACTAATACTTCTGTAAATTTGTGATACTTATCTTGAATAATAAAAGAATTTTATTGTACGCTAAAGTTTAAAAGTCAAATTTAAATTTAGAGGTCAAATTTAAATTTCGAGATCAAATTTAAAATAATTTTTCCTTTTTTTTTGTTTGACACTAATATTTTCCTATCTCAAATAAAGTAAGAATTTTACTATACTCTAAAGTTTAAAGGTTATATCTAAAAAAATTTTATTATTCTCTAAAGTTTAAAGGTTAAATCTAAAATAATTTTTTCTTTCCTTCTCTTTTTTCATGATACTATTATTTAACTATTTTTAAATTTATCCTTTTCATTCATATATTGTCAAAGTTTTTTTAAATAATTCGCCTTTTTAAATTTAATTTTGCATACGATTTATTAAAAAAAAAAGAAAAGCAAAAAAATCTCTGTTAATCAAATCATTTTAATTTCAAAAAAAATGTGATAATAAATTACAATTTCTGTTTTTATCATTTTATATATCGAATCGTTTATCTTTTTTTTTTTTTGGTCTTTTACAAATTATTATTGATAATATCAATTATCGTTAAATTTTGATAAAAACAAAAAAAAAATTTTTTGAATATTTAATTTGTCAATTTTAATTATAATTTTATTTGTTTTCCTTTTTCATTTCAAGTCTTTTAAATAATACTGAAATAAGAAATTAGGCTTCTAGGCTAATTAATATTGCCAATTTTCTTGACATTACCTTGATTAGTTGCAAATTTACCTTTTTTTTTTTAGTACCACCAGATTTATCAATACCATCACAAACAGAATTTCGTGTTCCAATTGGAACGAAACAATTTAGATTAATATGTCCTGTGAAAGAGGAGAACGATGACCTTTTGATGATTCAGTGGAAGAGAAATGATGAACCGGTAAGTTCATTTATACTTTTTTACCTTTTTTTTTTTCTTTTTACTTTTATATTTTCATTATTTCCTTTTTTTTTTCTTCCATTTCTCTCTTTCTTTTTTATTCTCTCTTTGTCTCTTTCAAATATATCTCAATAGTTTGTTTTAAAAATTTTTTTTTTGAATAAAAATTTCAATATTAGAATTGAGATTATTGAATATTCATTTGAAATATCTATAATTGTTATCAGTTTTAATTTCCAATAATTAATAATATCAATTTGAAGAATTTGAATTTATCGCCGCAATTTTAAAACTGTTTGTTTTGTGATAATAAATTTTAGTTTACAAATTTGAAGAATAAAATTTTACAAAAATATCGATAATTATATAAATCAAAATATCGATAATTATGTAAATCAAAATATTAATAATTATATAAATCAAATTATCGATAATGATATAAATCAAGATAACGATAATTGTATAAAAATAAGAAAATTGTAAAATTTTTAAAAAATAAATGAAATATATTCATGCAATAAGTTATTTAATCTTTTCTTCTTTATCACTTAATCAAAATCATATCCTTTATTGTCATAATATTCATGAATACTTGTTTTATAATCAAAAATATAAAATTAAATCTTATCAATTTATTTAACAGTATTTGCAACTTATCATATTGATCTATTTAGGGACCAATTTATATATTTCTTTAATTTTATTTCAATTGAAATTTTCTTTTTTTAACAATTGATAAAAGTAGCAAAAATTCTTTTTTCGTTTTTTTTTTTTTGTGAAGCAATTTTTGAATGCTTTCTTAAAACTAATACTGCCAATTTATTTGATTGCAATAGTACTGATAATGTTTCCAAATCTTATCAATCATTCTTTAAAAAGTTTCACTTCCACTTTCTCTTGTTCCCTTCTCATTCCACTAAACTTTATCTTTCCATATCTCATTAATTATCTTCTATTTTTATTTCTTAAAAAATAAATAATCTTATGCATACATATGTATGTATCATTTCGATCAGTTTAATCACTGCTAAAATAAATGCTATGATAATAGTAAATAATACTTAAAAAATATATATATATAATTATTGAATTAAATAACTTTTAGTATTTATATTCCATAATAAAAATTCTAGCCCAATTTTTTTTTTTTTCTTAAATAATTGAAATTATAATAATTGCATAAATTATCTCACAAATAATTCAACTAAAAGTAAATGATTTTAAAAAAGAATGAGTTTTTTTCTTTAAAAAAAAAATTAGTAAATAATTTTTTTTAGTTATAAATAAAATGAAAAATTTAATAATTTGAAATTTAATATTTAAAAGGAAATCGAAAATGTCCAAATGATTAATTAATGTATCATGAGAAGAGATTTCACTTATCCCATATTATTATATTTTTTGGTTTTCTAAGAAATTTCAAAAAAAAAAAAATGAATAATAGAATCATTTACTAATTTCAAATTTAATTATTATTTTATTTTTTCATAATTTTTATTTATTGCCAATAGAAATATTGGAAGTAAAAGTGAAAAATTGAAAATTTAATAATTTAAAATTATGTAATTGAGAATGGAATTAAAATTTATATTACATAACAGCTTTCTTTAGGGTCATACAAAGGTCAGTATTATACAAAAATCTTGAAATCTTAGATTTCTGTAGAAATTCCAAACTTAAAATCATATACTATTAAGCATGTAAACTAATTTATAAAGCAGTAATTGTGCATAAAAATAATGTAGAAAATTGAATATTATTTATTTTGGTCAATTCAATACTTAAACATACTTTAACTTATTAGCATTATTTTTTGTTTTGAAATATCTTAATTAATATTTAGAAAAAAAAATTGATTTATATTTTTCAAGATGGTCTTGATTTCAACAATCGTTTCAAATTAACTCGATCAGATCGTGAACTAAAAAATTCGTAATCCGCAATTATCCGATGGTGGAATTTATCAATGCCAAGTAGTTAATGGATTTGGACATCGAGTTGAATTTTACCGTAACTTTTTATGATCCAGCAATAGAGAATGATCAAAATACGGATAGCACACTTACACTCACCTCAAATCGTAATTTATTTTAATTACTAAATTGAAATTAAATTTAAATCTTATAATAATGTTTTTCAGTTAATTATTTGAAATTATAAGTGATAAGAAATTATAAGTGATAAGAAATAAATTTACTGATATAATTGATGTATTGCTAAGAAGAAATAGCAGTCAGTTGGAATTAATTTTTTTTATTTATAACTGACAAGGAAGGAAATGATTGTTGCAATTTAAGAGATAAATAATTTTTATTTATAACTGACAAGGAAGGAAATGATTGTTGCAATTTGAGAGATAAATAGAGAATGAAAAAAATGTGTAAATAACACATGTTGTAATTAAGACAGCGATTGAGAATTATTGCTTTGAAAGATGATAACGATTGATAAGAATTTTTTTTTTTTTTTGTAGAAATAGTTAAAAAGAATAGAAAAATTATCACTTCATTATATTGCAATTATGAATGCGAATATTTCTTCAAATTAAGCAAATAAGAATGTGAATTTTCATTTGAAAATTCTGATATTTTAAATAATTTCATGAATTATTTTGATAGAATTAATTTGCATAATATAGGAAGATAAAATTACGAAGTTTGAATTGAACTTAAATTTTTATTTTTAACAAAAATTTCATTTAGCACTAAACATCCTAAATTTTTTTGATGTTTTGTAAAGTAAAATAAAAAATTTATTTCGATTAATTGTTTTTGTTTATCATAATCATTGTTATTCGTGATATATGTGTTTTTACTAAATTTATGTAAATTGAATAAGTATAATAGGAAAAAATATTTGAAATTTGATAAAAATTCTGATTATCAAAAGGTTGAAAAGAATAATTCTAGCATCGCCACCATTATGGAAGAATGAAACAGAAATCCGAAATTGGATGATAAATCCTGTACGGATAACAATTGGTGGAGCATTATTGTTAAAATGTCCAGCAAAAGGAAATCCATTACCAAATATTACCTGGCTACGAGATGGTAAAGCATTAGAACGAGGTATTAATTAATTAATTAATTAATTAACAATAGAAATAAAATAATCGTTATAGAAACAAAATAATTAATTGATTAATTAACAATAGATATAAAATAGTCGTTATTTTAGCGATCATTTATTATTATTATACAATGGAAATAAGTTAATTAATTAATTATAAAATAAAATAATCGTTATTTTATCAATCATTTATTATTATCATTATTATTATTATTATTATTGTTATTATTATTATTGCTTTTTTCCCTTTTTGATAACTGCAAGGAAAGAAAATTGATAATTTTTATTTAATTAATTAAATCACTGTAATTAAAAAATCATTCATATATTTTCTAAAATGATAATTTTTTGATAAGTTTGATAAAAATTTCAGAAATCACATATCATTATTCATCGGCGATACTTTATCTAAGTGATGTACAACCTAACGAAGCTGGTAAATATATATGTAAATTAGAAAATGAATATGGCACTATTGAAGCATCATTTCACGTTTACGTGGAAAATTTCTTCGAAGGTTTAGATGGTGAAAGTTGGTCCATTGATCAGACCAATGCACAACTTTATCCAATTATTGATGAACCATTCAATAATACTGTTCGAGTTGGTCGTACGGCTCAATTTCAATGTAAAGTAAAAAATCAACAACAACCACTGATTAAGGTATCAGTATTTTTACAGTTAAGCGTGATTAGATTAAATTGATACCATTTCTGATATCAGTCATTTTATCGTTGTATTGAGATTGTTATTAAAATTAACAGTGATATTATTATTCGATATATAAGTTTAAATAATATTTGATGGCAAAATAGTATTCAGTTATCATCTTTTTCAATTTATTAATAATGAAATTTAAAAAAGAATGAACTGTTGATAAGAGTAATGATAATTAAATTAGCATAAAGAAATCATCTAGAAATAAGAGAATGATCAAATTATCATGCTTTATACAAAAAACATAACTGATAATTACAATCGAGTGGATTTTATTTTAGTGGTTAAAACGGATCGATGATCCGAATGCAATTCGTCAAACAAATGCAAATGCAACATTAATTCATGCAAATAACATGCATCTTTTATTATTGGAAAAGCCAGAAACAAGTGCTGAATTATCAGATGGTGTAAGCCTGAATCGGCTTATCATTCCTAATGTACGATATGAACATTCTGGAACATATCTTTGTGTTGTAACAAATGCTCATGGTGATATTGCTTATCGATCAGCATATCTTCATGTTATTGCAAGTTCGATTTTTCAAAATTTTTTCATACATTTTTAATCATAAATTTTAATTTATTGATTTTTCATTATTAATAAGCAATCTTAATATTATCAATTTTATCAAGTATAAATAAATTTGGAACAACAACAACAAAAAAAAAAAAAAGAAAAACATTAATCGATATTTTAATTAATCGATATCTTTTTCTTAATAATTAAATTAATTTTATTTATTTATTCTTTTTTTTCTTGCAGGATCAGATCATGGAATATTATCAAATATTTACTTTTATGGTGGTATATTAGTGTTAATTGTTGTATTTACATTGATAACTTATGCTGTTTACTTCTTACGCAAGAATCAATCAGCTAAAAATACTGAATCAACGCAAGGTATTACAAATACTCGATATTCATTTTCATTAAGGCCACCACCGCCGAATCTTCCACCACCAAAAGCTCCAGCATTATCTTCTGAACGACAACAATTAATGTCTGATAATAATCAATCGTGTGATCGTTATGCGGTAAATTCAGCAGCAGCAACAGCAACATATTATCCACAATTTGCTACTCCCGATAAAAAGTTGCAAAAGTAAGTTACTTTCATCATCATTTATTCCTTTTTTTTGTGTGTGTGTTTGCTTTCTTTCTATAAATTATATTATATTTGAATAAATTTAAATTAATGATAAAATTGTTTAGAGATTTTTTTTTTTTTTTTTGATAGCTGAAATATTTTGCAGATGAATGCATGAGATAAACTATGCTGATATTGATAGTGATAAAAGAATTTTTAGCAATTAATTATGATGAGAAAATTAGGATTTGAAAAATGAGTAAATATAAGAAATTAGGAAATTGCAAAAATATTTTTAGCAAATTTTCAAATTTTATTTTCGTTTAGAATAATAACTGAAAGTAGTGGTGGTGGTACACGTCCAACACCAATTCGACGTACGAATGGTGGTGATACGAAATATCGTTTAAAAGATGATTATATAAATTCACCGAAATGGTTACATGCTAAAGGTGATAATATTGAAGTTGAAATGGACCAAAATTTGTTAAAAAATCGATCTTCTTATTGCTATAATCCGGTATCAGGAGCATATGGACGAACTGATAATACTGATCGACAACAACAAAAATCTTTCCTTACGATTTGTAATTTACAGAAGAGGTGATTAGATTGATAAATGCATAATTAATAGTAAATAGCGAGAGAGAGAGGGAGGGAGAGAGAGAGAAAAAAGAAGAAAAAGCTAATCATTTTGATGTATAGTATTAGGGTTTTTTTTTTTCTCTTGCTATAAAATGAAAACTTTTTTGTTTATTTGTTTGTTTGTTTGTTTATTTCTTTTCTTCTTTTTTTTTTTCCCTTGAACGAGCTTTGATCCTATTGTTTTCTTTTTTCTTTTTTTCTTCATATACCATATATTGTTGAGGAATTTTGCTTATGCATGTAATTGTTGCCAAAATTTAATTTTTAGTCTATAAATTCTATGATAATTCGATGATAAATATATCAGCGATAACTATGATAATCTATAATTAAATTGTATATTCATAATTTTAGATAATTTTAAAGAAAATAGTCGTATTTTCCGAATTTCGATATATGAATTTTAATAAATCATTAATTTTGTTTAAAAAAAAAAGATAAAATAATTTCTGGCGATTTTTTTACATAGATATTTACAACAGATGATAGGAGATTGATCAACGGATGATAGGCGATTGATTTCTGCTCATTGTATAGTTTATTTTTTTTTGATATGATAAATTAATATAAAAACTTGGGAACTTAATTTTGCTTATTGTTGATTTGATTTTATGCTATTTGATTTTACTTATATTTCAGTATTGAATTTGATATACATTTAACTAATAATCAGAAAAATCTGAAACAAATTTAAAATTCCATTCTTCAATCGAAAATTTTGGATTATTTAAATTTTTATTACGAAAAAAAAAAAAAAAACGAAAAAGAACTTGAAATATTAATCAATGATTGAATAAAAATAACACATTCATTTGATAATTCAATTTTTTGTTATAAATTAATTCTCGCCAAATTATGAAATTCATCTTTTATCTCTTTATCAACTATCAGTTTCATTCCAATTTCATTTAGTTTAATGATTTTAGCTCTTTTGCTATTACTTCATCCGAAACTAATTTATGTCATTTTTAAAAAATGTTTAAATATTTTACGAGAATTATAATTATTTCGAGAAAATTCCTCTTCTTCTTATTTTATTAATACATAATGAGCTTAGTGTTTTTTTTTTTTTCAATCTTTTTCTTATCTTTTCCATATATATGTATGTGCTATAAATATTTGATTTATTTCGATTAAATGCATATGAATTAGATGAGATATTCTATTATTCAATTCCAATTTTAATTTCAATCATTTATTTCGCTCTTTTTTCTGTTATTTCAGAGTATCTAAGCAAATGATAAATGAAATGAAATGAATTTTTTTTAAAAAAAAAAACAGTATGCATGTTTATTTTATTTCTAATTTCTTTTGCTAATATCTATTTTGTTTTATTTTAATTTAAAAAATTTTTTTTTTGTTAATTAAAAATTACTTTCATTTGGTGTGGATTTTTTCTTCTTGTTGTTGGTTGAAATTTAATTCAAATAAAAATGGGAAATTTTAAAAATTTTAGATTAAAAAATTTTTGCTTTTTTTTTTTTGCAATAAATCAATTTTATATAAAAAAGAAAAACAAGGCATTGCTTTTATTAAAATTAAATTTTTATCACATACTACTTTCTTTTCATTCGTTTTTTTTTTTTTTTTTTTTTCTCCCTTATTCATATCATAAATTAAATATCTTGAATATCGATTTGAAATCAGTTTAATTTTTATAGCATTTATTGGAAAAAAAAAAAAAAAAAATGTTTACTTGCTAAAAATTTTCCGTAAAAATAATTAAATTTACATAATACATATTAGTATATTGTGCATGAAAATTTTTATTTAATTTATAATATCATTTTTATAAAAATAATATTATAAATAAATTTTGCTTATATTATTTACATAAATAGAATAAAATTGAAAAAGTAAACACTATTATTAAATCTCAATTCATCCATTACTTTTCTTCTTTTTCTCTCTCTCTCTCTCTCCTTCCCTCTCTCTCCCTCCCTCTCTCTCTCTCCCTCTCACATCTTTTACTTTGCTTTTATAAAATTTCAAAATATTTTTGAATTTAAAATTTGAAATATTTTTCTTTTTTTTTTTAAAAAAAAAAAAAACACTGAGCTTATAATTGCCTTCCTATTCAGTAATAAGTTTTGATTTTGTCAAAAGTGCATTTTATTTCTTTTTGAAAATACATTTAAGGTTATAAACTTTGAAAGAATTTTCAGTACTTTTTTTTTTCTCTCAGCTGAAAAAATGAAAAAATAAAGGGAAAAAAAAACTTTTCTTCCCTTTCGTCTATTTTCTTCATTCGAAACTTTCTTTCTTTCTCTCTTTCTTTCTCTCCTTCTCTCTTTCTCTCTTCGCCTTTTAAATTCTTCCAAAAAAGAATTTTGTTTGTTTTTGACTAATTGTTTTAAATGAAATAGTTTTAAAATAATTATTTCATTTTATTCAATATTTTTATTCCTCTCTTTTTTTGTTTTGTTTTGTTTTTTTTTTTTTTTTTTTTGGGCACTAATCAATTCGTTGTAATCAATCTAATCAATCAATATACATCGACGATTGAATTAATCAATTGTAGAATTATCCTCTTAATTATTGCGAAGCTACTAATTAGCTATGGAATTATAATTTATCGATTAATTTTTAAAAAATTTTGTTTTTTTGTTTTTTTGTTTGTTTGAATTGAGGAGCTTTATTTATGTTATCATTATTAATTCTTTCTTTTTTTTTTTTTTTTAAAAAATTTATTTTGGAAATTAAATATATCTACGAGTAGTGCTGTATTCATGAATTTTTCATTTCACTGTTTTGTTTTTATATTTTTTATTCTTTTTGTTTTGTAAATTTTGTGCAAAAAAAATATGAATAAAATAATAGGTGTAAATAATTTTATCAATAACAGGCAAATGAAATAACAGGTATGAATTTTGTCAAAATTTTTACAGGTATATAAAAAGCAGTAACGGGCGGATAAAATACAGGTGTAAATATTTTATCGAAAATTTTGCAACTAAATAAAATGATAGGAATTAAATGAATATATATTTTAAAATCACAAATAATTTATCTTATCGATCTTTAATCTTTCATTTGATATTATTGATTGGATAAAAGGATTTTGTGTAAAAAGCATAAAGTAAATTTTTAGAAAATTTTGTATATTTCGTAATTTTTCGATCATTAAATTTTCTGAAACAAATAAAAGCAGAAATGATAAACACAGCAGCTAATTCATACGTAAATGACGTAAATGAAATAACACGGACGTAAGTGTAGTAGTAACAAATACGTGTTTCGCTTGATTTTCAATGAACAAAAATATACGGTACAATGAGCCAATTAAAACGATCAATTTTATATGTAATTATAGTAATGACGTATAAAATATCATAAGATTTCAAATTTCCAAAATTGTGATAAATCGAATCATTATCATGGAACAATTCATGTATCTGATATGATGAAAAGCTTTGTAAATAACAAATAAATAATCATAAATAATCATCTAATCTTCTTTACTGCTCTATCCAAATATGCTAAAGTTATCTTAATTTTTATTGGAATCATATTATTCATCATCATCGTCGTATTTTCTCGATGATTTTTCCAAGTGTTTTTTTTCTTTTTTTTTTTTATAAATCCTAATCAATAAATCATATCTCGGCTTTGTTGTATTTCTTTTACAATTAAACGATTATTCTGTAATTTAGAAACTTTTTTTTTACAATCTTTTGAAATTATCTTAAATAATAATTGAACAGATAGGATTTTCTTTTGTTTCTCTGAGCCATATTAGAAATTCATAAACAATTAATAATTCAAATTAATCATTTTGATTAACAAATTGATACCTATCTTGAAATGAGATATTTGAAATTATTTTGATGCTATCATCATCATCAATCATCATCCTAAATGTGTATGATGATTAAATTGAATGAATGTACTTATGTATTTATATAAATTATTGAAAGATTATTAAAATATTTTAATCAAAGCATAAAATTCAATATTTTATTATTATTATTACTTGTATAAGTTTGAAATTTTCTCGAGATTAGTGAAATTTTTCTTGACACTAATGCTTTACTTCATTATTATAAGGTTCGATTTTTCTCTTTTCCTTCCTACCTAATTGCTTTATAAAATATTAGTCGCTTTATTATTCGTCTATTTTGGAAATAACAGATTTTTATTGATCGTTATAGTTGCTATTAAATAATCCGAAATTTCATAAATTATTCGTTATTACACTACTACTTAAATAATCCGAAATTTTAACAAGATAGCCGTGATAATATCACTCAAATAATTCGAAATTTTAACAAGATAATCGTGATAATATCACTTAAATAATCCGAGATTTTAACAAGATAACCGTGATAATATCATGTGAATAATATGAAATTTTAGTGATAATATCACGTAAGCCATGATAATATCACGTAAATAATTCGAAATTTCAACAAGATAACCGTGATAATGTCATGTAAATAATTCGAAATTTCCCAAAGTGCCAAAATGACAATATTTCGCCATTTCAATTTAAAAATATGAAATAATAAAAAGCTTTCATCAACTTCAAAATGAAAGATTTCTTTTCTTGTTCGAAAAAAAAATGACATCACTAAGAAATAATTGTTCCAGCGATGGTTCTATTGTTATCACAATAATCTGGAAAAAAAAATCATATTATCACAATGAAATATTATTATGCTGATGATTGTTTCATTCTTATCACAATGATCTTTAGCAATCACTTCAAAAATCACCAAACTTTAAATGCTAAACAAAGATATTGCAAAAAATTGTAAGTAATATCATATTGAAGATCACAATAAAGTTCATAGTTCATATCATCCGTATCAGTAGTAATCTATATATGTGATAAATTATAATTGAAATAATATTTAACATTTATCTATCAATGTGATATATCAAATGAAAGGATGAGTGAAATTTTTTGAAGCATGTGAGAAGCAAGTTGAAAAAATTGAGCCTATATGTTTATTAAGAAAATTCATTGTTCATATCACCCGTATCAATAAAAGTATATATGTGATAAATCATAATTGATGATATATCAAAATAAAGTTCATAGTTCATATCATCCGTATCAGTAGTAATCTATATAGTGATAAATTATAATTGAAATAAATTTAACATTTATCTATCAATGTGATATATCAAATGAAAGGATTGAGTGAAATTTTTTTGAAGCATATGAGAATGAAGTTGAAAAAAATTGAGCCTATATGTTTACAAAGTATTATGGGAACGTTTACTATTTTGTTGGCTTTATTCTTAGATTTTTGATAGCATCTTTTCCATTTCTTCATCTTAGAAGTTAGCTCCTTCGTCAGGGCCGTAGTTTTGCAATAGCGGCCAACATGTATAGACGACGACATAGTACATGCACATATATATGAATAATATATATTCATATACATGCATACTTACACATACACACACACATACATACATATATCCCTGAAGTTATTCCATTCTAAACTTTGTCATTCTCGTTCTTATATTCCTTTCATTCTTCTGTCCAAAATAATAAACTTTCTAATCTTAATTTAAATTTAAAATTTGTTAATCCTTAATAATACTTTTGTCATTAATTCCTTTTTTTCATTTAAAATACAATTACTCCTAATTTATTTGTTAACAAGCAATGCTAATTTTAGGTTATAATATCATAAAATTTAATTTATAAAATATAAAGGTACACGACTTAAAATTTAGTAATTAAGTATTTTAGTTTCAAAATTATTTTCCCTCTCATTTGCGTCATTTAATTTTATCTGTAGTCATAAAAAAAAAAACTTTAAATGGATAAAAATTTCTGAAATTTAAAATTATTAATATTTTTATCACTTTTTTTTTTAATTTGAAATCTTTATTGGATCAAAAGCATTTTAACCATGCAGCATTATTTATTTCAATAATTTCCATTTTTTTTTTAAATTTTCTTTTTTTTTTTTTTTTTTTTGCTTATTAAATATGATATTTAATAAATGATGTGTTAATTGAAATCCATAAAATAATTTAATACAATTTTTGAGAAAAAATATAAAATTTTATGCACATTTAATTGCTTAATTTATCAATAATTTACATTAGCTAAATTCATTTCAAAAATAAAAAATAATTTTTTCCTTTTTCCATCTCTCTCTTTTCGTCTCTCCACTTCTTCTTCTCCCTCTCCTCGAAATTAAAATTTTCTTTCAAAATTCAAATATTTTAGGATCAAAAACTTTCCATCCATTTGCACTTCATTATCCTCCATCCGTTTTTTTCTTTTTTTTCCCTCTTTTCTGCTCTTGGCGAATTAATTATTATTATAATTGAAAATTCCTCTATTTATATAATATTCGAATGACTAAAATTCTAGCAATGATGAGAATTTCACACACATAGCAATGTTTATCATTTCTTATCATTTTTTAATCATTTTTCTTGCAAATGTATTAAATTTTATCAACGAATAAGTATATGTATATAATTAAAATTTTATGCTGTATATAATTACAAATTTCACACAAAATGCTATATATATACATACTAAAAGCAATGCTTTATCATTTCTTATCATTTTTTAATCATTTTTTCTCGCAAATGTATTAAATTTATCAACAAATAAGTATATGTACATAATTACAAATTGCTATACATATATATGAACTTAAAAATACAAAATGCTATGTTATATATATATGAGCTTAAAATAATAAAAATTTGGCGCAAACAACTGAAATAATTTTCTTTAAAAACATTTCTCTAAAAATTGACAAACAACTAATTTTGTTTATTTACTTAAAAAAGAAAAAAACGAAAATTTTCAGCTTGTTTATTCAAAAATAAACCTTTTTTTATCCTCAGTTTTCCATTTCGTTTTAGTATCAATGCGAATAATATCGAATATTTGATTAATATAATGATATCATAAGAAAAAAAGTGCAAAATTGTAATGTAAAATTTAATAAGAAACTAATCGATTTCCCCCAATCCAAGAATATATATTAATTTTGAATGCAAAAAAAAAGAAATAATAAAAGTAAATATAAAATATATAAATATACTATTGCAAAATATCAACAAATTCAATCATATTTCATTTATCCATATATTGCTAATATGAAAAAAATTTTTTTTTCTTAAACTTTTAAATTAAAATCCTTGAAAAAAAAAAAAAAAAAAACAATCATTTAAATAACATAATATTCTTTTTGTTCCCATCTCTCTCCCTCTCTCTCTCTCTTTTTCAATCCACCCTTTTCTTCGTCTTCTTCACTCCTATCATCCTATTGTCAATCAAGCGTATTTTTTAAAGTTTTTTTTTAAGAAAAAAAAAAAACGAAAAACTCTTTTTTTAATATTTACTTTATCTGCAAAAATTCATCCATTTTTATTTTTTGCAATCGATGAGACATTATAAATCATAAAGAGACAAATGAATTTTGAAGCAAATGGGATGTTAGGAGAAGTGTAAAAAATTTTGAAAATTAGCTTAATTTAATTTTATATAATTATATATGTTGAAATCAATGCTAACGCTGTTTTTCTTTGATTTATGTAAAATAGAAATTAATTAGAATTTGAAAATATTTAGAATTAAAAAATAAGAATTTTTTGAAAATTAAAAATTTTTACGAAAAAAAGATTGAACAAATTTTTCCGAATTATTCGTTAAAGTTCAATATTTTGCATTGTATTGGAATAGTGCAAGTTTTTTTCCTCTTCAATATATGTAAAATATAAATTAATTAAAAATTAGAAATATTTGGGATAAAAAAACTAAAATTTTTTGTTTTTTCTTTGGAAATTTTAACAAAAAAATAAAAATGATTGAACAATTTTTTGAATTAATTGCAAAAGTTTTTGATATTTATTTCAAATGAATAAAATCTGTTGTTTATTTGATATTATATTTGATTTATTAAAATTGTCTATAAATTTTCATGCATAATTATTGAAATTTCCTCTTTTTTTTTTTGTTACACTGATTGAATGAATTTCATTTTTTCATTTGCTTCATTGGAATTATCTTTTTCCTTTCATTAAAATTTTCAATATTTTTTCAAAAGTAAGCCTCATCATTGTCCTTTTTAAAAATGAGTGTAAAATTTTGTTGCTGTTAAAGAAAAGAAAAGAAAAAAAAAAGGAATGGCTCATTTAATGATAAGAGATAAGGTAGATAGCAATTATCTAAACCTAGTCAATTAATTATTTGATTGTAAAAATATTTCAATTCGTTGAAATCGAAAGTTTCATCTAACCTTCATACCAATCTAATTGTTTTTGAATTATTTTATCATATGTAACTAATTTGCTAATTCATAATCAAAAATAATTTTTAAACTAATTTTAATGTAAATTAAAAGAATTTCAAATTAAAGCAAATTAATTAAAGCTAAAATATTATATTCTTGGAATAATTAGCTAAAATAATCCTATAATGAATATATTTTCTTGTATCGATTGTCAACAAATATTAACTGATTAAATTAAAATAATTTTGCATTTTAATCTTCATAATAAAAAGAAATAATTTTAGGTTAAAATAATTACTATCTCCAAAAAAAAAGAGAAAAGAAAAGTAAAATGAAAAAAATTGAAGCAAATGTCAAGTTTTTAGGTTTAAAAACTTTTTGAAACTAAACAAAAAACGAACAAACTTTTAAATTAGTTTTTCAACATTTGAAAAGGACAAAAACTTCATTGTCTTTCTTTTTTCCTTCAAAAAAAAAGCAAATTGAAATAATGAATATTTAATCAATATTATTATCACTAAAAAAAATTGCATGTTTCATTTTAAATCAAAATTATTTTTTATTTTATCAACGAATTTAAACAATATTTGTATAAATTAGAAATCATTGTTATCAAATGATAAAATTGTAAGAATTTGAAAATAATTCCCTTTCCTCTCTCTCTTCTCTTCCTCACTACTTTTTGTAAAACAATCAAAAAGTAAAACTTTTTTTTTTTGTTTTTGAAACAAAAGAAAGACTGGTTTAGCCATCCGGAAACGATATTTTATTTGCATCAAACAAAAGACAGGATAAGCTTTTTAAATGAATCTTTGGTGATTTCAGTGATAATATAAGTTTTAGCATTTCATGAATTCCATTCAATTCACTTCAAATATTTTCCCAATCATATCAGTTTTGTTATCCTGAAACATTTTGTTTTGTTTTTACTGAAAATTTTTCTCCATAAAATTTCAGGTGAAATGCTATACTTGTATTTTTTGTTAAATAAATTTTCATTTTGCAATTTTATTGAATTCTATTAACTGATTTCAAACCAATTGCAACAGTGAAATAAATTTTTTAATGAAATAATTTTTAAATAATTTTTCTTTTAAAATAAAATTTTTAGTGCAAACAAGCGAAATCGTCCGAATTAGTCGTCACCTCGTATTTTCTAATTGAATTTTAGATTAAATTTTTTCAAAGCAATAGACTTTTATAGGATCAAAGCAAATCTATCTATCCATTTTTCTTTTTTTTTCTTTGACTTTTTCATGAAGTAATTATAAGATAAAAATAGGCTTTTCTTTTTTTTATTTTTTTTTTAAGGCGAGACAATATCTTCAATTGTATAGTAAAATAAATGAAATTATATTTTGATTAATATTTTGCAATTTTATCAATTATCAATAAGAACAGGTGTGAAATGTTTTATGATTAATTCATTTATTTAAGCTTTAAAAATTTTGAAATTAATTTGAAATTCAGTCAAGGTATTACGATAAACAAAATAAAATATTTAAAAATTTCGCATTTTAACTGGTTTTTTTCCCTCGCTTCTTTTCTTTTTAAAAAAAAAAAAATGTTTTTCGGAAATTTTTACATAATATAGAAAAATGTTGAAAGTATTCGAGAAATTTCAAATTATGATTGAATTTTTTAAAGCTTCAATAAGAGATATGATGTTGCTAATTTTTTATTTGTTTTTTATCACTGTTAAATCATTGATTAAAAAAAAAAAAAATGATTTGGTGTGAAGATGATAAGAATTTTTATCACATCATTTCACATCATTTTTATCACATCAGCAATAAGTTATTTAATTTTTCAAAAAAAAAAAAACTGTTAAAATTTAATTATTCAAGAAATTGTGATTAACTGAAACATCTTGACCTCAACTTTTACAATATTTTTTTTTTTTTTTTTTTTTATTTGTTTTTTTTTTTTTTTTTTTTTTTTATTTGAAAACATAGCAATAAATAAATTTATATGGCGTATAATTTTGAAAATTTTGAAGAAGATGCAAAAGTTGTTTTGCTATAAAGCATTTTCCAAAGTTTTCTTCGCTACATTCTTCATTGCTATAGGTTTGTCGAAAAGGTAGATGATAGTCGATTGCTTTAACTTCAAGTGCTTATAATTTAAATCATTTCTCGAAATGACTCTCTTCAATCTTAGATTTTGTTATCCGATCTCTCTCTCTCGTGTACCTCTCAAACAAATTCAAATACACACACACACACATACACACACATACACAACATACACAACATACACACACACACATATATATAAACACAACATCCAATTTTAATAGCAGCAAAAATTCTACAAATCTATCATCCGTTACAACATCATTTCAATTGTTAAATGAAGAAAAGAAAAAAAAAAGGCGAGAGAAAGAGAGAAAGAAAGAAAGGAAAAGATGGAATGAAGCGATCAAAAAAATTTGAAATGAATAAAAATTGAAGAATTTTAGCTTATAAAAGAAAATTTTAATTCAAAAAATTTCATTTCCATTTCCTATTTTCTCATTTCATTTCTTTTCTTTTATTATTATGATTATTTATTTTAATTAATTTTTGAATGAATGAATGAATGAATTGAGAACAAAAAAACAAAAAGAAAAGAAAAACGAAAACTATTATTATGAAATGAAAATGAGAATATTAAAGAATGATAAAACAAATGATAAGAAAAAAAAGGAGAAAAAAGGATGAGACTAATTCTGAAATAGGATTATCAGCAAAAACAAAAAATCCCGAAACAAAAAAAGGCTATAAGAATTCCTGAAAAACGGGGAAGAATAAGAGAATGAAAAATACAAAAAAAAAAAAAAAAAACAAAATGTATGGTTTTTTTTTTTTAAATTTTTTCTCGAATTTTCATTCATCTCTCTTTTGCTAGCCATCATTATTATTCAATTTTAAACAATTGAATTGAAACAGAAGAAAAATGAAAGTTTTTTAATTTTTATTTTTTTCTTTTTCTTTTTTTTGTTTTTTTAAATGAATAATTATTTAATATTATCTGCTACATTTTTTTTTGTTTTTTCAATTAAATTTATCAACTTTTCATTTATTATCTTGCAAATAGACGAATTTTTTTAATTCTCAAAGAATGCAGGGAAAGAGAGAGAGAGAGAGGGAGAGAGAGAATGAGAGAGAATGAGAGAAAGAGAAAGGGAAACTTCTATACCTTTTTTTCGCTTATTTTTGTGTTGATGGATTTTTCGGCACCTTTTTTTTTATAAAAGAAAGTCTTGATATATTTTTCATATTGAAATTTATCAAAGAAAAGAATTTGCTTGTCATAAAATAAAAACTTTTAGCTTTCATATTTATTTATTCGCTTCATCACGAAAATTCAAAAATGCTGGATTTGTTTTATTTCGAATTTCCATTGATAATATAAAATTGTTTATCATTCGATGATAATTTTAAATGAATAGTAAAAAAAAAAATCAAGCATTATCAAATTATATCCATAGTTTTTTTTTTCTTTGATACCTTATCACAACAAGAGCAATTGTGAAAGGAAAAGATTATATGCATTGTTTTTTTTTTGATAACTTATCACAACAAGAGTAACTGTGAAGGAAAAACAAATTATAATTTAAAGATTTTGTTTTTTATTGAATTTTAAAGTTTTGCGTCTTGCATAAATTTTAAATATTCGTTTTTCAATTGATACTTTCAATTGATATGATAAATTGATTGAATGATTAATAAAAAATAAAATTTTGATGATTTCAAAATTACCACAGTAATATACATTATGTAAATAAACCAACTGCTGTAAATGATGTGACAAAGTTGTTGAGATATCAAATTGTCAATTGACTTTTTTCTAAACAAATATTAGTTCGAGCTGACAATGTTTACTTTATCAAATTGTCTTTTACAAATTGATATCATAGACTTTGTGAAGTTTAAGTTAAACATTTAAGCCAACTTGGCTATCCGTTTAGAAAAAAAAAAATGCTAGGACCAATTTATATTGCTGCCTAAAATTGATTACCATTAATTTCTCTTGTACATTCTATCCATCATATTTGAATTGCTTTGTTTTTTTTTTTCTCGAATTTTTTTTCTCGAATTTTTTTTTTCTCGAATTTTTTTTTTCTCCTTTCCAAAGAATACAAATGAAGTATAATGTAATAGTAAATTTGAAATAAATTTTCATTCCAATTTTGGATAGGGAGAGAGAGAGGGAGAAAAAGAGGAGAAGAGAAAGAGAAAGAGAATGAAAAAAAAAAGAAGGCATTTTAATCTTTAATATATCACTCCTTCGATTACGGTATCGCGGGAATTCTAAATAAAATTTCATCATACCAATGGGATTTTTTGAAAAATGCTTTTAAAACATTTATTCTTTTTCGATATTTAAATTCGAGAGAAAAAAAATAAGAATGATATCGTAGTGAGGGAAAAAACCGAAAGATTGAGAGGAAGAGAGAATGAAGGAGGAGGAGGAGAAGGAGGAAAAGGAAAATGAAGGTAAAGTGCAAAACGATAATAATCATAATAAATCTTTTTTTTTTTTTGTTTCCTAAATTGCAAATCGGTAAAAAAAGAAAGGTGAAAGTGATAAAGGTTAAAAGGTGAAAAGATGAATATTTGGAGGTTGAAAGGTGGAAAGGATGAATATTTTAGGATAATGTGAGAAGGATGAAAAAAAAAGAAGAAAGATATGATAAGAAAGGAAATATCACAAATTTGAACTTCTGAAAATAGGCAAAAAAAAAGAAAATAAAAGTATGAGTAGAGAGAGAAAATGATTGAAATAAAATTTTAAAGGTATAGTTCTTTTAAAGAAGGCTAAAGAAGCCTGAGGAAAAGTCTCGAAGTTGGAATATTGGCTAATCTTATTCTTTATAGCTTATATAGCCTTTTTTCTCATCTCTGAACAGTTATCTTCCGTTCATTTCATAAAATAGCATTCAAATGATCTCGAATTTACCTTTTATCTCTTTCTCTCGCTCTAAGGCCTATTATCAAGTAGCAGCATTTTCTTTACATATAGGCCCGTTTCATTACATTACATACGAATACCAAATCTACCTATCTATCAATCGGTTCGACTTATTCTCTCTCTCCCTCTCTCTCCTTCTCTCTCCCTCTCTCTCTCTCTCTCTCGTTAGCTTGCCGATTCGACAAAGCTTAGAAAATTCGAAAACATTCCTTCTTCCGTCCTCCTCAATCTCTTGCCACCTTTTTAAAAGCTTAATATTTCCTTTCAGTTTATGCTTAATGCTCTTCTATCACCTTCTCCGATCATTCTTCCTCCTCCTCCTCCCACTCCTCCTACTCCTCCTTCTCCTCTTTCCCTCCCACTCCTCCTCCTCCTTCTTCTCCTCCCTCACATTATTTTCTCTTTTTCTTCAAATATATTTATTTGTAAACCTAAAAATTCTTTATTTACAAATACGCACACACACATACCAACACCTACACGAACACCCACGCACACCCACACACATACCAACACCTACACGAACACCCACGCACACCCACACACACATACATACATACATACATACATTATATACATTTGTCAAAAGACCAAATGTTAAAAAGTTTAAAATTTTGTTCCAATATCGATAACTGATCCAAGACATCATTCAAATTGTCATACATAAACTGCAGTAGACAAAATCATACACATATATATGCATAGATATGCATTACCAACAAACACATACACATATATATATATATACATATACCAATGAATGATAAATCGCGGGGGAAAGATTTATCAAAGTGAATGTATGTGTGTGTGTGTGTGTGTGTGTGTGTATGTGTGTATGTGTGTGTGTGTGTGCATTTCATTCATTGGCATGTATAACAAACTTTGCTATATCCAAACAGCAATCTCGAAGTAAAAGCAGACGAATTGGAATGAAGGAATGCCGGATATTTGTATTATTTGATTAGTTTTAGTTAATGGTTGATTATTTATTTTATCAGCTTCGCTATATATATATATATATATAGATATAGATATTTGATAATTGAGAATTATCAAATAAATTTTGAATTTTTTTGTTTTCTTTTCATATTCAGCATAAATGATATTTATATGACGATTAGCTATTATTATCATTACAGTTGTTAGTATATTTTAAATGATATCATTATGATTATATGATTATCATTTAAGCCGGAAGAAAGGAAGCAAATAAGCAAATAGGCAGTAAGCAATGCAGCCAGTATTATAATTAATCTAATTTTCATCATTGCCAAAATATCACATCATTTTCTTTTTCGTTCTCACATCAATAATTTATTTATCGGCGATCCGCATTTGCTTTATAGCATGTTATATAGATAAGCATGCTATAATGATATTATCATCATCATCATTCATCATCATCATCATCATCATCCTCATCCTCATCCTCATCCTTATCCTTATCCTCATCCTTATCCTCATCCTCATCCTCATCCTCATCATCGTATCATCATCATCATCATCATCATCATCATCATCATCATCATCATCATTATCATCATCGTCATTATTAGTATTATCATCACCAGTTTCTATCAGTAATGCTATCTATGCCTATTAGTAGTAAGGAGCAGTAAGCAAGCATTCCTCGAAACAATCCTTTTCCCAATTTCTTGACAAATTCAATTTTTGCTACTAATTTTTGAGCAAATCTTTTCAACGAGAAATTTTAAATTTTCCATTCGTGATAATATAATTTTAGTTGTGGAAATTAAAATTTTTGAAATAATTTTTTCTTATCATCTATCAAAATTATCATAATTGCTTATAATATTTTTGCTAAATCTTTCTGGGATTTGATAATAATATAGGCTTTTGATAATAATATAATATTTCTAGTATTTGATAATAATTCAAGCAAAATTTCTTATCATTTTAACAAAATAGGTGATGGTTTAATTATTAAATTTGTCAGCTTAATTAGGCTACTTCGACAAATTACTTATCATGATTAGAATCAAAATGTCATCGATATGTTTTATCAGTTTCATTTTTTATGATTATAAAATTAGCATGCATTTTTTTTTCGTCAAATTTTACATAAACTTTCTGGTCCTACGTCTTGATCAACTTTAAAGCTACTTTATCGCCTGATTAACTTATCATTCTGAAGTAAAATTAGGATTGATATGATCTTCGTATATGATAGGAATTATTCGCTACAAAAATACTAAATTTTACAAAACAGTGGTTAAAATATATGTAAATTTTGAATAATTTGATAAGCAAAGAAGCTTATAAGTTATGCCTTGAAACATTTGAATTAATTTTAAATAAATTAATTTAAAGAATAGACTGATTGTTCATTCCTTCAAATAATTAAATTTAATTTATATCCAATCATCAATCGATCATATTTTTTAAAATGAAAAATAAAAATCTGATGAATGCTTGATTAATCCATTTTTCTTTTTTTTCATGAACTTTATTCATTTCAGATATTTTTCTTCAGCTATAACAAAATTATCATTTCCGAACTTTTTTTCATCTGTCATACCTTCTATGCGATTACCTTTCCTTTTTCCATTAAAATTTATGTTATTTTATGAAATTTGCAAAATTTATTTTATTCGTCTAATTCCACTTCATAGAAACTATTTTCTAATTAATTATCAATAAATTTACATTAAAATTATTCTAACTAATTATTACTAGAGAAGAAAAAAAAGAGACAGGGGGAAAAATTTTTTACATATTTCTAAAATTATAATTTTCTCATTTTAGATTTAGTTTTAATTTTTCGACAAACTGTTGTAAGTTTGTATTTATCATTACAATTTACAAGTTATAGTTTTCTTTCGCTATCAGTTATCTCAATTTTATCTTAGTTTACCATTTGAAACTATTTGCATGTTTCGGGATGAATTTTCTCGAATACATAATAATCATATCACTCTTGACAAACTTTAAAAGTAATAAAATGAAAGGTTATATTTTCCTAAATTGAAAATTCATTTCCTTCTTCATCTTCCTTTTTTTTTTTTTTTTGAAAAATTTTAAAAAAAGTTAGGATTTTTTTATTTTACACCAAAAAAAAAAAAAACGAAGTAATAATATTTTATTATCTGTTTAAATAAAATAGAGGTGAAATAAAGGTGATTGCAAAAGTGAATATCAGACGGAAAAAAAAAAAGAAAGAGAAAAAAGTTGGATAATAAAGGATTGGAAAAAATAATCATCATTATTAGAATGATTACATTCTATATTTCATCCTTTCTTTTTTTTTCATTTTTTTCTTTTTCAAACTTTCCTTTATTTATTTCATTCGTTTGTTATATCATCATTTCATACACCTTTTGCTAGCAATACTTTTAATTAATAGAAATAGCAAATATTAATAATTAAACGATATATTTATTAATATTTCTAAAATTTTAATAATATTATGCGAAAAAAAAAAAGAAAAAGCAAGAAAACGAAGTTTTTTTTTTAGAATTAATAAATTTTCCTATTTTTTTTTATTGTTTTTTTTTTTTTTGAAAAAGAGGGAAAATTCTAAATTTATGTTTTTATACAAAAAAAAAAAAAAAAAAAAGTGATCAAATTTTTTCCTTTATTTTTTTTTTTTAAAAAATTTTACGAATTTTAGTGAGAAAAAAATGTTCGGAATTTTTAACTGTTTATTTTTGTTTTTTTTTTATTATTTTATTTTATATATTTTGTTAAAATTAATATTTTAAATTTGAATATTCGATAGCAAGAATGATAATAAAAATTAATTTTAATCTTAAATTTCTTGTGAGAATGTTAAAATAGCATTTTTAAAATGCATTCATTTTGTAAATATCTGATTGCAATATTTTTTGATCCATCATTATCATTAATGATAAATTTGAAATTTTCAATTTTTAAAAACTTTAATTTCGTTCTTGTTTTTTTTCAATTTTTTTTTCAAATTAAAATTATAATAATAAATTTTGAAGGTGAGTTTTTACGTATGTTAAATAGTTTTTTCCTCTTTTTTTTTCAATTGATTAGTTAAGTGAAAAGTGATAAGATTGAAAGGAAGGTTTTTTTTTTTTTTTTTTTTTTGTTGACATTTTATGTATTAATTTTAAATCTTAAAAAAATTTTAAACAAATTTAGCCTTTTGCTTTGATTATTAAACTTTGTGTTTATGACATCTTTTTTTTTTTTCTAAACATAATTTGAAAGATTTTTCACTTGAATGACACTTTTTAAACATTGAGCAAAAATGAATGAATTGAAGCATAAAAAGTTTCAATTTGTTTATTCGATTCATTCCTGCACTTAATAAATATTTCCTAGCTGCTGTCAATCAACATTTTACTTATTGTCAATTATAAACTTAATGATCTATTCAAAAAATTCATATCAAACAATTTTTATTTGTTAAAACAAATTGTTATTTCAAAATGTTTTTCGAAATTATCAGAAACATTTGCTAAATGAAAAGTTAAATTTCAAGTTTGAAATTTAATGAATATTTAAATTTCGCATTTTTTTTTTTTAATCAATAAATTATCAATATATTTCATTCGTGTTTTAAATTATTTATTTATTTAAAAGGAAAAATAAAATTTCATTTTTTTTTTTGCTTTAGAAAGGATTAATGATATTTCGGATTATGATATTCTTAGAAATTGAAAATATGCGTTGGTTGTAAAATTTAATTTATAAATTATTTTTTTATTTTGCTTAAAATTTTATTTTATTTAAAATTATAAAATGCCAAAAATTTTTTCTATGAAAAAAAAAAAACGAAAGATAAAAATTGAGAAATTTCTAGTTGATTGGAAAAAAAAATTTTTGTTTTTATTTTTAATTAATAAATTCCTAATATTTCTCATCCTATCACAATCATTATCATTTATTTAAAGATATAAATTAGAGAAATATTATCATTTATGGATTTTTTAAATTTCGATGAATTTTAATTATTTCAATTTGCTATAAACACATTTCTTTATTTTGATATTGAAATGGAAGAAAAAAAAATACCACCCACTCATCGTAACAATTGATATTTAAAGTTTCTTAGAGATTTTAAATATCATTTGTTTATTTATCAAAATTAGCTGCTTTTTTCACTGATAGTATATTGTTGAAAATTTTTTGAAGCAATTGAGGAGAAGAGGAGAGAAAAAAAAAAGAAAAAAAAAGTAAATAAATAAAGTAAATAAATAAACACATACAATCAATATGTATACATATAGTTAAGTTAATTTTCTCATGCAACTTTTTCGCTAAAAATGATTTTCATTTGGCATATAGCCAATTGAATACTCTCGAATTATAGTTTTCTTTTTTTTTTTTGTTTTTTAAAGTTGCTTTTAATGATAAAATGATATCGAGAAAATATAATATTATATTGAAGTACTACTACACATAGTAAAATGCATATTTCTAAAATTTAATTTTAGAAATCGATAAAGGAAATGAACCATGACGATTACTACATATCTAATAATATCATTATTATATACATATACATATATAATATAGTATGTAATTTATATGTATATATATCTATATTCCAAATCAATCTCGAGGTGATAAAAGCATAAAATGCCTATGAGAGAAATCTATAAATTATTCGTGTGCAAAAATAATGTAATGGAGAGGAAATTTTTATAAAAATTAATTGATTTGTAGCAAATTTGATATTAAAATACAATGCGGTTAAATGATAAAATTTAAAGTTTTAATATATTGAATCCTAAAATAAACTTCGTTATAATTAATTTCCATATGTTATTGATTACTTCATATTTTTATTTTTATATGTTATTAATTATCACATAATTCATATTTGTATGTGTTACTGATTACTTCATAATTCATTCCATGTTATTGATTAATTCATTATTAATTTTTGTGCATTATTGATCACTTCATAATTCATTTCCCTCTGTTACTGATTACTTGTCATTGAATAAATTGATAAAAAAAAAAAAGAAATTATAAAGAAGTACTAAATTTTAATGTTTAGTAAAAGATATAAAATATGTTTGGTTGTACTTTAATTGTGATATCAAATTAGAAAATGTATTCAGTAAATGCATTAAATATTAAAATATCTATGCTTGAATGCATATTTTCTTTTTCTCCTCTCTCTCTCCCATTTTCTCTCTTTCCTTTATTTTAATTTCGAAAATTATCCATCCATTTTCATTAATGATTACTTCCTCCCCAACAAAAAAAAAAAAAATATCCTTTTACATTTTATATAAAGAATGAAAAATCCTCCAACTCATTAAATAATCTAAGCAACTTATCAAGGTGAAAAGTATTATTCTTTTTTTTCATCCTAATACAAAATTATCAATTTGATCTTATCAATTAATCAAAACGAAATATTTTAGCATTAATATAAATTATTCCCTAAAATAATGTTTATTTTATTATCAATTTCATTTTTTTTTTAATCAAGAATGATAATTATAATTATGGTTTAGTATCAATATTGAAAAATTTTTTTTCCCAAATTACTGGAATATTTTATGAAATTAAAAAAATAATCTTCCAAATAAGGATCATAAAATTTTTTTTTGAAAGATGAAAAACATATTAGAAATTAATAATATGATTTGTTTATGCAAAAATTGCTTTTCAACTAATTTAACAATGAATTAATAAATTTATCAAATTCAGTTAAAAAAATTTGCATAAATCGAGAAAAAAGAAGCATCTTAATTTTATACCATGATTTACAATGTTGGAATAATATGTTTATTATGAAAAAAAAAAAAAAAAATCATTATCATCACTTTTTGTTAAAACGAAAAAATATAATTTCATTAAAATTTAAATTCCTAATTTAAAATTATTTCTAAAATATTAGATCCTACAAAAAAAAAAAAAAAAAAAAAAGATTTCAACATTTTTATTTCTCTTAAAAATCATCCGTCTAATTTTGCCATTTTTCGTTCTTTTTTTTTCCATTATTTTATTTTATCTTTTTTTTTTTCTTCTTGTTATATTCATATCCATTTAAATCCATATTTTCCATTTCTTTCTAAAATATCTTCCTAAAAAAAAAAAAAAAATGAAAAATTTTTTTGCAACTATTTATTCCTATTTTTCATTTATTCCATTCTAAAATTTCCATCCATCTTTAAATGTTTGCTTACGGTAATTTTTCATATTTATAAAAATATCAATCAACATATATGATAAATTAAAAGCATTGCTTTTTAGTTTTCAAAAAAAGAATTTTTTTTTTTTTGAAACAATCATATATTGTTCGTAAAAGGCATTTTTTGAAAGTTTTTTTTTTTTTCAATTAGATATAAAAATTTTGATTGAATAAATTAAGCTCAAAGTTTATAAAAAATAATTGATAAAATAAATTAAATTAAAAATTTTTGCAGAATTATATTATCACAGAGATATATTATCACAAATTCAATCGTTGCAAAAGTTACGAATTTTTGTTTTTGTTTTTTTATCTCTTTTCATTTAAAATTCTTTTGTTTTTAAATCATTGAACAAAACAAAAAAAAAATCTTCTTCCCTCTTTTTTTTTTATCACTCTTATCAATTTTTTTTTTCTCATCTTTTTTTCGTTTTATTTTGATTTATATAATTGTGACAAAACAAAAAATTAATGTGAAATTACGATGGTCCATTTATGTTTTTCGTTTTTTTTTTTGTCAACCACTTTACTTTGATTAATTTCAATTCAAATATCAATTATCACTTTTAATCATCCTTATTTTTTTTTCTTAACACTTCTAACCCACAATTTTATCTTTTCCTTCTTTGTTTTTTCCTTTGGATATATATTATGCAAAAAAAAAATTAGCGATTAGCAATATAGCAATATAGCTTAAGATAAGTAATTAAAGAAATGAAAAAAGAAAGAGATTAATAGGAATGTAATTAGAAAATTGATTAATTGAAAAACTGAAATGAAATAATCCAAAATGTTTTTTTGTTTTTTTAAAAAAAAAACATTTCATTGATATATCTCAAATATTTATTTTTAATTTTATGATAATATTAAAGAAAAAATAATTTGCAAGAATTGAATTAAAATACAATTTAAAAAAACTTAAAATTTTACGATTATAATATGATTTCAAATTATTTGTTTGTTTTTACTATTATTACTTTTTTTTTCGTTCGCTCTTTCGAAAATTACATAACATATTTAAGAATTGAAAATTAGAACTTTTTTTTTTTTGATTAGTTAGTTAAAAAAGTTATAAATGCTTCAACTGAAATTATTTTTGATCGATCGAAAATGATAAATACTGATAGCGAGAGGGCAAAAGAGAGTGAGGGAAGGAGAGAGAGAGGGAGAGAGATGAATGAAATTAAGATAACTTTTTGCTTCTTCATTTTCATTCCCAATTCAATGGTTTATACATTTCCGGTAGATGTGCCAAAAATTTTCTACTTTTTTTTTTTACATTTCCAATTGAATATCAAGTTAATTTTGTTATGCCAAACTTTGGTTTTGTCCAAATTTTTTTTTTTTTTGTTATATGGTTGTAAAGAAATAGTGTATTTAGTTTTACAAATATTTTATTTTCGTTAAATTTTTTAGCTTCTTTTTTTTGGCCAAAAAAAAATAGTATTTTTTCAAACTTTTTTTTTATTTTAATTTATCTTCAATGGACGTTAAATTTTAGCTTCTTTTTGGCCAAAAAAAAAAAGTAGTATTTACAAACTTTTTTATATTTTAATTTATATTTTCAAATGGATGTTGTAATTTCTCCATTTTGTAAATATATATGCTATTTCAATAATATATTAAAAAAACAATTTTTATTTTATACTTAATTTTTTAAACAGGAAAAAAGAAGAGAGATAATAAGTAATTTCTTGATACATTTATTTTAAAAATATGGAAAATAAAATGAAAAAAAAACGAATAGTTTAAATTTTAAAATGAACTAAACAAAAGAAAAAAATAAAAACTAAAAAATGAGAACAATACATTTGAAAAAAAAAGGAGAGAATTGTTAAATTTTCAATTTTCAATTTCCATTCCTTTTTTTTTAACTGCAACAAATCGAAAGTTTCCTTTTTTTTAAAAAAAAAAAGGAAAAGGATTTTTCTGACAAAGCGTTATTTTCTTACTAATTAATTTTTAAATTATATTATTATCACTTGTTTTATATCAATCATCTGTTTGTATTTTATTTTTCATTATTCAAATACTTAATTACTTGCATCATTGGTAAATTATTTATTTAATAATTAAGCCATTCATTCAAATTTTGTTAATATAATTTGTTTGTTTGTTTGTTTTTTTATTTTTTCATATGCAAATAAAAAACAATGATTAGTAAATGTTTAGATTAAGTTGTATTGATTTTTTTTTATTAAAAAATATTTAATATTTTTGCATATAATTTTTATCGAGAAATTTATTTCTTTTTTTTTTTTTTTTTTGTTTTGTTTTATTGAGAAAGTTGTTATTTAAAGACAAACATTTTTAATTTCTCGATTGTTTACATTTTTATTCCAATAACTATAAGAGCTATTTTGATAACATTTTATGGATGAAAATTTATTGATAGATGTTTATCTTTTATTTTCCGCCTTCAAATTTAAGATTTCGGTTTTCTTCATTTAAAAACGAAATTTCCATTTCATTGATTTTTTTTTTTTTTAAATAAATAAATAAGTGAACAAGGAATAATAAAATTTAAAATACTTTAATGCAATCTATCGAAACATACCATATGATTTACTTGTCAAGTATAAACAAAAAAAAAAACCAAACTTTTAATTTTCTCATCTAAAAGTTCATTCATGCAATAATATGAAATATTAAAAGATTAGCTTAGTTTTTTTTTTATTTAATCGAAACATCTGCTCTAATCTTGCATATTAATAATTAAATTCTATTACTGCTTGTTTACAATTAAAAAAAAAGGAACTAAAAAATGAAAGAGAGAGAAATATAATTGAAATAGAAATTTCCTTGTGCTTATCAATAAGCAATTCTAGATTTTTAATAATCTATTTATGAAATGCTAGCATACTGTATTATGATACTGTATAATAATTTATTATGCTGCATAATGATTTAAAATATTTGCATAATGATTTATGATACTATATAGTAGTTCATGATACTGTACGACGATTTATAATATTGTACAACGATTAATGATACTGTATAATAATTTATCGTGCTGCACAATGATTTAAAACATTGCATAATGATTTATAATTTATGATTGTGATACCGTATAATAATTATTGATTCGGTATGATGATTTGGGATACTGTATGAAAACTGTATAATAATTTACAAACAAAAGAAGTTTCAAAAATTCAATCGATTTATTCAATTTTCATTTTATTACAATAATATTAAGTTTGTAATTGAATGTTATTGCTTCATAGCAAATTATTTCATTCTCGAAAAATTGATCGTAATTGATTGGGAATTTTAGAAGGCAATGATAAATACGGTTGTGAAAGAAAGAATAAAAAAAAAAGAGATGAGAAAGAAAAAGGAAATATTACAGATGAAAGTTGCTGAAGAGAAATATTGAAAGGGATTCTGGATAATTTCTGAATAATGACATAACATAATTCACAATGCTCCAGCAACCAGTATCAAGGGAATTACGCTCATTTCAATCACTTTCCCGTTTTTCCGGGCCTCGTAGTTTGCTAAATAGGCGTCAGTCAAATTCTAGGCGCTATTTGCAATCACGGCGCAGAACTACCGAAGCTTATGTGGATGATTCTCAGGTATCTTTTATCAAATAATCTATTAATTATTTTTCTAATTACAAAAAAAAAAGTCCTAAAATAATTAAGTATTAAAGTAAACATTAGATGAAACAATCAATAATTTGATTATATAAGAGAAGTCAATAATTTATTCATACATATATCATTTTCAAAAATTATACGATAAAATTTTGTGATATCAAATTATTTTAACATAATTGCATAAAAACGAAATAGTACTTTTTTTTTTTTTTTTTTTTAATTATCAGTTCCAGGTATTGGGACCTGGCCCATCTACAGAATATAGAAGCTTTTTGCCGCAGAGGAAAAAAACTTTTTCATTATCTATGGATGTAAGCCCATTACAACCATGGCATGATAGTATTCGAGAAGAAGATGATTATCAGAAACAAACCCAAGTTGGTTGGGATAGTGAAGCGGATATTATCAATGAAGAATGTGATTTACCCTATCCAGGGTATTTTTTTTTTTTTTTGTTTCTGTTTGTATTTTTTTTTCTCACTTGAATAATTTAATAAAATTAAAAATTTATGCCTACACTTATCAATAATTCACTTTTAAACTATCCTTTTATCAAATAAAAAAGTAAACAAATAAATAAAACCTACTAGAAATTGATCAACTAATCAACTAATCAATATATTTATCAATCGATTTATGCTATTTATATAATTTTAATTAAGAATTAAATGCAAAACTTATTATATCGTATAATTTTTATAAATAATATTAAGATTTACGGAACCAGCCTTACATTGTTTACGTCAAGCAGCACCACCACGTTCTTGGGCATTACGAATGGTTATGAATCCATGGTTTGATCGTATAACAATGATTGTGATACTGATTAATTGTGTTACGCTTGGTATGTATCGACCATGTGAGGATAATGATAATTGTACGACATATCGTTGCTATGTTTTATCAACCATTGATCATATCATTTTTGCATATTTTACTTTAGAAATGGTTTGTTTTAAATTTTTATTTAATTTTATCATTATTATTATTGTTTATTTGTTTAGTTTTAGATATTTGAAAATTTTTTTTTTCTTACAAATTGTTTACATTTCATAAATATGCTAATTTTGTAAATTTTTTTTATTCCTTTTTTAAATTTTTATCAAAATATTAGATTTTAGACAGATAAAAATGATAAAATTCAAAAGTATAGATGATAATTTAGAATTTGATTAAAGAACAAAATTTAATTTATTTCGTAAATTTTTCTAGATGATTAAAATCGTTGCACTCGGGTTCTATGGCTCAGCTGCTTATCTTTCTGATACCTGGAATCGCCTTGATTTTTTCATTGTTTGTGCAGGGTAAATTTTTAATCCTTTTTTTTTCGACTGTTATCATTTATCTTTTATCATATATCGCATATCTAATTTCATTTTTTTTTTTTTTTTTTGTTTTCATCTTATTTTTATTATGCAATCATATTTATATGTTTTAATGATTTCTGATCATTTTTTTTTTCTTTTTTGATAATAGTAATGATATGATGATTAATATACTTTGATTGAAATGATGAAATTAGATACTCAAATTTAACTTTACTAAAAATATTTGTTGACATTTAATCTCAAGCATATGGCATTGAAAATTTTTCAAACAAATGAAGGTAATATTATACTTTATAAAGGTTAATGATCATAAATGAAAATCTAATCTAATGGTATCAAATTTTTGCATCGTTTAAAAAAAAAAAAAGCCAAAAAATATTGCTTACATTTTCAATATATTAAATTTTATTTTTCAAAAAAAAAAAAAAAAATTTGGGGATAAGAGAGAGAGAGAGAGAGAGGGAGAGAGAGGGCGAGAGAGGGAGTAGAATATAATTTTATAATAAATATTAATAAAATTTTAGATGTGCAGAATATCTATTGCAAGAATATTTGGGTAATATTAATTTAACCGCAATACGAACAATTCGTGTATTACGACCATTACGTGCTGTTAATAGGATACCATCAATGAGAATTCTTGGTTTGAAATGATAATTTTAATTTTTTAAATCAATTTTATATTAAAATATATTATCGAGAATGCGAAAGAAAGAGTGGAAAGATTTAGGAAATGTAGAGAATGATATATTATCGAGAATGCGAAAGAAAGAGTGAAAAGATTTAGGAAATGGAGAGAATGATCGAAAGATTTTAATATTGGAATATAAATAATACTTAAATTAATATTTGTAATTAAATTTAAACTTTTATAGTTAATCTATTATTGGACACATTACCGATGCTTGGTAATGTATTGTTATTATGTTTCTTTGTCTTTTTCATATTTGGTATTGTTGGTGTTCAATTATGGGCTGGACTGCTCAGGTACTTTTTTTTTTTTTTTAAATTTTTTTTGATATTCAAAATATCGATCATTTTTTTATAGTTTTTTAATACTCCAGTATGTATATTATTCGATTCCAGCTTTCTGTTAAATTTTAAGTATCAATTAATCATTAATTAAAAACGTTTTTTGGTATCATAACATATGATTTAAATGAATCATTAATTAAAAGGATTTTTCAGGTAATATAGTATTTGATTTAGATTAATCATTAATTAAAAACATTTTTCAAATATTATGGCATATGGTTTAAATTAATCATTAATTAAAAGCATTTTAAGTATCATAGCATATGATTTAAATTTAATTAATTAAAAAGGTTTTTATATCATAGAATATGATTTAAACTTAATTAAAAACATTTTTCAAGTATCATAGCATATGATTTTTTTCAATTTAAATTATAATTTCTACCCAAAATAAATTGATATGTACATATTTTGTTTTCGCATAAATAAATATATTGTAATTTTAAGTAAATCTAATTTGAATGAAATTAAAACCTGAATTTAAATACTTATATATACATTAGTTTTAAAAAAAATGATACTTAAATATCGTTATATCGATCTTTGATATTTTATATTTATTTTCTGCAAACTTATATTAAATTTTTTGATATTTTATTTCTAAAATTTCAAAAGTATTAAAAAAATGATTCATTTTAGAAATCGTTGTGTTATTAGTTTGCCCAAAATAAATGCTGATATTGATGTCTCATATGTATCACTTACACGGTAAGATAAAAGTTTTATTTTTTTTTTGATAATTTTCAATACTTTACCAAATACATTATCCAATTCTTATTTTCTATTAAATTTCAAGTATTGTAATATAAAATTTAAATTAACGATTTGATAAAACTATCAATATATGATAAATTTTTTTACGAATTGTTTGCAACTTTCTCGATACATCTTTTCATCCTGCTTCTTTTTTGCATACTTTCAAAAGATATTTGATTAAATTTATTTTCAAGTAATAGAGTATTTCGTTTTTTAAGTAAGCGTATATTTCTTTATAGGTATTATATACCAGAAGACACCTCGCTAGAATATATTTGCAGTCAAGCGGATTCATCAGGTCTTCATACATGCAATAATCTACCTCCTTACGTATACAACGGAGTTAAGTAAGCTTTCACGTTTTGATTTTAATTAATTTTTGATTTTCAGGCAAACACGTGAAAATATTGATGGCGAAGATCTATTATTTAAATTTAAATTTTCATACATTTTAGATTAATGAGAATTATGTTTGTATATATTCTATCTAAAGATTTACTTAATTTAGATAAATTAAAGAATAAAAAAATTAATTTGAAATTAAAAAAAATTTAATTTTGATTAGCTAAACTTTTTTGCAATAATAATATAGAAAAATGAAAATTGATTTCGTAAAAAAAAAAGTAGAATCAAATGTTTGGAATTTTTAAATAAAATATTTAAATTTCTAAATGCATCAATAAATTAAAAAAATATTCGTATCCAATGCATGCTAAAATTAATAATTTAATTTAATCAATTGAATTTCTTTAAAAATTAAAAAATCTGATAAAAATTTGTAATTTAACATAATCAATTCAAATTTATTCAAAAATTAAATTTCATAAGAATTAATAATCTAACTTAATCGATTCGAATTTTTTCAAAAATTAAATTTGATGAGAATTAATAATCTAAACTTAATCGATTCGAATTTTTTCAAAAATTAAATTTGATGAGAATTAATAATCTAACTTAATCGATTCGAATTTTTTCAAAAATTAAATTTTCTAATTAAATGTCTTAAAATATATTTCAAATTTTTCAGATGTAATTTAACAATACATGAATGGGCAAATGTAAAAAATGATACAACAGCATGTATAAATTGGAATGCTTACTATAATGAATGTAAAGTTATGCATCGTAATCCATTCCAAGGTTCCATATCATTTGATAATATCGGTTTTGCATGGATTGCTATCTTTTTGGTATTCATTTTCTTCTTTTCTTTTTGAGTTATTTATTTTCTTTTAATTAATTAATTAATTAATTAATTAATGATAGAAATTAAATTTGTTCAAATTTAACCAATATATGATATAAATTGAGTTTATTTAAATTTCAATTTAGCTATTGTATAATATGATTTAAAGCAGTGATATCTTATCAATGCAACATTTTTAAGTTTTTCGATTATATTGTATAATTGTTGAGGTTAATTATAATTTTTCATACAGGTGATAAGCTTAGAAGGTTGGACAGATATAATGTATTACGTACAGGATGCACATTCATTTGGAATTGGATATTTTGTACTATTAATTATTGTAAGTTTTTTCTCGTCCATATTTCAATAATATGCGTTATATTAATTTTTATTAGCAAATATTAATGGTACTTGCTTACCCTAATTTATATGAAACGGTACTTGCTTACCCTAATTTATATGAAACGGTACTTGCTTACCCTAATTTATATGAAACGGTACTTGCTTACCCTAATTTATATGAAACGGTACTTGCTTACCCTAATTTATATGAAACGGTACTTGCTTACCCTAATTATATGAAACGGTACTTGCTTACCCTAATTTATATGAAACGGTACTTGCTTACCCTAATTTATATGAAACGGTACTTGCTTACCCTAATTTATATGAAACGGTACTTGCTTACCCTAATTTATATGAAACGGTACTTGCTTACCCTAATTTATATGAATAGTACTTGCTTACCCTAATTTATATGAAACGGTACTTGCTTACCCTAATTTATATGAAACGGTACTTGCTTACCCTAATTTATATGAAACGGTACTTGCTTACCCTAATTTATATGAAACGGTACTTGCTTACCCTAATTTATATGAAACGGTACTTGCTTACCCTAATTTATATGAAACGGTACTTGCTTACCCTAATTTATATGAAACGGTACTTGCTTACCCTAATTTATATGAAACGGTACTTGCTTACCCTAATTTATATGAAACGGTACTTGCTTACCCTAATTTATATGAAACGGTACTTGCTTACCCTAATTTATATGAAACGGTACTTGCTTACCCTAATTTATATGAAAGTACTTGCTTACCCTAATTTATATGAAACGGTACTTGCTTACCCTAATTTATATGAAACGGTACTTGCTTACCCTAATTTATATGGAATAGTACTTGCTTACCCTAATTTATATGAAACGGTACTTGCTTACCCTAATTTATATGGAATGGTACTTTGCTTATTCTGATTCACTTAATGATGTCATTTATTTACTTAATGTTTATTTAGATGCTTATTCACTTATTGTTTGATCTTTTTAAAATAATTTCTTGTATCGCTAAAATACTGTGTAAATATATTTAAATTAAATTCATTTTATCTTTTTTCCTCTTCCCATAAAATAATGATGTAAATAAATGAATAAATAAATAAACAAATAAATGATGATAATAATGAATGAATAAATAAATAAATAAAACAATAATAATAATAAATAAATAAATGATAATAATAATAATAACGCTTCAGGTAGGAGCATTTTTTATGATTAATTTATGTTTGGTTGTTATTGCTACACAATTTGCGGAAACAAAACGACGTGAAACCGAACGTATGATTGAAGAAAGGAAAAGATTACGATCATCAGGATCACTTAGTTAGTTTTTAATCAAATCATATCTTTTTTTTTTCCTTTGTAATAATAATAAATTTAAAATATCATTTTTTAATTACAACATTTATTGTTTCAGATTTTATAAGTTTTAAAATTTTTATATATCAGAAATTAACAATCGATTATTTTAGGTAGCGATCCAGCTCATTCATCAAGAGATGGTGAAGCAGGTGATAGTATCTATGCAGCTATAATCAAATCTATAAGACATTATTCTCGTCGATTGAAACGAAGATTTCTGAAGGTAGAAAATTAAAGCCTCAATTTAAAAAACTTGGCCATATTAGCAACTTTTTGCAAAATTACAAATAAATAAGCCTAATATCATTGCTTAGGCTAAATTTGTAATAATGCCTATGTAAAATATTATACGTACCGTGGAAATTTTTATTTTAGACCGTAAAAATTTTTAATTTAGCAATGGAAAATTTGGGAAGAACGTTTTGCATCCAGGCGGAAATTTTTCAAAGGCTTTTCAAATAATACTCATCCAAAAGGTACAAATTCTGAAGAAGCAAGAATGAAAGATTCTGAAGAAATAAGGATAGCAGATTCGGAAGAGACAAAAATGAAAGATATTTCAATTGTTAATGCTACTGCAGGTAATATAACCAACTTTGAAGTTGATCAAAGAATTTGAAATTTCTAAAGTTTAAGAAACATTACTTTCATCTTTCCATAATCTATTTTATGACAATTTAATTCAACTTTTCCGCTTAGGCTCAATTGGAAAATTAATCCTTCTCTAAGTGCTTCGTAACATAATGAATGATTTAATGAATTTAAATTTTAATTAGAAGTTCTGAATTATAAAATTTTACAAAAATATTATAGATGATAAGTTGTTGCCGTCGGAAAGTGAGCATGATAAGGGAAGTAAATTATATGATAAGATAAAAAGTCGAAAATGGAATGAAAATATGAATGGTATATTTTTGCTTTTTTTTTTATTTTTGATTAAAATTTTTATCGAGAATTTTGAAATTTCTGGCGAGAAATTTTTCTCGAAAATTTGATTATTTTAAATATTAAACCTATATCACAAATAATAAATTCTTTTTTTTTTTTTGATCTAGATTGTACATCAAACAGTCTAGAAAGCGATATCGAAATAGGTTCAACAAATGATAATCAGCTTAACTCGTTGAAACGATCACTTCGAGTGGGTGATTTATCGAGCGGTGAGGAAAGTGATGTAGAACTATCCGATCAAGTATCTGCTACCGGAAGTGAGCTTGGATGTGATGATATTGGCGGTGTTGATAGCAATTATGGCTATAATCGTAATTCACGCATTAAATCAGTAATATATCTTTATTTATAGCTCTAATTAATTATCAATATTTTGAAAGAATTTTAAGTTTTCATATATTCAATTTATTTAGTTCTGTATATTTAATATGGTAATATATTTAAGATTGAAATGGCTAAAGCAAATACTACCATATTTGGACGATTTCGTGAAAAACTTCGAGCATTTGTTGTTTGTAATCATTTCAAACGTGGTATTTTATTCGCTATTTTGATTAATACATTAAGTATGGGTGTCGAATATCATCAACAGGTTTTTTTATTTTCTTAATTATTTAATGAAATTAAGAAATTATAAGTAGTATTTGATAAGAATGATATGCTTAATCTTTAATCTATAAGTGATTAATGGAAAGTTAATTTTTAGCCTGAACTGCTGACAGCAATCTTAGAAATCAGTAATTATTTCTTCACCGGTTTATTCGCATTGGAAATGTTGCTCAAAATAGGTGCAGATGGTTTATTTGATTATCTTTCCGATGGTTTCAATCTTTTTGATGGCGGAATAGTCGCGCTAAGGTAGAGTTTATTTATCATATATTGTGCGAATTTGTGAAGCATTAAAAAATCAAATTAAATTCTTGAATTTTTCTCGAGAATTAAAATTTGCAAGAATTGAAATATTTCATCGGAAAAAGGAAACAAAAAAACTGTACTACTTGCAAATAAGAGAACAAAATTTTGATCGAATTATGGTTTCAAAAGTTAAAAATATCTTTTTTTTTTCAATCAAATTGAATTCTCGAATTTTTCTCGAGAATTAGAATTTTGAAGGGACTGAAATATTTCATTTGGAAAAAAGAAACTTTTTTTTTTCAACTTGTTTATTTATTGAAATTCTATTGATGTTTGATTATTTCTCTAGTGTGTTGGAATTGTTTCAAGAAGGAAAGGGAGGTTTATCAGTACTTCGAACATTTCGTCTACTTCGAATTTTAAAATTAGTGAGATTTATGCCCGCATTACGGTATCAATTGGTTGTTATGCTACGTACTATGGATAATGTGACGGTATTCTTTGGATTACTCGTTCTCTTCATCTTTATTTTCAGGTAGGTATACATGAAAAAAGCATGTAAATTTAGCAATTTTATTTTTATCAAATTATCAAATCAAAACTTAGATCGACATTAAAAATTATCATTTATCATATTATAGTTTAATTCAAAAATTAACTAAATGTCAATAAGATGTGTTAATCATTTTTTCTTTTTTTGATAAATTTTTGGAGAAGTTTTTGTTACAGTATACTCGGAATGAATTTATTTGGATGTAAATTTTGTAAAAATCCTGCACATGCAATGGATCAGACAAAAAAATGTGAAAGGAAAAATTTCGATTCGCTTTTATGGGCATTGGTTACTGTATTTCAGGTATGTAATTCATATTATTTATTTATTACAATTGCAATTTTAAATAATTTTCTAAATTTCAAAATCTTTTTCTCCTGAATTTTTTTAAAATAGCAAGGCATACTTTTTTTTTAGTGAATTAAATGTGGATTTTTGAATTGAAAAGTTGATGATAATTTTATTAATTTAATAGTTCAAAATATAGAAGTATTTTTTTTTAATGATTTTAAGTATATTTAATAATTGTGCTTTATTTATTAATATTTAAATTAATTTCTTTTTTTTTTCAATTTTATTTTAAAGATTTTAACACAAGAAGATTGGAATGTCGTCTTATTTAATGGTATGGCCCGTACAACACCTTGGGCCGCACTATACTTTGTTGCTTTAATGACATTTGGCAATTATGTATTGTTTAATTTACTTGTTGCTATCCTGGTTGAAGGTTTCCAGGAGAGTAAGGAAGAAGAAAAACGACAATTGGTAAAATTTTCGACATTTCTATCAAAATTAAAATCATATCACTCTTGCTTATCTGTAACAGATATATAATATTAATAAAAAGATTTAAAATAAGTTCTAAAAAGTAAATATTTTTTAAAAATTTGAATAATTGATTAAAAAATTTCTAAAAAATATCAATCAAACATAATTTTACAGTAATATTTATTTATTTATAAGCAGTAAACATGTTAATATATTAAATTCTTTACAAGTTTTGTGTATAATTGCATAATAAAAATAATTCCTATTTTTTTAAATTATTCAATTTCTGAATAATCGGTATTTCATTTCGAATAATCAATTTTTGATAATATTTAATAGGAAGAAGAAGCTATGAAAAAGGCAACTGTTGAGGAGGAAGAAAGAAAACGAGAATTGGAATTGTTTTTAGCAAAAGCTTCATCATCTACCTATCTTAATCAAAAGGTCAAAAATATTTCCTTTTTAATATTTAAATTCCAGTAAATGATAAAAATTAAAAATTTCAGGAAATTAAATTAATTTTTGATAAAAACATTGAATAATTGATTTGGAATTTAAAATAAAAAAAGTACATCATGAAATTATTGGAATTCATCATTTCATTTAATTTTGAACAATCGAAATTTGATAAATGGTGAAAATGGAAAATTTCTGGGAGATTAATTAATTTATAATTTTATCAGATTTAATTTATGATTTTATCAGATTTAATTTATGATTTTATCAGTTATTTTAGAAATCTTCCTCATATTACTCTTACAATCGTGGCCCAGGCAATTTTCAAGCATTTCAAGATGTATATCGCAAGCGATATAGTGTTCCAACAAGTCCAGATGTAAATTTCATCGTTTTGAAATTAAAAAATTTTCATTATAAAATTCTCTTGAATAATTTAATCTCAAAAAGTACGGTAAATTATTAAATTTTATTTATTAATTTAATTTCTATTCCATTAATTTGATTCTTTTTCTTTCTATTACTAATATATATATATATATATGCATATATTGTAAAACAAAAATTATACCTTCTTTATTAAAAAATAAAATTTAATAATTTACTCTTCACTTTTTGCAAAGTTTTTATCAATTTTTATTTCAGGATAAAAATGATGAATTCTTATTTCAGGATGAAGATGATGAATTCCTATTTCAGGATGAAGATGATGAATTCTTATTTCAGGATGAAGATGATGAACAATTAGGACATCGACCATTTCTTACCAGACGAGCTAGTAGTTTTAATCGATATCGTTCATCAAGAACTTTAAATCCCAATCTTAATTTTAGGTAATTTTTTCTCGCCATTCCTGTACGTATCAAATCAGCAATATATTTTTTCCTGATAATTTATTTTTTTATTTTCTTTTTTTCGGCATTAATTAAGTTTTGAAGAGTGCATTGCTAATATTCGTAAAATTACCAATTATTTAGTCGTTTTAAGCTTTTTTAGTAGCCTAAATTTCAAAAATATTACTGATAACAGTATAAGATATAAATTCATTAAATTTGCAAATATATTACAGTAATAAGACAGTTCATCAAATGGAAAATATCTTACTGTAGGGTCAACGGTCGATCTTTATGATAGGATCACCTAAATAAAACTTTTTTTTCAGTCATTTATATCTGTTTTTAAGATTGTACCGACATACTTCACTTATACTACCTGAAATGGTACCATGCTTTGATCCATATTCACATGGCAGAGTTCGACAACGTATGAATAGTTGGTGTGGAATGCAAACAAGACTTAGCCAACTTCATTCCCGAGATAGCCGACAAGCTATTATTGAAGCTTACACAAGGGATAGGTTAATTGAGGTCAATTATATATTTTCAAATAATTTTTCTATTTTTTGATCGAATTTACGATAAAAACTTTTATCCTATTCTTTTTTTATGCAACAAAAAAATAATTGATTAATTAAATTCTAAAATCAATAACTGTTTATTTTTCTGCATAAAAATTGCATGAAATTAAAAATATGCAAAAAATTGAAATAAAAAAAATGCATGAAAATTTCCTTTTTTTTTTTTAATTTTAATAAAATTAATATAATTTAAAAAATTTTATTTTAAAATTTTGAAAATATATTGAAGTAAAAGAAAAATTTTCATTTAAATCATTAAACAAATTCTGATTAAATTAACTAATTCTGAAACATACTAAATATTTCTTTAAAATAAAAATTTTGCAAAAAATTTAACATCCTTTAGTACGGTATTTAAAAATGACCGTAGCACGGTGTTTAGAAAGATGAGTGTGATACGATGTACGGTATTTAAAAGTTAAAATGAATTGTGGTGTTTACAAATGTAATATATGATAACTAAAAAATAAATTTAGTAGATAAATATACGGTATTTAATAAATAAATGAAATATGATAGTTGTAACCGTTGTAATACGGTACTTGAAAAGAAAATGTAGTAGGTAAGAATTTTTTTTTTTTCCTCTGAAATTAAAAGTAAAATAAAAAGTGAGTTTAAAGTAAATTTTCTTTGGATAAAAATTTTGTTTAATTTCTTTGCAAAAATTTAAATATTTTTCAATCATATATGTTGATGTTTTCTTTGTAATTTTATAAAAATATTTATAATTTTGATTATATAAAATTAAAAAAAATGGAAATAATCTGATTGTAATTGAGTTAGAATTTAAAATAATACACAGGTTTATTTAAACAATTAGAAATATAAGAGAAATATTTATTATTTTATTTTTCCAGGCTAATGAAGAATTGCAAATAGCGAAGAGAAGAACGACGCAAGAGAGAGCGACAAAATACGAAATTTATGCGATTGTTACGAAAAACGTGTTTTTACAAACGCGCCGATTATTCGCTTTATATTTTTAGTTCAAAAAATCAAATTCGAATTAAGTATGTTTTTGTTTGTTTCCAAAAATTATCAATAAAAATTTGCTATTGATTTTAGTAAAGTTAGAATTTTTAAATTGATATCAATATTAATTAAAGAAAATGCGAATAAACATCGATTAATATATAATTTCAATTATATATTTAATATACAATGGAAATGAACATAAACATACTAGCGCAAATGTCGCAATGCAAATGTTGCAATATCTGATAATATGAATTAACCATCATCCTACTTAATTGATAATATGAATTAACCATCCTCCTACTTAACTGATAAATTGAATTAACTATCCTCCTAATTAATTGATAATCTGAATTAACTATTCTCCTAATTAATTGATAATCTGAATTAACTATTCTCCTAATTAATTGATAACCTAAATTAACTATCCTCCTTGGTTTTTTTTTTCTTTTTAGGTGCCTTCAAATTAACGCAGAAAAAATGGTTTGATTATGCCATTTTAGTATTTATTGGTATTAATTGTATTACATTAGCCATGGAACGACCATCAATTCCTCCGAAATCGCTCGAGCGACAATTTCTCACATTTACCGGATATGTTTTCACCGTAATTTTTACCATCGAAATGAGTATGAAGGTTTGTATGAATTGAAATTTTCAAATGAAACAATTCTAGATGAATTATGATAAATTGATGATAAGAAATGAAAATATATCATTAAGAATTTAGGTTATTGCAAATGGATGTTTACTTGGCAAAGATGCATATTTTAAAGATGGATGGAATATTTTGGATGGTGCATTGGTTATTATAAGTCTTATAAATATAATTTTTGAATTATTAGTTCATATAGGTAAGTAAGTTTAATTGATTAAAATGATTGTTTAAAATCTATGAAGCATGCATTCATAAATAATAATTATTCTATTAATAATGTAATTCTAAATTTACCTCAAATATTTCTCACTTTTATAGATTCACCAAAAATATTTGGTGTTATACGTGTATTACGGTTGCTAAGAGCATTACGTCCATTACGTGTTATCAATCGTGCACCAGGAGTAAAACTTGTTGTTATGACGTTAATCAGTAGTCTGAAGCCTATTGGAAATATTGTTTTGATTTGTTGCACTTTTTCATCATTTTTGGTATTCTTGGTGTTCAGTTATTTAAGGTTAAAGTTTATTTTAATTTTACCTGGTTATATCTTATATGTTGATTTATTTATCAAGCAAATAAGCAAATGCAATTAATTTATAAGTTTAGGCAAATTTTAAGCAGAAACTAAAAATGGTTATTTTAAAGAAAACTTGAGATTGAATCGAATTAATTAATACATCTCTGTCAATTAAAATAAAATGAATTTACTTAATTAATATTAACTTTTACGAAGGTATAATATTTATAGGGTATGATGTTTCATTGTGTTGGACCGAATATAAGTAATGTTACAACAAAGGCAGATTGTTTAATGGATCCACGAAATCGTTGGGTTAATCATCGTTATAATTTTGACAATCTTGGCCAGGTAAGTAAATTTTTAACAATTTCAGCAATCATTTAATAATTTTGATAATTTTGGCCATTTAAGTTTTTGACAATCTCGTTAATAATTTTGATAGTTATATCAATTTTTTTTTTTTTTTTTTTGATAATCTTAGCTAAATGAGCTAATGGAGTTTGAAATTTTATATCATTGATAAAGATGTAATTTGAAAATTAAAATTTATTCTATTCAAATTAGATTTAATTTTTTTAGGCACTTATGTCATTGTTTGTATTATCTAGTAAGGATGGTTGGGTTGCTATCATGTATCAAGGTATCGATGCTACAGGTGTAGATTTACAGGTAATTATTAAATATAATTTATTGATTTTATAGTTTATTTAAAAATTTTCGCATACATAAATATAAATTTGATTCATTTTCTATTTTTAGCCAATCGAAAATTACAATGAATGGCGAATGATTTATTTCATTTCTTTTCTCTTACTTGTTGGATTCTTTGTATTAAATATGTTTGTCGGTGTTGTTGTGGAAAATTTCCATAAATGTAAGGAAGCATTAGAAGCTGAAATGAAAGAACAGGCGCGACAAAAGCGCCTAGAACGAAAATTAAAACGTCAACAATACGAAAGTGAATATGGACAAAAGAAAAAACGACGTAATTAATTACTTAATTATAATTTATTAATAAAATTGAGATTGAATAAGACGTCAGAATTGAATTTTAATTTCATTATTATCAAATACATCGGATTTATTAGAATATAAAATTATCTCTAAGTTTCTACTTCTCTTTTGTTTTTTGTAAGCATAAAAATTTATATTAATTTATATGTAAATTTCTATTAGAATACATATTTTGTAACTTAATAATTTACCAATCAAAAATACTTAATTGATTGAATTGATTTATATAATTTAGTTAATTGAATTCAAATTTTTATCCCGATAAATTATATGATATGATATCTTTTTAACATTTATCAATATTTTAAGGAGAGAAATCACAACCGTATTGGCACAATTACGGTCCGACAAGATTATTTTTGAATAATGTTTGACATCAAAATATTTCGATTTAGCTATTGCTGCTGTTATTGGTAAGTTTAACAAAAATTCTTAAATATGATGGCATTAATTGGAAGCACTTAATTCCTTATCTTACCTTCTAATTTTAGTAATTTACTTAATTTCTTCATACACTGCCTTCTGAATCTTCATACATTGCTTTCTGAATCGGAATCAAATATTTATTCTTTTTCTCTAGAAAAATTAAAAAAAAAAAAAAAACTAATCAATTAAACTATAAGTGAAAAATTGGAATTTCAAAAAATTACAGAAATTCATAAATCTTTTTGTCATATCATTTCATTAAAACTCTTGACTATTTTTGTAGGAATAAATGTTATCTCAATGGCTATGGAATTTTATATGATGCCAATTGGATTAAAATATGTGTTGAAAACATTGAATTATTTTTTCACCGCTGTTTTCACTCTCGAATCTGCAATTAAACTTATTGCCTTGGGTATTCGGCGATTCTTTAAAGAACGGTAGGAAATTTGTATAAAATAAAAAGGAGGAAAAATTTAGATTCAAATAAGTTTCATCCTAAGTTATTTTTCTGCAACAAATTAAAGAAATTTATAAATTTTATTTTTCTTCTTTCAATTTTCAGCAATTCTTCATCAATCAGAAATGATATATTTGAAAATAGGACAAAAAAAATTAGGCACATAACAGGTCAATAGATTATCAATAGATTATCATGATTTATTGCTTCTATTATCAATAAGATATCATAGAATTATTCTGTACGATTTGTAAATTTTTTTAAAATTATAGATGGAATCAATTGGATATTTCTATTGTAATTCTCTCCATTGCTGGTATCATATTTGAAGAATTTGAAGCCTTAGAATTACCTATTAATCCGACAATTATTCGAGTAATGAGAGTTCTTCGGATTGCTCGAGGTAATATAAAATTTGATTTTTAAATATTTCAATAGACATTATCATTGGTTCTTTTCAAATTGATAATGCTTGATAAAATATATTTGATTTAAAAAGCTATTATTGTTGATTTAAATTAATACAATGATTTTTAACAAAAGTTTTAAATTTTATCTTCTCGATAATTTCGACTTTCCTTTTTTTTGTTGGAAATATATTTTTAATATTAGCAAGAATAAGCATGAAATAAATTACATTAGTTAGATAAATTAGAATAATTTTTTTTTTTCATTTCTAGTATTAATTGAATATTTTAATTAACGATTTATTTTGCATATTTTAGTATTGAAATTATTGAAAATGGCTAAAGGTATTCGATCATTATTGGATACTGTTGGCGAAGCATTACCACAAGTTGGAAATCTTGGATCCCTTTTCTTTCTTTTATTTTTCATTTTTGCCGCTCTTGGTGTCGAATTATTCGGCAAACTTGGTATGTAAACTAAAAATGGAAAAAGTTTCTTTTTTCCTAATTTTTGTTCGGATACTTTTTTGATTCAAAATAATAGTAAAAATATTAGCAACGAATTAAATTGTTATAATATGACTTTTACTAACTTATAAAAATTTGCAAAGAAATGAAAAGTATTATTTTGTGATTAACTAAATGATCTTCTAACAAATATACTACCTTAACAAAGTTATGATTGTTATCACTTTATCAGTTTAATACTTTTTTTGTATTTTTATCTAACGATAAATAGTTAGAATGTAAGATAAATTCTTACCTAACAGTTTTTTCACTTAAGATAAATAGTTAGAATGTATCTTGTGGAATAAATACCGATAGCTATAGAATAGAATTCGACTTTTCAGCTAAATTTCTAGAATTCGACTTTTCGGCTATAAAATTTCTACGACTTTTTTTGAAATCATTATCTTTTCTGTCAAAAAAAAAACTATGATTATCATTTTATGTTTATCATCACTTTTCAAATTCGAATATTTTTTGAAAAATTATCAAAAAAATAACAATGCTTCAAAGATTAATATATTTTTGAATTAAAAATAATAAAATAAACTTTTTTTTTTAAAAAAAAAAAAATCATTTTAGAATGTTCGGATGAGCATCCATGTGATGGTCTCGGTGAGCATGCTCATTTCAAAAATTTTGGCATGGCATTTCTTACATTATTTCGTATAGCTACAGGTGATAATTGGAATGGAATTATGAAGGTATTTGAAGAATGTTAATATACATACATATATGTATTAATCAAAATTTAATTGTATATTTAAAAAAAAAAAAAAAAAAATTTGGAAAAGAAAATTCAATCAATAAATATAATTATAAATATTAAATTTGCAATATGTTACAAATTAAATTTCTACAATTTTTATTAGGAAATTATTATAAAAATTTAATAGTATTTGATATATATTTAGTATAATTTTTGAATTAACAATTTACATATATTCATTTTTAGGATGCACTTCGTGATGATTGTGATCCATCGGATCGTTGTGAATCGAATTGTTGTGTTGATCCAATATTAGCACCATGTTTTTTTATCATTTTTGTATTGATCTCGCAATTTGTATTGGTTAATGTTGTTGTTGCAGTTTTGATGAAGCATCTGGAAGAAAGTAATAAAAGAGAGGAAGCTTCAGATGGTTTGTATAGAAACGTTTATACTTCTAAAAAATATATAAGAAAATAAATATCATATATCAGAATATAAGTACAGATGATTTTGAAATTTATATATTCTGATTTTAAAAAAGAAGGAAATAAAGATATATTTAATTTAATATCATATGTCAGAATATAAATACAAATGATTTTGATTTAATATCATATATCAGAATGTCAAATATATAATGAATTTATATATTCCATTTCAAAAAAAATAATTCTCAATATCATAAAATTAAAATCAGAATATAAATACAATGATTTATATATTCGATTTTAAGAAAAAAAAAATAATATATGCAAAATTTTGACAATGAAAGAATAAAAAAATAACAAATATTTGTTTCAAATCTTTTTGACAAATTTAATTTCAATTATTCCAACAATTTCCACATTTTAATCCAACATAAGTATCAAATAAATAAATCAAATTTACAAGGTATAATTTTAGGTCATGGAATTGGTGGAACGGATACTGATGCAAATAAAACTGATACTGATATTGAAGATAATGCAGATTCATCACAGAAAGATTTGGTTTGTATTTTTCTTTTTTTTTTTACAAAATTTCTCACAAAATAATTGTATTTTTGTAGAAAGAAAGAAAAACAAAAAGGATTTAATTAGTTAAAAAAATCAGAAATGAAAATATTTATTCAAATAAATGAATCGTATATAAGTAAACAAATGTTGTAGTAGATAAATGAATTAAAATTTCCTATTATTTACATTATGATCCTTATTTTTTTTTATTTTGTTTTAAGCATATGATTTTATGAATTTTCAGGATACTAATGGTACTGATAGGAAAAATGAAAGGGATACCTTATTAGTTCATAAAGGATATATGGAAACACCTTTACCGAAACATAGCGAACATCATAATGGGCATTCTCCTATGCTCAGTTGATTTGCGACATTTTTAATTTTTTTTTTTTTTTTTTTTTTTTATTGTTGATCTTATCATATAGTACAAAAGAATCAGTTTGTTAATTTGGCACTGGAATTTAATGATAAGTTATTGAATTTCAATAGTATTTATATATATAATGATATTTTAAGTTTTTCATTTTAATTTAAAATATCATTTTAATTTATCCATTGTTAGACATTTAACATTTATTATCAGGATTTATTCGGATATCAGTGTAGCGTGCCTTCCGATGATAGTATGATTCTTCAGACTTAAACTTCCCAATATAAAATAGATGATACTAGTTATCAAATCAATTTTATCTTGTTCAAAATGATTTAAAATTTTTAAACTTTGATATATTATTAAATTAGAAAATTTTTGCAAATTCCTATATAATTCCTACTTATCTTCATCAAATTGATAATTTTACAAAAGTTGGAAATTTTCCAAAAAAAAAAAAAAAATTGAACTTACATAAAATAAACATTCCCAACTGTTCCTATCAAATTATCCGATATCCTAATTATTAGGATGGCGAAAAAAAAAGAACTTATTTAACTATTTCATTTGCATATTATTTGACCTTTTCATCTGATCAATGATTATCAATAATATCGCTGATTATAGCTGATATTGCTACTTTGCTGCTTTTAATTTAAAGCATATTGTAGTTATTATATTAATTTCAAACTGTGATCATTTTCTTTCATTTTTTTTTTTTTTTTTTTGTTAACAAACTTATAATACTTTTTGTTTACACTTCGTTGCCTCATCATCGTTTCATCAATCGATAAGATAATTTGAATTTGAAAATATTTTTTTTTTTTTTTTTGTTGAATCTATCAATCAATTTGCACAGCTTAAAAGTAAGCTGAATAGGCTGGCACGAAATTTCTATGTTTTTTTTTCACTTCAAATTCGATTTTAAAATTTCACCAATTGCTAAAACCTGTTTCTTAGTACGAAACAAATCCATTACATCGATGAATAAAATGCCAAATTTTCATTTTTTCTTAAATTTCAATAGGACGAAAAAAAGAAAAAAAGAGAGCAAAGTTGGTATTTGAAATTTCGTTCAAACTTTTATCCAATGCATACACATTTTATAACATTTCAACTTTTCATTAATCATTTTGTTGCCCATTATTATTTTCATCTATTAAATATATATATATATATATATATATATAGCTCTGTTGGTGTCTTAATTTAATTAAATATAAAACAAATTTAAGTAAAATTATTCAACTTAATCAATAATTCAATTCATTGTTATTTTGCGAAAGCAAAAAAAAAAAAAAAAAACCAATCGTTATTCTTTCGAGAATTCGAGAATGTTCATGAATAGATTATAATTTTTTTTTTTTTTTTTATGTATCAATTTAATTTTTTTTTTTTTTTTTGTTTTGTTTTTTACAGCAGGAAAAATGATCATTTCGTATTTTTGTACAATTTCTTTTTTATAATTTCTATTATTATTTTAATTATATGCTATATATGGTTTCACTTTTGGTTCGTGTAAATTAAACATCGCTTTCAAAATGCATATCAACAGCATAAATGTTCAACAAATAATTTTCATGTTTGTTGGGTGCTCAATAAATTTTTCGTTTCAAATTTTTGCAAAATCATTTCTCGTCAAATTCTTGTCAAAATTATACGTCAAAATTTCACTAAAATATTATCAAATTTTGTTCACGTAAATGTAATTAATATATTCCACGTAAAAAAAAAAGGAAGAAAAAACTGGCGACAATTAAAATTTCAATTATTTGAATAACACTTATGAATTTCACTGTAATTTTTTAATAATTTGTACGATAATATGATACATTTTGAAATTTGTGTAATAATTGTTTGAAAATTAATACAGGTTATTGCTAATATTTATGTAGGTATCATTCAGGTCATATCATATATCATTTTTTATCTAAGATATTGATGTTTTTATGGAATCCTTTTCCTACGTAATTTTACATTACGTTTATTCAAAGTTATGAATACGATGACCTTTATTGTCTTCATCGCATCATCATTTGATCACGTAGATCTTTTTGAGTAACGTCAAAAAGCCGAATATTCCGAAATCGCAATTCGGAAACTACGCCAATTATATCCGGTGATTCTTTCAAACCGAAATTTCTGGAACTCATTTTTTGGTTTTTTTTTCGGTTAATTCTTTTTATCCCATTATAATCAACAAATTATACTGATTTGTTATTAAAATATGCAAAATTAACGATTGATACAAAAAATAAAATATCAAATCTTTTCACATTGATAACGAATCATAGTGTACTTCTTGTTATCATGAATAGAATCATTTATTTCCTGATAAACAATCCGGCAAACCGATGACCCTAAAAAAAAAATAAATCATCTAATCTAAAGCTTTTATGTGCCCACAAGAAACGGACTAGTATCTTGCTAATTTCTTCTGCACAGAGATCAGATTAGTTTCTCTCCCACGGGAATCTAAGTCGACGAAAGTGAAAGTAGGAATAGGCGGGAAAAGGAAAAGAGATGAAAGAGAGGATAGATAGGTGAAAGGTCATTGAGATTAGGATCAAAGAATTATGAATATGCTGGAGAATGAGGTGAAGGCAAAATTGGACGGGAATATAAATGTTTTCTTTAGGGGGGGATTAAGTGATCGGGAATTTTTGAAAGATTCGAGAGCGAGAGAAAGAGGAAGAGTTCAAAGGTATGCTATTTCTGGAATAGCGTACGTAGCGAAATATAAATTATATTGCAGAATGATATTGTTTTATTCTGATTATTTCAAGGATCAGATCAAATAATACTTGCAATTAATTAGTTATCGATTAAATATTTATTTTGCTGATCAATTAAATGATTTTTTGCTTATATAACAACAAAGAATGTCGTTTGTATTCCATATCCTTCATTCTGTTCCATACAGCAACAAACCCATCGTTAAGGTTTGAAAATTTTTTAAATAATTTCAAAAATTTAATTTCCGAACGTTTTAAACTTGAATGACCATAATTGAAATATTGAAAATTGGATGTATGTAATATATATATGTTTTACTTTTGTTTTGTTTATTTGAAAAAAAGAAAAGTTTCCAATTAAAAAATTGATTACTGCAGGATGTGATTGCAAGCTTACATAGTTATTTTACTTGCAATTTATTGATTGCTTTTTCCGTTATTATCAGCTTTAAACAGTTCGGTGGTCGCCCGATGGAGTGTATGTTACCGATGGGTTTTAGTGGAGCATGGGAGCAGGTTACTTTTGTGATTGCAACTTTTTCAATTCATCCATCAATTTCTATCTATTCGGGATTATAATTGATTTTGTCGTTTATCACGAATATGATGATTGAAATTTCTAATGATATAGTGAAAGATTGAATTTTGATTGTTTACTTGACATATCGTACGAGAATTTAAAAACCATGCCTACATAAAATGTATTCTTTAAGAAATTTTTTTTATGTTGCAGTATGCAGAAAATTTTTGCTGGGCGCAGGATACGTATTTCGTTCCACCGAAAGTTTTTTGTTGAGGATATTTCGGCAGAAGAACGCCGAGAACGTCGGATTAGTTATTATCAATGGATGCCATTTTTTTTGCTGTTTCAAGCAGCATGTTTCAAGGCACCGACGTTTATATGGAAGTATTTTGCCGGACAGTCAGGTACTAATTGTACCATCAAGTATTTTACACTTATGATTTTTTTTATTCTAGCTAACCATCGTTAAAAAACAAAAATGTGATTTTTACTTTAAATTAATATACTAAATATGTATCACTTGTTCTTATAAGTTATTGTAATACACCAATTATTTTTTTTGTTTCCTTATGATAAGACCTAAAGTAATGATGTTTTATGCCTCGATGAAAGAAATATACATTGATTCAGTACTGAAACCTAATAAATTATAGTTTTCGAGAAAGTTAATGAGCTAGATAATATTTTTGATTTCCATCCTATTTTAGGGATGAAATTAGGTCAGATCCTTCGATTAGCTAGTGATCCGGCAAATTCATCCTTAGAAGTTAAAAAGGGAAACATCGAAGCGCTATGTATACATTTACAAGGTGCACTAAGGTTTCATGAACGAGTAAAAAAGGTATTCATTTAAAATGAATTTTTTTTTATGGGATTTATTCAGCTTTAATTCTTCATTTATTTAAATTCCAGAAAAAACTGGTACCTCATAAAATTTGTCGAATTCTGAATTTAAAATATGCGAATTATTACGTTACAACTATATATATGTTGGCAAAATTAGCATTTCTGGCAAATATTGCATTTCAAATCTCTTTGATGACACGGTAATTTTTTTTAGAAAGAGAATACTACTATTATTTGGTTTCCAGGTTCATAACATTAGCAGCGCTTACGTCTTTGAGTGTTATCAACTGGATTTATTTATTATGATTTAATCAAAAACATCAAGTCCATCAAGTTGAAACTTCTGTAAAACTTTAGATTATATCAGGCTTTAGGAACCTACAGGATGAGGTTTCTTACTAGTCGTTCACTCTGATTTACATCGGAAGAATTCATGTATATACTAGACAATTCTCCTCGTTTTCAGATATTTATTACCAGAATTTAAAAATGATTACGGTCTAGAATCATGGATGAATCTCATTCTGGCCTAAGAATGCTACTTCATCATGGCGTCACAGTGGAATTTTTCCCTTAGTAACACTTTGTGATTTTGAAGTAAGTGAATCTAAAACATCAAGTAAAATCATATTTCTGTACATCTAATATTTATTATCACTCCAAATATTTTATGCAAAATTTACAGGTCCGAGAAATGGGAAACATACAAACTCATACAGTTCAATGTGTTCTTGTTGTAAACTTGTTCACTGAGAAAATTTTCATTCTTCTGTGGGCTTGGTAATTGTTTTTCATATGATTTCCGACAAATCCTATTAATTATTGAGCTCGAAACAAATTCAAAGACCAATCATTATTAAAAGCTTAGCTTTGAATGACTGGACAGCATATAATAGTGGTCACTATTATTTGGTTTCCAGGTTCATGGTATTAGCAGCGCTTACGTCTTTGAGTGTTATCAACTGGATTTATTTATTAACGGAAAACTGTTCAAAGGAGCATTTTATTCTGAATCATCTTGAAATGAGTGGAACACCGTTTAATAAAAGGGACCCACGTTAGTGATACTGTTTGTTGTATGATCAGTTAGTCTTTTTTATGAGATAAGAAATTGCAAGTATAGAACTAGAAAAATAGAATTGTTATCATGATTCAAATTATGTAATTTTTTTTTCCATTTAATTTTAAAAAATAAAGACGACGCATAATTTTTTTTAGAAAATAAGGAACACGTTAATCGTTTTCTGCATAAATATCTGGGAACAGATGGCATTTTTGTTTTAAGAATGGTTGCCAATCATGCGGATGTTGTTTTTGCGACTGAATTAATCGCATCACTGTGGCGATCTCACTATGTTTTCGAGGAGAGAAGGAAGTAAGTGATTCTGGAATATTCCGGGAAATGTGAATTTTTCTTTCATTCATGGATGATAGCAAATTTGGATATTCTATGAGTAATTTATCGATATCTCGAAGAAAATTTATAATGAATTTAGTCAGTCGAATTTTTCGCTAATCTACATATTCTTAAGATTATCAATTTATGAATTTTGCGATTGTTATTTGAGAAATTTCTATTTAGAAATAAATCACAAATGGATAAGGTATGGCCACAGCATCAACAAAGACTGGAAATGGCATTGCTTGAAGAAGCTGAAGTTGCTCGAAAGATCAGTTCGGATGCTCTAAATGCGGTCCAAAAAAAAAGAAGTGTTTTCTTTGATTCACCATATTTCGTAAAACGTGGTTCGCTGACTGGAATGACGATACCGAAAGTGCCATCACGTAGGTTTAGCAGTTCAAAGCAAAACTTGATGTTAATTCTCTCCATGTGTTTCTCATCATTTATGTCTTGAAGATGCTTTTGGAGATAATTCTAACTGAATGTCATAAATTCATGGTTTAAAGGACAAAAAAAGTATCTCTTTATTTTATTTAATAACGTATCACGAATAAAATAAACATGATTTAAGTGGATATATTCATTGATCTAGTTCCAGGCAGTGTACTAGAAAATTCGTGTTTGCTCTCTCGAAACAATTCTAAGGATAGTATGGTACCATTTTCACCGCGTCTCGGAAACCATCCTCGTGGTAGTATCTTCTCGACAGATAGTCAAGGCAGACTTCGACGACGACACAGTTTGGAGGGAACCGATATTATTGGTGGTGGTAGAATCAAGAAATTTGCTGATAGCAGTGATGAGGAAGAAACGGAGAAAGAAAAAGAAAAAGAAAAAGGTCCAAAAAGCTTTAATATGATTCGGAAAAATAGTACCAAATTTTGGTGAATTAATAATTTTGTAGTTTTGCATATTCTTAATAGTTTTCACATTTTTTGCATGTTTTCATATATTATTTAATTACATTCTATGATTTCCTGATTATATTGAGTGAAAACCATCGAGTTCTTTGTATTCCGGTGGATTTGTACCTGGATTTCTTGTGTGTCTTTATTTGTTTCGTTAACTACTGACGGGTTTTAACTGTTACGATCGTTTTACTTTATTTATTTTCGTGCTTCTGATTTTGTGACCTTCCTGATTCGCCATCCGTTTCACGACAGTTAAGACAATTAAGAATTCTTCCGTTTTCTACTCTTCCTTTAAATGTGCATTATAGTTATCTTATAAGATTAACCAAAATTATTTATAAAGGATAGTAAAGAATAGCTTTCCTAACTGTCTGATTTCAAACTTCTTTCATTTTCCAGTAGTGCTATTAGTGACATCGATAATGCCTTATATGATATGTTCCGTGATAAAATTAATTGAAAAACATTTACATTTTTCAACGTTTCTCTGCATCTAATTTAAATTTCTTCCATACTTCTTTATATATATATATATCAAGGAATTGCCAGGAAGGAGGAATTATCAATTTCTAAAAATGCGAAGATGAGACGGACTTTTGAGAATCAACAAATCCGATCATAGTTTCAAGATTTGTAATGATCCACTCCTTCCTCACTCTCAGTTGGTTATATTTTTAATTTCATTTTACTGTGTAAAAAAGCATTCCTGCCCACCCCACACACATTCAAAATATTGCATGTGCAATTTCAAATCCTTTATTAGAAGTTAGCAGTATTTACAAAACTATTTTAGTATACAGTTATTAGACGGCTCTTGAAGTATTCATAGATGTTTTCCGTAACATTTTAAATTTTCACTGAATTTGTGAAACGAAATTGAACAAGCTTGTACCCACTTTCGATGAAGCATAGAGTGCAGCAATTAACTGTGAATTTTCCTTGAGCATTTTCGTAAATATTTCTTTTAAGACATAATCATCCAAGTATTTCTCAAGTACATCCGAAACAACGCGCAGAAGATAAGGCACGGAATGTACCGGTAATGACAACATGCCAGTCATATAATTAGGCAACACTTCACGAATAAATACTTCGGGAAATTCGCGCACTAAAAGCTGAAATACAAAATGGATTTGCAAATTTTTAAATCAAAATTTCAAAAGCAAAATTTTTCTTTGTTCGGATAGGCAAAGAAAAGTGCTGGAGAGGAATGCTTTGTTTATTTGGAAGCTAAAAAGAGTGGAAATCGAAATTTTAAACTTCTAGCGAAAGCAAATTGTTCACGCCCACTTTATGCTACTGTATTGTTATTTCTTTCTTATCAGCTATCGTATTCTGATAAATCAAAGTTCATTTGAGCTCAATTTCAAAACTTGTGAGCTCAGACTAAAATCGAAGTATTTTACAAAATCTACTAAAAAACTTACCACATTCTGTAGTATGAGTTTGCAAAATCGCACAAATGGTGATCGATTAAAATTACATTCCGAAGGTGGCTTATAAATTTGTTGCGCAACATATAAATATAAGTAAGACATTATACGACAGCAGTGCATTACTGTTGTTCCTTCAGCACTCATCAAAATACAATGAAAGGTGGTACTAGCAGTTCGGACCAACTCATAATGTTGTCGAGGATCCATTTCGTACTGTTTCTATTCCTAGCATTTTTTGAAACGGTCTATAACAAGCATCATTATTTGAAATTTGGAATTAGTTAAGAATTTAGAACTTAAAGAAAAAAACAAATACAGAATAAAGCAACCTCAAATAGCCAACGTATCGAGAGAACTGTTGAGGAAGAATCCTCAGGAAAAGCTTCAAAATATAAGCCATTTTTTCGAAACAATATTCGAAGATTCTTGCAAATACTTCCAGATATATCATTAAGTTCTAAAATTTCAAATCAGTGAATATGGCTGTTCAGTGTAGAATTTATTCTAATAAGAATAATATACTGTAGAATACAGTTTAAAGATTTCTAGTAATAAAAATTAATTCATGTCCCGATTGCGCCATTACTTACTTGTTCACACTGTTAGGGAAATATTTTTTCGGTTTGCCCAAAATTCTCAAGACAAATTTTTCCATGCATCAATACAATCTAAGCATTATTGTTTCTATTATACGATAAGATATTCAGATCGGGTTTTGAGAGAAAAATGAATGACAATTCGATTATTGAATACATGCGAAGAAGTTAAAAATTTATCTTGGAAAAAAACAAACCATCAGTATTCGTTTTTTCGAAGCTGACCACTAACCATAACGGAACAATGAGTTCAACAGGATAGATGGTATTATTGGTTTTTTTCAAAAATTCTTCCAAAAAGTACAAACAGACTTCCAATTTGTAACTTTTTTCAGCCAGCAGATTTTGTACCACTTGACGCATATTTTGCACAGCTGATCGACTGCGTTCAAATTTTATTGCTAACTGAAAATGAATAAGAAATTTCCAGAGATAAAAATCTAAATCTCATCCAGAAATATTGCAGTTAAATTACTTTGATGCTAATTATTTATCACTTAGTTACGTAGTTTTACTTGTTTGGAAAAATAAATGGTAGACTAAAAATAGCATGATCTCATTTCTAGTAAATTATAGACAGCTTTGGTCTAATTACCTATTCCAAAAACGAAACCACGAAAGCACACCAAGAAAAGAAGATTCATTGCCCAAAAATTTATAATTCTAGGTTTCAAAGGCTGCAACAAGCAATTTTAGTAATTTATTTCTAAGTACTGAGTTAATAAAAAAAAAATCAACCTGTTCAACAATATAATTTATTGCTACGGAGAAATTGGGAGTCTTGAGATGACTGACAGCTGCATTCCACAGAATATTGTTTTCAGTTCGACAGTGAGTAGTCATCACGAAGAGCTTTTCCAAATCCATATCATTCATAGACGGTAAGAAACGGACCAGGGAACCAACCTATAATCATTTTTGTTTTCCGGAAAAGATTTTTCAAAACCAACTCACATGTTTTCTTCCAAAAAACTTGAAACTGAAAAGGCTGAACCTCGGCTACTTTTTCACCGATACACATACAGCATTCGGCATATAGCGAAATATCTTTTTTATCGTCAAGTTTTCCCATCACTAGAAGTATTTTTTTTAAGACGGTATAATTAAAGATTTTACGATAAATTAACAAAAATCTTCTACATCATGATTGTATATCCAAAGATCACACTGCGCAAAACTGACAAAATTGAAATTGTACACTAAAGAGAACGAAAAGTTCCATAGAATTTGAAAATGTATTTTAGTTAGTAAGGTTTTATTCTGGTAAATTAGAGATGCCGAACTCCTAAGAGTGAGATAGTAATGCAGAAATTTTTATGGATTTTAAAAAACTTAATAGTATGACTAAAAATACAAAGAAACTCTATATAATATCAATAATAGTGAATAAATATTACATGTTGTTAATGTTACGATTGCTTGCGAAGAATCATGATGATTATCATCCAAAATATATTTTGTACACTGAACTGCTCGAATCAGGATATCATGACGTTCTTTATCAGAAGGATCAAATGCAGTTGTTGCTAATGAAATCACTTTCCTAGATGTATCTTCCATATCTAAAGATTAAATATTCCACATTCTACATTACCACTTTTACAGATTCACATAAATTTGGAACCAAATTCTCGTGGAAACGTAGAACCTGACATCCATTCATTAATTACAAACCACTAACTCTGAAAGAAGCGGATTTTTAATACTTAGTAGAACATCACAAATAGCATACCTATATCGTGCAAGGATGCAATAAAAAGACTGAATACACAAATAAGTGAATGAATTGGCATTTCACGAAACCGTTTCGCAGGAAATTTAGAAAAAATTCGGACTTCATTGCCCGCCAAACTGATTCTGATTCTATAAGAGGAGTAAAAATAGGTTTATTTAGAAGAATAAAGTTTAATAACATGAAAAATCTATATTTTAACTTTGATTTTTTATTTTAACAAGAACAAACCTAACTTTAATAAGCATTGATGTAAGTCGTATAAAAAGCATCCAGTCGCTATAATGATCGCCAGTACTGTTGCTACAACAAGAAAATAGGAAGTCCTTCCAGACTTTTCCATTCGTTGGATAGAAGTCTAACTCCTAGAAAAGCAATTCTCATAATTTATTGAATTTTATAGAGATATCAGACTTAAAAAATGAGTTAGAAAAAGGTTAAACTGCTTTTTCATGTGCATGACATTACTTTATCAGGAGGCTCCATAATGTTCGAACACAAGTATGTGAAAAAATGTTGCAAAATGGATTCTGTTCCTAGAAGGCTATCACCCTGATGTTTATCGAATAAAAAATACAGTTTCCTGGAAAAATTGAGATTCGTAAAACTGAAAGCTATCAAAGCTTTAAATTAAATATATCCTATCCAAGCTTCAAAACTTTTTGCTAATTTTTTTTCTTAGTCTGCTTCAACTTTGAATGCACATCTTTTATTAAAAATAAAATATTACCTCAAAACATATTTTTTTTCCGACACTTTTGAAGCAATTTGTTGCAAGCATTCTATGCAACTGTTGGGAGCTTTACCTACAATTAATCAAGAGTGAATGACAAGAGTGAATGGTTGATAAAAAATATAACTGTCAATTAACTCTCAAAATTTTTTACCTGATACGATATAAACATTTTCAAAACTAGTGTCAAGTTCACAAATTATTTCTAGAAACGTTTCCGCCGAAACTGTACCACCAACGTCACATAAATCCAAAAACATATCTAAATTTATTATTTTCCAATCATAGTAATAAAACACATTGGATTTTAAACTATTTACAAGTGACTACTCTCAAAATGAAAAATTGTTATACAGTACTCAAAAAAAAAACGTTACTTTAAGTTCAACAACTGTTAAAAATCTAGGAATTAAAACAACTTTAACCTAAGACAATTTATAATATTACCACTTGAGGGATTTTCAGGTGGATAATAATGCATATCACCAGTGCATAAACCTAGGAGCTTGACCATATTTGACCAAAACATTTGTCTATTGAATATATAAAGTTGATGCCATGCGGCTGTAACACATCGGCAAATACAAGGTCGATCCTAAAAATCAGTTTAAAGATAAACCTTGTTCAAATTCAGCCAGTTGATTCCTATAAATCTAGACCATTTTAAAAATTGTGAACTATGGATTATACAAGATAAATCAAATCGACTTGAAGGAATGCGCTTACTTCTAAACTCTTATTATCCCAAAAAAACTCATATTCATGAATTCAAACTTACTGACCGTACGTGATGCACTTAGCAGTAATCCGTATGATACAAGCATTGATAGTTGTTCCATTGATGACGATGCGTCACCCATTGAATAAAATTTTTCGAAGCCACTGAATCCTATATAGCAATATCAAAATTTAACAACTTTATTTTATTTTATTTGAAATAAAATTTCATTCTATTAAAGAAAAAATCACTCATTTTTTGATGATATAAACATGTAAATGTATGGTAAAATCTTGTCATAAACAAAAAATGAATAATAATAAGTCTTGAAATCTATTTATTTAAAGGTTTTATACACTTAAAAAAATCATAATCATTTCTAGAAAGCGACTCACTTTTGAAAAAAGTTGAAACACGGATGGCTTTCATCCACACAATCAACAGGGCATGGAAAATATAATTCTGCAATATGAATGGATTTTAATTTGTCACTGCGAAATCACTGAGGATATGTTTTACTTGAATTTCCTCGACAATAGATGAAGATAACTATACTATCTCACGAATTTTTGGCGCATAATTCGACTGTACATTTGCTTGACGATTATTAATAAATAAAGGAGATAAGAAATTTCAATTTGAGAAAAGTTAGATCTCAAAAAATGATGAGCTTTTTACTTTACCGTTTCAACATTTCGCGTTGTAAATAAACTATCACTGGCAATGTAATGACTTAGTGAGCCCTTGAACAAGGAAAAATTTGAATTCTCGCGCAATTCGATTAAGCGTTTCTACATCACCATCCAATTCCAAGTTCTGAATTTCGAATTACTAAGTTTTAAATTGATCTTAACTTACTTTTGTTGTAATATGGTATGGAAGATGAATATCATATAATTTCAACCATTCACCTGTGCAAAAGCGACTAAATAACTAAGTGAACGATCCAAATCAACGATAGCTATTTCGGTAGTGTCATATGTAATTTGTCGATATGTGAATCGAAGACATCGAAATACTGTTTATACCGCTATCTGTATATAGCTGAAGAAATTGCATTATTAGTAAATCTACTGCATTAAAACTAATCTAAATGTAGCCAAAGAGTAAATGAAATAAAATCTTGGTGGAAGAAAAAATTGCAGATGTTTTAAAACAGGTATGCAAAATTTATATCTGAAAAAGTTCTTCTAGTAATTCGCATAAAAGCTAAAGGTAGAAAGTTTAAATAATAAATATTTCACGGAATTTCAAATTTGAAAACTTCATTTCACTTTTTAATCTTCAAGGAAAATATATATTTTATAACAGTTACTAAAATGACTACAATTATAACTATAATTGAGAAAAGTATTGAAAAAAAAACCATATTCGTGTTAAAGCTGAAAGGTCGAAAGTTTCAAGAAAGATGGTAATGAATATTGCACGGATGGCAAAGTATAATCATCGATGATACGTTCCGGACATCTATTCTGACATATCCAGTTAACATGCAACCATTCTGGTAAATCTCTTGCTGATTCGAATAAATCATTTTGCGTTTCGTTCATTGAAAGATCATCCAATTGCAATAATATATTAGTATATCTAGAAATATAATAGGAAATTGATATACATATATAATACACATATATATATGCCAAAATTTCAAACTAAAATTCATTGAAGATCTGGAAAGAATTGAAAGATAGAATGTATCATAAATCTATAAATTTGATAATGCTTATCTGAATTTTTTTGTTCTTTCAACTATTCTGTTGTTAACTGTTTAATTCAAATTTAATTTATCGAATTTAAATTTTCATTTGTATGATATTAAAATTATTAAGCTAATGAGTGATACATGAATGCATGAGTCATCTTATAATGTTAAGTCTTTTTTTTAGCTATAGTAAAATTCATTCTACCACAACATGAAATCATACCACTCAATCTGTTTAAGAAATCATTTAATCAAATTTGAATTTGCCGCTAGAAAGTGTTGCGTCATATGATTTCAAGTACAATTTGCAGCGCTATTGCCGGTATGGTGAGATCAGCATTGTTGTTCATCATAGGTTTTTTTTTTTGTTTTGTGTATTGTGTAGTTTTTTTTCTCCCATTTTATATTTAATTTTACATTTGCGAAAAATTTTATTTAACTGTATGAAATTATAATTAGAATTTCAGGATATCTTGGATGATGATCAAAAATAATAATAGGAAGAGATAATTTGCAGAATTATCTTCACGATATTTTCCAGTATATTTTGAGATCGACTTTTTTCATGTACTTACAATTACGTATCTTTTTATTCGTGCATGTTATGGAAATTCGAAAAAAGTTTAGCTTAATAGTTGATTGATAATTGTACAATTTTTTTTTTGTTTACACTGATATTTCTTATCTGTTCGGTGAAAAATTCATTTCATTAAATTCCGGCTGAAGTTTATTTGCACATGCAAATAGACAAAGATACACACAACACACACACACCTACATACACATACACAGATTATATACATACATATTGGCACAGATAACATATTGGCACAGATACTTTTGTATATAAAACGATCTCAAAGTCATCATTTCTGTGGATCCAGTTAACAGACCTTTAATGAGGTTATTAAAATAGCTATTTTAGTTTTGGTACGATCATAGATCATGCTGACTATAGGACATTAGATTGAGAGTTCACCAAATATTCGTTGTTGAACCATAAACTCTGGTAATTTTGTCGTATTGCGATAAAAAATTTTTCTTCACTTATTCATGTAATCATGCTTTATGCCTTTACTTATGCAAAACAAACTGTCATAGGAGTTTATACTTTTAAGATATACATTATATGACAGCTTAAATTGGAAAAATAGTCAGGATTTGTTTTCAGGACTCAAGTTGGCTACTCAAGAGCAGTTGTTAACAGCATCCCGTACTCGCCATCCGGCGCTACGGAAAACCGCAGCCATCAATGATGAAAACAATAGACGACGAGAATACAACCAACGAATCACATAGTTGGAGCAGTAATAACGGAACCAACGGTCTCAATTCATTCGCTTTAATAAAACGTTGTAATCAACCAACGGCAACAATTGTATGCACCAAAAGCGAACCGCTTTCTGGCGAAGATATTAGTGGTATTACCCGCTACGCATCATCATCGCAATACTTTACCAGTTCATGCACATTCGGTGCACCGATGCGATTATCCAGGCTTCATGATATTTTCTGCAATGAATACGGTATATACTTCTGAATTTTTCTCTTTTATGCTATCAGCTTATAACAGTTTATTTCGAATTTGACAGTATAATGCATACATGTTGAAATGAAAAAATAGTTCCAGTGATCCAGTTCTTTTGTTCATTGGTAGTCTTTTCCTGAGATCGTTCTAATTTTAAGTCTTCCGAAATCCTAGATCGTACAGTTTCGAATTTTTTTTTTCTTTGCATTTTTCAACTAGAAATTGTGTGCAATAACTATCACATCAATAAAATTTAAGTTCGAAGCTATGATGGAAATTTCACGACGAAACAAATGGCTTATTATCTGATGCTCAAAATGTGATCAAGCATCAGGTCAACTTTCTTGAGAATAGCATTTTAGCGTAATTTGTTCGTTTTACATGAATTAGATACGCGCATAACTAGGCAAGTATTTCATCCAACGATTTTTAGGTTTCCAAATGATCCATCCGGTCTAAACACTGCTTACTGTCGTGATACTGGTGTGACATTGCCGTTGAATAGTCATCTTATGCCACCAAAATCTGTTATACAAGATGACATACGTATGAAATTGGGAAGATTTGAGCTAGTCAAAAGAAAGGTAGATCAGAAGTGTGGAATTTGTTTGGACAGGTTTGCTGTTAAAACAGTTTGCCTAACGATTCTTTCTACAAATTTTCTTTGATATTTCTTGGTTATGAGAGGATGGCAATAGGAAAGCAATGTCAGTGGACAGGCTCATAGATTTGAGATGATCAAAAAGATATTATCAAGTTTTAGTTGATAAAGACCAGAGGTCTGTATGTTTGACATTGTAGACCATTTTCTGGGAGTGGTACTAGATCGTTTTCAATATATAGCTCTCTGATCATTGGAGTACTTTAAAATCAACAATCATATATTGTTATCGATAGAAAAATTATATTTTAGTTTAATAAAAACTGATTCAAAACCTGATTGATTTTTGTAAAGTTTCCTATTTGTGAAAATCTGTTTTGTCTATTTTCAGGTGCTTGACACGATTACTGGAGCTCGTCTACCTTATGTGGCTTGTTACGCATGCAAAGTGCTTTATACAGATACGGGTGGTGGAACGGGTAATATGACTCGTCACAGATGTCCTATAGGCAGTAGCTACAAAGATGGCAATATAAAGTAACGTAAATTGTTGATCCACAATGAAATTTATTGTAACGATCTGGATCGTACAGATATGGGGTCCAGACTCTGTACGATCCAGATACGGGGTGGAGTGGAGAAGAAAGATATATTTTTTTCCGTCAAAATTTGATTTCGAAATTGCTTAAATTTCATCAAAATTTCACGATACTTTCCATTTCATGGTTATTTTATTGGTTCCCTTTGTAGTGCGTCAGCAGAAACTACGAATGACACTTCCGGTCAGCAGCCTTTTGAAACCCTTACATCAGGATATATCAGCCAGTTGTCTCCAGAAACATCTGCTGCGTATAGAAGGGTAATATATTTTGTCTTAAATGTTTTAATTTCTCATTTCTCTCGATACATCTGCTTCATATAGAAGAGTAATATATTTTCCCTTATTTTCTCTTAAATTGTTTTAATTCCTGTTGATACATTTGAAGCATATAGAAGTGTAATATATTTTCTCTTAAATGTTTTAATTTTCTTTCTAGTAATTTATATTTGAAGCTACCAGAAACCAATGTAGTAATTAGATACATTGGAAAGATCACATTTGTGCTTCTTCAGTTAATCATAAATTCCATGTCACATTTTTTTTGGTTCATATCCTAGTATGCTAAATATATGATTATGTGGGAATATGACATATGTATGGCAACATATTAGCACTAAGTGATAGATTCAGAGAAGAAATAATTCAATCAACAAATCTCTCCTAAAGTATCGCTTAACTCTTAAAGATTGCTGAAAATTCCCCTTTATTCATTATTTAAGAAAATATTGTTTTCCTGAATATTTTTTGAAATACTTCTAGGAATCTCCCGCTCCACCTCCAACTTCACATGCAAGTCTTACAGCGCAGTCATCATTTGAGACGTCGTTTAGCGATTATGATCGCCGAATATTTTGCAGTGCAATTATGCGATGTTGTGCTATCGATTTACTTCCACCTGCGATTTTTCAGGTTGCTTTGGATTTTTTGGTTTTAACTTCCCTAAATTTTCACATGTAGTCAATTTTCATTGAATTTGATTGGGGAAGGATGAAATATTAATATTTAACGCAGAGGAAGGACATGTTATTTATTGAAACTGTGTCAGGATTTGTTGGGACATGGCTGTATTTCAGATTCGCAATTCTATTTTTTTGTGAATTTTTTCTTCGTTCACTATTTAAATTAAATATTGATAGTCATTTGAAATTTTTTAGGGAGACGGAATGCACGGTGTTATCGAAACGGCCATAGCGATTGGACGACGTTGTCGTTGTCCCGATCGTCAGGCAATTTCAACACTTATCCCTGAAACTTCTACCCTGAATCAGGTTAGCAATTTTCTCTGGTTATCTTGATTTTGAAAGCTAATTTTATTTACTAGCTAGTTGCTTAATATGACTTTCTTGCGTAGATAATGTTTAATAGTATTCTTCAAAATTCCATATACATATCTTAAAAATGTGTTTGGTAATCAGTACTTTATTTTTACAGGTTATTGAAGCTAACACAGCAATGGTCTTATCTGAATTGACTGCAGAAGTAGGACAAATTGCTCGTACATCCGGTTTTTCTTTTTCTGTAGAGCGCGTTGCAAATGAAGAGGAAATTGCTGTTATCTCTGCTAATTATATCACAGCAGAATGGAAATATAAACATCGAATTGTGAAGTAAGTTTTATCCGTACTTTAAGTGACATTTTTCTTTGATAATTCTTAATTTTCGTTTAATTTGAAAGGCAAAAAACTTGATTTCTGAGAGAGTATTAATTGATGTACATGACTTCACCTATAAATTTGCCAGCAGAGATAACAGCAAGATAACAGCCGTTAATCAAACCAAATTTCCATTTCAGCGTTGATACATTAGAAAAATTAAAAACGGGATTAGGAACAATGATTCGAGAAGCGGGTGAATCCAAAAGACTCTTATGTGTTACGGAAAACGTTCCGAGTTGTAGTGGGCAGGCCCATCTTTACTGCATATGTTATACGTTGAATAATGTAATTTTTTATATATTTTTATTTATGTTAAGTAATTCAGCCATAATATTTAAATCTTTTGTACTGTAATGAAGAATGCATTTGAACATATAAATAAGTTTTTCAACATTTTTTATCATTTACACTATTAATCGTTGAGAGGTTTCAAATAATTCAGTATTTAAAAATTCATATGTTGCAGCTCATCCACGAAATTTTCGGAGATTTATGCGATCAGAAGCACAATGTGTTTGCCACTTTTACAGAATGTCAAAAAATAGTTGGTAATCTTTTTTATTAACTTTATTTCCAAAAAGAAGAATATTGTAAGTTTTTAGAAGCCTGAATAGCACATGTCTTGAATTCATAATAAGGTGATGTTTTCATTTATTTGTCAGTTGCTTATTATTTACATGCAATTTTTTTTTAGCAGCGATAGAAAAACTTGGCTTAGATCGTTGGGTTGATCCACCAGTTGAAAAAAGAGGTGGACGACTTGATTATTTATTTTACGGTTATGAAATGTTAAAATATGTTAAAGATTGCGTTCAGCATTTGTCCTTTTCACAGTATCCAGGTATGCTTTATTTTACAATCAATGTTTACATTTCCTTTCATCTTATTTTCTATAGAATATCTTGCATATCGTTACTATGTGTTGCTACGATTTAAAGATATGAATTCTCATTTGGAGTATTTAAATTCTATTTTCATCAGTTTTATACGCAATTTTGTATAACATTTGAATAATACATAAATTTAATGGCGAATGCCATGTTGTTGAAAATATTTTTTGCTGTATTTGAATTGAATTATCTTTAAGCAGTATTGATAACTGTGATATTTTAAGTTATTGAAATTTATTTATCAGCGTCAAGTCACTGATTGTAGTAATAAGTACTTATAATACAACTATATAGATATTATGGCACTGGTACGATCAATTGATTGGTCGGTTGCTGATGAAATTCGGAAATATTTGGAACCGTTTCATATTATGGCATCGATTTTTAACAATAAATCAGCAGTATCTTTTCATATGGTAATATATTATTCTTTCCTTCTCAGTCCCGAAATTAATTCATCGGTTATATTAGGATCAGCTAATATATTTGAATGCATTTTATATGCTTGCTTATAAAGAGTTTTCGTTGTCAGGTTCAACCAGAATGGTTCGCATTAATCCATGAGTTCTCATCCGATGATGATGATAGTGTGAGCAGCAATGATACATCAGCTTGGATATGCGCGTTAAGAAGGAAAACCGAAAATGTATTACGAAGTGCCACAGAATCAGTCATTATGCCAGAGCATCGCATGGCAACCGTTTTGAATCCTCGTCTTAAACATCTTCCAATTATTTGCTCGGACGAAGAAAGGTTTTTATTTTTTCGATTTCCAAAATAAGGTGTTAAAATGATACTTGTGAAAAATTTTAACAACAAACCAGATTATCTTTTTTACTTTCACACATATCGTTCTTATGTCTAGTCTTTTTTAATTTAAAAAAAAATCATGAGAAAATTAGATTTTTAGGTCAGAAACTTATTCAAGAATACGGAAATTAATCGGAACAGCAGAAATGAAGAATCTGAAAAGCGAGGAACATTCATCTGGTAGAGTTTTTAGCTTAGAATTTTATGTATTCTATGGAAAAAGAATTAAAAACATCACATTTTTCTTTGCTCCAAAAATATGTGAAAAAAATCCGAATCATAAAAAAAATTTAGGTACAAATGATGGAGAACCGCCAAAGAAGCGAATATCATTTTTAAGTTCACTGGAAGACCATGCAATTATTGATGATGAACTGGAGTGTTACCTACGTTCGCAATATCCAGCGTTACAAACAAAGTTTGCTTTTGTTTATTTATTTCTTGTGGAACTGTCCGTCTTCTTATTTACTTAATTATTCAGCATTTAGTTTCTATTAATTTTTTATTCATTTGTTTTTTTATTTGTGCAGTCAAAGAAGTGGAATTATGTATGTAAAGTTATACAATTAAAAAATTTGTCAGTTTTCAACTTTGATTTCTTCTTTCTGTTCGCAATGACTGATTAATTATGAAAAATTTATTTCTCATTTTCAAAATGTCATGTTAATTTGTTCTGCTGATACTGAACTGAGTTTTTCAAATTTTAGAGATGTGCTGCTGGTCTACTGTTGTCAGGCGCAGTTTCCACACTTATCATTATTGGCTCGGTTTCTTCTTTCTATTCCAGCTGCTGTGGTCCATAAAAGCCAAAATGTTTTGAAATTGACTCCAGAACATCTTTCAAGCTTGCTTCTGTTACGATCATCATATGCACAAACAATTTCCAGTGGACAAAGCAATAGACAATCGACATAAACGTATCTTCTGGTACCAATGCTTCGTTACCCAAAATTGTAAATACACATAATGTCGCTTGATCATTGTGATAAGGGTGGTACTAGTGATGAAAAGTGAAATAAATGTAGCGTATACTATAACGAAATAAAATTAGACGTAGAAAGAAAGATGTTGAGAGAGATAGTCGCGAATTTCACTTCACATTAGTTGATTAGCAGTGGTACTAAGCGAATCCAAATTTCTTTTAAAATAATCCATAGACTACATCAGTTTGCCATCTCTAAATTAAAAAAATGTGGTAATTATGCAGTTGCATTTCATTTTAATAATTTAATTTCATGTCAGACTTGATGGATTATACGATCATAATTTGAAATATTTTAAATTAACAGTTCATGTCGATTTCTTCATCATGTTTTCAACTTTAATACTATTTCATAGATTTTATTATAGCTTTTAAATTCATATAGGTTCTTTATCATGTTGTCAACTTTAATACCATTTCATAGATTTTATTATAGCTCAGATATAGTGAAGTAGGTAGGAATATTTGAATGCTTATATGATAACAAAAAAGATAGCAGTAATTAAGTGACAAAAGATTTATGTGATGACAAAGCTTATATGATGACAAAAAAAAGATAGAAGTGATTGAGTTCGAGTATGAAAACGCAGTACTTTTTGAAAATTCTGGGTATGTGGAAAAAACGTTGAAGACAGACAATTTGGAGATTGAACTAAATGGAGGAATAGCATTTTGAATCTTTTGTAGAGATTTATATTTGTGTAGTCCGATTCGTGATCTTATTACTATTGCGATATTTGTCGCAGTAAATGACTGATAATCTTTTTATTTATATTTATTTATTGCCTAATTGTTTAACAAATATTTTTATTTTTCTTTCTCCTTTTTTTATGTAAAGTTTGAATTGGTGTCATTCTGTATTTTCTTGTATTTTCAATTTTGTAAACACTTTGCCATATTTCGAAATTCTCGTTGTTTTCAGGTATTTAACGATTTTTTTTTTCTTTATTTATCACTTACTAATGTAGAATTTTTGTTAATTTGCTGTGATAAGTGTTTTGTAAGATAGTATGTTAAAAGAACTCATGGATTCTTCGTTTGATTAGCAATCATTATTAGATATCCTGGTGAGTAATCCATATCATCCTGCCTATTTCATATTTATTTCTAACATGTTCTTTATACTTTGCCGTATTTTGATCTCATGTCTAACTTATGCGACTTTGTTTTTAATTTGCTATCCATAAAATGGTGATTTTTTGTCAAATGCCTTAGTTCTGTGATATTTGTTGTAATCGATAGCCGATCTATTAATTTGGAGCTAACGATACAGATGTACATGGTATGGTAACATTCAGATTTCATTAAAACTATTTCAAATTAACTACAGTCAAAGTTTTCAAACAAATAAAATGGATATCTTTTGGTTTATTTGACCTCTACACTGATTATTTCATGATATTTTATAAAAAAAAGAGCCAGTGATTCTAGGTCACTAATATCTAATGGAGTTGTGGTTTAGGGCGAAGTTTTGTTTGTAATTTGAATGACTTCGCGTTTTAAATTACAATTTAAAAGAAACAATGACTATTCATTACCGGGAATTCTTGGATTGATTAGAAAATTCTAGACATCAAAACGAGTCACCAGTTTTCAAAACTATTGGTAATTGCGCATGCTTGAAATTTTACTGACGATTAAGGAACGGAATAGTACCGGATGAATTCCAAATGAATCTTATTCTCAAAAATCTGCATCCGCATATTGTGTCATCTTGTTCGCGTAAATTTTCATTGTCGTGTGAGCATTTTGCTAAGGTAATCTTTTCAGATTTTCTTTCTTTTGAAGTGTGCAACTTTGTTTAATGGATCATTCATATTTGGTTCTGTCATTTTTAAATTTATTTTCTTTAGTCTTTAGTATTTTCTTTAATTTGCAAGTACTTAAATTTATTTTATCTCTTTAGTTAACAATTAAAAATCTGGTTTATTGATTTTTGATTTGCAAAATTTTCACAGAGACAATAAATGATTTGGTAATGCTCTAGACATTTAACAAATATCACTATAACCGGCGTTATATTCTTTTCCCATACAGAATTTATCGAGCATTCAGGCGAAAAGTTGGAAAAATTTGATGCAAAGTATTTCAACTCCGAAATTGCAAGCAACGAACCGAAAAATACCTGTCATAAATGAGCAAGATTTCGATTATTTTCTTATTCTCGATTTTGAAGCAACTTGTGAAGACGGAGTTAAAATTATGCCACATCAAGTATCAATTAAATTATTTAACTTTTGAATATGGCCAATTGATGTTCAGTTCCTGAAGTAAGTGACACTACTTCAGAAACTCGCTGTTTAAATAAATTAAGCTTATGCATATAAAATATTTCAGGAGATAATCGAGTTTCCAGTTGTACAGTTATCTGGAAAAAATTTTGAAGAAGTAGGCCGATTTCATCGATATGTGAGACCTACTGAACGACCAATTTTAACATCGTTTTGTACTGACCTTACTGGAATTATACAGGTACAATAATTTATAGTATATTTGCTTTTGATTGCATAAAAGTCCAGTTATTTTGTATTAATTTTAGATTTTATTAATTTTGATTTGTTATAAAAATTGTTCTTAGGAAACAGTTGAAAATCAGGAGACTCTTCCGGAAGTTCTGGATGATTTAAATAAATGGCTTATCGATTCAAATTTAATCAACACCGATCTTTCAATGAAATCACGTTTTACTTTTATAACATGTGGTGATTGGGATCTTGGTGTATTGCTCCCTAGCGAAGCGAAATATCGAAAATTTGCAACTACCAGAGCAAGCTTTTTTGACTTTTTACTGCTGCTAACTTTAAATTGACATTTAAAAACATTATTATTTAGTTCAATGTGTTTGTTGATAGTTTCGCGATTATATACTAATGTAAATATATTTAAGTATTAGTTATTAAAAAAGTATGCAACTAGCTTTTACGATTCTGTCGACTGACCGTAGTGCGTCCGTTATTTTTGCTTTTACAGCTTCAAACTTTCATGAGGAAATATTTAATTTCTGCCTTCATTTGTGAGATTTTATCAAATTTTAGCTATTTCAAAAGTTGGATCAATTTGAAAAAAGCTTTCTGCAAATGGAAAGGTTATTTCGCTAAATCTCTTACAGTGATGCTTCGTGATCTAGAACTAAACCATGTGGTATGCTTGCAAATTTTGAATGTTCATATTGTGTAAATTATTTTAGCACTTTTTCCATGCATCAGATTTTTTACAAAATTGCTCTAATCTTTTGATTATCTCTTGCTGTTTTCTTTTTTTTCAGTTGAACCAAATTATATTACTATTCAAAAGTAATCGAGCAATCCTTTCTTCGTACTAGAGATGAGTTGCTGTTTCTATCATCTCACATTTTTGTGAAAAGGAAATTAATTTACCGTTTTGCAGGGTAGACTACACAGTGGAATAGATGATGTAAGGAATATGTGCCAGGTTACGAGATACATTGCCAGAAGTGGTTACATATTCCAGAATACATCTATTTATGTGGATGAGAAACATGATTTTGAAAATTTATGACACACATATATATTTTAAAACAATATTGTAGCTGTTTGGGTCTTTGAAAAATTTTGAGAAAATTAAGAAGGCAAAAATATTTAGTTCTGTCTTTGAATATTGCACCTAAAACTTTATATGCCTTATTCAGCATATTATTCAACATACCAAAACAACAACAATCAGGATAGAATCAATCAAATTATAAAAACATACAATTGAGATCAAACAATGTGATATCCTTTTGCAAATTTTTCAGAGCGTACTTTTCTTTCTGTACCACTGCTCGTACGTGAGGTACGACGTAATAAGTGAACGTGAACGCTTCTAAAATACAAAAATTTATACAAAAAAACAGTTCGGCATTTTCTAAAAATAAAAATTTTAAGTATGATTTTTTTAAGAAAATGGTTTTATCATTCAGCATACACAATTATTTGATCAAAATTCAGAAATAATTTTTACCGAGATTTTTCCAACAGCTTGATACTTTTGCGAATTAAAGTTCCAAAAGTGACATATCATTACTGCATTAAGAATAAAGCAAACACCTAAAATGAATCACTAATAATTAAACGGATATATCAATTTCAATTGTAAATCGTATTTTCATGTAACCTATTAATATCATAATAAGAAATTAGCTGCAGTTGGATAATGATATTAAAGGCGGTGAAAATTGTTACCAAGAGTTAAACAGAGGGTGTAATAATATTACTGTTGAGTAATTGATTAAAATTTTGGAGTACTTTAATAAACTTTAATAGGAGAAAAATCGGTTAGAAGATATGATGGTTGGTATGATTAGACCGTTTTATCTGATCGATATACGATCGGTCAATTTATGATATTTTCACAATTTGGTAATTTCCGACGAAATGTAAAATTCAAAAGCAAAAAAAAAAAAAGAAAATATTATGAATTAGAAATATTAACCAATTGCAACAGAACATAAAAGCATCATTCCACTTAATCCGTTCACAAGACCGGTACGACTTTTCATTTTGCTTAGATGATCAAGCCAAATTCCTGTTGTTATTACTGATAACAAATTTCCGACAGCTGATATAATGCACAGTACAAGCCACATAACGAGCATCATTTTCCATCGATACCTGAAATTCGTCGAAAATTTTAGTTTCAATTTTTCAGATTTAATTTTATATTTCATGCACAGGTATGTCAATATTTCTGACAACTTTTGAATATGTTTTAAAGAGAGTGGATTTAACGAAATTTCATATTTTTCAGTTATCTGGGAAATTTATTCAACAAGTGAATTATTCAAATTGTTTACCTATGTACAACTCCAAGTCCTATGCAACCAGTGGTAGCACCAACAACCGCAGCTACCACATTCATATGGCAAGTTCCCTGATAAGCAGATTCTTGAGCGAAACCTGGACATGTAAAACCATGAATTAAGAATCCCAATGATACTCCTATTTCTACGCGGCACAAATTAATCATTATCGACAAATAACTGAAATTAAAATGAATTATAGATTTTTTTTAAATTTCGGAAAACATTTCAGGAATAATTTTTTCCTCCTCACTATTATTGCTAATGATCATTTGACCCTGTTCCATTCTAGGCAAAGTCGAGCAATCAAAGAAATAATTGCAACCATATTTTTTGCTTAATTTAAACTTTTGAGTATATAAATTTACAAATTGAACACTTCATGACATCAATTTCTCATATTTAAATGTATGGGAAATTAATGGTAGGTAAAATTGGCAATTAGCAAAAACAATAATTAATTGAAAAACTTTTATTTGGCTTCTAATCATTTTATTCAAAATCCTCTCCTATAGACCTTTCCTATAAACCGATCAAAATGCTTTCCTATAGTATCAAACCGGTAAAATTTACCAAGAATAAAATTGGAAAGATTTGAGAAGAAATCGGAATGATTCGAAATACAAATTTTTTTTCCTCTATTTTTAACTTTTATTCTTATTTTTGATCTCATTAATGCTGTTTATTTAAATTTAAAAATTGTAAAATATGAAAAACTTGCTCGGTATGCTGAAATCCCGATTTCTGCATTACGGTATATGCTTTATAGCGTCTCATTTGTGATTTTCCTTCTTCTAACAAGACATCTTCATCGGTTTCAGAACTCTGAAAATATTTCAGCATACGAGAGAGAGAGAGAGAAAAAAAAAATAAGACAATATAATTGATTTATCAATTTTTTTCAACTACGGAAGTGCAAATTAAACTTTTTAACTGGAAATTTATAATCAATACAAAAGGAAGAAAAATTTCATTGTCGAGAAAGTAACCGAAAAATATCATCTTAGATAAATAATTCGTAAATTCCTTGCAATTAATTACAGTTCAGTTCATTTTCATTAATTTTAAATGCTAACAATTATATATGATCATCGTTTTCAAAATTTTTAACAATCTAGAAGTTGCTAAAAAAAAAAACAATCAGTAAAAAAAAATTTGATATTTTAATTATTAGAATTTTCGGAATCGAATTCGATTAATAATGGAATGAAAAATCTAGGTAAATTGCAAGGAAATTAATGATATATTCAAATAAAAGAAAGGAAAAATGAAAAATAATAACAAAAATGAAACCAAAAACAAAAATAAAAATAAAAATAAAAGCAAAAATAAAAATGAAAAGAAAAAGGAAAAAGTGAAATGTTTTAGGAGCAAGAATTCAACTATTTTTTTTCTTTTTTTTGTTATTTATCGGAAAAAAAAAATTTTTTTTTCTTGAATAAAAATATAAGAAGTTCACCATTTGACTAGTTGTTTTGTGCACAATACGCAATGTTGGATCATCAAGTTTCTTTAGTAACTCCATTTTGTTTTTGTGATCGAACTGATGGCAATATTGATGACGATAATAATGATATAGTAATAATAATAATAATAATAATAATATTGATAGAAAACAAGATTTTAGGAAATAAATAACACCAGAACTATTTTGAATGGCAACAATTATCGATTTCATCGTTTGATTATGAAATCTTTTTTGAAAATTAATTTCGCATTTTCAATCTTCATTTTTTTTTTCCATTTTCAAATTCATTTATTAAAAAATTTTTCGAATCTTTCCGAAACTGAAACAATTATCATTTGAAATTATCAATCAAAAAAAGATAAAACTCATGCATTCATCAGAAATTAAAAGATTGGAATAAAAGACAGCTTGAAAATGTAATGTAGCTTTTCTTCCGTTCCGCGACGGATTGTTCAAATATGATAACGATGAACAAAGTAGAAGGATAGCGGAAATGACGGGGGAGCGGGGGAGGGTAATTGGAAATAAAAGACGGGAATAAGATCGGGAGTTGAACGACGAGAGATAAATAATGGAGAAGGAATGGGTATGTATATAAGTCAAACAAAAGGTATTTATAACATTTTTCAAATCTTTTAAATTTCGTTTAAAAAAAAAATTTAATATGAATAAAATTTGGTAAAGTCACAAAGTATAAATTAAAAGTTCAATTTCATTTCCACATCATCCTTTTATGGTTGGATGCACAAAATGAAATTTTAAACGCATCACTTCATCAGCCAATTGTATTGTCTGTTGAATGAAGGAAATTTTACATGTAGTAAGGAGCAAAGATCATAAATGTTAAAAATTTAATGAATAAGAGCAGTAGTATATCATTATATCATTAGTGATATATCATTTCTCACTTTTATATGATTGATAAAGATATTTATTTAAAATCTTTTTTTATTCTTTTATTTCTACATAATTTTACTAAATTACAGGAAAAGTTAGAAAAAAGATAAGAATTTTAGCAAACTTTAATTTTTTTGACATAGTTTATAATTCTAATTATAGCTTGAAACAATTTTAATTTAAAATAATTCTTCAAAATGGAAATATACAGACTAACATCGATTGGTTCATCGAAAATCAATTATCGGATTTGATCCAGTGATTCAATGAAATAGTTAATATAAATTGGATACTTCTTTCAAATAACGATTAATATACTCCGAATGTGTTTACATATTAGATTATCCATTCATCTAACATTTCTTGCCGGGAATCAATGTATCTTTCTCATTCTTTGACCTACCTAACGATAAATCTTATCATCTCAAATAAAAAATTAATAATTTGATTTATTAGTGCAAGAAATAGTCGCAAAAATATGTTTTAAATTAAATACGCATTCACTAAACATTTTGATTTATCTATTTCGATCCATATCAAAGATAAAGAATTGAGATGTCATCTTCTATAATCCTTCGTTTTTCCTTTCATTATCCGATTTATGAAACTATGTATTGAAGAGATCAACTAGAATGATTAAACGAATATCGTATAACATTTGAATAAAATTTTAGAAGAAATGCATATAATGCTAACCACAAAAAAAAAAAAACATAAAAAGAAAAAAACTTTCTGTCGTATTGGTTAATTCTCGTTTCATACCCACTGATAAATAATGCATTGCTACAGGAGAAAAATGCTTGATGAAAAATGATGATAATGGATGTGACGAAGAGAAGGAAATGATTGAAAAAAATAAAAAAAAATTGAACAAAAAAAAAAAAAAAAACTTGTAAAGGGAAATATTAAAAGGAACGATCTATACATATACATCTGTAAATTTGTCAAACACAAAATAAATACATTCCCTTTTTTTTCGCATTTTTTTTTCTCGTTTTTGGTTACTATTATTGCTGAAAATATCACAATAAAAATATGGTACTCGTAGAATTTGTTGTACAAATATTGCAAAAGTTGTTTGTCAAGTTCAAAATAATGCCATGACATATTTTATTTGATATTTTTGATACTGTAATAAATAATTAAATTTTCTTCAAAAAAAATCGTTAAGATTTCTTAAATGTTTCATCTAACAAGAAAAAAAAAAACAGAAAATTTATTAAATATATCAAGCATAACCATCCCTCAAATATCACTAAATAAATATATCAGCATGTATGATGGGACTGATTAGAAAAAGAAAATGATAAGATACAAATTATCGCTGAAATCATAGAATTTGTAATTCCTTTGTTCTGGATTTAATATTGTTGGATTTTCTGTGCAATGTAAAAAAAAAAAAATATAAAATTGTCTATCCACTTTATACGCGCTAACAAAGGCGCCATTTCTTGTAGTTGCAGAACTATACCAGGATTCTCTGCCTACACGGAAGAAGAGCGTGCTGAGCGCCAAAGCCATTTTAAAAGATTTGCTTCAAAGCGGTTAGTTGGATGAGCATATCGGGCATTATTTGGTTTCTCATTTTTTTGAGCTATGAAACTGGTATCAAAATTGTTGTATTCATATCACTGAATTTGTACTATTGACACTATAGTCGCTGCGTTCGCTGATATGTTATCAAATATATCATAATAAAGATTTAATTACGCAAGTTTGAGGTGCTATCGTTGAAAGGCAGAAAGAACCCCCAATCACTGTCACGGTTAAAGAAAATCGGCAATACAAATTGCACACATTTGATAATATCATTGTCAATTTCAATTATTAAAATTTTTGATGAAATTTTTTCAAAATTACTTAGTATATCAAAATAGATTAATTGAGTAACTTATATAGATATCATAATAATTACATAAGTATTCATATAATTGATTAGAAAAAGAAACTCGTAAGATATAAATGGATCACAAATAATGATATTTTAAATTTTAATTATTAAAATTTTTCCGAAACTTAATATCTGATATGTCAAAACAAATTAATCGAATAACTTATACAAATATAAGTAGGGTTGGTTAGAAGAGAGCTGATAAAATATAAATTGACCGCGAATGATGATATCATTTTAGATTTTAATTATTAGAATTTTTGAAAAACTTTTCGAAAACTAATATTTACTATATCAAAATAAATTAATCGAATAATTTAAAAATTGTTTTTCGTGATTTTTTGCAAAAGTTTAGCGAAAGGTGCAGCAATTGATTCGTGAAAATTTTTCATAATAATTTACAAAAATTTCTTCTACCATATTTCAACCAAATATAGATAAGATTTAGCTTATTTTTCGTTTTCTTTATTTTTACCTAAAAAAGAAAATTATTCATTAACTGAAATCTAAATTAAGACTGCTTATATTATTTATCGATTATTAAATTATATTTGTTAAGTTCTCAAGAAATAAAAATTAATTGAGATTATTGCAGTCTATGCAAAAACTATATGAAAATATTTCGAGGAAATAATAAAGCGATAAAATTTTCTATCATAGATGCATATGACAAAAATATGAAAATTTGTTGGCATAAATGAGAGTGATCCAATTTCGGTAATATGCAGAGTTAAATTCACTAAAAATGAGGTCAATTGACGACACACATTGCTATCAACCTTCCTTCATTTCATCATACACCATCGTCCCACCTTTTATTCATATATCCTAACCTGTACCTGATTTTTTCTTTTTAATTACATCTTTTTTTTTTGCTAAAATATCATTTATCGATGCACGCATGATACAATAATATGTTAAATAATATTTCAAGGAAATGAAAAAAGGAAAGTGAATTAATGAGAACGTATTAAAATTGACTAAAAAAAATATATTACATATTAGAATATCAAGTCTTGACTTATTTTTTTTCCCGAGAAATTGAAAATTAAAGTCAAAAAAAGAAAAATTTTTAGCATTTCAAATGACATTATCAACCTGAACTTATGAAATTTTCCTCAATTAAAGAAAATGAACAGTAAAATTATGAAAAAAAAAAAACACCAATTAATTTTAATGTCGTATTATCATCATTCAGAATGATAGAATACAAGAAAAAGGTCCTTTTTTAAGTTGAAGTTTTAATATTTTTTATAAAAAGCTTATTTATAGAATACTAATTTTTTAATAATTACATACATTAATAATAAATTTGTTATACTATAAAGTATTTTATGCTGCTGTGAATAATAAAAAACAATGTATTTTAAAAGGAAAAAATTAGTGAGAAAAAAAGAGATAATTAAATAAGCAAATCTCGAGAGTAAAATTTATCAAATCTCGAAAGCAAAATATATAATTTGTACAAATCAAATAAATTTTGCTTTTGTTTTTTTTGAAAATATTTTCTGTTTTAGCTTTTTGATTCGTTAAAATATTTCCTTACAATCATTCTGTCTTATCGAATTTTCTAGTCCCATTTTGATTTTAAAATATGACTAATTTTGCGATTACATTTTTATTTGATCTATTCTTCGCCAGCTCTTCATATTTCTAAAAAGATGACGACAAATTAATTACGAATTATTAAAATTTTTTCATTTCATGTTCAATATTAAAAATTAGCATAACTTTTCTTAAAATTAGATCTCTTATGACAAAATTAATAAATATGCAATTAGTAAAAGTTGTTTTTTCGGATCAGAAAAAAAGGAAATGTGTATTAACAATATAAAACTGATAATGAAATTTTTTTTAGTTTAAATTTTTACGTTTTCAAAATTTATTATGATAAATACATTTACTAATATTACATGCTCTTGCATTTCAAAATAATCATCATTTATGCTTTTATTACTTGTTTTCCTTTCTATCTTTTTTATTATTTTTTGAATTATAAACTTTGATATGGGATAAATGGTAGGAAAACTAAAAGAAAAAAAAGTGTGGTCAGACAACTTTTTTTTAATCATCTGTTTCCATAATTATTAGCAATCAGTATCATTATTATCAGTTTTACCATTATCATTATCAGTTTTATATTGTTAATATCCGCCTGTGCATTGATTATTCATTTAAAGGAAAAATGTATTTTTATTACAAAAGTTAAAGAAATAAGATAATAATAAAACTTGAAATTATATAATGCAAAGGAAAATTAGAATCTATTTAGAATATGGAAATTTTATTGCTACTAACAAAACTATACCATTCTTTTAACTGCTTTCGTAATATTATGATATGATTTTAACTTTCTTCGTATTTCTATTATTATCTTTTTTTTTTTGTTGTTGAAATATTTTATCATTTTCCAAAGATATTATATCAAACAGTATTATATGAAACTGAAATTTCTATTCGTTATCAGCATCAGATAATTGTAATTTTAATCTTATCGAAAATGTTTATTCGAATTGTATGATAAATATAGATGTAAACAAACTACTTGAAAGTGAAAATCATAATTTTAGTTATGAAACTACAACTGCTATTATCATGATTACTTGACATGACGATGTTATTCAATTGCGATCGATCACGTATTGAACATAATCATTTTGTATTAATCTCTACTAATATAATATCAACCTTCACTTTCATTCCATGACATTTGCATATGATGTAATCAGACTTTCTTTTTCAGACTTTATAGTTTAATCATTAAATCATCATTTAATTGATTTTTATCAAAAGTCTTAATCAGTCGATGACGTAAGATTTAAAGTAGTGAAACGATAAAGAAATAAATAATTTTTCAGTAATTTAATATTTTCTGTATACTGATAGCTTTTTTAAAAAATCTTATAACTTATAACGAATTCATAGTAATGAATAATAAATTGAATAATAAATTCTTGCGAAAGAAGTCAGCAAACTTTTTTTTTGATAAAAGCTTTCAATTGACATATAATCATCGATACTTTGCTTCGAATAATTTTGAGAGCAAAAAGTTGTTTCATTGATTTACGAAGTGATAAATAAGAAAGCTAATATCGTTGCAATTTCCGCTCCAATGGTCTTTTTTTTTTTCATTCCCTGAGAAAATTCTTAATTAATTTTTATAGGTTTCCTTTTCATGTTTAATTTAATTTTCATTTCTACTTTTTGTGTAAAATGTTTAATTTTGCGTATTCAGCAAAAAGCTCCAAATTTACACTTTCCTTTTAAATTTAAATTCAAATTTGTAAATCAAGCGGAATGGTTTGTTTTTTTTCCACTTTTTCTTTTTTTTTGTTTTAAAAGTTAAATATTATTGTTAGCAAATACTTATCCTATCTTTCTTTCAAAAAAAAAAAAATTTTGTTTCGAACGATAATGCATGCTTGACTTAATTGAATATTTGAGACATGTACTGACAAAAGTAAAATTTATTGATTTTCAATTTTAATTTATTTGCCAATTATTTCTATTTTCAATTTTAATTTATTTGTCAGTTATTTCTATGTTTTATCATTGGCTAACATAATAAAATTTGGCGAAATAATTATTTAAAATTTAATCAAAAAAAGAAATACAATCATCAAACATTCGAATATTTTTAATCGCTTTTACGATATGCAAAAATACGTGTAAAAAAATTTAAACTTTAAAATCAATAAGCATAAAAAATCTAATGATTCATAGATAGTTTACTACATTGACATTTTTAAAATATTTTAATAAAATAAATTCATCAATATCAATGATAAATGTGTATTATGACAATTATTTGATATCAATTTAAAAAAAAAAAGATCGTTATCATACCGTACTTGATTATTTAAAAATAAAATAAGTAGCGATAAGATAATTTGTTGAAATAATTGATAAATTGAATTATTATCATTATAAAGAATTTTTTTTTTTTGCAGTAAATACTAATTTTCAGTAGTAATTTACGCATTCGATGATAATTATTAATTATTTGTTCCTTATGAAAATCATAAATGAATAGATAAATTAAATAATAATTATTAAATAAGCCAAGATAAATTTGTTGTTTCTTCGCAGTATTTGTTGTTAATTTTTATTTTTAGTTCAATAATATTTTTCTAATTACTTCTACATATGCAAAAATATGCAAAAAAGAATTTAAAATTTGAAATCTTTGAGCTCAAAAAAATCTAACATTTTTTTCTTTTTTGTTCTTCAATATTCATTTCATGTGGGCCTTTTTTTTTTTTGAAATGATTTTACTAAATAGCTTACATAGCAAAATGTGTCTCATCCAAAAATTTTTCTATTATTCATGGAATATCCAAGAATTCGTAAAATAATTTTAATATGAAAAATTTGAAAGATCTTTGAAGAAGAATGAAGATCATTTTAGTGTATTGACAAAAATGAATAAATTTTTTTGTACCCAAATTATTAAATATTTGAATTATATCAAATTGTTCATTGATTGAAAAAGAAAGTGTGACATAGGATTATTAAAGTTTCGATTTTTTTCATAGAAAATTCGAGATTTTACGAAAACAACTTTCAATTCTTTTACTGTAAAATTCGCTTAAATAAAATTATGAAAAATTTAGATATTGTTGAAAAAGGAATGAGATTATTTCGGTATATCAAAAAAAAATTTTTTTTTTTTCCAGCTAAATTATTATTAATGCCTAAATTGATATATCGAAATGATAATCGATAGGAAAGGGAATTGTGATGCATCAAGGTTTCGGTATCAATTCCTATTTTTAGCAATAATTTTCCTTCATTTATTCATATTAAAAAAAAATTTTTTCTGTGAAGTGAAATTTCGTAATAATTTGAATTTGAATACTGAAATTTAATACTGTGCAAATTGAACTTTATTTCATTTAACTTGAATTTTGTTTAATTTATTTTAGTTCTTTTCTCACAGCTATTGTTAATTTGAAATGTCATGTCATCTGATTAATTCAATATCTATCATTTTTCATGATTCCATTTCTTTTTTAATATTTTTTTATTTTTTTTTTTTCTTTAAACGAGATCAATAAATATTAAGAGTACAGCGAAATGTAATGAATATAAATTTGACAAATGTTACAAAGTCGATTTAATAAATAAATAAATAATTATTAGAAATGAAATATGATTAATTCAATATTTAAAGGTTGTTTGATTGAGAATGAAAATTTTCAGGTTTTAAAATAAATTCTATCAGAATTTATATATATTAAATATTAGGTAAAGATATATGGTGATAATGATGTTTTATTGTCTTTGTTAAATTTAATTTTGGATTAAAAATTTACAATGATATTAACTTCCTTATAAAAAATGATTAAATTTTTGATAGCAATAATATTTGCTAGTCACAATCATTTCATAATTGATTTAATCAATAGTTTATCGAAAATTTTGGAAAATTGATTTGAAAATTGGAAATATTTTTTATAATATTTTCAGAAAAGAATACGAACATAAAGTACTAATAATATTTCTCGGGATATTTCTTTTTTTTTTTCTAATATTTTTCTAAATTCAATTATCTGTCTGTTTGGCTTGAACAAAATATTTGTCTAGCTGTTTCATGTCAAAAATATATACAATTTACTAATGTTCTATGCATAAATTCCAAGGCTGGTTTTTTTTTTTTTTCTTCTCGAGAGAAGTAAAGCAATACTATTGTTTATATTGAGTTAAGGCCTAAATTGCTGAATTTTTTGAGTCCTAGAAAACTTATTTGCATTCTAGAAAAAGCTTATTTGAAAATTTTTTTTTGTTAAGCTTCTCTGCAACATAATTTTATTTGTTTTTTTTTCTTTTTTATTGCAAGTTGTTCAAAGATTAATTTGTTGAAAATTAAATAATAATAATAATAATAATGATAATAATGATAATATACAATATTAATAAATAAATCTTCTAAATAATGAAAATGATTGATCATTTAATTCAAGTAAAATTTAAGGAATTTTCCTAGCTTAATGTTCATTTGAAATGAAATTATTTCTAAATAAATATATATGTGTTTTTTTTATTTAACATGAAAAATTATAATATGCAATTAAAAGATAATTAGAAAATATTCCCACTTCAAAATTTTCCTTCTAATTTTCAGTTGTTCACTACTAAATAATTGATGATCATTTAGAAACCATAAAATGAAAAATTCCATTATTTTTCTGCTCAAATTTGAATGATGTGATATTTTTGGACTTGCTCGAGAAGTATGAGTTGTTATCATTAGCGAATATTCTAATCTAAGTTGTTATCATTAGCGAATATTCTAATCTAATTTTAACATTTCTGAATCAAAAAATTATGCTTGCTAAAATTTTGTAGTCTTATTATATATAATTTATGCATATATCGATAAGCTGTGAAAAAAAATTTTCATTCCAACGACAAAAAAAAAGTTTCAAATTTCACTTCTTTTTTCTTGTTTCCAAATTGTTGACAATTTTGTTCTTGTTTTTTTGCTGATAAAAAAATCAAAGATTGAAATGAATGCTTAATGAGTACAAAATAGTATGTTTTTATTATAAATTGGCAATTATTTATTTTGAGTTAACTGTGGTAGGGAAAATGGGAAGGTATAATCTGTAATCAATGATAATTTATGCAAATGTTAAACTGAAAAAAAGTTATTATAAATCATTTGCATTTTTTTTTTTTTCATTTTCTTCTTATTATTTTTAGGCTTTGCAAAATATGCTAAGTAGGTCTGAATTTTAGAAAATTGTTTGTAATGGTTTCAAATTACGGAAAGTTGATGAATTTAAAAGGTCGAAGCCGAAAAAAAAAAATGATAAAAAGGAAAATAAGAAGTCATAGAAGGTTTCGATAATGGATAAACAAATCTCATTTGAATGGAATACTTCATATTTTGTTTTCGTTGAAATTAACGAATTCTCTCAGAAATCATTGCATTGATTTATCACTGATTGTCATAGTAATGAATAACTTAGCCAAATATATTTTATAATAAATTATTTCATTAATCAAATTCCAATATCATCGAAATATTTGCAATATTTTAATTTATGAAATGATCAAATATTTCGTTTTTTGTTATCATTTTCTTAAACTTTTTTTCTTTTTTTTTTTGCAGGAATTTATTATTTTTAGTTAGGAGATAAAGGAATTGTTTTATTAATTGTTTTATTGCAATAATAAATAATTGATCGAATCAATGAATGATAAGCTGACTGATCTATTAATTATGCAATGATTAATTATCACATTTGCTTAAAATGTTGCATATTTTAAACTACGTTTTTTTTTTTTTGTCTTTTTCAGCATTATAATTCAAATGTTTAAAAATTAATTTCAATTTGCAGCGCAACAATTAATTATTTCGAAGCAGTTCATTTGATTTAATAATTAATTTTTCAATTATTGGTGGATGTTTAGTATCCTTCTATCGCTTGCAAAAGGAGGAACTCATCAATCGCCAATTCATGCAAGTGAGCTATTTCTATATTTGATTAAATCTAAAATTTTATAAAATTATCATAATGTGATGACGATACTGATAACGGTACTAATTAAAATGTATGAGAGAAAGTATCAAAAAAAAAAAAAAGAAAAGATTGGGCAAAATTTCATAATATCAAGGACATTATGGCTCTTATAAAACTTACCTTGATAATAGTTATAATGATAATGTTGAAGTTACAATGATTTAAGCAAATCAACATGATGCCACGTATTTGTAATTAAAATTTCATCGGACCATCAAACGTGGAAATTTGATGACTTACTTCAGAAAGGTTATTGTAAACTTTCGCTCGAGTTCAATATCTGGTCATATGGCCAAATGGATTGAAATGCTATCTCTAATAAGTGGAAAATTCTAATTAAAGATATTATGGTTTTGTGGCATAAGAGACGATTTATACCTTGACCTTTTCCAGCAATGAATATTTTCCATTCTCGAAATTTCCTTCAAGAAGTCAATCGTATTTTGACCTTACCACGGGGTGAACATTTTCCATTCTCGAAATTTCTTTCAAGAAATCATTTAAATAATATTCAAATAAACTTATGATACCATATATAAATCATTTAAATTTATTATTAAAAAAAATTTTTAGGTCCACAGCGTAAAAATTTGCTTGATACTGTTTACAAACAATACTGCACGAAGCAACGGGTAAATGAATCATATCGAAAATTAAAAAATGCATTTAAAAAATTACATGATGATTATTTGAATATCAAGGGACGAAATATTTTTAGCAAATATATTCAAATGCAACAAATAATTTATGAAGTATGGCGTTTTCTTTTTTTTTTTTTTTTTTTTCAATCAAAATATATTTTATTTTGTTTTTTGTGTGTCTGTGTGTTTCGGCAGTTCATATCGAAATTTCAAAACCGGAATTTGAAATTTTAATTTTACTACAAGCAATATCTGCATATTTCAATACCAACTTTTCATCACAATTATTATGTATTATTTGAGCGAAAAGAAAATGTCTTTAATTGATGTTTGAATTTTAAAATAATTTTGAAAAAATTTTCACTTTCTTATCATTCAAGACAATATCTGTGAAATGATATATATGTAAAATGTTATAGGTGATAATTCTCGACAAGCAATACTGGCAATTGATTAGTGTGCCTGAACCGGAATTGTCAGAAGCAGCTAACGATTATGTATTACGGTTTGTTATTTGCTTTTTATTAAAATATTTGAAATTTAAAAAAATTCAAAAATTAAATTGATATAAATGAATTTATTATTTGATCCATTACACTGGATTGAAATTTGCACTAAATTCCATCTTTTTGCCTTAGTTCATCTAAATATCTAAAATCCTATCATATTCTGAAACTCTTTCAAAAATGATAAAATTCTTTGGATAAGTTTTTATCTCTTATCATTGATAATATTTTATTTAATTTTAGGGTAATGGAACTTGTAAATATAACACAACTAGGAGTACCTCGACGACCTGGTATTGCTGCCTTATTAGGAGTGACAAGGATTGTAGAAAACGCTACCGAAACAATTATGTTCGAAACAATACGAAGTATAGTGATTGATTTTAAGATTAAATTGCAACTGATAATCTAATCTTATCATATTCGAAAGTTTCCCCGAAAATAGCCAAAATGTAAATTATTAAGAAAATTTGTTAATGAAAATATATTTTAATTTCTTAAACATCAAATTAAGTTTAATTTTTTTCTTTCAATTTATAAAATTTTATCATATTTTTTAGGTTTATCAACAAATGATTTACGAGATGAATGTAATCGAATGTATGTCACATTGTATAGATTATTACGAAAATATCTGAAACTTCGAGAAATGCTTAGAGAATTAAATTCCGATTTTCATTCCTCACGTTTTTTACCAATCATTCCACGATACAATTTGTTAAAATCTATGATAAAAAATGTTATCAGGGAGCCAACATTTCCTGAAATATATCACGAGCCAGATTAATTAAATTTAATTGTTTTATTGTTTCTCATATATTTGTGAACTTTATTTCTCATTTAAAAATTTAATAACAAATTTTTTTGTTTATTCTAAGAATATTTGAAATATATTAAATGAGTAAGTTGAAAAATTAGAAAAAAGAAAGTTTTATTTTTTCCTCAGACATAGCAAATACATTAGCATAAGCATATTAATTATATTCAACTAATTTTATTTTATTATTCTCAAAAAAAAAAAAATAAGTATTAAATATCCATCTTTATTGATATGCTTTAAATATGAAAATAATCATAAGTTTCACTAATTCGACACATTCCATTCAAAATACAATTTCAATTTTAATTATTTCAAAGATAGCTTTAAAAAAGTTTAATATGATATTTAAATGAATATTGTATAATGCTAGAAATGGTAATTTAATGAGCTTACATTTTTTTAATTCGTTAATTGCATTATCATGAATGAGATGAAAACACTAATCTCTATTATGATTGAAATTGTTAATTGATAAGTCTTGGAAAGAATAAATACTAAAGATTTAAATTATAATTAATTAATAAATGGCATAAAAAATATTAAATAATTAATGTAATAAACGTTACCTTAATTTACCAATATTTTCTGTTAACTGTTTTTAGTTTTTAAAAAAGATTTAAAATAGAGATTTAAATTATTCGATATTTAAATATAAATGAAATAAATATTCCACAAAGAACTTAGAATAATCGCGAAAATAGCGTAAATATTATTTATTACACAAATGTATTATAAGCTTCGCAAATCGTATATATTCAGTGTTATCATCGAAATTAAATTTTTCACAAGGTTGAAAATCAAAATTTTTTATTAATTTATTTATGAAGAATTCTAATTCGCCCAATCAATGTTTCTCACTTACCTTTGAAATGTGTTATAGAATATCTGATAGAATTTATTATATAAGTTTTTAAGTAATAATCAATATTTATCATTATTGATTTTTGCTTACTGGAAATATTTTAAAAATTCTGAAAAAATTTTTAATTTTAACTTTTAACTATTACAATTTTTCATGCTGTAAATAAATATCAGTAGGTGAAATCATCGTTTAATGCAATTTGTTCTTACTGTATTTCTTTTTTTTACAAATAATGTTGAAATTATGTTGCAACAAACTGTTTGAAATTGTTGTCATCTAATTTTTGATCAATCAATCGGCTAATATATCCAAAATAAAATTCGGATTCTATGCAAATTATCGGAAAAGCTTATATGATTTTTAATGAAATAGAATGTGTAATTTTTGAAAATTTCAAATCCCGTTATATTTAATTCCTTTCATAAAATTTATCAAATACTTATACAACAAATTCAAAGTTTCGGAATTTTTGCTTCATGACTGTTTTTTTTTTTTCGCGATTAAATTTCCTAGACAATTTTAAAAAGAATACCACGATGAAATGATTAATTGATTTAATCGATTAGTGTTCAGATTTTTATCATCGAAATAATCTAAATATCATTAAATTCAGTAAATTTTTGTTCTTAACATATGTATCTGAAAAGCAACATTTTTTTGTCAGTATTAATTATGATTGTAGGAAAAGAGAACTGAAATATGAAAGGAATGAATTAAATTTATGTTCTAGTAATATTCCATCTCAAAATTTGATGAAATTTTTGAGCAAAATCGATTAAACATTATTTATATTTTAAATTTCAATGCTGTAGTGAAAATTTAATTAAAATAGATCATTGAGGCAAAAAAAGAATTTCAGAAAAAATTAAAAAAAAATTTTTTTGGTCGATCAATATTTCAAAATTTTGGAAATAGCTATTCTCGATATCCATTTTATTTCATGTAAAATAAATTCAATTTATAACAACAAGGAAGTCAAGCAAAATCATTATTTATCGATTAAACATTATTTATGTTTATTAAATTTCAATGGAGTAGTGAAAATTGACACAACATTTATACAATACTTTGTGTGTATCATTTAAACCAATGATAATAGGGACTTATATATAATTAAATATATATAATTATCAATAATTAATTAATCAATTAGTAATTAATTAATCAAATTTCTTTCAATGAAAAATTTTCCTAATAATATTTTGATATGTTCGAAATTATACCTTCGGAATTAAAAAATAAATTTTTCATCATATAAAAAAGAATAAAAAAAAACTTTGTCTATAAGTCGTGTTAGTTTTGTGATAGAATTATCAATATAATCAGATACTTTTTTTCCGTCAAACTTTTAACGATATTTTCGTAAATTTATTTGAAAACATTAAAGAAATATCTATCATACTAATTTTATTATCACATTCTTGATAATAAAATACTTACGATGATAATGATATAATTTCATGTCCTAAAAAATTATTGAAAAAAATTTTAGAATATTCAAGGAGACTTAAAATCAACTATATTTTATGGCAATTCTTTATTTTATTAGAAATTTGAAATTTTTTCAAATTCAACAAAAGGAAAAAAAAAAGCTACAATAGTGATCAACAAGATTAAAATTTTATGAACCGATGAAAGAATTAAAATGAGATTAGCAAAATTTTGTTTATATATGGCATATTTAATTGATTGTTGGCCGAATTCTTCCAGATTATCAAAACCTGTTTTGTGATATTGATGAGATTAACAGTGTGCAACCTTCATGAGAGATGATAAGTCGATTTCGCAAAGTTCATTGCTCCACAACCTACTCAGCGGTATTTGTGATGTTGATAATGATCAATTTTATTTTCGATGTTAGTGGAATGTTTTCTCATGTTTTATTTTTTAAAAAAAAAAAGTGATCCCACATTATGAAATGACCTAATTGTTCCATTTGATTTTTACATTTTATTTTCTACATGAATTTTGAAAAATAAAGTTTTACTCGAATGAAGAATGAATGATAAGTTTTAATATAATAAAATATTTTAACGTTTAAAATTTCATGTTTTATTCATATTTTTTTAGGTCCAAAAATCCTCCTTTTTAAGCATCGAATATCTGGTTGTTATTTTTTTAAATGTTGTAGGAAAAATTTTCAGTGATAAACAAAAGTTTATCATAACTTAGGTCATGATTAATGATGTAATGACTTCAAATTGATACAACTGAAATTACTAATTAATAATGATATTAGCCGATCAATAAAAATTATAAATTTGATCACTTTTAAGTACTAAAATCAAAGGAATAAGTGAATTCGGAAATTTCGAGAATGGAGAAATTATCTTATCAAACATCCATCTAATCTTTTATAATATAGAAAGTAATGATTGTTTACTGAGCAAAAATTTTTAATTAAAATGTAACAACAATATGAATAAATATTTTTAAAATGTATCAGAAAAGTTTGCCAAAATATTTTACTAACAAATATATGCTTCGCAAGTATGATAAATTTAATAGCATATCGACAAAAATTAATACAAATTAATTTTTTTTTTTTCAAAAAAATTCTTGAAATTCAATTAATACAAAGTAATTTTCAAAAATTCTTGAAATTCAATTTTAAAATTAATACTTGCATCTTCAAACAGAATTAATCATTTCCTTGAATTATTTATTTTTTCAAAATGTAACAACAAGTAGGTGCAATTTTTATATGCCCATTTATGTGGAAAATGAAATTGATGAAATGATTAAATATCAATATCATATTTAAAAACAGATATTTATTGCATAAAATAAATAAAATAAAATAAAACATTCTGTTATTTTATTGCTATTCATTTCAATAAAATCATCATTGCTTTTCAATTTTTGTTTATACATGCTATTGAATTTATCATATTTGCGATATATTTATATACATACATATATATAAATATTTGTTATTGAAATGTTAGTGAACTTTTGCGATACATTTTAAAATAATATTTATTCACATTGTTATCATATTTTAATTGAAAAATTTTTGCTCAGTGAACAAAGATTAAGATAAACAACCGAGAAAGATGAAGAAATAATAATTTTAATGACAAATAACTGAATAATTCATTTCAAATTCCAAATTTTTTTTTTACAAAATATTTCTCGAAATAACTGACGTTACATCATATATATATATATATTATATATATGATTTATTAAATTCTCAACTTTTTAAATACGAATTTGGATAATCAAATTTATTGGATATACTAAAATTCCAACAACGTCAATTCTGGAAAAAATTCGCAATATCAGATGAAGACATACATTTATTATATATCGAATGATCAGATGAATACATCAGTATCAGTCGAACAGTGCAAAAGGATAATACTGATCAATTTTGCGATCAAAGAATTGATATTCAAAATATTCAACCAAACAACGATGACAAAGCCATGCAATAAAATGAACGAAGTGAATTTCATAACTTGAAAAATTACGACTTAAAAGCAAAAGCATTTCATAGAATTTGCAGAATTACGATTTAAAACTATTTTTGTACTTCGCAAAATCACGATTTAAAAGAATTTCGTAATTTGCAAAATTATGATTTTAAGAATTTGTAATTTCCAATTTCCCGAAGGCTACACTTTTTTTTTGCTTATTTGTTTTCATAGTCAGACATTCATTACTAGTGATTTCATACTATCACTACTATGATTACTAAACTCCGATATATTTTTATTTTGACGAGGTCAAGGACTGCCATTTGCATAGACTCAATTCAAACTATCAGTTTTCTCGATCAAAGAATTTTAGCAATTAGATTTTAGGAAGCTAACTGCGTAATTAATTGTAACAGCTGAAAATACCATTGCAAGAAATACTTCTAATTTATCCTGCAAATATGTAAAAATTGATTGCTAAAAAATCTCGATGATTATACAGAAAAATAGCATTACAAATGAATGAAAATAATATAAGTATTCCATTAAAAGATAAAAAAAAAATTATGAGAAAATAAAAAAATTGAAAAAATCACCAAATTTCGATTTTGACTTAGCAAAATTTAAATATTATATTTTCGCAAAATAATTAGAAATCACTAAAAATCGGTAAATAATTTTCAAAATTCATCCAACAATTTCTTCAAACTTTTTTGGAACAAATGTTAGAAAAAATTAACATGAAAGAAAATATTTGCTTAATTATTTCATGCAAAATATTTCTTCAGATTTCATACCAATACAACATATTTTTCATAAATGATCTAAGATCAAAAAAGAAAAAAAATTTCGGAATATTGAAAAATGTAAACATGTTAAAATTGAGAAAAAACAAAAAAAAAAAAAGGAAAAGACATAATTTTTGAACAATGAAGGAAACTGCAAAATGCATGCAAACCTGTTTCTGATAATTTTATTGCCTTTTTTTTCGAGAATTACCTTTCAAATCAATCGTTTATTATATCAAAAGTTTTAAAATTAAAAATTTTTAATTTCATTGTTTGTTCAAACATCATAGTTCTGATATATCTGATAACATGAAATATCTGTAATAGATCAATTAAAAATTAGCATTATATCATTCGAACATCATAGTTCTGATATATCTGATAACATGAAAGCGCTATAATAGATTAATTAGCATTATATTAGATTGAAATATTTACATTTCTGTGAAGGTATTCATATATACCTGTTTGTTAATATATTTCTTTGATGCACATTCATTATATTTTAAAAAAAAATTTTTTTTCCTTTATATCGAATATATCGCATCATTGCAATTAATTTGAAATATATTAAAAAAAAAGAGGAATTGATGGAATTTTGAGTTAAGATTAAAATTCTACTTGTTTCATCATTTATTGCAAACAATAAAATTTGCATAAAATTTATTTTTGTTATAAATGTCAGAAAATATGAATAATTGATATAAATAAATGATGGAAAGAGGTAAATATAAGAATATTATGTTTTTAATCATCATTAATATCAAGATTTTTTCAATGAAAACAAGCCTCAATAAACTATTACATTTTTAACTTACCTGAATCTATCATTGATTTGGTTGCTATAGTGATAAGATATAAAATTTTATGATTACTTGCTCTATGCAGTTTCATTATTATTCTTTTTTCTTTTTTTTTTTTTGTTTTGTTTCTCCTCCCATTTTTCTTCTGATAACGAAGCATAACTTTTCTTCCATCTTTATCAAATATATTATATCGCTTTTCCCTTCTTCGGACCTTTTCAATCTTCCGATGTTTCTTCTTCTAATTTTGTTAATTATTTTATTTTAAAACTTAATATTTAAAAAATAATTTTCTCAAATTTCATATGTATCATTATTCAATAATATCGATAATATCAAATTTAATTATAATTATAATTATCCTCCTTAATTTCATTTTCTCGTGATCTGTCACAAGAATTCAAAAACCTGAAATTCAATGGACGGAAAACAAAGCTGAAAGCATTTACTTTTTTCTTCCTTTTCTTTGAACTTTCTTTTTTTTCTTTCTAGCTTTTTATAAGGAAAAATGAGCAGTGTAACTTTATAATTTGATTTTGAATAATTTATTTAAAAAAGCATAAGTGAAAGAAAAAAAAAAGAATAAGGAAAAATGGAGCAAAAAAAGGAATAAAAAAAAATGAAAGAAGAAAAGAATAAAGAAAAGTGACAAAAAAAAATTTACCTTTTATTCGGATTTCAGTCAGGAACAATGCTGTATTTGTTGCTAATATTTGTTTTATTTCATCAATTACAGGTAAACTAATTGTTCTTTCCAATCTGAACTTATTGAATAACATTAGCAATTTATATACATATATAATTTTTTTAATGAAATGCTATCACATTCGAGAATTTGAATTTTCGAAAAAAAACATTAAAATTTCGGATCAATTTATTTGAATTTTAATCCCTTTTTTTTAAGTGAAATATATTTATTCATTCGTTCCAGAAAAATAATGCAATAATGGAAACAAAAACAGCAACAACAACATCTTCTGAAATTCAAAGAACAGATGGTTTTTTTTTTTTTTAAATTTTTCTTTCATACACTTAGAATTCAATCTACAAATGAATTGTTGGATAAACAAAAATCAAACTTACAAAATATACGATTTTGAAATTCCCACCTTTAGAATTTAATATTTTCTGGGAATTCCCACCTTTAGAATTTAATATTTTCTGGAATTCCCACCTTTGGAATTTATATTTTCTGAAATTCTACCTTTAAAATTTAATATTTCTGAAATTGCCAAGTTTAGAATTTATTATTTCAAAGCCTATGTATAACTTCGCCTATATGTTTTAAGTTTGAATTTTTCACATTAATCTTAAGTTTAAGAATATTATCATCATTGTTGTTTCATAGTCAATCGAAAAATCGTCTACTAAAATTTGAGGCAATATTGCCCTCATTTTTCTTCTTTCGTCTTTTATTCTTTCCCTTATCCAACTTTCCATTTGTAACCAAAAAGTTTGTTATCATGAAATTGAACGTTAACACTCGTGTTGTTATCATTTATCCAATAAAATTACATAGATACCAACTAAAAAAAAAAGAAGTAAATCGATAACAGAAAAAATATTTTTATTGAATTGTTCAACTTCTGGTTTCATCTTGTATACCGGATGAAAATTCATTGAAAACTTGATGAATCGATTAAAAGAAAAAAAGAGAGTAAAAAAATTCAACAAGTACCAATTTTTCTTTTCCATATACTTGAGTATCTTTATTTATACTTTTTTTTTTTTTAAATATATTTAAGGATTTTACATACTTAATTTTAATGCAAAAGATTCTCGTAGCTCATAATTATCGAAATATTTTGAGTTTTTTGAATAAGCTTTATTCAATTTAATATATTTCAAATGTTAGCTTAAAAAGCCAATCAGGCTTAAAACGAAATATACTTATCCTGAAAAAAAAGTCTATCTTCAATTTCTCGCATGTATAAGTGCAAATCAAATATAATTAATTTTCTAATATGTTTGTGGTACATAATACATCACAATTCCTATATTCATTTATTAATTTAATAGCTAAATTCTAATTATAAGCATAACAAGTTTAATATTTAATTATCCAATTTTATATCTGAAATTCTTATATCAATTATCAGTTATTATTTCAGGAGCAACAGGATCAAGTATATTAGCACTACGAAAGGGACTCAATGTTTGATACCACTAACAGCAATTCCAGGATGGCTTACACTTATGTCTATTTTATACAAAGTTATCTGAAGTTTTTAATGTCTATAAACAATTAATTCTTCAATAAGCATGTTTATTATTAGTATGAGAAATTTATTTCTGTCTTATTTTTGGTACAATTCATTTTGTAGGGATTTGTATGAAATTATTTCAATTGTAGTTTAAAAATAAAAAATACGTAACCTGATGCTTATAGTTTATTTCATATTGTGAATTATTTTAACAAGATTAATTTTTCTCTCGAAATTTATACAACGATTGCATAAGAAACGAAATGATTGGTATAAAGTTACAATAAATTGTATTAAGTAAAGAAATTACTCGATAAATGCTTGCAATGTGTAAAACATCAAGAAATTTCTATTTTAAATTTAAATTCCTTAATTGATTTCTGATTTATTCATCGTTTTATTTTCTGCAGCGGCTATCAAAAATATAGCAAAAAAAAATATTTAAGTTATTCAGCATTGCTAAATAACTTAAATAGATTCAAATAAAGCAATTAAATTTTCATGTACGGATTATTTTTCTCATTTTTTACATCCTGTTGAAAAATTAATGCGAATTTAAATTAAAAATCAAATTCTGTTAATTTTTTTATACATTTCAATTAAATACAGTATTCTTTGGATTCATATATATATAAGCTAATGAGATATGTATATCTTTCTAAGAAAGAAAATATTTGAATCAGTGGATTATATCTGTTCTGAAGGACAACTAAATATGATTGAAATGGGAAAATATTTAAATATTGACGTCTTAGTTGTCAAAATATTGAGCCTGTTAAAATTCGAACTTCTTACTAATGATGTGGAGAAATCCAACATGTCTCTATGACATTTTAAAGTTTCTTTAAATTTTCAACTACAAGGTAAAAATGACGGAAATGATATATTAGATACATTCAGATTTGATGGAGTATCTTCCAATCTTCAACTACAGCGACAAAATGACGGAATGATATATTAGATACATTCCGATTTGATGGAGTATCGTCCAATCTTCCATAAGAATTGATGAAATTTTTTTGGAAAATAAAATTAAGTGAAATTAGTGAATTATTTAAAAATTATCGGTTTAAATAAAGAAACGAGCGAAACAGTTTAATAAAAACGGAACAAAATAAATTATTGAAATACATAAAAATAAAACTACAAATTGCATTATTTTTGGCTTAATATAGTTTCAAATAAATTCAGAAAGGATAATAATTGACAAATTTGGTAAAATTTTAAAAATTTCGGAAAAATATTTTAACAAATTTTGGCACTGACAATACATTTATGCAATATAAGAATATAATTTAAAATACAACGAACATAAAACATTAAAATTTACTCTCATTACATTCAATATTTCATTACTTAATTAATAATCTATTCATCCTTTCATTAGAAACCACTAATGAAAAAAAAAAAAGAATAGGTTAAATAATTATCCTAATCTGAAGTAAGTTAATTTATCTTTCTTAATATTTATGCGATAATGAAACAAAAAAATTTTTACGTTAAACGATAGATACATACCTATGTATGACAATATTTTAGGAAAGATTGTTTTTTAATAAATAATCTAAAATTAATGAACTAAAATTACAAAAATTCAATTACTTCAATTTTTTAAAATATACCTAAGGAATGGATTTGAATTTTTGGAAATGATAAATTTCCTTCGTGGAAATACAAAGAATTCTTAATGTCGAATTGAAATATAAAGTATTAATAGCATAAAATCTATAATGAAATGTCAAAAATACGAATTCTAATATCGTTGAAACGTGCATATTTGGAAATGTACAAACGTGCAAATTTGAAATATCGCTCGCACCGCGTCGTCCAGCATCCTCATCCATCACTGTTATCTTTTACATCGGCACGTAAAACATGTTGCGAAAGGACATTACAAATTGAGATACGTTGATTTGCGGCTTTCGGTGAGTATTTGTGGGATGTATGTGGCCAGTTGAGGGTTTTTGATGGTTGTAATGAGGTTGTGGTTGGGTTGTTGTTGGGTTGGGCTGGGTTGGGCTGGGTTGTTGTTGGGTTGGGTTGTTGTTGTTGGATTGTTTTTTAGTGGGTGGGTTGTTGTTATGTTGGGTTGGGTAGTAGTTGTTGTTGTTGTTGTTGGTTTGGGCTGTTGTTGGGTTGCGCTGTTGTTGGGTGGGTTGTTGTTGTGGGTGGGTTGTTGTTGGGTTGGGGTGTTGTTGTTGTTGAGTTAGGTTGTTGTTGTTGAGTTGGGCTGTTGTTGTTGTTGTTGGGTTGCGCTGTTGTTGGGTGGGTTGTTGTTGGGTTGGGGTGTTGTTGTTGTTGTTGAGTTAGGTTGTTGTTGTTGGGTTGGGCTGTTGTTGTTGTTGAATTGGGCTGTTGTTGTTGTTGTTAGGTTGGGTTGTTGTTGTTGTTGTTGGGTTGGGTTGTTGTTGTGGTTGGGTTGTTGTTGTTGAGTTGGGCTGTTGTTGTTGTTGTTGGGTTGGGCTGTTGTTGTTGTTGAGTTGGGCTGTTGTTGTTGTTGAGTTGAGTTGGGCTGTTGTTGTTGTTGGGTTGGGTTGTTGTTGTGGTTGGGTTGTTGTTGTTGAGTTGGGTTGTTGTTGTTGTTGTTGGGTTGGGTTGTTGTTGTGGTTGGGTTGTTGTCGGATGGATTGTTGAGTTGGGTTGTTGTTGTGGTTGGGTTGTTGTCGGATGGATTGTTGTTGGGTTGGGTTCTTGTTGTGTTGGGTTGTTGTTGAGTTGGGCTGTTGTTGTTATTGTTGGGTTGGGCTGTTGTTGTTGTTGAATTGGGCTGTTGTTGTTGTTGTTGGGTTGGGTTGTTGTTGTGGTTGGGTTGTTGTTGTTGGGTTGGGTAGTAGTTGTTGTTGTTGTTATTGGGTTAGGTTGTTGTTGTTGGTTTGGGCTGTTGTTGGGTGGGTTGTTGTTGTTGAGTTGGGTTGGATTGTTGGGTCAGGTTGTTGTTGTTGGGTTGGATTGGGTTGGGTTTGTTATTGGATTGGATTGTCGTTGTTGAGCTGGGTTGGGTTGTCGTTGTTTAGTTGTTGTGGAGTTGTTATTGGGTCGTGGTTGGGTTCTATTATTGGATTGTGTTGGGTTGTTTCGGGTTATTGCGTTGTTTTTATTTTTTTTCATCGGTCGTTATTGGGATTTTGTATTGTTGTTTTGTTGTTACTGGGTTAATCGAATTGTTGTTGTGTTCTTATACGGTTGTTGTTGGTTTGTTGTAGCGTCGCTTTGTTCTTATAGCGTTGTTATCGGATTGTTGTTGGGTTACTGTTTGATTGTTATTAGGTTATTGCTACTTTGTTGTTATTATTAGGTTTTGCCAATTTGTTATTGGGTTACTACGGGATTACTTTAGGATTATTTCTGAGTTGTTGTTAAGTTACCGTCGGGCTTTATTAAGTTAACGTTGGGCTTTATTACCTTTTGGGTTACTGCTGGATTATTTCTGAGTTGTTAAAATTGTTAAAAAATTAGTTTTAGTTTCCGTTGAATTCTTTTTGGTGAGTGGTATTTAGATTACTGTTGAATTGCTGTTGTGTTACTGCTGGGTCATAGTTAGCTTGTTGCTGGATTATTGGGTTGTTGAGTTACTGTTGGGTCATTAATGGGATGTTGAATTGTTGCGGTAAATTACTGTTGGGTTATTATTGAGCTGTCGGATTATCGGGTGCTTTTTGGGTTACTGTGGATTACTGTTTGATTATTGTCGGGTTATTGTTGGATTGTTTTTAATTTACTGTTGGGTTATAGTTGGTTGTTTCAAGTTAGCACTGAGTTGTTACAATTGTTGTTGGGTTGTTGTCGGATTATTATTGATTATTGCTGGGTTAGTATTTTGTTGTTGGGTTATTATTGCTTTGTCGAGCTATTATGGATTGTTGTTGAGTTACTGTTAGACTTTCGGTTGGGTTATTACTGAATTACTGTTGGTTGATTGGATTTAATGTTTTGTTTTGTTGTCATTGAGTTGTTATTGGATTGTCGTGAATTGGGTTGTTTCTATTTATTGAATTATTATTTAGATTTCATTGAGTTATTACTGGGTTGTCGTGAAATTGTTATTAAGTAGTTATTGATTATTGTTGCGTTATAGCCAGCTCAGTGTTGGCTTATTATTGAGTTACTGATGGTTAATGTTGGGTTACTGTTGTTGGATTATCACTGGATTGTTGAATTATTATTGAGTTATTATTAATTATTGCTAAGCATTATTGCGGGTTATTAGTGAGTTATTTTTGGTTGTTATTTGTGTCGCATGATGGGATTGTTTAATATAAAGGTAATAGGGTCTTTATTTCTATAAATCATATGCGCAACAAAATTTTAACTCATGTAATTATCTATGTAATAGTTGACACATTTGTTTCATAATATCATAAACTTTTTTGTTCTGATTTCTCATTGGTTTGAGAATCAGTTAAGAATATTTTATGATTGATTTTCATTTTGTCGTTATACGGAGTTGTCCTAGCAAGGTTTCATAAATTCGAGAAATTTTTTGATTTCTATATATATATATATAATAGGTATTGTGGCAACAGTATTTATCTGCAACTTCATCTGAGTATTATATTCCTTTTTTTTACTTTCTTTAAATTGTTTGTACTTCGAAAAGTTTGCTTTTAGATTTTAAGAAATTTGATTCATTGTCTGTAAAAATTTTTCTGACAGAATTGTTTTATGGTCATTTTTTCAGTTTTATTTTTCGAATGAAGACAATGTTATCTGTTTAGTAAGCTTTTTTTTTTCAATTTCTTTCACTTCGTTCTGTCTGTTTTTTTTTTCAAATTTCTTAATTTTTCCTACTGTTTTCTTCGTTTTCCTTTTTCTGCGAAAGCATGAACGTATATGTCGTCGTATCGGCATATGTTGCAAAAGAGAAAACGAAATAGTTGGTTATTTATTTGTAGTACAAGTGATGCTTGGTAATAATGAGTGTGAAGAGTTATCATCCGGAGATGGAATGTGTAATGGAACAGTAACGTCAACATCGATGTCGATGGATCGAACACCCAGCGCTGCTGAAGCTGTTATAAATGCAGTTATTTGTCAGCATCAAACACTCAGAACGGGTCAATCAAACATTGAGTAAGATTCAATTTTTTTTTCACTAATTTAAAAATTCGGTTTATTAGTCAGATTTTCAGTTTTTGTTACATTAATTCAACGAAATAGCATACTACGTTAATATTTCTTATATTTCAAACCATAATATTTAAAAAATAGAAAAAAAAAAAAGAATACTGATATGATATTTTGGTTTGGTGCACATTGTATATCGCTTTTATCAATTGGCAGTGGTTTCTCGCTAATAATTAAATTATTCTATTCGCAAATGTATTTTTTTTTCAGTTAAATATTAACAGTGTAAAAATTCTTAGCAATTAAAATGGGAAATATTAAAAAGTCCAAAACAACGAAAAAAAAAATTCAGACAATCTGTTTAATTGTCTGAATTTTTTAAAATTTTGTGTGAGATTTTTTCACTTCCCTTTCAAATAAAGAATTTCCCCTCATTTTAATGTAATTTAGAAAAATTTCCAGAATGCGAGTACCTTCAATAAAAAAACTATTGGAAGTCCGCGCAAACAGCTTGACCGGTGGATCGCTTCTGTTCGAGGATGTTAAGAAGAATCCCTGAGAAGGCTCTCTTTTTTATTTCAACTTGAAGTCATTCTTCTTTTTTTTTCTTCTTTCCCCCTCCCCTCACCCCGTCCCTTCCTTCCCCTCCTCCGCCCAGTACATCCACTATTGCAAATTGAGGTGCGAATTTGTTTTAGGTTGGATGGATTGGTGAGCCTGTCTCTTACCCATTGGCACTTATTCGGAGTCCTAGCGGCACATTCGCTGTTTCAAAAAATGTGGTAGTTATTGGCAGGAATTCAGCAAATTTGATTACAGATCTTGTCGTCCAGGTCATTGCCACAATTTTGCTCATTTGATCTATTTGTTACACGAAATATTTATGAATTATGATTTTGTAAATTGGATATTATATTATATTTTCCTTTTCATGAAGAAATATTAAAGTTTAGTTTGATGAAGAACAGTTGTTAGTTAGAATCATGAGAAAATTTACCAAATATGAAATATTTCGTTTATTTGACAAGTTAAATTCTCAAACTTTATCTCGAACTTTCAAATTTCATCCAAATGCAATATCCTTTAACATGAACCCGGTATAAGACCATGGAAATTGGAAAAAAGTGAATTGAAGATCAAGAATGTATTAACCACACTTATTTCCAAGTGTAGGAAAGCAGTCGCTCTTTATAAAGTATATTCAAAAGCAAAAAACCCAGGATATATTATTTCAGGAAAGCAACTACATAAGCAGATGTCACATTATTCTATTCTACACTGGTCAGCCGAATAGCTGGAATATCAAAGTAAACGGGAAAAACGGTGTGCTAATCAATGAAGTTATGTATGGACAATCTGAACAGACACAAAGTATTCCGTTTAAGTATGTGTAATCTTTACCTTTTATGAGTAAGCAAAATAATTTTGTTAGTTTTGGTAGCAAAATGGTTTTGGTAAGGAATTTCGTTGGTTTTTTTTTTATATATAAATTGACGGAAATTTTCGAATTCTGTTTCATTGAATGTATGTGTTGTATAGTAGTGAAGGCTGATAAAATGCAGTTGGAGCGAGCATCGAAATTCCAAGTATTGAAAGATCTTGAAACAATTTTATCGACGAAAATATTCTGAAATTTCTAAAAAACATGAATTTAAGACTCCTTATTTTCTTGCTAATGAAGATTTTTGGTGGTTTTAGAAATATTATGTTTGTCAGCTTCATGAACATCTGTCTATTCTTGCTTTTTCGCAGCTATGAAATTATGGAAGTGCTCTATCGTTTTTTAGATATTTCTCATATCTCTTATTGGTAACAAAAAATTCTACAATTAAGCTTGTTACAAGTTTCTGTACTTGAGAAAATTTTTCTAAAACCTTTTGAAATTATTTTTATTATTTTTTGTCATTAACAAGCCTGTGTATCTGATATTTGTTAAAAAGAATAGCTGTCGTTCAGTCATAACTAAAGCATTTATTTTCAACACAAAATGAATGTACTGGTTCGCAAATTTTTGTAAATTTCTGTAAATAGACCTGAGTGAATTTATAACTGAAAACTGGAAAAATAACGAAATAATTAGTTGGGGAAATTTTGAAGAGTTCCAGATGTTTTTATTCTTTGTTTAATTATCATCGTTTAAATGTTCCAGTTACTGACTTATTCAGATTTTAATTTTGCATAGTTGTAAAGAGCTAGTGTGAAGATGAAAAGTGTGGGAAAACAAGGAGGAATGGTGACAATGCGGAATGCTATAACGGCCTACTAGGACAAGTTGAAATTGAAAGTTGCTCAGTGTAGCATGATTTTTTGAGATTATTGAGCTGTACACTGAAGTATCGATAAGCACTGTTTGCAATAACATGTGGCTCATTGTTACATTTTATTCTTATCTATATATTACTGCAAGCAAATATATATATTGCAAAAACCTAAATTTTTTCCCGCATTTTGTTTAACTTTTAATTTCTGGAATAATCAGTGAAATCTGAATTCTTTATCATTATTTATTTAGTCCATCAATTCTTGCTCAATTTTTGATTGTTGGAAACCTGGAAAGTAAATATTCAATGGTTTTTGATAAAGTAGAACTGAATCTATTATGCGAACCGGAGATTTCGGATATTTCTGATAAAAATCTTAGGAAGTTAAGAACTGATTAAAAGATAGGAATCTTCGCATTACCACAAATTGATTGGAATTTCGCCGATCATATCAATCAAATCTTGTATATCTGCATAATAAAATAACATTTTTGATGTTAGCCGATAGCACGATAAATCAAGAATTAAAATATTGAAAATATCACTAAATAATATCGATGATTAAATGTATTTCATTTCCAGCTGTATCTTTCGTTTTCCTTCCACACACGTTATCGTAGTGTTCTGCGGTATGGAACCATTATCCGGAAATGCGATTTCATTTGATTCTGTAGTTAAAATAACTGGAAATGAAGTGGATTCAGCAATCTCTGTAATGGGTATGTTGTTTTGATCTTAAAGTATCCACTGGTAAGAATTTCTAAATTAGGATTCATCAACTGATAGAAATGCGAAATGCAAGCTATAAAAAATGTAATTAATTGTGCAAGAATTTTAGCTTTGATGAATTTAAGAGATTAAGCGTTACTCTCTTTCCCAGATTACAAACAAATTTTATTTCTTCGATTTACATGCAGTTCGGATGAAATTGTATCGGAAATTTATGTTTCTAAGAAAATTTTGACGTAAAATAACTGAACAATCTATGTATTTAAATTTTAAGTCCGAAAAAACTAAATTTACTGTTACAGATTCAGGTAAAACATTTGCTTTGTCCGATAAGTTCCCTATGGAGGAGAACATGAGCACATCGGCAAGTGAACACGGTGAACCGATCCAAAAACCTTTGAAGAATTCTCCAAAAGCAAAGTACTGTTTATTATTTTTTGGATTTTGGATTGATATATTTTGATTCATTGTAGTCAAAATATTTTGTCTACATTTTTTTCTTTCTCTCTTTCAAAGCAACTGAATTAACTTTTGCTCAGTTCTGCTTAAAATGTTTGAGTGGATTTCGATTTCAAGTTTCATCGTTTTATTCTTTAACCTTAATTCATTTAACACAATACGACTGACTTATTGTGTTGTCGGCTTCTGAGATTATCCAGTTGATGCTTTTTTGTATGCTACAAAGTGCATAAGATGTCAGATATGAAATTTCTAGGTATCTTTCTTCCAAACATTTGAATCTTTATTTCCTTGCTTTCTTATACTCTATTATTGTAGTAACATTACTATTTATCTAGGGTGAGTATTGGATCACTGACTTCAATTTCGACATCAGATTTTGATCAAAACTGCAAAGGTATTTTGGAAATACTACATCATTTTTGATCTGTTTGTTTTCCCATGAATATTTATTGAACATTTGCTTAGTAGATTATTGTGAATGAAAAATTTATAGAAAACTGTGGCGCTTCGAATGAAAAGCCGCCATATTCATATGCGCAACTGATTGCTCAAGCTATTTTGAGTTCACCAGATCACCAAATAACTTTATCAGGCATTTATAATTATATCACAAGCCGTTATCCGTGGTATCGTTCCACTGATAAGGGTTGGCAGAATTCGATCCGTCATAATCTTTCACTGAATCGATATTTCGTGAAGGTAAAATAGCTATTCATTTTTTTGAAATTTTTTAATTTGATCTCTTTTCAGTAAATTATAGCTTTTATAATGTTCATGATAATTCTTACCTACCTATTTCTCCTTCGAAGAAGATTTCATTCACGAACAAAATTAAAGCAATATTCTACTTTTCAACTTAACTGAAGGTGTATGTTGTTGAATATTTAAAAAATTTGAAGGAAATTTCAGGTTGCACGCTCTCAGGAAGAACCTGGTAAAGGTTCATTTTGGCGAATGGAGTCATCTTCCGCTTCGCGTAATTTCGAACTAGCTTACAAGAAGAGAAAACCAAAACTATTAAAGAATAACAAGTAAGTGACCTTTGTAATATCGATTGGTCTTAGTGATAAAAGAAGCATAGCTTTATTCTTTGTTTTCTACGTTTTTTGAACATTTAAGTCATCGTTACGTTTTTTTTTTTTTTTTTTAACTAAATTTTTTTGTTCTAATATTCCTGTTTTTTACCCTGAATCATCTGCACTTCTAACATGAATATTGTTGTAGAGTTTCAAATCTTTTAATGAATATCGATCCACAATCTGCTGAGGAAATTCCGCCAGGTATTTATGTTCTTCTTTTTAATTCAAATCGTCGAAAGTTTTCTGAATTAATTTGAATAAATAGAAGAAAAAGTGTGGTGATATTAAAAGTAACTGTAGTACTGCTAGATTATTTCAGCACTGGCAATTCGTTAGGTAATGACATATGATAATTTCGACATTAAGAAATTCAGAAAAACATATATTTGTGCTTAACAGAATTTTTAATTCTCAGGATAATTATTATATTAACAGTCGTTTTGTTTTTGTTTTATTTCTGTATTCTGTGATTTAAGAAATGAGTAAGACCAATAGATAAAATATACTGTATAAAATAACTAAATAGAACATACGGGAGTTTGAAGAATTTGGCAATTTCAGTTTTGTTTTCATATTATTTTGTTAAATAGTTGGCCGTTTTAATAAATTGCAAACCGTATCTGACTTTCTAGTTATGACTTGATAAACTTTCCGCTTGTTTAGAAAAAGATGAATGAATACGATAATTCCATGAACTAGGGATGACTATATAAATTCAGTCCCTATCCTTCAAAGGCTGAATATTTTTAAATCGAATCTATTTGACTAGAAAAAAAAAAGTCCACCCTTGGTAACAGATGCCATCCTTTTTTATGTTATTTTCAAGGAAATTTGTTATAGCCTGAATGTTACACACGGGATAAGTTTTAGGATCCGAATTGGAAAAGAGTGAAACAGAATCGCATGTCTCTGATTCACAGGATATTGACGACTCGGACTCTATGAGTGATGAATTAATGGCACTGAGCAACAGTAGCACCAGCAGTAGTAGTACTAGCAGCATAAATACTGAAACTGAGACTAGCAGTATGACAACCAGCAGCAGTAGCAGCAGTTTAAGCAGCACTACCAGCAGTACTAGTAGCAGCTGCAGCAAAACAATACCGAATGCAGATGGTCGAAGTTCCAATTACGATACAGGTATGATTTCGATATGTTAGACACTAATGAATACTGTAACTGAAACACTATATATTAGAAATATTTAAGAAAAATTATAGACTGAGATTAGAAAATTGGAAGTATTTTAAACTGTTCCTTTCCATGACAGAAAAAGGAATTGAAAAAACAATTGATTGAGTGACGTTTTCGATTTTATCGAAAAACGCCTCCGTGATTTTAAATTTGAATTTCAACTTCATCATAAAAAATTCTTCGTGATTTTAAACTTGATCATCGCCACAAAAAATTTCCATGGTTTTTTTTCTTATTTTTTGTTGTGAGCTTTCTTTGATAAACCGCTGGTAAAATGAATGATTATGATTATATAACATAACTCGAGAATAGGATAATAAAACGATGAATAAAGTGAATTTTTTGGATGAAAAGTAGTCTTTCTGTGAGAATTCCTTATTGTTAGAAGTCATAGTATCGAACTCGAAAATTTAATAAGGATTTTTTGCCAAAGTTTATTTTCTAACGTTTTTGACAGGATTTCTAAATCTACGTGATCTTCTAAGAATTCGACTGTCTTAAAACAAATTACTGGTATATCCCCATATGCTTTCCACTATATATTCAGTTGCTTATTTATTTTTTGAAAATTTGCATAAAATGTAAAAGCTTTTCCTTCCCCATCGTATGTTATTTCTTTCAAAACCAAAATTTGCATATTATTGCTGATGTATATTTTTGTACCTCCTGCATTCTTCCTTCTATTTTTTTTTTTTTTTTTTTGTACAGAAAATTTACATAAAGCTTAGACGGGCATGCTCGGATTTATGAGAATCAATTGCAATGTGGGAGGCATCGAGAATGGTTGCTTTGGGCAGATGAGTGATTATGATTTGTGGCGTGTTCTTAATTTAAAGATAAAACTTGTTGTGATTTTTGATGGTATATGGATTTCTAAATTAATGCGACTATAATTTCAGTTGAGTCGTTTCAATAATTATTATTTTTTAGATAAATCTGTCAGCACGCGATTTCCATCTTCGGTAAATCGGTCGCGAAATTATACTTCAGGTTAACTTTATATTTAGACAATTGCTTAATCATCACATCTCATTTCGCGTTTTTAAGATTTGATTTAAATTTAGTCCACCGTGACTACTACGACATTTTGAATTTATTTCTTGAACATTCAATTTGCAACCTTCGTTTTTTAGAACTCTTTCCTGTAATTTTGGTAATCTTCGTTATGAAAATTTTGGATTTATGCTGTTACGGACAATTGTCACAGAAAAAAACCTCAAGTTAATAAATATGCAAATTTATTAGATAATTGACCATAATTAATTTTCTTTTAGTTGTGTGATTTTATTCGTTCAGTTTATTTTAATTTATTTATTTCATTAGAACAATTGAACTACCCGGTTGTAGCAGTCGTGGTGTAGTAAATCAAAATTATATCCGCTATATTGCATTCTCTCCAGTGATGTTTTCCTAGCACTTAATCTCTTTCAATGTTAATGTTAGATTGTGCATTTATCTCTTCAGAGATAGAAATTTTAGTTATTAGATTAGTGTTGATGAGATTCATTGCTGAATATGCTATGGATAGTCGCATTTAATAAATTATTTTAATCTCTCAATATAAAACAAGCAAGTTTATGTTATTTCTAGATAATAATCATCACTCAAAAAAATACACGGCTCTCTTTGTGCAGGATACCAAAGCATTACATGAAGATATGCTGAGATTTGCACATAGCGCACCGTGTTCTCCGAAAAGTAAGTACCTTTTTCAGTTTTGCTTGTTGAAAAATCCTTGTATTATTTACAAGGAGTGAATCTTATTCCGAAAATATTCCGTAACACTGAAATTTCAAGTATATTTTTGGTGTCATTTCTTGGAATGAAAATGATAACTTATGTGCGGTTGTGGTATTGCTGTATAACCACTGATTTTTTATTAAACTTCTGTGGATTGTTTTCGTAGTGAAATAAATAAAATACTGAATTCTTATATCAGTGATTATGATATACATTTCAGCAATAAGTAAATTGCAAGCTGAATTTGTGATGAACGTCACATTTCTTTTTATTTTACTTAGATTTCTTGAGTAAATGTTATTAACGTTATAACTGTAGTATCGTTTTGGTTAAAATCTTATGCTCTCCTGCTTCTGGCTGAAAAAAAAAATGCTATAAATTAAGTAGTATGAATTCCAGATATGTTGTCTCGATCGGAACTCCGTTCCTGCGGTGCAACGTTTAGAGTTCGTCAGTCTGCGAAAGATGGACGTTCCCGTTTGCAACTCTGCCCTTCGGCACCGGAGTACCGATCCGTTAATATGAACAAGGTATTTATATTGTAAAAATTTTTATTTTGTTTTTACAACGAACTCACTGATGGAATATTCCGGAAACAGCATCTCGTCTATAATGATTCATTTTTTTTTCTTTTTTTTTTCATATGAAGATATTAGTATATGTTTGTTTATTTTCCGGTCTGTCAACATTCGAATATTTTGTAGATTTAAATAATCATTCATTAAGATAAGTTGTATGATTTTAAATGTTGTATTCTGGTGATAGTACTTGTGTTTTGCGGTAACTTCATGTTTCTCACTTTAGGTATTAAGCTCTGACGCGTTACATCCAACCAATCCATATTCGTGGAACGGAACAAAGAGTTTAAGCACGACGCCTGATTCGAGAAATGCTTCAAGGTAAAATTATTATTTACTGATTCCTTTCTGTGACCAAAAAGTAAATATCGAGTACAAAGATGTTTCCGGAATATCGAGTAATTTAGGTACTTGCTAAAATCTGATACCTTGGATGATTGGATCACTAGTAGTAATAATTACTATAAATATTAGAAAATGAGAGCAAATTAGTAATGCTAGTAATAAAAGAATTCTATTAAAGTCTTTTTGTTCTTTTACGAACTGAATAGGAGAAATATGCCCCGTTTTTGAAATATGGTGCGATTACAATTAAAATTTTTGTGCAAATGACTTACGAGTTTTAGCCGACCATTCTCACAAGTTTGGAATTTCTCATGCTTCGATTTGACTAAATTCTATATGGAATTATTGCTTATTTCAAATCACTACTTGAATGAAACTGTAACAGGTTCGAGTGGAGTGAAACTCGAAGATCTCCGACGTGATCTCATTATGTTGAGCGCTTCAAATGAGCCACAACATCATCAAGTTATTGGGAAGGAAGCACAACCACAACATACTAACAGACATCATAGTCCCACCTACTTGGCACGAGTGGAGCCATTCGTTAGTGAGAAAGTGATTGTCGCATCAAGTGCAACAGCTTATTCGTACACAGGACCAGAGCAGCAGCACGCAAGTTCATTTAAAACATCTGGCATGCAACAAGTCATCGGCATCAAAAATTATGGCGGAGATGCTAAAATTGTCTTTGAAAACGAGGTTACTCAAGAAATCGACTCTTTTAAACAGCTACCGGTCATGCGAAAATATGGTGTCGATGAATCTGTCAAATTGAGTGCATCCGAAATGAAGCACTCATCTGGAGATTGGTTGCTGGAGGATATACTGATTCAGCGAAAACGAACATATCCGGAAGTTAATGCTGGTAGTGAGGTTCATAAAGAACATCATAAAATTACTAAAGTAGGTTTTTCCTTATTTTCGTTGAAGATGCAGCGGATTAAAAATTAAAAAATCAGTAATAGTATGACTTTTTCCATAATAAATCTCAAATGGCACATTTCAGGAAAAATTATTGGTATCATAAGCATATTTTTTGTGCTGCTGGAAATAACATTTATTTTTCAGAAATCCAAAGAAACTGACAATATATCAACTCATTGTACAGAAAAAGTGATGGATATGAAGCAAGATGGGACAGTTGACGTGCAACTTGCTTTAGAAACTGCACAAATTAATAATAAAGGCACTATTGGGATAGGTTATTTCTGAAAATTTTTTGGAAAATAAAATCTAAGGAAAAGAATAAAAGATTTCTAACTAAATAAGTTATATTAACTAAATAAGTTATAATAAGTTATATTATCTCGTTCTCTTTTTGTCAACAGTTAATGTATAATTGTTTACTGATGGTTTTATATATCAGTTAGCAACAAAAAAAAGATAAAAATAATTAATTTATACATCAGCAGGATTTGAACAGCTTTTGTTCCCGTTAATTTTAAAAGTCAGTTCTTTGCGAATGACGGAGAATAATGTTGTTATCTTGCTGATATATGGTTAATTATATTTTTTCAGGAAATCCTTTATTGACCTCACCATCCCCTGTAAAATCAGAAACTGTTACCTCAACTAATTCTGATTTTCTGGCCCAACAATTCCAAATTGCTGACAATATGAGCCAGAATCCGGTATATCCTAATAACGCCGAAGCTCAGTCTCTATTGGATAAATTGGAACTTGCAGCAGCTATTTATTCTATGCAGTTGGAATTGCTACGAAACAAGGTTTCCACAGGAGTGCCATTGCAACAGCAACCAAGTTTTGCAACAAATCTGAATTCACAATCACAAACAAGCACTGCTCCGACGGCACAGCTGGCAGACAGCTGGCAAGTTGCAGCTATGGCAAGTTCGGAACTTGCTACGATATGTCAACGCTTGTTGGAAAAACCTGACATGCTGAACACATCGCCGTCCAATTCAACCAATGAATGCACCTGTTACTGGAGCAACTTCACAGAATTTGCTTAATTTCAATTCTTTATCAGATGCCGCCTTAGTAACTGCAGTCTCGCAGTTGGGGGCTGCTGCATACATGCAGTACCAGTCGAAAATTCAGCAAATATCAGCCTCTGCCAAATCTTTAGGGAATCTTTCGAATTACGCTGATTACATTAAGATACTTGCGGGAGTTCCGGTGTCACAAAGTCAGCCACAGTCATCAGCTTCGGTTGCTCCGACAAACTCTGAACAACAGCAGTATCATCAGCATCAGTCGCCTGAAGAGTTGCAGCCACAGCCACAGCCACAATTCACGTTTCCTAATTTCTCCTTACCAACAACTTTTCCATTTAATCCTTTACCTGATTTAAATTTGAATATGACTCAGTGGTTCGATTATATGCGATTATTAGCTATACAGTCCAGTTCATCAGGACTTTATATGCCATCTGTCACCACGCCGTTGTGGAATCCGTTTTCCATGATTGCGCTGCAGAATGCATGCGCTCCGCTGCCCATATTTCCAGATTTACAGAAACAACTTTCTGATTTAATGATACAACGAAACTATGCTAATATTTGTGGAAATAATGGAGCACAATATCCTAATGATTTACAATCAGCGGAGATACTAGCTGCTATCCCGTCGATCAGTAAGCTACCTTCTGCACAATAAAGGTATTTTTGCTATTTTAATTTCTGGAATTTCACTCAATTCACTCAGAAAAATTCACTCAGAGCGTGGTCGCTTTATAGGCATGTTGTAGATAGATAACCAGGCCACTTAGCATTTTGAAATTAGTGGCCGTATCTCTTAGCACTCATCACCATCTGACGGTATGAAAATTAAAATATGTATTACATCTTGAAACGCATCCTTGTTTACTTTGTAGTAATTAAAGAAATCAACTTCATCAAAACTTTTTTGGTCGAAATTTATTCTTCTTTCTTTTAAAATATCAAGTGTCATACCCAGAGAAAATCCATAAGTTTAAACGCCGATTCTCCTGGTGCCTGGTTTTAAATCTCCAATAATTTTTCCAAAAAACATCTCAACATTTTTGATATTGAAGGGTAAAAGTGAAGACAGAGACAATGGAAGGCTTCAGTGGATTTCTGAGAATAAGGAAATGTACTATCATAATTGTGAGATGAAGTACGCATATATGCAATAGCTTTTGTCTGTCATTGGTCTACATCACTTCATAAATTGGGCTATCAAATCAGGAAATATCTTTAGGAATGTTTGAAATAATTTTCCCATCGTGCAATTAAACAATTTCAAAAATTGGATTGATATATTATCTTTTCATTACTTTTCTGAAGGATTATTTGTTAAATGTTTAAAAGAGCCTTGTGCTTTCCGGGAGTGAATACATTCATTAAAAATTAATGGATGAAATAAAGAAAATGCGGAATTCTTAACATGTTTATTTCTATAGTTTAGATGTAAAGGATGCAGGAGAGCGGTGAATTGCAAATGTTCGATTTCTGGCCAGCATAATTTTTGGGATTATTATCATAATTTTTTCTTGTTGTTGTTGTTGTTTATTTTAAAATTTTCTTGTTAATCCATCAATTTATACAACTGTTCTTCTTTCTTTCTTTTTTCGCGTCGCTTTCCATCTTTTGGGTGAAATTAGCCTTATTTCTTTTGTAAATTTAAAAATGTATTTTTAAATTTAAGCATTCAAATATCGTTATCATTGTCATCTACCTTCTTTATTATATCCTCCATATTTATTTATAGTAATAATAATGGTGATAACAATAACAAAGACTAGTTATCGCAATTAATATTAAGAATTGTGGCGAAATCTTATTCTAGAGCGGGTTCAGACTGTGAAGAATCACTTACTCGTTGTGGTATGCTACAGGGTACTTGTGTATGCTGTATCCCTCATCAGTGATATATTAGGTAATCGGCTTGTATATGGATGTACTTGAAATGATAATATATTATTTTATATGACTACTTAAACTCAATTTGGAAGTGTAATTTGTTGTTTTGGAACTGGTTTTTTTTTTCGTTTCTTTACTCTTTTGAGCGGTGCTTTGCAGATCCATTATGCTATGAGAGAATGAGATGTTGTATCATTTTTTACCAAAATTTTACCTCGTTTTCTAGTTAAATATATTTTTTTGTTTTGATTCCGTTAATGTTGAAGTTAATTTATCGTTTATCTCAAAATTTACTCGTTACATGTAAGATCGTTATGCTCTTGAAATTTAAGGATTCTGTTAATGGTGGACCAAAGTGTCGGGACTCCTCGGTCCTTTTTTGTTTTAGATTCACAATAGGTGTCTCTTTTTTCCTGACATTCTGTAACGGAAATGGAAAATAGTTCCGGAAGGTCGCATTACAGAAAGCTTAAAGATTTCCTGAAGAGCAAACGAATTATTTTGAAATTATCAAGATACAAAACATTCGGTATTGTTGCTTTGGTTTTATTTTTTATCGAATAAAAATCTTTTTTTAATGACGTATCTGAGCGCGTAGAGTCTATCCGTAGCTATTTATACCTTATTTAGAAACTCGGAGGGAAGGAGATATCCATTTTTCTTAAATCATCCATCCACAAAATCCTGGCATGTGTTAATCTACCTCGTGCATATTGTTTTTATTGAATATTTCAGTGTTATTTTAACAGGACGTTTGCCGTAGTATGGCGCATGTGCAAATAAATGAAAAACAGTTTACCCGCGTTAAAGAAACCTCGTGATTTTCAATCTAATTGTACAATTTGAAAAAAAAAAAAACAATGGAAATAGTAGAAAAACGATGAACATACAAAACGAAGCAAAGCCAATTATCCCCCTCAAGCGCATTATATATAAGTATGGCCAGATCACGAGAATAAAGAAGACATGTACAGTTTATGTACAAGTTAGGTGGATAGTTAAAGATTAACTCTGACCCTCGTTAGATCACATTTCGATTGTCTGATTGCAATGAAAATCTTTTGACGATAGGTCAAATAATTTGAAAGGATCTTAAATGGACCATTAATCAACCATTCCATTCAAAACTGATCCATATGTCTAGATTACCGATGGGTGTTCCCAATGATTTCTCATTTAAAATAAAATCTGGGAGACTTAAAAAACTTTACCAGGAATATAAAAGAACTATTAGAAAAGTGAAAATCTTATCAACGTCTAAAATTAGTACAATAGTAGTAACTTAAAAAAAAAAAAAAACAAACACTAAATTTACGAGGATAAGTAAATTATATATTCAAGGGGAAAAAAAAAAAAAAAAAATTGCATGTTTTTGTGCTACGATACTTTTAAGTGATCGCCGAGATAACGAAATTTTTTTTTTAAGCATACAAGAATCGAGGGAAAAAGAGAAAATGCTGCAGTAATTCTTTTTTTTTTTTTTTTCCTGTAGCAATACCTTGACGTAATCACTGGGAAATCAAAATTTTTTCGTTTGAAATTATTTGAACAATTTTCGTATGAAAAAAATTTGCACATTAGAGGTAGTAGGTACTATTTAGAACATCATTTGATCCAATATATTCAATGAGTACGCATATAGATATATATGTTTTTAAATTTCATGACACTAAGTAATTTGAACTTGATCCGGAAATACCGGTTATAACAAGCAAGTATTGATGAGAAATAAAATTAAAAATAAAATATTAGAAAGTGAAGAAATCTTTGTCACAAAGATATTTTAAAATAAAATATCAAAATAACGACAATAAATGATTTTTCTTCATTTCCAAAATATATCATATAAAAAAAAAAAAAAAAAATCCCATGCTAATAACAAAAAACGAAAGAAAATGTATCCCTGGAAATGACAAAATTTTAAATGAAAAACAAAAAAGAAAATTCTGGTATACCATTTTAAATCCATGCGTTACCTATAATTTCTGGCATAATTATCAACAAGCAAAAGTCTTTACAAAAAAAAAAAACTTTCTTCTAAAAAAAAAAAACATGCCTAAAATAAAACAAATTTCTACTTATCATTTCTAAAAAAGTTATACATGAAATGTTTGGAACGATTGTCGTTCCACTAGAGAAAAAAAAAAAATAGTACTTGCAATGTATGAAGAAATTCTAATGTTATCTCAATAAAACAAAAAATGTATATTAAAATAAACTATCATATTAATTTAACTGAAAAAAGCAGTATAAATTTATACTAATAGTACTTAGTAGCAATAGCAGTAGTAGTAGTAGTGGTAGTAGCAGTAATAGTAGAAGTACTACTACTATTGATGTTAGTATTTTGTTGTGATAGTAATAATAGTAAGTAGCAACATAGTAATAGGAATAGTAACATAGTATATAGTAATAGTAACAGTAGTAGAAGTGATGGTAATTGCTGTTGTAATTGTGTAGCAGCAATTAAAAGGAATAAATACCAGTAACAGATAATTGTCTAAATTTAACAACCTGAGTTAAGAACATAAACAGAATACAGTTCAAACACCCGTTTGATTCTCAATATGTTCCGTTCTATGTTTCACCGGAAGGAAAAATACGGGAGCAAGAATAAATATTAAAAAATTATTACGTTTTTTTTTCAAAAAAATATTTCATATTCTTAGAAAAAAAAATGTAATAACAAAAAAAAAAAATCCACCTATTCAGTGAAAAAAAAGCAAGCTACAAACAAAACTATTGGTACCAACGACAGCAAGGAAATGAGAAACTGATATGAAATTTGATTGCATGAAATTTGCTCTAAAAAATTTCAACCATCCTTTTTCGATCTTAATTTTGGATTAAATGAATAAATCTATTTTAATGATAATAGCACAGTAGTGATACGAAAAAATGTAGTTAAAAGAATCTGATTCCGATAAAATCAAAGAAAAAAAAAAAAAGTAAAGCATATTTCTTTTACATAAGCACAATCATAAGCCAACAATAATCAATTGATCAATCAAATCGTCTGCAGGACCAAATATGTGTGAGATATCGAAGGTACGCTTCAAGTAGGAGGCAACACGCTGCAATTTACACTGCCATAAAAAAATATAGTTTAAAATTTTATTCTATGTAAGTTAAAATTTTAAAGTCTAAAGCTAAAAAAATCATAAAACCACTCTCCACATGAATTCTTATAAATTTAATTGATCATAAAATTTGAAAGAAAAAAAAACAAAGATAGTCAGAAATCATTATAATAAAAATGATTATAAAAATCATAGTGATAAATTTTTGTTCCTAATTTTTATTAAAACATTCAAGTTAAAGAAAACATATGTTAACTTTCTAATTTATCTTTCGAGACATTTCGTCATTCCAATTATGTTGATTTTATAATTACTTCCTACTTTTTTTCGTCAATTTTTGGATAGTTTTTTTTGCAGATATTATAAGAAATATGAAGGAAACTTTAGCTAAATATATAATAGCTCAGAAAAAAAAATAAAACTAAAAATAAAACTTAGAAAAAGCATTCAAAGATAATTTCGCATATATGTGTTAATTGTTTAAACGGGAGAAAAGAAGGAAACTAACGATAAGAGTAGATGTCATCATCAGCATATTTGAATAGAGCTCGGTGGCTTGCCGTCCAGTACGATCTCGAATAATTTGGGCATATAAATAGTTCAAAAGTTTTGTTCTTTCCATTCCCACTGTCGCCCTTCCTCTTACAGACAATCCATCAGCATCTGCAGGAATGGCATTATTTCATGCAAAACTTGAAAATTATTTTATCTCTCTATCATATTCTTGTCAATCACTATCATCTAACGCATAATAGGATAGAAAAGTTAGAATATTTAGAACTATTGGCAGATTCTGAACATTATTTCAATGTTCCTTTAAAAACATCTTATGTTTTAACAGAAACCGGAAAACAATATCAAAATTGAAAAAATTGGATGCATATGCTAACCCGGATTGAAAAACAGCATAATTTTGTACAATACCATATGATTTTCAGAAAGTTTAAGTCGCAAGATTTGCTGACATACGCCATCAATGAGAAGGGCATTTATCGGCAGAATTTTCTTCCTAAAATTATATACACAAGTCAACATAGAATAGTAGAATTTATAAAAAAAAAACTTATTTATATTTTAGTATTATAAGCAAATTTGCTTCATTTTAATTAATTTCGAAATCATATGACTGGAATAGCTTGTCAACAAGGAAATATTTTAAAAATTCCTACCCACTACTAAACGCATTACTCTCATCTATATCTTCTCGTTCCAGAAAACGTCCATCTGGATACCACAACCGTTCAATCTTTATAAATTCATCAACTGTTCCGTTAGGCTCAACTGATAACCCTGTGATTATGATATCATAAGAAAGAAAAAAGCGCAATTTACGATTTCTTTGAATTTATGCAAAAATTTTACTGAGTTTTTCTGTCTAGATATAAAACATAATTTCAGCTAGCAAATATAATCTCATAACTCATAATTGATAATATTGCAAGGATACAACATAACAAAAAAATCATTACAAAAGTGTAACAATAATGCAAGAGTTTATGAAAGCAAATAAAAATAATAACAATTGAAAATTAACTGAAACTTATTATAGCCTTACAATAGATATACTTTATATTACATTCATTTAAAATTTATCAAATTTAATTAGGACAGAAATCTATTGATGTTAGAGTAAACTTATATGATGAAGCATGATTAAATGAAAAAAAAAGAAAAATACAAATTAGAACATACCTGTACTTGTCATTGGTGGTGTTGTTAAGAAACTTCCCAACGAATTATTTAAAGATTGATTTTTTTCATACTTACACGAATAATATGCTAATTGAATGAGTGGATAGACCGGAGCAAATGCTTTAATTAATGCTAGCTGAAATAATTTCAATATATTTGCAATTCGTTTAACAATAGCTTATCTGTTAAAATTACATCAATATCACTAGACTGTAAAAGAGAAGTTATTCAATGCTTTAAAGAGACAAACATTGAATACCTGAATAACTAAATATAAAATGAGCCTAAAATTTAAAATTAAACTATTCTTTATTGAATCTGCACCTAGCATAATAGATAAATCTGTATTAACAAAATAAAAGATGATTTCTTCTCATAAAATTTAATGTGCCTCATTCAATCATGATATCAATTACCTTATCATTAAGTAGAAGTTGTTTCATTTGTGGGATACATTTTGCCCATTCAATCATCAATGTTAGATCCTTTACAAACCATGAACGCATATTTCCACGATCACAAGGCATTGGAGTTGTAATAGGTTCCTATAATTTATCAGCACTATTTTATAGTAATTTTATAGCTTTCTGTCAAGTAATTCTACTACTAACCTTTGACATTTTCTATTTTTGCTTCCAACTTTTTGAAACTTTTCAAAAATTCCAAGCATATAAATCAGAGTCATATGAAACGATATAAATAAAATTGACTTTTTGATTGTGAATTTTCCGATATTTTCGATCTTTCTTAGTAATGCTCAAAAATTCGAACGGTCAACTGAAAAAATTCAAATACTTACTACCGGAACAGTATAAGCTGAAAGCCAAGCTTCATCATCTAGAAGTCGTCTATCGTACATACATGATGCAGCCGAAGTATGGGGAGGAAATTTGTTCGAATAACGAACGCCATCAAGTTTACGTTCCAAACTTAATAAATCGGAAAGCAAACCAGACATTTCAGTCTAAAACAACATTAACACAGCATTACTAAACCTATATCTTTCTTTAGTAATTAAAATTCTAAAAAATATTTCGTTTTTCAAGAACAATCGCATCAAATATCAATAAAAAAAGCAATCGAAATTCAATAATTTAAAGTACCATAATAAAAATTAGTAGCATAATTTTAGAGCAATATACAAATACTGGTACAGGACACCTAAAAAAAACAATATTGGAAATTAACTAACTTGTATATCTTGAATATCATGATCGAAATATGGTCCGTTACTACCAGGTCCTAAACTTTGGCCAGCAAAACTTGACGATGGACTTGCAATTGCGTCATCGATAGAACTAAATAAATTATCGGTGAAAGAAATTAAAAAAAAAAAAAACAAACAAACAAGGGTAGAATGAATATATTTCAAATTAAATTTACAATCCAAATATATTTCAATTCAAATATATTTAAATTAAAATAAAGTGGAAGAAGAGAAATCATACAGAGTACTTTGGGGACTATTTTCTCCTTCCTCTCTTATCGGTTTGCCATTAAGCATATCTCTCCTATCACACAGTTTCTCATCCTTCATCTTTTTCAAAACGTTTGGTATAACGAATCTTGTCCCTATCGTGTTGGATAGCTATAATTAACTGAATCTTACTTTCTGCACATACAAATTAAACGTTTAACTGTCCAAATAATATAAGTAGTCTCAAATAATATCAATAATATCACTAAGATTGATAATCACTTGATGGCAGATTAATATAGTAGTAAATGTTAAATCTTATTTTACAATTCAATACCGATGTTTCAAAATACTAGGTAATTCTTATCGTCGAGTAGTAATATTGAAGAAATATGTTAGATGATGGATAATATTTGCTGAAATAAAAGCTCTAGATACTAATGATAATGATACAAATGATAATCATAACTGACCATTTGGATCCATTCCCATTTCAAAGCATTTTTTCAATCGACAACTTCGACAACCACATCGTACAGCTAAAACAAAAAAAAGTCGTAAAATATTAAATAAATTGAAAATTTGAAAGACATCTTTTAATAAATTGCGAAAAAATAATTTATCTGCTATCTAAAAATATATGATATATTTATTATTTACAAATATATGATATATTTGAAAAATTATCGATTAGCTATATTTATAACTCTTCCAAAACTTACATTTATCAACGATGCAATCATCGGAAAATTGACACTGGAAAGCTTGTTTATTCTAAAAAATTGAAAAAACTTCAATTATATTATATTTGAATTATTCGCAACAAAAACGATTCCAAATAACCAAAAAAAAAAAAACAGAAAAAAAACAAATAAAACTCATGGAAAAAAAACTTAACAAATTTGTCGGAAAAAAAAAAAGTTCATTGTAAAATTAGTAAAATTTTATGAAGACGTTTTTATCAAAGAATTAAGATGATTATTTCATTCCAAACTTTTCTTCAAGCTTTTATTTCTTATTTCAAATTTTCATTAAAAAAAAAAGAAAGATAAAAAAAACTTACAACAAGCGCTCGTCGGAAAAATGTTTTACAACCATTACAACTAGCAACCGAATAATGAATACCACTAGCCAAATCCGAGCAAACAACACATAACGTACCTTCCGGAATTTTTTCTCTTCCTAAAAAAAAATTTTAATTCCTAAAATAATAAAAAAGAAGAACAATTTTAATCTTTAAATTTTTTTTAAAAAGAAATCTGTAAAACAAATTAAAACGAAAGACTAAAAATTAACTATCTCAAGAAATAAGATATTATCATTTCGACATTTTGCCTTTCACATATTTATGAAAAAAAGCAAAATCTTTTTCTCGTAAATAATCATGATAAATTTTCAATAGATTTGTCACATTTTTATTGTTAAGAGAGAAGGAGGGGGGGGGGGGGAAAAAAATCTTTTTGAAATAATATGTAAACATGTTTTATGCATTACTACTTATAAAAGAAATTTTAGTCTCAATCAGGCTTTGTAAGTAAACAATGGAATTTCAAGGAATCAAAATATGATTTTGTTTTTTTTTCAATGGATCATTTACAAATAAAATAAAGTAAACAATCCATCCTTTCTTGTCTTTTATATTTTCTATTTTTTTTTTTTTTGATGGAATAAAAAAGGAAAAAGAAAAAAAAATTGAATCCTAGCAAATTACTTTTGTATTCATTTTCAAAAGAAAAGCTAAGATAACTGTAAATGTCAAAATAATTTTAGATAAATGGAATTTTCTTTTTTCAGAAACAACGATATAATTTTAATTCAGATTAATAATATCTGATAATACGAAATGATGAATATATTAAAAATGAGAAAGTTAATCATTATCTATGCAACTGTTAAAATGAAATGATTTAAATTAATAATAAGACTGGAATTAACCATTAATGCAACATAATGTTTGCATAATGGAAATGATAAAAGATATATGCTATATTAAATCTTACAGCGTAATTTACTAACTCATTAAATTATAAATTTACAAAAAAAGCAATTATACATTTATGGAAGTTACAAAACTTACTGTTATTAGGCATATATCGATTCGGAAGGAAATGCAGAAATTTGACGAAAGATACAACACATTGTAAAAAATATTAGACAAATGCGAAATCTTTCGCCATTTTATATGAAAAATTTCATAAAAATAGACTGATAAAAATTCATCAAATTACCATGTAACCTTGAAATTTTTAATATATTTTAAATGACAATATGCAAATTAGACGAATACTATGGTACCTATGCGTAACGTTTATCATCAAACATGAAGTAATGTTCACGTTTTTACACACGTACGTATACGTTTTATAACAAACATTGAGTAATTTGATTCAAGTTTTCACGTATTTTGAAGGATAATAACATGAAAATAAATAATAAATAAACGTTATGTACAAATGTTTACAGAAATAAACAAATTGTTAGCAATAATATGGATAATTATCGTTTTAAAAAAAAAAAGAAATGAAAAATTTGATAAAAATAAGTCATAAATATATTGACGAATTATGAAATAATAGATAGTATTAGAAAAATATTTATGTAAATTTTTATCATTTTATACATTATCACTAAATCATTGATATGTCCTACGATCATTTTGTTATTTCTATTTGACTGTTTCAATTCAATCTTTTTTTTTTTTTGTCTGTAATCATTAATCTTCTCCTTCCTCTAGCTATTTTATTTCCAATAACACGAGTTTTCTCTCATATGACATATCTTTTTTTTTTTTTTCTTTCTTTTGTATCAAAAATTTTCCGATAGATATCATGTGACCCGAATTTTATTATCAATATATATGCTCTTCAATCTTTCCTTTTTTTACGTCAAATATTCTTTTTACGTCAAACGTTTTTTTTTAACGTCAAACATTCGTCGTCTTTTTTTTTTTGCTTTAGACGTGAGAAAATTGAAATTTAAAAAAGGAGTAAAAAAAAAGGTAAGAAAATAACCGATTGAATCGAATTATATTATATACATATAGTATATATATATATATATTTTTTTTTTTTTTATTTAGATATTTTAATTAAAAAAAAAAGTAATACAATGAAATAATTTAGATAAGATAAAAAGAGAATAGGGGACAGGACACAATGTGGGAGAGTAGAGCCCACTCCTGGAAAAAGCTTCTCTGTTTCCTGGATGCCATTCACTATCATGAAATCGATCAAATATTTTTGCTATCGAATCAAATTCATTACTCTTCTCTCTCTCTCTCTCTCTCTCTATCTCTCTACCCCTTCCTACTTCTCTCTTCATATCTCTGCTCTCCTTTTCTCCGTTCTATTTACTCTCTTTTTATTCCTTTTTTCATCTCTCTTTCAGCAAGTTCTTTTTTTTTTCTTTGCCGTTACAAAGCAACATATCCAATGTGACATATGTATGTTATAATTTTTTGGGCCATATTTCTTTGCTATCATATTTTGTAACATATAAACGTAAAATAATTGTTTACTTAACGTAAACCAGACGTAAAACGTGTGATTTACGTACGTTATATTTTTGTTAATTTTGCAAAAAAAAAAAAAAAAACAAAGAAAAATGAGAAAAATTCAAAGTCATTTTATTTTCGTAAAAATTTATTTCTCATTTAACGTAAACTAACGTAAATTTACGCATCGTTACATTTTTTCAAATTTTGTAGAAAAAAAAAAACGGAAAATAACCAAACTAATTAATAATATAATTTATTTACGTATAACTGAAATTTTAGATTCAAATATAAAAGCTAAAAATTATTCTAATAATTTATTCATTTATTAGGATAAAATTTTGCAAAAAAAAAAAAAAAAACTAACTAAACTAATATAATTAATTATCAATTTGAAATTTTTTTTTTAATTTTTCGTTTCTTTTATTGCAACATTGATAAAATGCAAACAATAGTTAAATATCATTAAATTGAAATTATGTGATGAAATTTATTTTCCAAGATTTTTATGATATTATCAAAGAGTATATTTTTATACGATGCTTAAGTGGAAATAAAATGTTTATCATAAGTCTTGAAATGAATGAAATAATTTCAAGAGTTTTTTTTTTCTTTTTTTTTTTTAAAATTAAATAGCTTCTTTTTTTTTCTTCAACTTCAATGCATTCATTCAAACTTTCGAATGTTTTTGTAACAAATGAAATTCTGAATTTTAATTTGTTTTTTTTTCCTATCTTTATCCAAAAGAAATTGACATTTGGTGACATATATGTAATAAGCAATAAAAGGCAAAAAGTTTTTCATCAGTAAAAAGTTGTTGAAAAAGACAAGGTATGTTATGAATACTGGCATTTTATTATTTCGTATTTATTGATATTTTAGTTGAGGAAAAGAAAAGGGAGGAATTGAAGGAAGTAAAACTTTCAAATGACAACTTGTATGCAGAACAAAGAATTTTAAATATAAAATCATTTTTTTTATCTTTTTTTGTAGAGAAACAAATAATAAAAGATTTGAAATTTTCATTACAGAATGATAATAAAAATGATATTTTGATAAAAAATAGACTTATGAAAGTAATAATGTTATTTTGATAAATCATATAATTATGTGAAAGGTTAACAACAGTGCGCAAAGTTTGCAATAGGAATTTTTAAATGGTCGAGAATTTTTGGATAAAATTAATCAAATTATATAATTTGTTCAATGAATAGTTTTCTAAACATCAAACTAATTTTACAATTATCGCCTATTTTTTAACGGTTAAGAATATTCTTGAATTTGAGAATGTATTTTTTTTAGCATAATAAAATAAAAATATTTGTTAATAAAATTTATTTACTTTGGAAACAAAAAAAAATATATTGCAATTATTCAAAAAAAATTATATATATATAATCATAAATCAATTGAGCTATCACTTTATCTTCATTGTTATCGACAATCAGGCGACAACTTTGATAAAGTATAAACGTCAACTGTTTATTTCATATAAACTATTATTATTATTAATACCATCATATAGAAATACATATATATATATATATATGTCTCGAAATAATTGTGGAAGCGCATAGGAATCAGAATCGTAAATTGAATATCAAATTTCTTTTCTTTTTTTAAATAGATCAAATTTCATTTTTAAAATTACAATTTTTTTTTCCTTCCTTCTCGAAAATATATGCAGATTTCGTTTTTTTTTTCTTTCTTTCATAAATATGAAATAAATTATTTTTTGAAATATATAAAAATTCATATCATTTTGTAATAGGTCGAGGAAGTGTTAAGCAAAAAAAAACTTTTTTTTAATTCATTATTCTTTTTCTTATTTTCTCGCTAAATTATTCTTATATATTCTAATAGCTAAATTTTGAATGATTATATCGATCTAAAATTTCGAATACATTGTAATCAAAATTTAACAATATTTATGAAGAAGATTCTAATTTCTGAATTACAAAAAAAAGGGGGAAAAAAAAAGCTTACTTCCGTGTTTTTGCTTTTTGATAAATCGTTTTTCTTCTATTTTCATATCGGCCATTCCTGGATCACATTTAAATGGAATTTGAAATAATGCATTGGTATTTTTGATATCTTCATCGGTTGTATTTGGCCGTGATACATTGGTGGTAGTTGCATATAAAGCATCCGGAATTATTACTGATGAATCCATGTAAAGCGATGAAGCAAACTGCTTGAAATTGATGTATGCCTGATCACTTCAATCATTTAAATCAATTTAATTGAGTAGCAATATTTCGATTTGTAAAATTGAAATTGCTAATCCAATATTGTAGTGAAATAAATACCCTGAAAATTACTTCATTTTCTCAATTTATTTATAAAAACAATCAAAATATCCTAATACAATAACGAACGATTTGAAATCATACATATATATACAGAAATTCAAATATAAAATTTGATAAGTTTTTAAATTCGATTACAGTATAAAATAGAGTAAAACAAATTGAACTCTATATCGAAAAAGAAAAAAAAAAAACTTTTCAAAATTTGAGCAATTTACAACTGGTCATCATTCAAAATTATTTACGTTTAAGTAATCGAGAAAAAACAAAAAAAAAAAAAATCAAGTTATCAACTCTTCAATTTCAATTTTTAATGCTATGCTATCATTATTTTATTTGTTACTTTTTCCCGAAAAAAAAAAAAAAAAAGAAAAAAATTACTTTGACGTAAAATGCGGAAGAATAATTTTGTGAAAATTTTCTTATCATAAAAAATAATAGTACAATAATTTTGTTAATCTATCCCTAAAAGACAAAAAAAAAAAAAGAAGAATTTGAAACTATAAAAAGCTATTTACCCTTTTAAAATTTTTAAAGTCCTGATTTTTTTTTTTCTCTCTCTCTCTCTTTCTCCTGTCTCTCTTTTTTTTTCTTCACTTTTCTTTAACACTTTATAGTTGTTACCAGAGAGAAAGAAGGAAGGTCGTTCCACTTCAAACATTTCAAAAAAAAAAAGAAAAAAGAAACAAGAAAAAGTGTAAAGAGAAACAAATTGTCTCTCATCATGAAGTGTATATATTCATTCAATAACAAAAATATTTGATACTATAAGTTCAAATTATTCAATAGGTATTTTAAAATTAACTTTTGTATTAATTATATTTAATCGATAAAAATATAATTTTCGCTTTTTTTTTCTTCTATTGAAACAAAAAATTATAAAAAAAAAAAATTAGAATTTTATTAAAGCTATCCATTTTATTATAATTAGATAGGTGTTTATTGAAATAAATTTTAAGCAAAATGACGTTTAGAATTTTACGGTGAAATGATTGCAAAAGCGATGGATTAGGATGAGTGAAGGAAAAAGTGCTTAATGTAAAGCATTGAAAATTTATTACCATAAAAGACACTTCGTGAAATAATTTTCGATAAACTCTCGAAATAGTCAAACATAGAAGATGTCAAATAATCATCATAAATTTACCTAAATTACATAAGTATATGTATAATATATTTACATAAGTAATATAGGTTCTAGGCTTACTTATATAAGTATATAATATAAGTAAGCCTAGACATAAAACATGCTTCAATAAATTTCATTTTGTTTTCAGTTCAATTATTTTTTAGTTTTGAATATTATACTCCGTTAAAAATAATATCAATAATATTCGATCGATTATTGGCAGAATATATTTTAGTACGCAAGAGTTGAGACGGAAGTAAGGGAAAAAAAATATGCTTTAAATATTATCAGTTATGAATAATTCCTACGAATTAAAATTTCTGTAAAAAATAAAAATTTGTTAGCAATTTTTACGTGATTTAACGTGACCTCTTTAATCAATTTGTTCTGTTTTTTTTTTTTTTTTTATCATCACGATGAAAAAGTAAGAAAAACAAAGAAATTTATTGGCCTTTTTCAGAATACTATCATGATTAATGTATCTTTTTATGGACATTCTACAATAAATTTACTTATGCCCGTTTATTTCCTATTTCTAAAAATATAGGCTTGATATTTTAACGAAATGATCAGATGAAGTGTCTGATAGTATTGAAAGCAAGTGTTGGGCATAATGTTTTTCAGAAAGTTTTGAACAAAAGGCTTTAAAATTAACAAATTAAATACGAGGAATTAAAATCCAAAATCTTATCAGGTAAAGTTATTGCAAAATAGTAAGTTCATAGAAAATCAGCTATATATAAGCTTGAAACAGGTAATTAATTCATCGAGGTAGAAATTTACAAAACTTTCTTGAAAAAAAATTAAGGCAAAAATTTACAATTTAAATGATTAAACAAACTATCTCCTTGATCAAGATCTTTTTGGATAAAGCTATTGTTAAAACTACATGATCATAGAAATGAGCTATACATAAGCTTAAAATGGGAAGCTCAAGTAATCGAGAAAAAAAATAGCAAATTTTTCGAGAAAATAATCAAAAATAAAAATTTACAATTATCACGAAATATTCTCATGATTAAGCTATCCGTCTTGAAAGCAAAAAAAAAGAATTTTTTTTTCCTCAATTTTAATTTTACCTAGAAGAGCAAAAAAAAAAAAATTTGTTATCATCTAATATAGTTATAGCTATAGTTAGAAAATAAAAAACATAGGAAAAATTCAATAATAATTACAATAAGCAAAATTTGAAAATTAAAAAAATGAAGTAAGCATATGAGATGTTAAAAAAAAATTGTAAAATGTAGATGCTAATTATTTATTTTTTATTTTATTTGTAATACTTAATAATTATTTTAATATCGAGAATTCATTTCTCTTATTTTCCTCTTTATTTGTAATACTTAATAATTATTTTAATATCGAGAATTTCATTTCTCTTATTTTCCTCTTTATTTGTAATACTTAATAATTATTTTAATATCGAGAATTTCATTTCCTTATTTTCCTCTTTATTTGTAATACTTAATAATTATTTTTAATATCGAGAATTTCATTTCATTTCTTTTTCTTTTTCTGAATAAGCTTAAATGATGAAATTACTAATTTTTTTTATTATATCAATGAATAATAAAAAAAAAAAAATTTGAGAAGACGGATGAGGAAAGAAAAATATTTCCATGATATTTTATAGAAGTAATATATATATAATGTGTATGGATATATGGATAGCTTTTCAAAGATATAATTTAAATAGCATTTAAAAAAAAAAAAAAAAAAAAGATAGAAACAAATGATGGAAAGCATCAGCTTAATACTAATAAGAATCCTTGGAAGGAAGAAGGAAGGAAAGAGAGAATGAAGGAAGGAAGAAGGAAAGATAGATCTGAAAGGAAGAATTTTTCTAGTTGATATCGTATCATCAATAGAAAGTTTCATTTTAAAATTCTATAAAACTATTTATTAGTTAGTACATTCTTTAATTAAAAAATGTATTTTCATTTTTTCCTTTTTTCTCTCTTTTTTTTCTTGTCAAATTAAAAAAAAAAAAAATTTATGTTGAATTGACGTCATATAAACAAACTAAGAAAATGAGGGTAAGAGAGAGGGAGAGAGAGAGGAGAGAAGAGAGAAGGAAACAAAAAAAAAACGATGAAAATAAGTTCAAAATTAAATTTCGTTAAAATAGCCCAAAAAAAAAAACGAAATTTTTTTTTCGGGTTAAACATTCACAGGAAAATTTGGACTAGTAATGCTCATCAATCAAACTTTCAAACCACACACTTAAAATGATACTTCATTTAAAAATTAAAAACGAATTTTGTTCAACAAAAATAAATGATTATTATTATCATTATTATTATTCTTATTATTATCATTTATCATTAGTAAATTTACTTGATGATAAAATAGCACAAGAATATTTAAATTATATTAATTTATTTCATATGCATGAATCGTTTAGGAAAATGATCGAATATTTAATTTTACATATAGCAAAATGTCAGAGAAAGAAAATTTGCTAATAATTATATTTCATCATTTATTATTAATAATTCAACCTTATAAGCTTACATATTTTCAAAATTTCCAAGTAGAATAAAAATGAAAAAACAATTTATAACAAGTTAAATGCATACATATCTATATATTTATATTCAGAATTGAAAAAATAATTAACAATAAAACTTAATAATTTCAAATTCATTAAATCGTTATCATTTGCTATCGAAAAAAAAAATTCACCTAACATTTTTAATATATATTATTTCTAGGACACTTATCAAAACAAATAAACGAGTAATAGAAATGTCGAGAAAAAAAATTATTCATTCAAAACAAAAAAAAAAAAATAAAACATAAAAACAAAAAAAAAAATGTACATATTCGAAAGCTAAATCGAGACAAAAAAAAAAAATGAATAAATATCCTGATAAAGCAGGTTTTTTTTTCAATTTTTTTAATAGAGATGGAATAAAAGCAGCAAAAAAAAAATAAACGGAAAAAAACAAATTTTGATTTTTAATCAAATAAAATTTTCCCTGATAACGGAAATATTTTTTGATCATAATTGATAACTAACCAAAAAAATATGTGCAAAAATCTTACTACTACTTTGATATCGTAAAAGAATCGGATATTCTTTTTCGTTTCTCTCACTTTTTTTTTTTTTTAAATTACAGTATCAAATCTTTTATTCTTTTAATTATATATCATGCAATCTATTCATACTCTTAATTATTTCGATTTTATACGAAAGAAATGAAAAAAAAAAATATATAAAAAAAGACATTCTTTTCCTATTATTTTCAAAATATTTCAATCATTTACCATATCTCAATTTATTAATTTGCAATAAAAGAAGCAGTAAAATTTGTTTAAAACTTTTCAGCATTTTCACTACAGTAGCATAATTTTTTATGATTATTGTATAAAAGAATTATCTCATTAAAGAAATCGTAATTTGCCAATTTACATCAATAACAATCGAGTAAAAAAAAAAAATAGAAAATTTGATTGATCAGAGAATTTTATTAAATGTAAATCTTTCAGCAAAACAAATATGTCAATTAAATTTTTTCGAAAAATTCAATTAACAAATTACGAAATGAAATTATCGTTTGGAATATTTCAAAAATATGAAAACTCATTTGCATAATGGCAGAAATTTTAGCCTACTTAGGTAAAACTAAGATAGATCACTTACTACGTCAAGGATAATATTTATTTAAATTTAGCTATTTAAAAGAAATGCCTAAAATTTATTTCAATTTTTTTTAAAAAAATCTATACATTGTAAATATACTACTTGTTTTTTTTTTTTTGCGACAATGCAAAAAATGAAATGTCGTAGTATTGCGAAAATTGCAATCAAAATAGTAGCAAAAACTGACCAAAAAAATGTCTCATTCATTTTTTTTTTCTCTCTCTCTCGAGAAATTTCACACAATTTTTCGAAGTATATTTTATGAGAGATTAATTTAATTTAAAAAAAAAAAAGGAAAAAAAAAACAAAGAATTCAAGTTTTTTTGCTTATCCAAACTTATCATTAAATATTAGAAAATAACAATGAACGAAAAAATATACGTAAAAAAACGTAATTTAAAATAAAACAGTTTAAAGGAAATTAAGAAATGATGGATATGCTTCTCCGGAAAACAGGAAATTGCTATGAAAAAAGTTATTCCTTTTCTTCGTTCATCTTTATTTATTTTTTTCCTAGTATTTTATTATATATTTTTAAAAACGGAAAATTATTTGCTTATGAAAATTTCAAATTTTAAGCTTTTCTGAATGAAATTTCTTGATAAAAAAAAAAAAAAAAATGAAGGATTAAATAAGAATTAATTCTTTGTATATCCAAATATATTAAATGTTAATTAGAATTTAAGTAAAATTTTTTTGTATTAATATTGATATGAATAATATTTTCTACTAATGAAATATTAAATCTTAGTATTAATTTCTATGGATTAGAGAAAGATTGAAAATTTGAAAGAAATGAAAGTTTTTGGAAAAAAAAACAAGAAATATTAATTCGAAATTCAAATCAAGAATTAATTACTGAAAAATAATGTGTTTTGACGTGCGGGAAAATTTTTACGAAAAGTACAAACAACTAAAAACGATTACATTAAGATATATCTGAGGAAAAAAAAAAGCGAAAAAAAAGAGAGAGAGAGAGAGGAGGAATGAAAAAGAGAGATAATGGAAAAAGAAAAATGAAAGAAAAGAAAAAATTGAAAATTTAACCAAATTTAAAAGTAAAAAAATTTTTACATTTTCCATTAATTTTCGTTTCATACGAATAAAAAATAAAAATAAAAAAAAAAACAGTCTATGCATGTTTTAGTTAACGCATGAAAATTAATAATTTATAACTTTTTTTTCTTCTTTTTCTTTGCTAAAATAAAAGAAGAAATTAAATTTTTGTTTTATTTTTTTTTTTTTAAAATATCATTCAAACTAAAAATTAAATTATTTTATTTTATTTCGTTAATTTGAATAAAAATAGTAGCAAATTATGCTTATTTATTAATTAGCAAATAAATTTTTTTACATTAGTTGGTGAAAAAAAAATTTTTTTTTTTCGTCAATTTTGCGCCTAAATATTTGGGAAAAGTTCATAATTGCAATCAATGAAACAAAAAATTGAAAATGTTCGGAGAGTTGGAAATTTTTTTTTTTTTTTTTTCAACAAAATGATTTAAACCGGACTAATACATGAATTTCTTCCTGAATTTTCTCCTTCGACTAAGTTTTTTTTCTTTTCTTTTTTTTTTTTTTTTTTGGTAACGAAGTATCATCCAAAATATTTATGTTCATTTATCCTGAATTTTTACATCCATAATAGAATGATTAATGTATGGATTGATTAAAAAGAAACAAAGGAAGGAAAAGTAATAAAACCATTAGGAGAAAATTACCACTATCATAAGTGCCGTAAAATTCATTTTTGAAACAGGTTGCAATGATAGGAAGAGTAAACTAAATATACAAAATGTTGAAAATAAGCAACATTTCGAAATAAATCGAGAAAAATTGAAGTTCAGTTCAATTTCTTCTTTTCATGCAACAATTTTTTTTTTTTTTTTTTAACAACTAATCATAAAAGTAAAGGAAAGTTTCAGACTGCAAACTTGTTGAAAAAAATTAAATATAACAACGATATAACAATATGGCAATGATCACAACATTGATAATGATAATATATGATAATGATTTGATATCACAGTAGCTAGATGATTTAATATGACAGTAACTACCTTCTATACCATTTCAAAACAATTGTAATCTTATAATTGAAAACGAATATGTTGATGCTACTATTTGATTACCAAAAAAAAAAAATTCATTGATAGCTGATAGAATGCATTGATAAAATTTAGCTATGACATTACACTAATGGGTGAGAATTGCTTGTGATAATGTTGATCACGATAAAATGTAAAGTAAAATTAAACGATATTTTTGCATGATATCAATTTAAAGTTTTGTTTGATTTAATAAAGAAGAAAAAAAAGGAGAAATAATTTTTATATTATACAAATTTGTAGTTTTTATTTACGATAATTTTGACGATAGATATTTCGATACGTCTAAAAACAAAAAAAAAATGATAACAAATGTCGTACGATGATAATTTCACGATGATAATTTAAATATACGAGTGATAATAATTTAATATGATTTCTTTCCAATCTTTTTTTTCTTCCTTCCATTTATTATTATTACCTACTATTTTCATTCCTGGTTTAGACACTTTTTTGATTTTACTTTTAATGTTTTTTTTTTTTTAATTTCAACGACTTACTTTCGTTTTGTTGCTTTCTTTTTAAATTGTTAAAAATAAGAAATGAATTGAAATTAATAAATAAAATATCAGATTAAATATTATAATAAAAAATATTTTTCTATTCTCATTATTTTTTCCTAATTTTTTTTGATTCTTTCTTTATTTTTTATGGACAAAAAGTTATTTTTAACTTTAAAGAAAAAAGTTCCTAAGTTAGGATAATTGAAATGAGATGAAATTTCGTCAAGATGAAACTTCACTGCAAATAATGCAATAAGAGATGAAAGAAATTCAAGGATTTCAACAAAGATTTGTTAACATTTTGGCAAATACTAGTTACTTAATTAATCTATCTTTTATCATGTTAAAAGAGGAAAGAGAAAAAAAAAGAAAATTTTTTAAAAAATATAAATGATATTCGATTAGTAATTGCTACACATATATATAAACATATATTTAAATTGTTATTGAAAATAAGGTAAAAAAAAAAGAATTCTAAATTAAATAGTGCATTATTTAAATTTATAATTAAATCTAAACAAATATATAACTTATATAGTACTTCAATTATAACTAAGAATTTTAGAAATTGATCCAAAAAGTAATCAACTTTATTTGCCTATTTTGATTCTTTAATACATTTCAATTTCAAGATATTTTAATTCGTTTTTTCGATGTTTTAATTTTGGGATATCAATAAATGATAAATGCATTCAGTTGACAAGTAGGATATTAGATATGGCATAACATTCTACGGTTTATTTTCCAATTTATCATTTTGAATTTTTCATCATCTTCATATTTAGATTATACTGGAAATTCGGACTGAAATTAAATTTCATAATTTTTCACAGGTAAAATCAGAAAAAACTTTTCGTTTTAATATATATGCATATACATATATTTTGCACTTCGCTTCTATTTCCTTAAAAAAAAATAAAATAAATGATATGATACAATATATCAATTAGGGAACTTAATTCTCTTAAATTTAATTGATATTATTCAAAGCGATAAAATCCTCTATTAACTCATCTTTCCAGCATTTCAATTTGAATATTTATTCGGTTTCTAATTTTCATATCATTTTCATTTTCATTAAACTTCAACAAAATTCCAAAAAAAAAAAAAGAGATTTCCAAAACGAAAAGTACAAGATGTCATTGTCGTTTCATACCTCATAATTTAAATGAAAAAAAAAAAAGTTACAAGTATGAAGAAAAATGAAAATGTAAGCAGAAATGTTGAAATTTATTTTTATATCATTAATTATTCGCATGAAATTAATTAGTTAAGCAAAAAATGATTACTTGATAAAAATGTATTTTTATCAAACATTTATATACATATATATGAATATAAATAATGCTAGTTATGGGAAAGAAAACCAAACAATTTTCAAAGAAGAAAAAAAGAAACTTTAATTAATAATTAATAATAAGTCATAATCATTAATATTAAAATGATTTAATTGTGACTGTATAGTGATAGGTAAAAAATAGAAGAGATAATTGGTAATAACAAATGTTTCATCTATTGGAAACTAAAAAATTTAAAAGGAAAAAAAATTTTTTTTTTGAATCTAAATTTTTAAGAAGGAGAAATAGTAAATTTTCCATAGTAAATAAATAAAAGAAATTATGAAAAAAAAAAGATAAGGAAGAATAGGATGAAGAGAGTATGTGAGTTGATTTAGTTAAATAATTAAAAAAAATTTTTGGAAGGACTACAAAAGATAATAAAGAAAGAGAGGGAGAGAAAAAAAAAGATTATGAAAAAAGATAAAAGTTTTTGTAATAATAAAAACAAAAAAAAAAAATTATTTAAACAAAATTTTTAAAGGAATGGAAAAGATAACAAAGAGAGAGAGAGAGGAGAGAAAAAAAGTTATGAAAAAGGATAAAAAGTTTTTGTAAATAAAAGACAAAAAAAAAAAAACAACATAACAACAACAAGAAAAAAGCAAAACAAAAATTTAGGAAATAATTTTAACTAATTTCAATCCTACGATTTCTCACATTGTCAACTGCTCCGGTTTTTAATTCGCTCAAGTTATAAATACTTCAATTTTTATCAATTTATCAACAGTTGATATTTTTTAATTCTAAAAATTTCCATCTTCATACTGTCAATTACTGTTATTTTAATTTGCGCACGATTTTGAATGAAAAAGAAAAAAGAATGCTTACTTTATCATTCCAACAATTTTATTTTATTTTTTTTTTTAAAGTATTACTAAACCTGAAATTGGTATCACAATTCCCTATCCATTTCTTCATTTCACCCCTTTTTCTTTTATTTCTTCATTTTACTAATTAGTTTTTTTTTTTCTTCTTTGAAAAATGATGATAATTAACTACTCCTTCTCCAATTTTTTCTATTTTTTTTTTTCTCTTCGTTTTTCAAAATTAATTGTAAACTAAATATCAAATGAAGGAAAGATAGGGAATAAAATGAAAATTCATATGAATTTGACAATAAAGTAAAATCTACTGCTCCGGAAAATTCTCTTTTAACCATTCCTTTAATTTTCCAGAAATCTCGACGAAAGATAATTTTTCAGCCTAAACAGTTGTTTTAAAATAAAAAAAGAAAAAAAAAGGGAAGCAAGTGTTAATTTATTGATATAAGTTGAATTAGCTTCTTTTTTTTTCTTCATTTCTTTTTTAAAACAAAACTTATTACTGCTAAGTTTCGCTCTTTTTTTTTTTCCCCCGTCCTTTTCATCTTTTCACTTATGTTAAAATGTTAAAAGTTACAATTAGACTATCCAATTCGATGATTCAATTGCAAAAAACAATTGAATTAGTACACTTATACTTTTTAAATAATTTTCAAAATTGAATGAATTTGTCTTGGAAAAAAAAAAAAAAGAAAATTTTTAAAACTTTCAAATATTTCTTTTTTTTTAGTCAATTCTCATTTACAGAAATGATTATTAGGAATTAAATCACAAACACAAAAAAAAAAAAAAAAAGAATGAATAATATTTACTGAAAGTTGTTAAAAGAAAAAAAAAAATGAATGATATTAGTAAAAGTTGTAAAATATTTTTGCGAATTGTTTGATATTTTTTTTTTTTTTTGAAATTTTTAAAATAATTTTTATTCAATCCACCATTCATTTAAGAAAAAAAAGCGATTATTAATTAAATGAAAAAATATCTAAAAAAAAAAATTATTAAATGAAATGATATATATATATATATATTTTAACATAAGTTTAAGCTCAATGAAATCTTGATAAATGAGAATTTTCTAAAAATTAAGAAATATTTCACAAATTGTTTAAATTATATTAATCTCCTCTCTCTCTCTCTCTCTCTCTCGCTCATTCTCTTTTTTTTATTTATTTACTTACTTTTTCCTAGCTTAATTGAATTTTTTAAAATATATAACAATTTCTTTCAAATCAGTAAAACATATCTAGGCTAGATTTTTTTTTTGTTTTGGAATGATATCAGATAAGTTTCAATATTTGAAAATTGCTCATTTATCTAGATTTCGTTGGGCTTAAATTTTCAACTATATATCTCTTGGCAACAACCACACACACACACACACACACACACACACACACACACACACACACACACACACACACACACACACACACACACACACACACACACACACATACATACACACAGACACACACATACATACATATACATGCACATACACATATATACATATCTCTTTCAATTATGCAGTAACAAAACGACAACAATATTTTAAAATATGATAAATCTTTTTTCGCTATTAAATTGGAAAGTATTAACGGATAATTGCAATGCAATAAAATATTAAATATTAATATTCGATATATATCATCATTCTACATCATTCTATACATATAAATACAGATAATGAATAGAGATAAAATTAATCATATGATAATAATAATTATTCAATCATTATTTCGTACGAATAAAGCTTTCTTTTTTTCAATAAATGCAAGAATAAAAACGATTCGATTTAAATGAAATTTCGAATCAACGAAAACGTTTTAGGATCTCACAAATACTTTATTTTAAATTATAATTATCTTTTATCAATTTATCAATCTATAAAATAAGCTTATTTATACGAATAATTTAATAACAATTAGAAAAAGAAGAAAGGACAAATCCATTTAATTGACATTCTGTTATGCTGATTAAAACAATATTAACACTTTTTTCTTCCTTTATTTTCTCGCCTCTCTCTTCATTTTCTTCTTCTCCCTCTCTCTTTCTCTCTCCTTTCCCTTTTTCTTCTTTTCCTATTGTTTAGCATATTTTTGGGAAAATGATTAACAAAATTCTAAAATTTTTTTTTAATCATCATATTTAAACAGGAATAGAATAACTGGAAAATATATTTATCACGCACATGAAAAGATCATTTTGAAACAAAGGCATATCTTTCTTATATGTAATTTAATAAATATAATGAAAATTCTTAAAAGTTCCAGAAATTAAATTAATATATTAAAATTAAATTATAAATCAAATAAACAATTTTCATATCACACATTTTTACATATACACATATGTATACGTACAAGAATTTATCAGTTCCAATCGATATGCTTTCTAAATATATTGAATACAATATTCATTTCAGATAAGATTATTTTGCTATCAACTAAAAAAATATTAATGTTTTTTTTGTTTTATAAAATGATTTGAATTTAATTTATGCAAAATAAAATTACATCATTTTCATTTTTCTCTTCCTCTCTCCTTCTCCCTCTCTCTCTCTCTCTCTCTCTCTCTCTCATTTTTGTCTTTCTCCATTCCTCTCAAATATTTCATCGCATAAAAAATCAATTGATCAATAATGATGCGATTTGGGAATGAGAATTAAATTTCTGTTATATTTATTTGACTGATATGGAATAATGATTAAAAATTTCTCATTCGACAAAAATTTTCAAAATGATCAAATATATTGTTAAAGAAAAGAATTTCTTACCAGCAAGAACAAAAAAGTTCACGATATTTCAAAAACTTTGATCTTTACATTTTTTTTTTTCTTTTAATTTTGATCAAACTTTAAATGATCAAAAAACTTGATATTTTCTTTCATTAAATTCATTCATAACATGATGAAGGATACAATAATTAATAAAAAAAAAGGATAAAATAACTGATAAAGATTAATTAATTTCTTATCATGTTATGAATGAATTTAAAAAAAAAAAGCATAAAATAATTAATATAATAAAAGCAAAAATTTGTAATAATAATTAAATTAAAAATGAAAATATTACTTAAAAGAAATATTTTTTGAAAGTCTACAACATTATAAATTCTTTTTAAATTATTTTAATGTCACACTTGCAATTATAGCAAATCACATAAAATACCTGTTCTGTTAGATAAACCAAATTATTATATAATACTGATAATGATAATAATAAAAAGCGAGGAAGAAGAGATAAACCAAATTATCATATAATACTGATAATGATAATAAAAAGCGGGGAAGAAGAGAGGATATTGGAAATGAGAGAGAGAATAAATGGATGTAAGAGTGTAAGAGGGCGGAATAAAAAGAAAAACAATCAAAAAATTATGGTAGGATGAATAAAAAGTAAAAAGAAAAAAGTTAAAATGCAAAAAAAAGTGAGCATTTAGAAAATTAAAAAAATGGATAAAAGTTAATGAAAAGACGGAAGGAAGATATCAAGAAGGAGGAGAGAGACAGTGGCAATGAAGGAGGGATAAAAAGAGGAAGAGTGATAGGGAGAGAGAGAGAGAGAGCAGTGGAATAAAATACCGTTTGAAACAAACTATCAACAATCCAAAAAAAAATCGATTAATATCGCGGAACAAGAAAAAAAAAAAGTGATGAAAGAGACCCGAGAATCGGGAGCAAAGAAAATGAAGAAATGGAAGTTTAAGAGGACTGAGGAGAGAAAGCAACTGAATACGGATTTATATAGCAATTATTGATTTTTTTGTTCACAAGAAATCCCAGAAAACGGACGATAAAAATGTAAGGGGTGAAAGCGGAAGTTTTGTGCAGTAATTTGCCGGCCGTGAATAAGACCGGAAAAGCCGGATTTAATGACCAGAACGTATATGAATTACCGGAAAAATAGAAGCATGAAATGATTTGCCGACGGAATTACAAATGTGAAGATGAAAAAAAAGGAAAAAAAATTAATTTCACAGTACTATTGGGATGAGAAATGAAAAGAAAACTGATAGGAAGAAGTGATATGACAAAATGTTGAAAATTAAATTGTCTCAATGTGAAAAATTTCATCGCCAAACTGGATGGTAATTAAAATCCGGATGTTATCTGGAATGAAACTATAGATAATTATTATTCGCTGATAGAAGTGTTAGATAGTGAACAAATCCGGCTGTTATCTAGAGTGAAACTATTGATAATTATTATTCGTTGATACAAGTGTTAGATAGTGAACATATCCAGATTGAAACTAAAGATAATTATTATTCGTTGAGTTAGTAATAAATAGTGAACAAATGAGGATGGTAAAAAATCCAGATGGTAACTGAAGATAGTTAGTTATTCATTGATACTAATCTTATCAATAGGTAATTAAAATCCAGATGGTATCGGAATGAAACTTAAAATTATTCATGAATACCATAATTATTAAGATGGTAACAAAATGAAGATGATACCGGAATGAAACTAATGATATTTATTCATTGATTTTAGCATTATCCGGAATGAAACTAGAGATAATTATTCGTTGATACGAATATTATTGAGATGATAACATCGTTGATACGAAAATTGTTAAGATAGTAGTAAAATCAGGATAGTACCACAATGTTGATACTATTATTATTAAGATGATAAGCAAGTCCAGAAAATGGTTGAAATTCAAAACATTTATTCTTTGATACTTAATATTATTACAGTGGCGTAATAAAATTCAGATGATGCCGGAATATTGATACTAATGCTATTATAATGGTAATTAAATTTGTGTAGTATTGAAATGAAATTAAAGATTGTTTATTCATTGTTACTTATTATCATTTGAAATGTCTTGCTTGTTCGAATAATTTCCATTATTGATATTTTATTTGTTTTAAATTTACATATAGTTTTTTTTTTTGGATTAAAAATAGCTTTATAAGTTATATTATTAATTAATTGTTACTACTTAATTAGCAGCATTTTTGTTTTTAATTATTGAATGAGAACTAACTTAAATGATATGGCAATATGCATATATAATTTATCAAAATTGAATTCATATAAATATCATGATAATAATATGATTAAAGTCATTTTAACAATCGTCATCATGATAAATTATCTTGATGACATGAATATATCACAATGATAACGTAAAATATTATCATAACTATTAATTCTTTTAATTTTTGTTGTAATGTAAAGCCATTTTAACACCCAGAATTCAATTTTTGCCAAACTTTTGATATCAAAAATATATTTTCTCGATTACTAAATATCCAAAACTTCCTTGCAATGCTTTTTTCATATATTTCAATTTTGACAATTTAAAAAAAAAAAAACAAAACAAAAACAAAATAAGAAATAGATGAGAATTTGATGATGACTGTGATAAATTGAAAAAAATTTTTAATTTTTTTTTTAATTTCTATCTTTACCATCTTTCAACTTATTTCATTTTAATTTTTTTTTAACTCCAAATATATACTTTTATTTATCAATTAAACATCGACGATAATATTTCCTTATATGTATATATATATATATCATAAAACTTTTTCTTATCATCCATATGTAATCAATATTTGATAAGCAGGAGAATGAGCATATTCTATAAGTTCTTTTTATTTTATGATTTAATAAGTTTGAACTTTTCTTTCCTGCTTTTTTTTTAATAATTTGAATAAGAGAGAAAAATTGAGTGAAAATGAGAAATTAATATATAAGCATTGTCGATGAAATTTAAAACTATTCTGTTAAGTGCAAACTTTTAATTTATTTTAAAAAGAAATCTTTTTTTTTTTTTTTGATATGTAATAATGATAGTGATTAGTTTTGTTGCTAGAATAGGCGATAATTTAAAATGTAGCAAAATCGATACCTGACTTATTGATAATGGTATACGAGATGAGAAAAATTTGAAGAGTTAAATTTAAATGTCTCTTTATAGTTAGAGGATTATTTTGAGCAAAAATTTTTATTTTATTGGATTCAGGTAGTAATAATGATCGAAAAAAAAGTATATAATTGAAATAGGATAAGTAAATCTAGTATTGAAATTCTTTTCGAAATACAATATACTAATTTTATTTTCGTCGATAGCACGGAAAATACAATTCGAGAATTCTCTGTGATAAGAAATTAATTGTATTTAAAACATCCCTAAAAAATGATGCAGTATGAAATTTGCAGTTTCAAAATTTCCAATTCGAATACAAAAAAGGACAAATAGATGAATTATTTTTTATTTATTTCTTTAAGCGATACTGTAAATAGGATAGTGTTAACTGATAACGACTAAAAATTTTTCCTTTTATCAGTATTGCCAATATGTAATTGCAATTGATATATATGTTTCTTTTTAATTTCAACATTCCGACAGCCATAAGAATGGATAAACAGATCTTCAACATTTTCCGGTTAATACTAATAAAATGAAATTTAGGAATAATAATCAGCAAAAAAAAAAATTCGAAAATATTACTAAAATTAAGATATGATATACATTATCATTTAATTATCCTGATCTTACTTGTATTTGATTTCCTATCATATATTTTTTGACAGCATATCCTTTATCACTCGATCACCTTATTTATTCTATAAATAATCATATTCATATTCGAACTCTTATCACTTATCATTCGAACAAAATCTAAAGCTTATTGAAATGAAAAAAGAAAGCAAAACAAAACACTCTGAAATAGACGAAAACTGCGAATTAAGTGATAGCATGTTTATGTTAGTGATGATACGAAGTTCAATTTGTAATTAGTGAAGATTTGAAGTTTAATATATAGTAATTTAGCATACAAAGTTCAATTTAGAATTCTGTTAGATATGATGTAATAAAGAAATGTAAATTATTTCAAACGAAATGACAACATAGTTTCTTAAAAATTTCATTTCCAAATTTCTATTCAATTTCAAATTCGTTACAAGAAAAATGAGTTGAAAGTTAAAAACAAAAAAAATAAATTTTACATCTACGAAGAAGTTGTTAAATTTTGCAACAACTAATTAGGCTGATATGATATTCAATAGGGAATTGTAATTAAATAATAATTAGACAAATTTAATTATGGAAATTTCAGAGCTTCTCTTGTTTTAATTTTAATTTGAATTTATTAAATTAAACTGAAATTTTTTGTTTCTTAAATGATCAATTTAGCTGTTACGTTATCATGTCGAGTGATAAAACTATTGGAGCATATTGAAATTTTCACCAAAAAAGAGATCAGTCGTTTTTAAAATTTTTAAATTATTTGATTTTTTATTTTCATTTTTATTTTTTGTTAAATATACAATAATTGATTCGAAATGCTTTTAATACTTTTAGTATTTGGTTATATAATAGTTTCTAAATTTGTAAGAATTTCGTTGAAGTATTTAAATTCTCTGTAATGCAATTATTATCATATTAAATTTGATGAAATGTCAATCAAATTAACAATCAAATATGTCATTTGAATTGTACGATTTGTCTAATAAAATTAGTTTAAATCTATTCCAATTAATTTCCTTTACAATATAATAATTTTATTTAATATCCGACAATTAAAGCTAGTCTGAAAATTATTCCAAATTTCAATATCTGTAATTGAATATCCAGATACTAGAATTATATTAATTCATTTTATTTTACTTTTTCTTTATTATATTTTAGAGGTATAAATTTTAAAACTTAATGTAATTAAATATATTTATCTGCAATTAAATATGCCAAAAATTAGTATGTCTATTTTATATCAATTAATTCATTTTAATTTTGCTTATTAAATTTCAAAGATATAAATTCTAAAATTTCAATACCTGTATTTTGAATATCAAAAATTAAAATTACAGTTATATAATAATTTTATTCATTTTATTTTCTGCTTATCAGATTTTATTATGATTCCAATTTTGATAACAACATTGATATCATTTTCTTACGATAATGCAAATTTTCAAAAATGTACTTTTAGGATTCAATGACAAATGACTTTTAAACAAAAATGAACTTCCCTATTCCTTTTCTTTTCGTTTTTCATTTTTCTTCTTTTTTTTTTCATCCTTTCTTCCGCAAAGTGACACTACTTTTTTGAAAAAAAAAAGCGAAAAAAAAGAGAGGAGAGAGAGAGGAAGAGAAAAAAAAGAGGAAAGGGTAAAATGAAAAACTAACAAAGTACAACTAATTCGATATGCAAACATTAGGGATTTTTTCATTTTTCTGAAATGAAATTTTTCATTTGAGGAAAATAATTAATTTGTGTTTCATATCAATTTAAAATTGTTCATGAAAAAAGAAATTTTTTTGAGGCAAAAAAAAAAATCATGAATATGTATTTTAATTCGAAAGAAAATAATCAAGTTTTTCCTCGGAATTTGTTTACCTTTTTTACTTAAATATTAATTTATTTAAAATAAATATAGTTTTCCGATTTACTAGTTATTTTTTCATGCTTCCTCTTCTTTTTTTTTCCTCTTTCTCTTCCTCAACTTTCTGTTACTATTTACTTTTGTTTTGAATGCAAAAAAAATTTTGTAAAAATTCAAAATAGCAATATGACAGGTGATAAAATGTAAGTTATCAGGTAATTTTAAATTATAATGTTAATTAATAAATAGGATATTTGCATTTGAATGTTGATTTACTGGTAAACAGCTATAAAAATTACCTGAAGAATACACTTGAAACCTGTCTTTTCGTCATTTGCTATTTCATCAAATGTTTATTTTGATTACGAAAAAATTATCACTCAGGAACAATATGAAAATTCAAAATAGCAATAATATAGCAGGTAAAAAAAAAGTGATAAATGGATAGGTAATTTTAAATTGTGTTTTTAGGTTGCAAATAGAAATTTGTATTTATATTTGAATAAATTTTGATGCTAAATTATATATGTAAAGGTTATCTGAGTTACGCATTTGAAAGCTATTGTTATAAGAAAAGTTATGATAAGTAGCTGTTTAAAAATGGAAAGGTAGAAAAGATCTTTTATTCATACCTGTTGAATTTTGGCAAAAAAAAAACCAGTTCTATTGCCTAAACTTCATTTTCTTTAACCGGCCGCTTATAATCATCATCATCGTTAAGTGAGCATTTTTCCATCATTTTCAGTGTTTCGAAATGATTCCAAATTTTATATTCAAATCTAATTTTAAAATTTATTTTTCCTTAAAAAATTATTTATTTCATTTTGAATTCAATTTCAAATTTATGCACCGATATCGATTAATTTAGTCTTTTGCTTTTTCAATCATATCAATTGCACAATAGAATGATGTAAAATTATTAATTAAATAATTGTTATATATAAATGATCTATATAATATTAGCATTTCTTCGTTTGCAATATTCGGCCATATTTCAATACGACCGTATTTCAATACTTTGAAATATGACCTATTTCTTTTTTTATTTTCAAATACGACCATATTTTTAAATAAGTATTTTTAAAATACGACCGTATTTCAACACTTTAAAATATGACCTATTTCTTTTTTTTAAAAAAAAAAATACGGCCGTATTTCAAGGCTTAATTTTATAAGTTAAAAATCGGTGATACTGTAATCTAAAATTCGAATCGCTTTTTTGCGCTTATTCGAGCTTGATTGGAAAGAACTTTAAGCTAAAATTCAAACTTTTTTTTTCCACACCTTAATTCGGACGACAAACTTTATTTTCTATCTTCGCCTTTTTTGCTTTTCTGCTAATTTCATCTTTGTCATCATTTTGTCGCCTTTCTTCCTTTTCAAAAAATTTGACAGAAATCAATCAACAAATGCGACAATTTTCTTCTATTTTTCACATTGCGACATATGCGCTTCAATTGCAATTTCGAAGATATAATTCAACATGTCATTTCCATACACACTCATATCGATCATTTTTTTTTTTTTTTTTTTTTGATAGAAGTAAATACGAAAAATTGACCTAATCATGAAAAGATCAAATAGTAAGATTAAAGATGATGAAAGAAGTAATGATAAGATAGTGGAAGATAAGATCAATTAGAGTACTTCTTCCTCTTCTTTTGGAAAATGTCAAAATTCTGAATAAGGTAACAAATTTTCGGGTAACCTACAGAAGGGTATTATTTTCAATGATGATAATCAAAAAAGGACAGAAAGAAATTAGCAGGGCGGAGGTTAAAAAAAAGAAAAAAAGGAAAGAAGATGGTGGAGAAAGGAGGAAGGGTTTTAGTATCAAATTACAAGAAATTTCAATAAATATTACTTCAGCATTTATAAGTATATGTCTATGTATATGTTAGATATTTTTATTAATACCGTATGATTATATATAAATATGCATATTTATCGTAATTCTTATCTCGAGAAAGCGTGGGTGGTATCGAAATACAGGAGAGGAAAAAAAGGACGAAAAAAGTGCGAATTAGAAATGTGACTCTTTCGAAACCCATTCATTTTTCGATTTATTATATGCTATTATTTCAATGTCAGAATTGTCGGATTTCAGGTTTCTAGAAAAATTGTAAAATGAATGACATTTTTTTTTTTTTTCTTTTTTTTGGTTATCATTTCATCAGATGGTTTGATCATCACTTCCGTTTCTGTCGTTCTTTTTTTTTTGTTTTCTTATTTTTTTTTGATTTTTGAAATGAAGATTTTTTTGTTTGCAAACGTAATTTTAATTTTTATTTTATAACTTAATTTAATTTTAATTTAAATTTAATTTTGATTTTCATTACACATAATTTTTCATATGATTTATGCTTTTATTGAATATCTAATTCATTCGAATGCTCCTTTCATCTATTAGAAAAAACGAAAATTTTATTGAAAATAAAATATATGGATAAAATTATTTTCATCTAATAGATGATAAGGATATGAGAATGATTGATTTATTTACTGGTAATTAAATAGGATGATCGAGATAATGAGAAGACATAGTTCTTGGAAGAATGATTAATTTACCAATAATTGAATAGGATTAATCAAAAAAATGATAGGATAATAGTTTTTGGAAATTTGGCATATACTAAAAATTAACAAAATTTATTCGTGAATTAATTAATTAGATGTATGGATTGAATGATAAGACGCGATTGAAAATCATAATCATAATTATTCTAAAAATTTGACCTAATTAGAAAAATAATTAATTTTTATTTGAATTATCAACACATATGAGCTTTTATTAAATTAAAAATAAAATTATCAATTTTTATCATTTTCAAATTTATGATAATCATCCTGAAGCAGTAATCATTTCTCATTATAACAAAATCATTAATTAACTGGACGATTAAGTTCGCCAAATAAAATCACCTTTTTAAATTGTCATATTTCAGGAAGGAAAGTCGGTTGTGTAAACACATTTTTTAATTCATCAAATATATTCTTCGATAAATTTCATTCTTCACAACTTCTCTCTTTTTTTTTTCCCTTTTCTTTGTTTGCATATAAATTTCATCATAATGTTTAATCTTTTCTTTTGAAATCGATTTACTTATCTTTAATCAAATTTAAATTAAGAAGAACTACGATAAATGTATCGTAATCGCATAAATGAATATAATAATTAAATTTTAAAATTAATTATTATATCCATTTTCTTTCGAGATTTTTTCTCTTGAAAAAAAGAAAGAAAAGAGAAAACTTTCATAGAAAATTTAATCTAACTTTTTTTTTTTCCTTATCAATATATTAAAATTATCAAAAAAAAAAAAATCAAATGAGATAAAATGATGAATAAGTTTGGTCAGTTAAGATAATGTTGCATTTAGATGATGTATGTTCTCTCTCAAGTGTAATTGTAAAAGTCTTTTCAAGGACAAAGTTTGAAAAAAGAAAACGGGAGGGGGTAGGAAAAAAAATGAATGAAAAAAAGGAAAAGGGAATATTTTTGGAAAGGGAGGAAAAGAAAGGATGATAATATAACGCCTGAATGATATTGAATTTTTATTTAAAGTACAAAATAAAAATTTCATAAATTCTTTGATCTGAAAAACATTTGTTTTAAAAGTTTCATTTAAAAAAAAAAAAAACAAATAATCGCATAAATAAATATAATAATTAATTTCTTTTTTAATAAAAATTAAAATTTAATTATTATATCCATTTCCTTCCTTTCTTTTTTCTCATTAATTATATATCAATTTTAGTATTAATGAAATAAGAAATGAAAGAGCACAACGATTGTTTGAAGATTGTCGCAATAGTTGTTGCAGTAGTAGAAGTATTATTAATAGTAATAGTAATAGAAATAGTGATTTTAATTTCTATTTCAATCTTCATTACAAAATTTTTAAAATAACCATGCAAATCATTAGCTCTATTTGTTCGTTTTATAGAAATTAATTCTAAAATAATATTTTTTATTTCATTTAATTTAATTCAACTAATTTGAATTTAAATTAAAGTTATCATTCATTTTGCAAAAATTTCAATTTGTTTTCATTTTTTTGCAGAAATTTCAAAAAAGAAATAAAAATTCAATTTATCAGTCACTACTTTTAGATGTTTCAATTGCATTCTTATGATGTAATTGTCAATATAATATTAATAAGTTTATCAAAAATTGATAAATTTTATGTTAATGTAAGATAATTTATCAATATATGTCTGTCGCCTTTTCATGGTAATATTTCAGTTACGTAATTCATTATCATATCATTTCTATAGCTTCATTATATAATGTACTTTTATTTAATGAAAAATAATGATTTCAACTACTCATGACAATAAAATACAACATGATTAGATAATTGATTACAAGTTATGAATTACTAAATAACGATAATAACAATAACAATAATAATAATAGTACTAGTAATAATAATAATAATAATAGTAATGGTAATGACAATAATAATAATAATTGAATTTGGAAAAAAGCAATTATTTGATGAATAACATGTGCTGCCATCTGTTTAATATTTTACCTTTCTTTATCAAATTTTCAAAAAAAAAAAAAGAATTTTCATAGATATTTACATCCTTGAACGAAACATTATCAGTTACCATATCAATTTTAATCTGTTACACCACCTGTTTTATCTTGTTTTCTTTTCGTTACTTCTTTTTTTCTCTTCAAATTTGCTCATATTCCTTCGAAAAAAAAAATTTTCACTTGGCGGACTTTTATCAAAGATTGCTAAATATCATAATTATTATCAATGAAAATTATTAAAATTTATCAAAATCAAAAATTATCATAATTAATTAAAGTTTCTAATTTCCTAATTTTAGTACAAATTGTTTTTCTTTTTTTCTTATTTTTTTTTTTAATGCTATAATATTTATGTTTTTCTTTTTTTCCTTTTCCTCATTTTTCTTCAATTCTTTGATGTCTATTAATTTTTTTTTCCTTTTTCGTAAAATATTACATTTGCAATTTTAAGTATCCGTTACCGACAATAATCAAATACTTGTAACTGACCTTTTCACATTTTTTATTTCTTTTCATCTGATCTTTTTTTTTCCTTTTTACATCAATTTTATTCCTTTTCATACCTTTTCCCACCTTTCCCATGAAGTTTTCTTCTCATTTTTTTTTTTTTGGCTCAAAACTTTTTTTTTGTTCTCGCCATCATTGGCGACTTTTCATAGCGACTTTTTTAACAAAAATATCAAAAATGATAACAATATCGACCATTGAAAATAAAATCTAAGAGATAATTGTCGTTTTGAAGATTGTTTTTTTTGTGTAGCGTGAAATTTTAATATTATTTAATTCAACTTTTTTATTAAAGTTAAATTTGATAATCTTTTTGTTTTTTTTTTTTTTCATTGTTTCTTGATCATCTCTTATATTATTATTATCATGTGATAAAAATTTTATTCAATTACTTGAAGGAAAGAAATTAAAATTAATCTTTTTCTTTTTTGTCTAGGATATTCAATTTTTGTTAATTAATAATGAATATAAAATTTATCATAGTATATATGATAAAATATTTTAATCAAATTGTTCTAACATTAATTTTTTTTTTAAATATTAAAATTTAATACATTAATTATTAGTACATAATTTTTTTACAGTAACAGTAGTAGTTTGTTTTTCTTTTTTTTTTAATATTCAACTTTTATATGAATTAATTATTATCAATATAATATTATCGAAATGATATCATTTCTCTTCTTCTTTTTCTTTATCTTTTGCTATTTATATTATTAACAGAAATTGATAAAATTTAATATCAATTATGAGATATAAATTATTTAACAGAAAAGATAAAGTAGACGATGAAAATAATTCAGTATAGTAAATCGTTGTATAAATAAATTCATCATTTTTAAATAATTACAATTATATTTATTATGATACTTATTTAGCATTCTGTTATAAAAAATAAAACTATTCTAATCATTAATAAATAATTATTTAATTCTTTTTCTTCATCACTTTCTTATATGCAAAAATAAATATAATGAAAATTTGATTGTTTTACTAATTGCCATAACTAGCAGATGGTCAATTGGTAGGAAAGAATTCATTTGTAAAAATTTCTTTTCAATTTCATTGTTAAAATATATTCTCATATAAAATTAAAGCATTGAAATGAAATTTTCAATCAATATAATCCTGAATTGGCATTTAAATTTAAGCCAAATCTCTCTTCTCATTGATTTAAATTTATGAAAAAAAGGATTTGAAATATTTTTTTAAAAGCGAAAAAGAAAAATGATAGCAAAGATGAAGATTTGTTCTAGCTAAATTTTAGATGTGTTATTCTTTGATAATTTTTTAAAAAAAATTTTTTCTTTTATACAAAAAATTAATAGATTAAACTTTTGAATGATAAGGTATCAATGATGTATCATACTTATCATTAGTATTTAAAATTGTTATCATTAAATTAATTATGATGATGTTATTTTAATAATTTCTCAGCTTCATATATCTATCTATCTATATTTATTTATTTAGATATATAATTTTGCTTCAACAATATTAAGCATCAAATTAATGGATTAAAATCTGCGAATGATAAGATATCGATGATGCATCAGTCTTATCATTAGTATATATATATATATATATATATATATATATATGTAAATGTTAGAAGAGAAAAAGTTCGCATTTATAAGAATAATTTACTTGAAAGAAATGAAAAGATACGATCGTTGACATTTTTATTAAAAATTTTCTTATCCTTTATCATATTTGATGTCATCTAAATTTAAAAAAAAAAAAAAAAAAAAAAACAAAAAATGATAGTTTTTAATGAAAAGTCATTCTATCATATAATACATTGGAATGGATCGATTAAGTAGTCATGCAGAAAATACTAATTTTAAAAGAAATAAGAAAAAAATAGTACCATAAATAGTTCATTTTAAATTAAAATTTATCAATATATTTTCATATCATTAATTTATACCGCCTTTTTATTCTATATTATCCTAATTTTATCATAATTAACAATCGTTTTTTTTTTTTTTATTCTATATTATCATAATTAACAATCGTAATTTTTAGAAAAATTATTATCCATATTTTTTTGTAGAAATTATCAATTTAAAATTTATCATTTCGTTATTATCCATATTTGCAAAAATTTATCAAATCAAATTTGAATCTCAATTTATTATTTTCTCATGAATTTCCATAAAACCTAATTATTATTTCTTTAACTTTTAGAGATTATGTTCAACTTTTAAATATCGCGAAATTTTATTTAACTAAAGCTTATTAGTTAATCAGTTTTCTGCAAATTTTATTTAGATAAAACTCATTATATTTATTAATTTTATATCGAATTCAATTATAAATTATCATTTTTCCATTTCCTTTTTCTTTTCCTTTCCTTTCTTTCTTCATTGTAAATTAAATTCAAAAGTTTTTTTTTTTTCTTTTTGCATAAACTTAAACGAAATTATTCGGTTTTCTAATTCAATCATTTTATTTCAAATTTTTATTCAATTCTCATATATATATATATAATCGAAATCGAAACGATTTTAATTCATTACATATTTTCATTACATATTTCGAATTAATCATTACCAATATATTCAAATATGCTTAAAGAGAAATATGTTCATCCATTCAATACATATTTTCCATTTGATATTTCAAAAAAAAAGAAAGGAAAAAGAGAAGCCGAAATAAAGCAGTGAGAATTTACAGTTTTTTTTTCAGTTTCTTTACCTCTTTCTCTCATTCTTTTCCCTTTCTTCTTCTCTAATTCTTTTCCCTTTCTTCTTTTCTATTTTTTTATTTTGTATTATATAGCTAGATTTTTATTATAAATTTACTCTTTTTATCTCTTCGCTTTCTTTTTTTTCTCAAAATATCCTCACCATCTGTGCTAACTTTTTTTTTACTTCTAAAGAAAAAAAGAAAAAATAGGAAATGAATTTAAAAAAAATATATAAAATTGATTAATCATTACTCAAAATAATTCTGACTTTTTTTTTCATTTTCTTAATTCTATCTGAAATTAAAAGATTATTCTCTCTCTTTTCTTTTTTTTTTCTTTTATATTATTTATCGTTATGTTTCGCTATTCTTTTTATCTTTTATTTTTATTTATTGTTTGCTTTCTCAAATTAAAAATAATATCATTGAAGAAAAAAAGAAACGAAGAACTCATTTATGGTAGCATTTTTCAAAAAAAAATATATTTAGGGGAAAAAAAAATTGGTTATTTATGGTACTCTTTTTTCTCTATCTTTCTCTCTTTCTTCCATCTCTCTCTATTAATGAGATAGTTTTTTTTATTTATTTATTTTTTTTTAAAGAGAGAGAGAGAGAGGGAAAGAGAGAGAAAGAGAAAAAAAAGAAAGAAATGATTTTAATGATGCTTTGTTATATCATCATATCACAAACCGATCTAGGCTTTTCTCATGTGCAACCGTTCTTTAATCTCATGGAATAGCTATTATTTTTTTCTCTCTCTCTCTCTCTCCCTCTCTCTGTATGTCGTTTTCTCCCGCTTTTCCTCATTTTTTTGTCTTGAAAGGTTTTCATTAATTAAAATAAAATTCTAGGTCACGCAAGATATTTGAAATGAATATTCAGATCACGCAACCTCTATTTGTAATTATTGTATTTTAGCAATTCACATATTCATTAAATTTAGTATTGTATTTATTTGAATTCTTGAATGATTTAAGTTTTGCAGGTAAAAAAGTTTAGAAACAAGTTTGCCCATAGGTATATAATTAAATTCATTTCATAATAGAAATTAAAAAAAAAAAAAAGAAATTCTCATTAATGTTGTGAATTTACCAATGCAAAATTAATTAGCGGTCGGTTAATCAATAAATGGTTAGAATGAATTTGTCTTCGTGTAAATGAATAGTAATATATTAATCTGAATATTTGTAATTATATTAAGCGGAAATCAATATTCATAGAATGATTACCTATTTTTCTCATCATTCTTAAATAAAATGCCTAGCCTATTAGTTGTTACTGCAATTAGTAATTTGCATAGTAAATGAAAATTAATATTTACAATAATTATTACATTTGCTGATACCTTTTAAAAATTGCTTATTAATTATTGCTGTAATTTAGTAATAATATTAAATGAAAATTAATATTTATAAAATTAGTTACATTTCATATTACTTTTGAAATTTCTATTCAATTCTTGCTACTATTGTCTTTTTTTTTTTTTCACCTTTCTCGTTAACATTTCAATAATATTAATAAACGTATGTGTTTTTTTTTTCCGTTTAATATATGATTCAGTTTTATCAATTTTACTATTTTTTTTCAATAATTTAATTTCAGGAAAATCAGATGACTGGTAGTAGTGCTCCAACATTGTTTATACCAATTATGAATGAAGGTACTATTCGAGATGATGATACAACAGATCAAGCTTATTTAGCAACCTCTTCATCAAATCAACATTTACATTTCAATGAAACATCATTAGCTGAAACTAATGATCATCTTTGTTCCGAACTTTCTAACAATCGAAAAAAATCGTCCTGATCGTATCAATATTTTACATCTACTACGTCGACAATTAAATAAAATTGCATCACATAATTTTTACGCAACACAACGGCGTAATAAGCAAACGGAAATAAGTCAAATGGAAATACGTCATAACATATGTGATAATGATAATGAAGTGAAGCAAATTTCCGTTAATGATAATGGTGAGTAAAATATAAATAAAAATAAATTAATACAAAATTTGATCTAAAATTTATCAAATTATTAAATAATAAATCTGCAAATTTTAATAATAATTTCATAAGTAGAAAAGTTTAAAATTTTTTCTATTAAACTTATTTCTGTCGAGAGATATGAAGAGTAACATTTTATTAAACTTATTTTTCTCGAGAGATATGAAGAGTAACAATACTTTAGAATAAAGAAAGTTAGACTTTTTTTTAATTGAATTACAAGCAATTGGATAGACTTAAATTGCTATTTAAATTTAAAATTAATCAAATTTAAAAAAGATTTCTTTAATAAAATATAATTTTCTCTCACATTTTATTAAATACAATCATTTGATCATTGAATTATATAAATTTTCAAATTAAGGCTCCAACGTTGCTAAGTTACGTGATCATAATGAAAATAGTAATTATGATGAATCTAAAAAAGTTCATCATGATCATGAAAACGACGAAAGTTATCGTTATCAATCGATACCAGCTATTTATCAGGATCCATATTGTGCTGTAACTGTTGATCGTAAAGTTCACATTTACGGATATTATGTACAAAACGATCAGCTTATCGATTCAAATTATTATTATTACGTAAGATAAAAAAAATTTCGTTTTTACTACCATAATCACATTGATTGCTAACGTAAGCATTTTGCAGATACGTATTTGTGCTATAATAATCAATAATGATTTATTCATATTCTTTCTTTTTTTGAATTTTAACATTTTTGAATAATCAATTCCAATCAATAAGCTATTTTAAAATACAATATACATTTGAATTCGATAAGAAGCGTAAACAGTATATCAATTTTTTATCATTTCTATTTGATTGTTCGATGTTTTATCAATCTTTTCATGCTACAATCAATATTGTTTCTTATTTTACCGCATCTAACAATTTTAATCAATTCTCAGATCGGATATTTCTGAGAGTTCAAATTTCCGGTTAAATCAATTCCTTGAATAAAACGCAATTATAGGCACAAAGTACGAGAATTATTTATGCAAATGATATTGCCGCAATTTTTCATACGGATAATGAAGGACAATTAACAAATAACATTTGCCGATCATGGGGACTTTCGAGAAATTCTGTTTGGTGGGCAGCTGATCCACAAAGGTACTTATTTTAGAAAATCGGGAAAATTTTTATAACAATTAATTTAAACAATTTTATAATTTTTATCAATACCAATTATTTAGCATTCATGACGATTGAAATCATGATTTAACTGATTATTTTCTTAATTTATTACACTATGAAAAATTCCTATCAATTTTTTTAATCTTATCTTTTATTTCTTTAATCATCTAAATTCCTTCCTAATATTTGTTGTCCTTTATTATTATTATTGCATTTTACGATTATTAAAATTATTCTTTCGTCCGTTACGTTTACCCAAATACTCTCCGTTATCCGATAATCAAATTTGAATTTCATTTCTACTATGTTTTCTTTTATTTTCCAATCAATATTCCTTCAATTTTTTTAATTTTCTTTGAAAGCATTACAATTGCTGCTTATGCCTAAAGTTTTGAAGATTATTTTCGACAACTTTACAAATGATGATGAATTATAGAAATTTATTGGAAGATGGTCAAACATAAGCTAAATTTTCCAAAGATTCAAGAGGCAAGATGAAAATTCAATTATCGTTGTCTAAAAATTGTCAAATTTTAAAATTGGAAAAACTTCTCCAAATTATATGAAAATCAATTTTTATAGTTTTTTTTTTTTTTACATTTGGAACTTGTTATAAACATTGACTTAAGCAAATTTATTATGCATAAATTATTCCGCATAATGTTTTGTTATTATACTATTTCAAAAATTTGAACAACATTTGTTATAATAAATTCAAAAATTTCAAAAAAAATCAAAATGATGTAATTTCAGAAGAAGTGATTCAGGAAAAGAGATATGTTTAGTTGTTTTACAATTGAAAGATCATCCAATTTTGATCGGTTTCACGATCATCAATTTGAATGCTTTCATAAATGCTCTAAAAATTTGTGGTCTTAATGAGAATTGCAAGTTCACTTCCTCATTACCTATGATAATGGAAGCATGTGTATCAGAAATCAGGTATTTTAATTTCATTTTTCATTGAGTATGTGAATTTGATCATTTTGATTCTTATGAGCACTGGAAAAAAAGCAATTACTCTCGATATACTCAACATTCATTTTTGCAGTTTTCAAATACTTCGATATCAATTCTTTTTTTAATGTATGGGATATTTCAGTAAATTCCGACATAAATGAATAATGCATTATCTTTTAATTCAGATTACTTATTTTAGGCCACATGAACATAATCAAATAGAAACGAACACTTCAAATAATGAAATCTCATTCGAGGTATTATATTAAATTTCATTATTATATCAATAATTTAATGGGAAGTTTTAAATATTACCGTAGTATCGTTCATCATCAACCTATTGATTTTATCAACTTTCAGGATAATGTGGACGAAATTCTAAATAAATAGATTGAACAATCGGTCTCATCATTAAATTATGATAATCACTCATATATTTATAAAAAAACTTTCTCAGGAATTCAACTTTTCTCATTTTCTCATGTATTAATCTAATTTTGCATATTTTTATATTGATAAATCGAAAAATGAAATGGTTGAAAGGTATCTCGAAAGAACGTTATCCAGATATTTCTAGGTGTATCTACCGAAATTAGTCAGAAAAATTCGATCCCTTGATAATATGAAATCAAAAATAGTAAAACAAAAAAAAAAAACGACATTCATCTAGTGAAATATGGTAGGTATGACTTTTAGGTTACGGTTCATGATGACAAGAATTTATGCATCTGTTAGGTTACACATTGATTCAATTTCTCGAATTTTAAACTATAACGATATTATTCAAAAAAAAAAAAAAAACGTCAACCATTTCAAAATAAAATCTCTAACGGGTTTTTTTATTTAAATACTGTCAATATGTGTCAATGTAATTTTGACTGTAGACAATAAACACAATTTGTTGATCGCAATCACTGCGCATCGTTTTCAAAACATGAAAAAAGTGGAAACAAGAAAATTTTAGGATAAATTCGAATAAGTACCACAATCGAAAATCAATGATTATTTTGGGATAGAAAATGAAAAATGTAAAAAAAGTTGCAGTTTGATGAAATAAATTTCAAAACTATACAAAAGTTCAGAGTTTGACAGTATGGAAATTTTATCCCAGAATAAAAATATAATTGCTAGCCACTAATTATCGTTATTAGGAAATCAGCACATGAAAAATCAGGAATTGAATTAATATATCTATTCTACCATAAAGCTTTGAACGCAGTCACTGAAGCGAACTTAAATGATACGAAATACAGAAGACATGCGTGGAAAAATTTTTTAGAAACATGAAAATAAAAAGAAAAATGATAAATCAGTCAATTATAGAGAGGAATTTTTTTTTTTTTATAAAAGAAAGAGGTAGGTTACAGCTTAGGAAATTTTAATAATATTAATATCCCTTACTTTTTTTTTTAGAAATAGGCGTAGTTTAAAATAAAAATAATTGTACTATTATAGGCATAGTTTAAAATAAAAATAATTGTACTATTATTACTTGGATTGCATTCCTCGTAAATAAAATAATATGAGATTTTGGGAAAAGTAATTAAAATTCTCATGATGTTTTCGAAAACATATATATAGTTGTATGATAATTTCAAATGAATAAAACAATAATCCAATATATGTCACTATAATACAAATCAGAGCTCTATGAATTAGGACATAAGATCTGAAAGGCTCAATGAGCTTGAATGATTGAATTAATAAAATGAAGTGATAAAAAATAGTAAAGCATAATATAATGAATATTAATAAAGCAAAAAAATGCAAGCAAATCTCATTCCTTTAAAAATCTCCAAAAACTTATAATCCGAAAATCCGCGAGCTTCCTCATAGTATCATAATAACATAATAACCTTTGTTTATATAATTGAGACTCTTCTACAGAGAAAATTAATTCAACGCTCCACCCTCATTAAATTAATCTACATAACAGGGTCTTTATGCATACAAATAATTTTCGATAGGACAGATGCGATTAAAAGCCAATTAGGCTTGTAGTCTTGATAAGCAAGGAAATGTCAAAACTAATGTCAAATGCATTATTTTCACATGGAATAATTTTAAGACATGAATATAGATTAATTTGCAACTTTCACCATAAGTTGGTTGGCGCATTAAGTAATTCCCGAACTCAATTTAGTCTTGCGGTGCTTGTCACTTTTTGAGAGCAAGATTTTCTCATGCGGACATACAACAAGCATCATTTCAATCAAAAAATGTTCAATTTCTTGTATAAATGATTTAACGTATTGAAAAGAAAGTTATTGAGAGGTTTGTGCTAATTATTTCAAATGATGCTTGGCGAAAGACAACTTGAAAGATATTTGCCATGCTAGCCGCTAAATCATCTTCCCTAACTCATTGTATTTCAAATCGCGGATCTATATTTCTCGATTTTAGCCGGTTAACTCCTTACAATTTAAAAGTACTAAAAGTATATTTTAGTTCTTTTCCCTATCTCGTCTTTCATTTTCTTTATAATTGTTGAATGTCAAAGCTTACAGCACGATAAAAAAGTATTAATTAAGATATTACTGAATTGCATTGCACTACTGAGAGGAGCTCTTTTTGGTGACAAAATTTCATAAGGCGACTCAACGATATGATTCATAACTATGAGCTTTTTACATTTTTTATATTTTTCGTTGATTTATCAAAAACTCCACTGCCCTTATTTAGCCATTTGTAAAAGATGGGCACCAAAGACAGAACTGCAGTAAAAGCTACTATTAATATGGCGCTCCATGACCAAGCTGCTCCCATATGTGTCAGCCTTTGCAGAGTTGCACCTGCTTGAATATAGATACATGACGGTGGTGCTACACCTGAAAACCATAATTAAATGCCATTGGCAAAATTAGTTATATATATAAAGGGAAAATGTACGAAATGACAAACAATCAAAAATTAAAGTATGAAATAAAGCAAACTTAAAGACCATATTTTGATTTAAGAAGAAAGAAAACAAAAAGAACCACTCACCTAAAAATGTTCCGAAAAAAAATGCTGAAACTGGAACGTCCAATATAGGTGAAGCGAGATTTATGAGCCAATTCGGCAAAATTGGAGTTATTCGCAAGAAAATTATAAAGTAAAAGAGACTATCAAAATCAGTAACCTGAAAAAGAGAAGGCCGAAATTTTAAACTAAGAAAATCAAGATTTAACGCTTGATTATATAATAACAATAATCCAATTTTCGTTTTTATAATGACAATAATGGTTAAAAATGTTCCGATATCTTTCAGATTTGTCCAAATTTCTCTTGAATAACTAATTAATATGAATAACAAACCAAACTATCCATCTTCAAAAAATTTTTCTGGAAGTTTTCAAATTAATCTGATGTTCGCATCTACAAGTTCGTTTTGCACAAACTGTCTTCAACTGATTTTTCTTCTAATATCTGGATGAACAAAGAATTTTTTAAATGAACCTCATTTTTCCATTTGCTTATCTTTTCAGGTGCAAATGCCAAAATTCGTTCACGTCCAAACAGGAAAGAAAAGAAATAACATATTTGTGCACCACAAGCAGAACACTAGAAATTTGTTTACTTATTTATATCAATATTAGGGCAAGAGTAATGGTAGAGTAATGGGAAAATAAATAAAGAAATAAGTTGCGCAGATATCTAAAGAGACAAGCTATAAGCAAGCAAAACGATTTGCAATAACGATGGCTTACCGTACAAACTAGAAATAACGCAATTGGGAATGAAAATAAATATCCTGCAAGAACAGTGAGAAAAATTGAACCAGGAATAGCCAATGATTGTAACCTGAAAAAAAGATACAAAATGAAATCGGGAAAATTAAAATTTCTAAATAATAAAGAGATTGCTGAAGATGTTCGATTAGAATCATTATATTGGTGATGCATTTATTGCAAAAGTACTGTAACGTTCTTACAAATTACCCAAGTTGATTAGGATGGATAGATATAAACAGTAAAGAAAGTCCACAATTAAAAAGCAAAACATCTAACAGAAATAGTGATATTTTAACAATTATAAAAGATTTAACCGGCATTATCTATAACAAAATTTTGAAAGTAATTTCGAACAATAACATCTAAAAAAAATAAAACGGACGGGAAACTAAACACCTGAAGCAAGCAGCAATCTTGACATAAAAAACACAACGGCCAAACCACATATATTTCAGGAAAAAGGGACCAAGAACTTACATAATGTAAACAGTTGAAATACCAAACAGGACCGTATAATAATGTTTGTCTTTGTACTTCGAAAGAACCAAACCCAATCGTTTAGCTTGTATTAAATCTTTTGGCAATTTGAAATCAACTCTTTCATCACTGAAATATATCAGCAAGTCAAAATAAAAATGAAAAATAACTCTTTCCATCAGTTTTATTTCGAGAATATTGTGTATATTTTAAATTTTATTTGAATCCCATTGCAACTCTGCAACTCTCCAATTTGAAAAAACGAAATTTTTTTTTGAAAATCTATGCCACATCTTCAGATACAAAAATTTCCCTCATTTGCAAAACAAGTTACAAAAATCCAAAATATAAAGAAAATGGATCTGTATATAAAACCACCATAACAAAAAGGAATAATTAATAAAAGAAGGAATGAGCTACGTGGAAGAACAAGCATGCAGACCAAAAATAACAAAAAACTGCTGATAATATTCTAAATGTTTTTAAAATTAATAAAATATGTTAAAAATGATTTTAAACTTACTCAGTAAGTTCTGGAAAGTTGATATATAGCGTAAATAAAATTAGAAAAATGCCGGATAAGATACATGCTGGGAATAAAAGCTTGTTGAAAGCCATATCACCAATAAATTTTCGTTTCGAAGCAGAGTGATAATAAGGTGGCTAGAAATTATCCAAATATAAATCCCCCCTGAAAATACGACAGAATTTCTATAAAAAGAAAAACGCGAATAAAAGACAACCAGAATTTTCCGGCAATTTAATGTTGAAGACTGTTCGCATTAAGCCAAATGTATGCTTCCAAAAACACTGTATAATTACGTTATTACCCATTCAATTTGGGATTAATTTTTGAATGAAGAAACAAACGATAACAAAGTACTTTCGATCTCCTACAAATCCATTAAATATCGAAACAAAGAACAAACATTTTCATACTAAACATTTCTTTTTTTTTGCTGAACAAATATCTGATTCGATAGTAAAAGGCCGTAAGAAACGTCAGTTATATCAGCGATGAAAAAACGAAATAATTGAGTTTTATTTCAAAATCATCACCGTAAAAACAAACAATGAACAAAGCACTTTAATGTAACAAATATTAAATGATTCCCCATTCATTTCATTACAAACATTTTAAAAGTAAGAACATACAATATGACCAACAAGATAATAAAAATGTAACAAGCATCAAAAATTAGATTCCAAGTAATACTTGAATTTCAAGTCTCACTTGAAAGTTGATTATCAGAAATTGTAAATTAAGTGCAGTTCTAAGTTTAACATTTCATTATTCAAAAAATGGTAATATATTTACCAAAAAACATATAAAAAATTAAAAATAATAGAAAATATAATTTAAATATCTTTTCTTCGAAACCTATCAAGCACTGTTTTTGGTGAATCCTCCGCTTTAATTGTTTCTTTCTTTAAAAATTCCTCTTCTAACTTCTTCCGCTCTTCGTTGATTGCAAATCTTTGTTCGGATTGTACACCTTGTTTGACCTGCTCCTATAAGAAACGATAACGTTTTTAGCAGTTATATTAAAAATAGATTTACTTTCCCTAATACGCATAAAAAATGTCAACAAGAACATGATTAGCTTCAAATTTCTTTACCTTTTTTAGAGCACTGCCGCGTCCTTTCTTCTTATTCCTTGGCTTGAACTTCACTTCACGTGGTCTCATATGAAGTAACAATTTTAATCGTTCATTTTCTTTTTCAAGCAAGTCCGTATTCACTTGTACGATTTCTGTAGTGTCTAAAGTGATCATTTCCGGCTGGATCTGAAAAAGAAATATTTCAAGAGTCATAATTGATTTACTTCAGACTCTTTGCATTTGTGCAATCAAATTATGGGAACTATAAAACACCTTATCTAAAAGCTGTTTCACTTCCCGTTCACGTCGCTGAGCTTTCGATTCATATGGATTTATCAAGAGTGCATTGAAGTTTGGTTCTCCGCTTCCTGTAAGTGAAAAATATTTAATAAAATCTATTAAGATAATGAAAAATGATATATACTTTTTAAAATGTGTCTTGTCCATTTAAGACTGAAATACTCACCTGGCACAAGCAAACTAGTGAATCCATGTTGATGACCGACTCCAAGGACATCTTCATATGGACAAAACTGTAGACTGGAAACTATTCCTGTGCACTGATATGACATATAAGGTGCAGTAGTTGTGCCCAAATGCGCATCATTTAAAATCTATAAAAAAAATTGATTTTAAAGCAATGAAATGATGAAACATATGTGATGATGAAACTTCATTTGAAAGCAATAAAATGATGAAACTTCATTACTTGAATTTGATTTCCAATGCTGCAAGCAACTGCATAGCGCTGACTGAAAGATACTTCGGCCAATCCAAACGGCAATGTATAGGCATATAACTGTTTATAATTGCGTACATCCCATATCCTAGAAGTAGAAGTTTTCAAGTTTTTAGATTATAATTTTCGATGAAGCAAAGGTTTGCAAATCTGAATTTATTACTACCTGAGCTTCTGGTCAAGACCAGTAGTTGCCATATAATTATTTTCCACAGCTATGCCTCGTACTGAACATGGATGGGCGAGCATTTTTATCAATGGTTCTCTGACATTCGGAGACCATAACTGCACTGTTCCTGAATATGATATTCAATATTCATTATGTTTGAAATTGTCAGTGATTAACATTACTCAGTGTGATATTATGCTTCATCTCATTCTCAGCACTTTTTCCCTTCACATAAAAAAGTGATAAAGTCAATTCTTATAAGCGATGCAGACCATTTCCATGTCCAGTATGAATGATAGCGTTGTTTGGATTCTGGGCCATTACATCTAGAGGTCCTTGTTTTGTTGGAAAAGACTGCACCATTTTGCCCATCGAAACATCCAAATAATGTAAAAATGAATTATTGCTCTGCAAATATTCATTATATTCATGCATTATGCGTACACATACCACGACCTATTATATTTTCTTGAAAATAAATAAGTTCTTTAATTTTTTATAATTATTAGAACATATCTTCAATTTCCAATCTCAAATAATGATAATGCAATCCTTTATCATAGTTTGTCGCTCAATTTCAATGATAAATTTTCCAAATTACTTATAAAGCATCTCAACTTACCCCACCAACAAGAAGAAAATGTCTGGGAAGAAATTCCAAACGTTTGATATCATGCAAGTTTTTCAAACAATGCAATTCTACACCCGTGTTGTCATAAATATGTGTCCATCTCTTCTGAGCGACCGCAAACATCGTTTCAACATGCAACCACCTAAAACCAAACTTGAGATCTTGTTTGGTAGAAAAAACACAAATAGTACCAACCACATTATTATTTTTCAGACTATTTCCGCTTAAGCTGAAGAAATTTTAAAGTCCTCTCAATTTGGTCACTGTTCGCTTTTATTTTCTCCTTTCATGTTTACGTTCCTTTCAAAATTACTTACTTGACATCTCGGACACCCTCCATGACATTTATTTCACATCGGAGTGTTTTAGTTAACCAATCAAAAGCGGCAACATGTCCCCGTTTACCACCAATCAACAGATGACGACCATTACGTATGTAATTCGCCCGATACGGACCAAAACGTTCTAGCCGCAAATCAAAATGCTGTAAATAAACATTTTCTGTAGGATTTCTCAATTCCAATAGTGCGGAATTCTACAAAATAATCAAATGAAATAATTTTCCTGATGCTTACTTTTTACTCAGAAAAAAAAAAGGAAAATGAAAAAAGAAATGAACTGGATTATAAACTTACTTTGCTAGCACTTGCAATGTCCACAGAATCACATATATCTTTTTGCTTAATCGTATAAGTAAGTTCCCCTTCATCTCCAGCAAGAAAGCTGCAAAAAAATTCTGACTGTAATTATAAGATTGAAGAAAATCAAAACCCGCAAATCAAATGTAAGTATTTAATAAGTAAAATTACTTACCCTTCTTGTTCATTATTGAGAATCTCTGCTCGTGCAATTTCTAGCGTCCTTTCCAGAAATCTTTTCTTTTTTTTTCAAGCTTTGCTTTATGAAAACCAGTCTTCACATTTTCCTGCAAATTAATCGAACCCATTAACTAAACCTTAGCGTACTTGCATATATCGGGATATATAGAATACAATATAATAAGAACCATTCAGAAATTCATTCTGCCTACGTCAATGATATATACAATCTTAATCTGAATAACTACACATAACTGAGCTTTAACCTAACCTCTTCATTTTTGAAATCACTTACAGAAATGCCGGTAGCATAGAATTAATGACTGATAAAATTAAAATGATTAATTAACATTCTTAATAAAAGCAATTACCGGATTAATATTAGCCGCACCCGTATCATGCCTTTCTAAGGCGTTTTTTGATATAAAAAAGTCACGATCATCATTGGCCTTTTTCCGGTATTCCTCATGCACAAAGTGTTCTTTCCTGCAAAATTTTTCGTAAACAATTTAAATTTACCACATCTATTTAGGAATTCTTAAGAAACAACACACATCCCAATGGTAGAATATAATGCATAGATGATTAAATCCGGAATAAAGATACAAAAAATGCTGACTTTATATAAGACCGTTTTTTGGCTTTCGTCAAATTGATAACTGCGCTTTTTACAACTGAAAGGTCGACGACCTCAGTTTTGACTTCATCTTTTACCATTACTTCGTATCAGTCCTGAAATGCATCCAGTTTTAATTGATATAGAAGCAGCCAGACAATCTCACTTTTTGCATCCCGTACAATCTTCTCTTTGGATCACGCCACACAACGCTAATATTTTTTGCATCATTGAACTGAAATGAAAACTACTGTCTCGTTGCACATTTAAAGTTCTTGAGTTAACTTTTTTTATCTTTGAGACTTTGGATGAGTCAGTGTAGGATGACTAATTCTTCAGTTCTATATAGTTTGAGGACTAGAACACTATTGAATGGAATCGTTTGATAAATATTAATAATTAAATCATATTATTTAATCAGACTTTAGTTCCATGATATTAGTTTATTTAGCTATTGATATGAAATGTATTAGAGAAGTTAGTAAAACTTTTTACCACCTGATTTTTTTCGTAAGGAGATGATTTCATTGGAATATTTTGTTTTGATTATTAAGGTGATCCGAATGGAGTATGATGTACATGAGAAAGTTAACGACGATAACAGTTTAGGACATTCTAACAATGAAACTGCCATTGATGCGGGAAATATTTCATCAAAGAAAAATGATAATGGAAAACGAAAACGAAAACGACCACGAACCAAAGCTCTTCGTCGAACAATTAGAGAAAAAGTAAAAATTTATTTCATTCATTTATTTCTTTTCGAAATAAAGTATAAAGAGTATTTAATTAGTTTGACATACCTATGCTTTAACATTATCTATACATGGTGTCTTGCTATGGCCACAGATCCAAGTATATGTCGTGTAAATTGTTGTTTCAAAAAAACAGAAATACGTAAATGGGTAGTTTCATGTACTTGATCATTTGCAGTTCATTCAATTACTTGAATTGATTCGTGTTAAAGATGGATGGATTTTTTTTTATCATTAATAAGACAAACTAAATTTCTCAAGAATAAATTAATGTAGCTGATTTACAGATTGAAATAGCATTATGTACGAGTGACTCGCCAATTCAGGATATTCTAGAAACAAGTGTGGACTGTGTGGTAAGTGCGCCGTTGTCATCGATAATAAAGTTGCTGAAGTTAGATACGGATGAATATCGAAGATTAAGTTGCAAGGCGCTTATCAGCATTGGAAATTTGTCGAAATTTTTTTCAATAGCTGGTGATTCAACGGATACTCTTCAGCTTGTACTCAAAAGCAATGATTTGGATCATAGTTCTACTGTCGTTTACGTTGTAAGTTTGTTTCTTTTGAAGAATTTTAATCAGATCGAATTATGATTCATAAAAACTATAACTTATTACACACTATTAGCTTTTGATATCACTTATTACACACTGTTGGCCTTTTGGTATTACTTTCATGTTTAGATTCACTTTGTTTAGCATTTTTGATCCAAAAATTATATATATAAAGGAGAATGATATTCTATTTCGGATCATTTCAGAGATTCAAGTATCGTAATGAAAATTTTCAGGACAATTTACCCAATGGATGTAAGGTAGATTCATTAAAAAGATGGGCGTCAACATTTGGGACTGTTGTTTTTGTGCATCCTATTATGGTGAGAAAAACAAATCCGAAGAAGGATTCCACTACAGATGGTGTATCTACATCAACGGAAGTGTCTTTATCTCCTGAATGTACCGGCAAATTTTTTCAAAGTGCTTTCATTAAATTTGTGGATGAGCAATCTCCAGTGGATTTTATTAAGGTATTATTTTTGGAATTTAATAATAATATTATTATTATTATTATAATTGTCCATAAACGCTTCGAGAAATTAGACATTATCTGAATCTGTTACAAGTCTAGTTTTCTTTATGATATTACTTGTTAAAATATTTATAGTTTCATCAGTTGTTGCGGAAGAAAGCTGTTAGCAGACAACGCAAAAAGCTAAAGTTAGGACGAAAACAAGCGATGAAAAAATCAGCGAAGTCTATTTCAAAGGTTAAGAGTAAGAAGAAGCTGCAAAAAAAAAGACGCAAATCAAAAAAAGCAGCAGAAAGTAATCCTGAGAGCCATTTGCAAAAGACCAAAAATGAAGAAGGTGAGATTTCTCGAGATTTGGAAATTTAATTTAATCGTCAGAATATAATTGCGACTGTTTTGAAGCAGGTTTTAAGAATCAAGAGTAAGATTGAGAAGAGAGTGCTAATGCTTTTTTTTTTCAATTTACAGAATTTCTATTGTTTAACAACAACCAAGTCATTTTTTTCTTGTAAACTTAGGCAGCTTTGACATAATTTAGTTAAGAGAGATATTGGAAATTAATTCATACTTAACATTTTGCAAATTTATATCTAAAAACTGTTGAGTTCAGAGGGAGTGGAAACTGATGTCACTGATATTGAAAAACCGGAAGTGTGCGTGGATAATTCAAGTGATGTTGTCAAAGGTGAGAGTGGAAATTACAGCAGACGAAGGAAAAGAAAGAGGCGATGTAGTCATAGAATAGATAACATATTGTTTAAAAAGTCCAAAACGACTACTGACGGAGGTAATAATATAAATTCATTATTTATAACGATACCTTCAATGCAGTAGATATAAATATCTTCAAATATTTTTCGTTTAAATCATGAGTAATATTCCTTAGAATTTTTGAATCTGTTGCTGCGGAACAGTTGAATAAAGGAACATTTTGACATAAAAAGTTCGAGAAAAAGATTTTCCAGACAGTGGGTTTAATTGTTAATTCAATGGAAAAATCTTAAACTGCATTTAAGCACATTAGTGTAATAGGAGTAAAGCTTAATGGCTTGCAGAAAAGAAAATTGAAACAGAAGATGATAAATCAAATGGATTTGAAAATGCTGATCCAAAAGGAACTTCTGTAGACATCAGTGTCGCTGGAAAGAATCATGAAATTAAGGACGTTAGTGATGGATTCACATCCGTCAAGAACATGTCGCAGTCGACAGTTGTGACCATTGATGAATCGTCAAAAAAACATTCAGAGATGTTGGAACCGATGTTCCTGAAGAGTTTTTATTGAGCGAAGTGAATGGTGTCATGAAAAAGTGCGTATTTAGAAGTTCATTTGTATATGTAAATTTATGGTTTGTTCATTGATTATTAAACTGTCATTTCATCAGTAATTTAAATTTTGGAAACTTGAATTCGAAGTAGTTTCTACATATTTATTCCAGACGTAAACGTGTACATCGACAAAAGCGATGCAATAACAAGCTAAAAAATTGCAATCCACGTCCAAAGAAATATTTTCATGATATGCAAGTATACTCATTGTAAGGAATTTTTTTTTCAAACCCTACATATCAAACATGAATTCTGATTTCAAAGTTATTCAGTATTATGCAATTCTTTCTTTATGCGAAACAATTCTCACTTTTATTTTCGTGGTTTGCACCTAAGTTTTTATCATCTTATATCATTTTATTTTTCAGGAACACATTTCAGAAACTCCGCGCAAAATATCTAGAATTGCAGAAACAACAAATGGTTCAGCTGAAAGCCAGTCTGAAAAAAAAGAATGTACCAAGTACATTATCGGTTTAACGAAGAAGGAATGGAAAAGGAAACGTGGTCGCTGTCGAGTAAACTTTTTTGTTGTATTTTCTGTAATTTTTTTTTATCAAAGAATTTTGCTGTATAACTTATTTGTAATTTTATTTCTCTTTTTTTTTTTAGCTTGGGTTTTCTTTTTTAAAATTATATTAAATTGCTTTCAGTGAATTCTTATTTATTTGCAGCTTATGATGCGTGCTACAAAACTACGTGAAGAGCATGAAGATCTCTTTCATCGGATCCCAGAAGAAGATAAGCTTGCAGATGTCCAAAGTTAAATTTTAAGGAACTGATCAAAATTCTCCTGTTGATATTCATTTCACTTGTATTTGAAATTACTTTTCTGATTCTTCCTTGCTTTTTGAATTTTACGACATAGAAAATCACTGTCCATGTTTCTTTACTGTACGAGCTTTTTGAGCTTAAATTGATGAATGGTCATGGCTTTACCTGTGAATATTTTTCAGAGTTTTAGTAATTGTGTAAATTATCTTATTATGTAGAAAGTTATGTAAAATAAGTTTTAATTCATAATTTTTGCTATCTTAAATTTCAAACATATTCCAACTTTAGAAGAATTATGCTTATAATGGCTACAATTATATTAATTAGGTGAAAATCTGTAATTTATTCAGTTCCATCCGATGATGAGCATTTTCCTGATGTCGGATGAAACACGATTATATGGGAAAATATTGTTGAGGCTGGATTATACTAATTTTTACTTCAGCAAAAGACCTAAACAAATAATGTGCATATAATGCACTAAATTTTCATACAAAAAATAATAATGAACGGAAAAATAAATATGCCTAAAAACGATCGAACACAATAGCATCGCTTAAAAATACTCAACTTTCACGACTGCACAACAAGCTATACAACATTACATAATAATTTTTGTAAAGTTCTTTTTGAAATTACAAAGAAATCTTTCAATTTGATCTTATCAGCATAGATTCTGGGATGCTAAATACAAAATAAATCAATCCCTTTATGCCAAAATTTACTCTTTTCGAATTTAGTAAAGATCCCCGGAAAATCTGAATAAAAAAATGAAATTAGATTGTCTTACATGACAGTTTAATGTAGATTGAGGCAGTATAATATACAAAGTTATAGAGAATGCTATGGAGTTCATAAATAAATGAGATCTATGTAGCATTTGATCGAACGGAAATGGCCGCAAGTATAATATTAAACATCTGGAAGATTTATTTTTCTATGATAAATTTTTAATCATTTTAGCATGAATGATAATAATTTGTCAATTTCATGATAATAAATTTTCAAATTAAAACTTCGATGAAGTTTCTCGAATTATAAATTAGGTATTGCGGTCATCACGGTACAACAGAAAAATGAAACGTACATGGCTGGATAAATTTTTCAGTTATGATGGTTTTTTTTTTTTTTATTTAATATTTTCAATTAAATTTTTTGTTGGGCGAAGTAATCTTAAAATCTATTTTCTTTACTCATCTTTTTTTTTTATTTAATTCTAGGCTCAAATTGATAACTGGTCTATTAGTAGTGATAATTCCTTATCATTCAATTATTATTTCTTTTAATAAATTTCCAACAATATTTATGAATTAGTGTTTGCGAAAATTTCTCGAACTTATTAAAATTACATTTTCAATAAATTTTAAAAGTAATGGAAAAAAAAGAAGTAAAAATTGACATAACTATCATTCTGTTATACCGTATGAAATTCCTGAGCAAGGAATGAAATACAAAAAAAATTAAATGTGCGAAAAAGAAATAGGAATTTTTTTTTTCTGGATATTTGTTTGTTTCACAATGCTATTATTATAAATGAGCGATATGTTTATGTATTTGGATACGATTAATAAATCAACAATGGAATTTGCCGATTTATAAAATTTTCGGCAATTTTTTTTTTGAGAAAGAAATTGAAAGAAATTGCAAATTTTTTGTAATTTTACTTCATTTTCTCGATGAAGTCTCGACGAACGGATCATCTTTATCATCATCATCATGAGCATCATGTACAATCGGAGCAATCATCTGGACAAATTCCTCATAATTTAATCTAAAAAATTTTTGCAATCTTTCATATTATACAAAAAAAATTCATACGCTTTATTTTCAGTAGTCAAAATATGAAATGTATTAGTTGAACAAATAATTTTTGAATGATATCTAAATTATGGTAGCAAAATAATTCATCACATTTTTGCATATCATTTTGTTTAATTTATTGAAATTAAAAAAAAAAAAAATTGATATTAACCTGTTCATCACCATCTTTATCAACTTCTTGTATAATTTCATCTACTTCTTCTTCGCTAAATTTTTCACCCATCGTTGTCATAAAATGCTTAAATTCTTGAGCTGTAATATATCCGTTGCCATCTTTATCAAAAACTCTGCAATTTTTCATATAATAAATTCAATGAAATCAATTTGATAAATTTGAAAAAAAAAAAACAATAACAGTTCGAGAATTTAAAATTGTAAATAAATACATATTATTATTGAATTATTTTCTTAATTATTATTTTATTTCAATTTACTATTACCAATTCTATCTCAATCAGAATGTTTATTTATCAAACTTTTTCGATTAATATATTTGTTAAACTATTCCGCTTAATTGTTTAATTTATTCATTAAATTACTTTTCAATTAATTTATTTCTCAAATTATTCTGTTTAGTTTACTTATCAAATAATTCATTTGTTAAACAATTTCCGCTTAATTTATTCAACAAATTATTCCGCTTCATTCAACCATAAATTTGATATGGCTTATCTCATTTCACATCTTACTATCAGGCTTTTATGACATCTACAGATATTTGTACTTCATCAGAAAATATTTCTTTTTTATTTCCCAAAATTCATAAATTTAAAATGACACTAACCATTTTAACAATATGTACAGATCTAATTGATAATTTCTTTTTTTTTTCTTCTTTCCCCATAAACAATACCCAATATTATAGTAAAATTAAATAAGAAAAAAAGAAAACGAAGAAAAAAGAAACTTTCAATCAAAATGTAAAAAATTTTTTAAATGAAATTTTTAATAAATTTTTGTAAAATTTTAAAAAATTAAAATTTTTTTTATTTTAGAATTTATTCATTTGAATAATGCACATGGATATTTTGCAAGAAAAAAAAAATGTCAAGAAAATGATGTAAAGAACTTAAAAATATTTTATACTTTTTTTTTTGTCAATTTAAAAAGAAAAATAAATAAGAAATAATTTTTCATGCATGAAATGGTAAGCAAATTTAAGTTGTTTAAAATGGAATAAGCAAAAAAAAAAAAAAAGAAAAATTGACAAGAAATGTTTTACAAAAAAAAGGGAAAAAATGATAAATAGAATCAAATATTTTAGCAATTCAAATTTCATTTCCGATTAAAATTCGATGGCAAATAAAATGATTTATCTAACTTGAGTAACTGCTAAATTTTTCCATATTTTTAATTTCTTTTTATTTCGTTTCGTAAGAAAAAGATAAAATAGCATGGAAATATTTATAAATTTAATTTTGACACTCTTGAAAATTAGTTATTTATTTGTCAAGATTATTTTAATGACTTTAAACTTATGCTATTTAATTCAGCATTTAAATCAAGAATATCCGATCGTCAATAATTATTGGGCCATATGGTTTTATATCATATCATATCATATGTAAACAAATGTTTGCATCATTTTCAAATTAAACTTGTTTTTTTTTTTCTCACGAAATCAATCATTATCGGAAATAAGTGAGATGATTGATTGATAAAAAATTATACATACTTGAATGCTAATCGTATCAATTCCTGATCTGTTTCCTTACTCATTTCTTTCATCATTTTACAAAATTCGAAAAAATCAATTTTGCCATTGCCATCAACATCATATTCATTAACCATATTTAATAATTCTTCCTCAGTTGGATTTAATCCGAGAGTACGCATTGCTACGCCTAATTCTCGAATATTCATCGTACCATTACCATCTTTATCAAACAACTAAATATTATCATATTAGAAATTATCAATAAATTATATATTTATTAATGTAGCATTAAATTTTAAAAATAAATTCGAATTTTTTTTTTTTTGTGTGAAAATTATAGGAATTCTTATTTTCATATAAAAATTATCATTGAGATATATTTCAGTTCTAGTATAATGAAATGATATTAATAATAAGATTAAAATTAAAAATTGAAATATGTTATCACAAATAATAGAAAAATGGAAAAATTAATTTGCTAAAAATTTTTTGAATTGAATTTCAATTAAAAAAAAAACATGAAAATAAAACTTTAATCAATCACCTCAGGATAAATTCAGGAAAAAAAATACCAAATAAAATTTGCTAAAAATTAAAATTATTTCCTTATATAACCTTAAATGCTTGTGCAAATTCTTGCAACTCTTCCGGTGTAAAATCATCTTGTTCCGTTGCCGCTGATGAATTGGTATATTGCCGATATATTTTTGGTTCATCAAGATTTGCGGATGATGAAAATGTTGGTTCTATATTAACTGAAAAAAAAGGAATTTCTTTGACTTTAATGATAAAAATGAGAAATCGGATTTGATAAGATAATTCGAGAATTTAATTCGTAATATTTAACATCATTTTTTCATCTTTTTTTCATTATTTTTAGAAATTATCAGTTTGATAGTCTTACTATTATTCTTATATCAGTGTATTTTGTTATTAGTAAAAATTTCATATTCCAATAGAATATATTCAAAATGGAAATTTCAAGCAAGTTATAAAAAAACTTATTATATTTAACGAAAACAATACCCGACATAAGTATGAGTTCATTAATAGACTAATTAGCAAATGGAAAACTTAAATAATTAGCATCGTAAGTATCTCTCGATAGTTGCATACGGCAAAAAGTTTTGTCAAAAAAATTATTGCAATTTGGATAACTGAACAAAATAAGTGATCATTTCGATCAATTTTAATAACTGATCAAAGCAAAATGAAATTTAATACTTCGAGAAATGAATGCGGAAAATCTCGAAAATTTTCCTCAACTCATCATTCATCATTTGCATAAATTATCTCAAAATGGTTTTTTTTTCTTTTTTTTTAACACATATTTTCCTTCTCTATTCTGATAAAACAAAATTCACTGATATAAAAATTTCTCATAAATTATTATCTGAGTAACTAATTTTCCCATGCATGAAATTTGAAACTACTACTTCAGTAATTAAATATTTTCTTCCTATTTCGAGAATGAAAAGAAAGAAATTTTTGATTATTTAGGAAAATTCATTTAGGAAAAAAAGAATATTTTTAAAAAAAAAAGAAGCATCTCATATTCATATATTATACATATATATACAATCAATTATTTATAATTACCTGTTGTGTACAGGTAAGTAATAATTATTAATTAATACAATGTGTGAATAACTTTTTTGCTTCTTTTTTTGCCTTGCTATGATTTCCTTTTTCCTTTTTTTTCCTTCGGGAGGAGGAAGGGGAAATTATGACATTAACGAATAGTAAATTTAAAATTTGAATTTTGTAATATATTCAAATTTATTTTTTAAATTTGAAATTGCTAGAAAAAAATATGAGAAATAATTTTAAAAGCTTAATTAATTGTATGAGTTAAATGAGAATATAAAAACTTTCAAAAAGGAATATTAAAAAAAAAAAAAAAAGTTTTCAAAATTAATTAACCTAGAGATGTTTCAGGTTGTATACTATTTGTTGTTGTTGTAATGATACCTCCATTATTACTTTCATTGGAGGATGAGATAGATGTACTTGGTGGACTTTGAAATACACCCACCATATGAACAATACGACCTTTGGCTGGCACAGCAAGAGAAGCATCTTGTGATGGCGATGGTGAACATTGCGGTGGCGCATCTTGACAACTTTGTGAACTAAAATTTATTTCGAGAAATTTATTTAATAAAATATGCAAAATATTGATAAGATAAGAAATATTGATAAGATTTTTTCTTAACAAATTAGCATATCATCTTTTAATCATATGCAAATTGCATGCGGAAGTATTTTTTTTAATTCTTATCTTTAATTACTATAATATACTGATGAATTATTTAAAATATTGATAAAATGCTTTTGTAAAAACACAATGGTAATAATAATGCTAATAATAATAATAACAATAATAATAATAATAATAATAATAATAATAATAATAATAATAATAATAATAGCAATAATTATAATAATAATAAAAGATAATAATAGTGATAATAGTAATATCGATCATATAATCCTATCTTTAATAAAATTCAGTAAGACTATAAATAATAATATTAGCAATAATCATATAATTAATCCTACACCTAAGCAAAATAACAATAAATATAGAGAATTAATTACTTTTTCTTTTCTGCGAATATATAATTATATGATGATTTTTAATCGTAATAATCTATAATTATATGATGATTTTTAATCGTAATAATCTACAGAACAATTAATTTTGTTGATCATTTTTGACATCAAGCATGATATATTTATCAGTTTAACAGCTATTTAAATCTTTTTTTTTTTTTGAAACTTTAATAATTAACTATGAAAAAAATGCTACAATTATATAATGATTTAAGTTTTATAGTTACATGATAATTAATTATTAATGATTGTTTATAATGTTAGCCGCTGTGTGTTTATCAATATCAGTATAATAGTTATATGAATCAATAATTAATTATAGAGAAAAAACAATTATATAATGATTTCCAAGTTTAATAGTTATATAATAATAACTTTGATTATTTATGACTTTAATCATGATATATATCAGTTATAACTAATATTAGTTATTTAAATCATCCTTTTTTTTGAAATTTCAACAATTAATTAATTATGACGGAAAAAACGAACTCATTTCTTGTTAATCGTGTACGTTTAAGTACTTTAGTTAAATTGCTTAAATTGAATGTTATTTCCGATCGCCTCTTCGATGCCTTCCTGCTGTGCCGTTTTAGCCTCATTACTGAAAAAAATCCCGAAGCCGTAATCTCTCCAGTTTTACGCTTTTTTTATCCATTTGTTTTCATCACTGAAATTTGATTTGATTTTTTCAATTTCTTTTTTTTTTTTTTTTTTTTTTATCTAATCAAATTCAATCATTGAAAGATTTCACGCAAAAGCATTCAACGAAACAAATTACATCCCAGCAATCATTATCATCAATCAAATGATTGTAATCATTCACAATAGTGAAATGCTTTCATGAAATTATGAATTCATGCGAATAAAAATTTTTGATAATTATGATTATTTATTTTCATTCAATTTATATTCATCAAAATATAAATTGGAAATATGAAAATTTCAATTATCATTTTACGGTACGGCGATTATTTTATCAATTTATATCTATCAAAAATATGAATTGGAATATGAAAATTAAAATATAATGGAAAAAATCAATAAATTTTCTTATCTTGTTTTACATATGCACATATATATATATATATACATATACATATGATATTTGTAAATTAAAATAAATTAATTCCAAAATTATCCTATGATATTAATTTCTCAAAAAAAAAATAAAATAAAAAATAAAAAAATTGGGTAAAAAGAAATAACGAAAGGAGAAAAAATTTATTTATTTCTTTCATTCATCACCAAAGTTATTTTTATTCAAAATAAAAACAATTTCTTTATTTTTAGTAAATAAACAAAAACAACAACAATAACAAAAAGTTTTATTTGCTATTTTTGCCAATTTTTTTTTTTTTTGATAGATTTATAAAAAAAAAAAATTTTACAAAAAATAATTGTAAAATTATAAAATGAAAAAATAAATTCTTTTTTTTTTTAGATTAAAATAAATAAAATGCATTTATAAATGTTAACTAAGATTGATCATATTATTTGAAAATGACAGAGAGAGATAGAAAAAAAAAAAGAAAAAAAGTGATTGAATTTTTTAATTTTTTGATTAACAATATTGATAAAAATGATAAAAATAAAAAAAAGAGAACATAGAAAAAAGTAATCAAACAGTAGTAAAAGACAGAGAGAGAGAGAAAAAGGGGAAAGAAAGTGACTGAATTTTTAATTTTTTGATTAACAATATTTGATAAAAATGATAAAAAAAAAACACACAAGAAAAACGATAATCAAACAATAGCAAAAGAAAAAAAGAAGCAAAAGGGAGAGAGAGAGAGAGAGAGAGTGAGGATAAAAAAACAAAAACAAAAACAAAAAAAAAAAGAAAAAAGGAAATGTTTCTTAATTAGGCATGCATTTTAATGTATGAAAAGTTTGAAAATATATGTACACACACATATATATATATGTCTATGTAACAAATCAAGTAAAACTTATGTTCGTTTTATAGCGATATGTCAGTAATTTATCATTTAACTAAACATTTTGCGACACTAAACATTTGCGACACTAAGCATTTGCGACACTAAGCATTTGCGACACTATTAATAACAAGTCAACAATTTCTCGTAACCGAACTATATGCTTGCTAGGAAAAGCAACTTTCGTGAATAAATTGTAGCTAAGAGAAAAAGTGGAAAAATATTGCTAGTAACTTTTAGCTGTCAATTTATCAAAGAGAAAAAAGATAGTATGAAAGGAAGAAAGAGAAAAAGAAAGAAAGAAAAAAAAAGGCAAACACATTGGAATAAAGTTTTTAAAGTTATTATTAAAAAAAAAAAAAAACGGAAGAAAGAAAGGAGATAATGGATTTTAATCTGAAAAAAAAAAACAAATATGTATATAAATGCATTTTCATCAAATGAAAATATCAGCTATTTCTCAAAATTTTATTTCCAATTGTTGAATTAAACAAAAAAAAAAATAAAAAAAAGACAAAAAAAAATAAAAGGGAAAATGATAAAAAAAAATGATAAAAGATTGAATTAATCGAAATTGAATATGAATTGGATATGTCTATTTGTTTAAAATTTTATCAGTTATTGAATTAAAACGAAATGATAAAAATGTTAAATAAAAAAGAAACGAAAAAAAGGAGGTATGCAATTAACATAAAAATAATAAATGATAATGAGAAATTATATATAATAATAATAATCTTTATTTTTATTCTTTATCATTATCAATCAATACTGTAACTTTTTTTTTTCAACAAATAAAAACAAAAAAGTAAATCCCAACAAACTTATTTTTTAAAAAAAAAAAAGAAATAAGTTTATATTATCCTAATTTGTCACTTTTTCTTTTTCCAACTTTTCCAATATATTTATTTATACATACATGAATTAAACTTACAATTTTCTTGCTGCTTTTTTTTAAATATTTAAAATTTTTCTATTTCTTCTTTATAAGTTATTCGCTTATAAATGTATACTGTAGGATACTTAAAAAATTAAAAATTAGAATAAAATAGACTAAAAAAAATGGAACGGAAGAAAAAAAAATTTTAAACTTTGATAGCCAAAGTTTGAAACTTAAGTGAAAAAAAAAAAAGTTGCAAAAAGTAGAAAATACATATGTAATATTTGCATATGTATGTCTATATAAGTTTAGGTTAAAAGTTGTTAAATATTAGATGAAATTGTGCAACTTAGCGCCATGGCAACAATCATTTTGTCGTAGGAGTAGATTTTAAGCAGTATGGAAAACAAAATATGTTTTATTCTCGACAAAAAGTATTCTCGACAAAAAGGTTTTGTTTTTCACAATGCTTAAAATAAACTTTTACCGATTGAAGAAGGTTTTTATCATGCATGCTGCTTTAAAATAAAACTTTGACAAATAGAAGATTTTCTCTTCCATGCTGCTTTATAATAAAACTTTCATCGAAAAGAAATAAAACAAAATTGAATGAATTAATTTTCATCCTTTTTTATTTTTTGTTTTAATTGCTTCAAAAAAAAAAAATTTTTTTTTTTGCAATGCAAAATTTTGTCCCAATAATATAAATGATTTCATTTATTTTTTTTTTTTTAAAAAAGTGATAATAAAAGAGATAATGAAAGTAATAGAAATTCAAAAACGAAATGATAAAAAATATTTGAAAAATGGAAAATTAAACAAATTTTTTTTTTCCTTTTTTGCAATAATTCGATTATTTTCAAAACTTTTTCGATTTTATTTTAATTGTTTAAAAAAATGAAAAAAAAATTTATCATGCATATATATTTTGTCTGAATGATATAAATTCGAAAAAATAGCAAGTAATGATAATAATGAAATAGAAAATTAAAAAATTTGATTAAAAAATTTTTTTCCTTTTCTTTGCGAATAATTTGAATAAAAAATATATTGATAAATGCGAGAATTTATTTAATCGAATAAAAAATTTTGCTAAATATTGTAATTTATTTAACGCTTAAATTGTTAATAAATATATCATTTTGGAAAAGGAATTTTTTATCAGTTAATTTTTATCAGTTTACTTTTTATTTTCAATAATAATTATCTATCATATACATATATCTATATGTGATTTTTTTCAGATAAGTATGACCAAAAAAAAAAAAAATTTGAAAAAAATTGAAGATAAATAAATTCATTCTATAAATTCTTCAATTTTCAAATTTACGAAATAGGAAATGCATCATCATTTCCATCAAAAAAAAAAATCGTCCTAAACAAAAGCCATATTATAAATGGAAATTAAAATATCAAAACTCAATTATCGATTAATTTGATGGTTTTTTGGTAACGAAAAAAATCTGAAAACATTTAGGCGGATATAAGTAAAAAAAAAAATGTTTAAAAAATATTATATCAAAAGTTGAAAAAAATTTCCAATAAAAATAAGAATAATATTTACATTTATTTTTTATTTATATCTAAAACGATGAAAAACAGAGTAAGGGACGAAAAAAAAAGTGAAAAAATGAACGAAAAATTTATATGGATAATTAAATTAATAATATTAGAATGAATATCAATATAATCAAAGAAGTAAACATAAGTAAACAAATGAAGTTTTCTTATTTATAACTTACCTGTTTCATTTTTTTTAAATATTTTTAGGTATTAAATTAATAGCCTATTTATTGTTTAATTTAGTTAACTTCTTTTTCTCTCTCTCTCTCTCTCTTCTTTGTTTTCTTTAATCTTATCCAATTTCAACTTTTTTTTTTTAAATTTACGAAAAATATTGGATCCTATTTACTTCTTTTCCGTTTTTTTTTTTTTTTTTTTTTGGAACTAATAATTCATTTTTTTCATAACTTTGACATCTTTTTGTTTCTTCTTCGTTTCTTTTTTTTTTTTTGACAATTTCTGTATTATTTTTGATAAATAAATGAGCAAAATTTTTCAAAAAATTTGCATAAAATTTTGCTAAGAAAAAAAATTAAGCAATTTTTTTTTGTTTATTTAATTGATTAAATTTAAAAAGAAAAAAATGCTTAAAAGTAAGCATTTTAAAATTTTTGAAAAAAGATTTTTTCTTTCAAAATTATCCAAATGGTTACATCTGCGAATGATTGCTAATTTTCTTTTTTTTTTTTTTTTTGCTATAATTAAATTGTTGAAACATTTTCTAAAAGCTCTAGCAATATCTTATCAAAGAGTATACTTCCAAAGTAAAAAAAAAAAGTTTCAAATTTCTGTATACTCTAACTAAAGAAAATTCACAACTTTCTTCTTTTCATTTCTTGAGCAAAAAAAAAAAGGAAAAAAAAAAGCGGAAAAACAAACGAGGATTTGTCGGAAGGAAACGATAAAGTTTGCTTTTCTTTTGCCGCTCAAGCTTATCCGATAAGAAAAATCCAAAAAAAAAAAAAAGAAAAAAAGAATCGTAAATTTCGAGAAAAAAAAAAAAAAAAACAAGGAAGTTGTGAAATTAAAATAAAAATAAGTAAAATTGAATTTCGCAAAAATTTTCAAATTTCAAAACAAATGATAGAATGATGGCAAGAAAAGATCCCCATTAATTTGTATATATCAAAAAATTTTTTGCAATAAATGAAAAAAAAAAATGAGATGAATGCTTTATTAATTTTTTTTTTTTGTAGTCTTTTCGACTACGGTAAACTGGAACCATATTTTCCACAAATTACAGTATCTCTATATATGTCACATTTAGCAAAAAATGATTAGAAAAAAAAGAAATTTATTAAATAATATAAATTATACATTTGTAATATCATTGTACATTTAACTTTTCGAAAAAAATAAATAAATATTTAAAAAAGAAAAAAAAACAATTAAAAAAACAATTTTTTTGTATTTTTAACAAAATTTTATTATATTTTTAATAAGATTTCATAAATGTTTCAAATATATTTAACAAAATTTATATTTTTTTTAAACAAAATTTTCATAAATTGAATATATTTTTATATTTTTAACAAAATTTCATTAATTGAACAAAGCAAAAGGAACAAAACATTCAAATATTTATAGCAAAATGGAATAAAAGGAAGTAATTGAAAAAGGCGAAATAAGAATTATAATAATATTAAGGTATGACGTAAAACTATTAAATGGCGATAATAAAAAAAAATTTAAAGACATAAAATGAAAAAAAAAGAGGAAAAGTTATAAAAATTTTTCTTTATTCATATTACAGAATATAAAATGTATTCATAAATTAATTAAATGAAATAATAATTTAAAAAAAAAGGAAATTTTAATCAAATATAAGAAATAAAAGATTAAATGAAATTTATTTATGAATTAATTAAAACGTAAAAAAAAAATTGTAATATCAAGTGATAAGAAATAGAAAGATTAAGCTTGTTTTTATATTAACAAAATGCATTTATTAAAATGTATTTTAAATAGCCTTATTTGGAGGAAACATTTTGAATGGAATAGCGAAACAATTTTCAAATAAAAAGTTTCAAGAAAAGTTTAAGACAATTGTTTCATTTTGATTTGATAAGTATCACGTGAGTGGATGATGATAACGATGACGATGATGATAATGTGTTGACATCGAATTCTATTTATCAAATTTTATCGCCAATAAATTTTCATTAATCATTTTAATTTTTCAATTTATTCATTTTCAGTACTATAAATGGAATTGCTGATTGGGGAAAATAAAGAGAAGGATGAAAATAAAACGAATGAAATTTTAAAACGAAAACAAATAGCAAAGATAATAAGAAAATAAAATGGAAAAAAAAAAAGTTGTATGAATGTCGAGACTTATTCAACGAACTTTTCACACCTAACTTTTTTCTTTTTCATTTTTTATTTTTTCAAAACAAAACTGAACACAAATGAAAAGCAAAAAAACAACAAAATTTTCATTTAATCTTTTTTTAGAAAACAATGAAGAAAAAAAAAAGAAATATATTCGATATCATTTCAGTTTTAAAATTTAACATAAAAATAAATAATTAAATTTTTTCCTTCTTCTTTTTTCAAATAAAAAAAAAGAAACTTTCATGCCTGTAACTAATAATTTAGGAAATAAAATGTTGCAATTGGAAAAAAAGAAAGAAAAATGGAGCGAAATTAAAAATTCCTAAAATTTATTGGAATTATTGGAAAAAAAAAAGAAATTAAAAAATTAAAATTTATTAGAAAATTAGAAAAAACTAATAAAATTTATTAGAAAAAAATTTATTAGAATTTTATTTTAATTAATAAACGAATTTATAACAAATATTTCCGTATCAAATAGCTATTCATGTATATATACATATATCTATATATATATATGTATACTTTTTTTTTTCGAAATTTAAAAAACTAAAATTTTAGAGAGAAAAAATAAAATTAAAGAAAGGAAAGAGAATTAATTTTTGAAAATTATCAAAAATAATAAATAAATTTTAGAATTATTTCCTACATTTTACTATTATTTTCTTATATATTATTTGAAAAAGTTATAAGAAAAAGGAAAAATAAAAACAAATTTTTTTTTTTTTTTTGTTTATTTAATTTTCTTTCTTTCTTATTTTATCGTTGTTTTTCATCGCTTTTCTTCGCAAACTCTTTCATTGAATGAAAATAAATAATTAACGATTGGGAATAGTAGAATGGAAGTTATTTTATTAATATTAGTCAAATAATAATAGGAAATAAATCGACAAAATAATTTTTAATTTAGAATGAGAAAAAAAATTTTTTTCCTGCGAATAGTTCTTGCTAAATTAATTAATTAATTAAAAAAGGAAGTGAATAATTAATAAAACGATTGTGAAAAAAATGAGGAAGGAAAAATGGGCGAATAATTTCTCGCATTAATTAATTAATTATTTATTTCCATTATTAAAAATGTTTGTAAAAAGAAAAAGATATAGAAAAGGAGAAAAATGGTAAATAAACAAGATTTAAATGATTGAGAAAAAAAAAAGAAGAAAAAAGGAGAGATGGAAGATGAGAATGATAAATTAATCATTGATAATGAAAAGTAATCATGATAAATTTTTTTTTTTTTTTTTTCAAAGAGAAGAAAGAGAAAAAAGAATTTGCCCTGTTGAAAGCAATCAATATAGTTTAGATCTAAAACTTTTAAGAAAAATAAAAAAAAAAGAAAAATAGAACGATGAAGAAGGAGGAGATTTGAAATAAAATTTAGTGATAAAAAGATGTAAGTGATTTGTAGAATGTGATATATACACGATTACATACACATACATACACATGCATCACATACATATATCATATAAACATACGCAAACATGCATACATACATACTTACACACAATCAAAACATATATATTACGCATCATTTAAAAGTTCGTAAAAATGATTGAGGCTTCTAATTTTAAGCATATGCATTTGCCACAAATTAAGTTAAGTTAAATTATCTAAGCCTCAAAACAATTATTTATTAATTCAATTTCTGGCCAAATCTAATCACAAGTCTGCATTCAATTAAACGGAACTTTGAAAAAAAAAAAAAAAGTTTTAAAAAAAGGATGAAAAAAAAAAAAACCTTTCCTTCTCTCTATAATTATACTTTACTTTCAAACTTTGAAAAGCAAGAAAAAATATTCGTCCTTCTGTTTTACAAACCAAGAAAAAGTACTTTTTCTTTTTACTATATTTATTTTAATGCACACACACAACACACACACACATACACACACATACACAAACACACACACATACACACCCATACATACATACATACAAACATAGATAATATGTTGAACTACAAACAAATATATCATGTAAATAATATTATAAGCATAACAAATAAGTAATTTAAAACCATACGGTTGAGATGTATGATTGAATTAAATAAAAGGTTGAGACATAAGATAGACCTGAAAATCAAATTACATTATATATATATATATCGAGAGCTATCAAGTTCAATAAATGTTTTCGAATTAAATAATCTGAAATTCTATTGATCATTATATGAATTATTGAAATGTAAGATTGAAATAAAAGACTAAAAATCAAATAAATTATATTTTCAAATCAATAAGAATTGCTCAATTTGATATATGCATTACTGAATTACACGATTGAAATAAATCAAAGATAGAAATTAAAAATCAAAATCAAAAATCAAATATGTCATATACAGCAAATTATAAAGTTTATTAAATATTTACGGAATAGTAATTTGAAATTTATACTTGATTAATTCGATTGATGGAAATATTATCTTAATTCTAGCAAAACTATTGATCAGAAATTTCTTGCTTTTTTATTTTGAAAAATCAATAATCTCGAGAATTTTTTTTTTTATAATCATATCTGTTCATATCTGATGCTATAGAATTATATATGGAATCGATTATAGAATTGAAGAATTGATTTTCGTTTTATTCTTTTCTCTCACTCAAATAATTAAGTTCCCTTTTTTTCTTAATTGAATAAGAAGAAAAGATAACGATAACTGAAATGAATATGATTATAATGAAAAGAGTAGGAATTATTCTGATAATTTATGCTAATTTATGGATTATCAAAATAATTTAGACTGTTATTTCAAATTGTTTCGCTATTACAAATTATAAACATCAAAGATTGATAATCATGATTATAATTCTCGTTATTTATAAAATATTTCTCTTTTTTAATTACATATTATCACAAATAGTAATTATGATAATAATAGATTGCATAGTATTTTTATTTACACATTAATTTATCATTTTGTAGCAAATGATAAATTTTCAATATTTCTTTTTTTTTTTTTTGCGAATAATTTACATATTTTTAACGAATGGAACTAAAAATTTTTGTGAATATGTAATGTTAAAAGTTTCCGTTTTTTTTTTTTTTTTTTTTTTTTTGTGATAAATAGCTCAACGAAATTCGATTACTTTCTTTTTGAAATTTCATTCTCGAAGAAAAAAAGATTTCTATTGAAAATTTGCTTTGAAAAAAATGTTGCTATTGAAGATGACAAATTTAAATATCCTGTATGAATTTCCATTACTGGAACAAAAAAAAAAAAAAAAAAAACGAAAAACTAATTGTTTCATTTATTGCAAAAAAAAAAAATAAGCAAATTTATTTTTGCTTGCATAAAAAAAAGAGAAAAATCAACAAAAATTAATTAATTATATTAAAATTTTTGCAAAAATTGCAAAAAATAGCACAATTCTAATTGAAAATTTATTTTATTCTAACGAAAAAATAAAATCATTAAAAAATTGATTAATTTATTTTACTAAAATTAATAAATGAAATTAAATTTAAAAAAAAAGCAATATTTTAACATTTTTATATTATCAATTTTTTCATTCTCCCTCTCTCTCTCTCTCTCTCTCTCTCTCTGTTTCTCCCTCTCTTTCCAAATAATATATTAAAATGATGTTGGATAGAAAAAACGAAATTTTTCTTTTGAATTATTAAAGTATTGTATTAATGATTTTTGATATAATCTTAAAAATTCATTTTATATAATTCCAATTGATAATTTATCTTGAAATATTAAATGATTACTTAAATTTGATTATTCTAGCATTGATTATCTTTTCATCCTTTTTTTTTCCATTAATTCAAATTAGTAAACAAAAATAATAACAATAAATGAAAATATGAATTGAAAAAGAAGAAAACATTTTAAATTTGCAAAAATGATACTATGAATAATTTAATCAATTCTATCCTTCTAATTAAACTATCATCGAATCATTTAATTTTCGGGAAAGCTCTAAATCATTGTTTACATAAAATCAACTTTACCAATGTTTTCAATCAATATATCATTTGGATTTTATCAGTAATGATGAAGAGAAAATTGCGTCTAAGAGGCAAAGATATTAAAAGGTATGAAATATCAGGGGCTCAAAATTTCTTAAATAATGATGATAAATAATGAAAATTTTATAATTATATCGAATTGATAAATATCATTTGTTTGTATTGCTTTGTTTGAATTTATTGAAGTAAAGAAAAAGAAAATGATGAAAAAAGCGATAACAAAGCAAATTTTGTTTACAATTTTATCATAAAAGGAAATGATAATAGGAAATTGAATTAAACAAAATAAAACGCATTCAAATATATTTTTCGAGCAATCCAACAATGGAAAAGTTAGCTTTTAACATAATGTTTTTCTCATCGAGCAATAATTTTGTTCCATATGATCGATGTATGACTATGATCGACGTATTATTTACAATCATTTGACATATTCATGATAAATGATATTTATGATAAATGAAATCAGTTTAAAATTCATTATTATATAACAGCTGTAAATTTGAAAAAATTTTTGTAAAAATTTCATTTACTCAGCATATATTATTAATCTATTACCGTTAATTTGTTACGAATTTAATTGACGCTAATCCGAAAATTTTGAAAAAAAAAATGATAAGCCGATAATTTACTTATATTGATAATATTGACAAGTTTAACAGACATATCAAAAAAAAAAAAGGTACAATTATTTGACACTAAAAATGAATAATGTCTATTTTTATTTTCTTTTTTCATATTATTGTTGATTATAATGAATGTTCTTTAATCTTTACATTTAAAATTGTTACTAAGTTTTTGTAAAATGCAATTAAATTTTCCACAATTGATTTTAAATTATTATAACTTGACCTAAAAGAAAAAATTGCTGCAAATTAAAATAGGAATAATGATAATGAAAAGATTTCTTTTTTTTTTTTATTAATGAGAAATCAGTTTGTTTATTCTTATGGCATAGAAATTGATATCTCGAGATTCGACTAACTCTTGAATAATGTTTCGTTTTTTTTTTGAATCTCGTCAAAATCTTTATCAATTAAAATGAGAAGAATAATAATGAAGAGATTTTTTTTTTTGTTTTTTGCTAATGAGAAATCAATTTTATCTCGAGATTCCAAGTATTATTCGTTGATTTGTTTGAAGAAGTGATAATTTTATGATGAGAAGTTTGATAAATATAATGAGTAAGTGAAAGTTTACAATTTAATTTATTCAAATTTTGAAGCATTAGTTGTCTAATATATAATTGGACATTGTCCATACAGAAGAACGGTCATTTCTTTTCATCATTCTCCTGTTAATTATTACTAATTGCAGAATCATTATTATTTACAAGTATTGCAATTCTCGATTATCACATCGATTTATTGAGTATACTTTTCAGATAAAAAAAATTATTGCGCCAAAATTTAGAAAGCTGCAACGGTAAAAGGCGACCAAAGATTGACCGAAACTTTCTTTGTGCAAATTTACTTTGAAAATGCTTTAAAAGTTTCATCTTCTTCAATTCAATCACGCTGATATGACATTGAAAATGCTTGAAGTTTCATTGCTCATCCAATCACTAAGATTGCAATTATCATTGTTTCATACAAGTGATTTTTGTTATACATCCTATTTGCGGTCGAGAAAATCGTTCCTTGTCGAGACAAGAAGATTTGAGTTTAAAAGTAGGATTTTTTTAAATTATTAATTATCTCATAAATTAATCAACTTATCATTTTTTCACATCATTTTGCATTCGCTTTTTAAATGTTGAATAATTTATGAAACGGCTAATGTTGAAATTGCTCAAACTTTCTGTTGTAATGAATTTTGATAAATTGCTTTGAAATGGTCATTGTCAACTTTTAATCATTTATCACTGTGCTTTTTATCTCTTATCTCAAAAATTCGATCTTCAGCAAACATCTTCTGAACTATGACCAATAATATATTGTATGTTTGTTAGTAGTGCTCGAATTAAATAAAATTACTGATCTATTGTAAGTTGGTTTCATTTTTTTAATAAATAATCCATTTTCAATCAAACTCAAAAAATCACTTATTTTTGCTTTTCATCTAATGAAACTTTAATCAAGATAAGATATTGGATCAATTAATCACTGATACAAGAAAAACGCATAAAATATGAAATGATACTAAAATTTTTATTCGAAAATATTTTCCAGTAAAATACATCAAAATTTAACAATACAAACAGATATTTTTATGTTTTAGAATACTGGAAAAAAATGAATGAAACAAAACAAAATAAAAGAAATTTATATTTTGGAATAATATATTTATAAAAGATTTTATTATATTATAAAATATTTGCTTTTCGATGATGGTGCAAATGCTATTGTTATCTTATAAATTTTGATAATATAACGATGATAATGATTATAATTTGAAAAAACAAAAAATTCCACCCTACTTTCCTCCAATAAATTAATTTCAAAATTTGATCTGACCTTTGTACTTTTGAAATGACAAAAAAGATTGTAAACCATAAACTTTTTTTCTCCAAAAATTTCGCAAATTTAATCATCAAATTTCGCTTTATTATTTTCGTAAATTATGCATTTCTCGAAATTGATTTCGATATTGATCTAATCTTTGCACTTTTACAATGAAAAAAAAATTTAAAAATTTCCTAAATTTAATTATTAATTTTTGTTTTGCTTTCATAATATATGCAATTAAAAATAATATAAATTACATATAATTAGAATTGATGCAAAAATATAAAATGATAAAAAAAATAATAAAAAGGAAAAATTAAATTAAAAAAAAAATGATATGATAATATCACACCCACTAATATAATTTGCTCAAATATATCTATATATATATACAAAAGATTTGATTTATTCATTTGCAAACAATACTGTAACAAAAACTTTTTTTGTTATCATTATTTAAACTTTGTTCAATTGATTTCATCATTCGCTTTTGTTTACTTATGCAAAAAAAAAAAAAGTTTTTACTTATGCAAATAATAATTCTCGAATATTATTTCTTATCATTGTTGTAAAGTTATAGCATAAATGTATCCATGAATGAGATTTAATTGATTTTATTTTTTATTTTTTTCTCAACATCAAGAATAAAAAGTATTGAAAAAATGAGAGTAATTTAGAAGTAAAGCAGAAAATGGATATGGTAACATTGATCGGCTGAAGATATTTGTTTTTTTTTTTTTCTCTTTTAATTTCATTTAATTTTTTATTTTCGCAATTTTTATAATTTACAATTTTTGATGAAGAAAATTTAACACTGATAATTTAACTTTTTTGCATATATCAATTATAATTTGACAGGTATTTCTCCTATTTCGTATTACAATTATTTGCATTTTTTATTATTATTACAAATTATTTAAATTTATAATAGCAGTAACACTGATAATTTAACTTTTTTGCATACATCAATTATAGTTTGACAGGTATGTCTCGTATTTCGTTTGCATTTTTATTATTATTACAAATTATTTAAGTTTATAATAGCAGTAACACTGATAATGATAATAAACAATTTTGTTAATAAATAATCAGTAGTATTCACAAAAATATTATTTATTATTTCAAATAAATTTCGTTGCTCATTTTTTTCTTTAAAAAATTGATTTTTTTTCAAAAACTTTTTTTATTTTCAGTAAATTATTCAATTCGACAAAAATGGATTTGGAAATACGAAAACGATTCGATTTTCCAAAAGTATGAAGTAGAAATGAATTTCCGGAATTTGAAATATGAAATTATTAAATTTAAATATTCATCGAATTTTTCCATTCCACATTTTTAAATGCCTTTCCTTATTTGTTAATTTAAAACTTTTTTTTTTTCCTTTTGGAAATTTTTGATATTATGAAAAATTAAATATTAAATTTGAAAATAATAATTTTTCTCTCATTTTTTTTTCCATTCAGGTTGAATTACATTTACATTTGGATGGTGCTATACGACATCAAACCTTACTTGATCTTTCGATGTAAATTTTTTTTGATCAATTTTCTTTTATTTTTTATTCTTAAATTTCTCTTATATAATTTTTAATAGAAATTTATTTAAATATTAATCTTTAATTTTATTCGGAGAAGATTAGGTATTATCATTATCATTTGTCAATTTTCATTAAATGTTTGTTGATTATCGGAAATATTCCGGTTTAACACTGATATTTTATAAATGCTAATCAATCTTATCACAAATTTCTTGAAAGAACAAGTTTGAAAAAGTGAATCAAATTTGTTGCAAAAAAAAAAAAAATTGTAATGATTTAAATGATAGAATTCTAATCAATCAATTTGTCACTTGTTTAAATATCCATAATGTTTGTTTGATTAATATGAATTTAAAAACTTGTTTTTTTTCATTTAATATTAGATTTAATATTGATCAATTGATTGGCAATTTCGAAATTAATAATATATATTAATCGAATACTTAATTAATAATATTTTAGAGAAAAAGGAATTGATTTAAAACAAGCTACAACAATTGATGACGTACGAAATGTTGTTGTTACACGTGAACCATCAAATTTGGCTAAAATGCTTGAACCATTTGATTTATTTCTTCCCCTTCTTGCGTTTGTTATTTATTGATTAATTATTTTTAATTTTTAAATAGTATCGTAGAAAATATTATAGAATATAATATAAAAATAATATCAATATCAATAGTAATAATAATAATAATAATAATAATAATAATAATAATAATAATAATAATAATAATAATAATGACAATGACAATAATAATTAATAATAATATTAAATAGTATCAAAGAAAACATTATAGAATGTAGTATAACAATAATAGCAATAGCAATAATAATAGTAATAATAATAATAATAATAACAATAATAATAGTAATAATAATAATAGTGATAATAATAACAATGAAAATGACAATAATAAATAATAATACATCACTAAATTGTTATTTTTCATATTATTATTATTTATTATGAAATTAATTTTGTTGAAAAAAAAGTTTTATTAAAATTTCAAAGATTTATTGGATTTTTCTATAAAGTATAACAAAAGTATTAATTTGGTTTCATTTTCTTTTTTCCGTTTTTTTTTTGCTACAATAAAAATTGAGAAATTAAAAAATTTTTCTTTTGAATTTTAGGAATTTAATTGGAATTTGAAATTTGAAATTTATAGAGGTGATAAAGATGCAATTGAACGAGTTGCATATGAATTATGTGAAGATGAAGCGGAAAATGGTATCGTATATTTTGAAGCACGATATTCACCACATTTATTATGTAATACAGTAAAAAATACGGCCGCAAATTCGAAATATGGAGTTTATACGAAGAAGGGGCAGGTGAAATAATTAAATTTACAATTAGGGCCGCAAATTCGAAATATGGAATTTATGTGAAAATAATTAATTTAGAATAATTTTTTGCTGAGGAAAAAAATTGAAAGTATTTTTAATTTATTTCCAATATTTTATTTTAATACATAATAAGAAATTTAAATTTGAAATTTTAGTTAAAGAAAAACAAAAATCAATTTCGTTTGAATAAATTAAGTGGATAATTTCGGTAGATAACATCGAACTTCTTTCAAAAAATAACGAATCACCAATTTAATCATAATATTTTATCATTTTTATCAAATAATCAATATTTCATCATTTTTATCATTTATCAAATAAAAATAAAATTTTTAGTTAAAACCACAAGGTGTTGTTGAGGCGGTACGACGAGGTTTCGATCGTGGTGAAAAAGAATTTGGTGTAAGAGCACGATCAATTTTATGCTGCATTCATGGATTTCATGATTGGAATGATGAAGTACTTGAACTTGGTTCGTATATCGATTTATTGATTTTTTTTTTTCAACGAAATATTAAAAATTTCTCGTCTTTTTTTTTTTTTTTTGTTATAATTTTGATTAAAATTTAGCAACAAATTTATCAAATGAAGGAGTTGTTGGTATTGATATAGCGGGATGTTCATTGGGAGCTGATGAACAATATCCTCCAAGTGTATCAAAACTTTTTCAGGTCTATATTTTTTGTTGAATACAATTAAATTAATTGATTAGCCAGTCTGGGAATTGAAATGAATTTTAAAATCTTTAATAAAACAAAATTTTGATAAGATAATATTTAGTGCAAATTAAATCAATCAATAGTGGCATAATATAAGTTTTGAAGAGTTATTTAAATCTCAAAATATAATATTATCTATTGATTAGATAATATTATACTATTGATTAGATATAGTAATGATATATGATAGCAATTCTCGATTGTATTTTTTCAGGAAGCAGCTAAACGTGGTATCCATCGTACAGTACATGCCGGTGAAAGTGGTGGTTCAAAGGAAGTTGTCAATGTGAATTATTATTTAATACTTCAATCTTTGAATAAAATTCTAATATATTTTAAGTTTTAACATTTATTTAAAATTGAAATATGATAATATAACGAAATGATATATTTGCTTAATTTTAAATTGAAATCTTTTAATTAATTAGGCAATCGAAGAAATGCATGCGGAACGGATCGGTCATGGATATCGATTATTGCGTGATGAATTAGCGTATCAAAATATGCAATTGAAAAACGGATACATTTTGAAGCATGTCTTCGATCATCCGTAATGACCGGTTCTGTACCGTTATTATGGTGTCAACATCCGGTTAAACGGTTTGTCTAATCGTAAATTTCTTTTTTTTTCTTGTCGCTTGCACTAAATTAATGACAATTATTTTGCTAATTTTTGATCCCTGTTAGTAAAATTAATTTCTTTATTTTAAATTAATTTTAAATCTAATGCAATTAAATGATGAAAAAATGAAAATGATAGCAAAACACTATTTATTCATTTTGCAGATTTGCAACTGATAATATTAACTTTTCGTTGAGCACCGATGATCCAACATGTTTTGATAATAGTTTATTGAGTGAGTATCAACTTGCACATCAAGAAATTGGCTTAACTAGAAAGCAACTTTGGAATTGTGTAAGTTTATAAACTTTATCAATTTTTTTTTTTTTTAGATGAAGAAGGAACAAGAAATGTAGCATGATATATTTATAATCAAATATTAATATACTAATTGTATTTGTAATTAAATCGTTGACAGAAGAGAAAAAAAAAAGTTTTCTATTAGCAACATAATCATCAAAACTATTTGTATCGTCGAGAAGGGAGGATACGAGAATGATAGATGAAACATGGATGATAAATTTTAATTAGGCATGTATTTTCAGTCTTCTGCCTGACAACCAAGTGATTAATTAACCTAATTAATTAGTTGATAAATTAATGAACTGATATTGCAGAGTTTGAATGCAGCTCGATCATGTTTTGCGGAGGAACCGTTAAAAGTGAAATTATTGCGATAGTAGAAGCTGCTAAAGTATAAGAAAAACAAATGAAATAATTCAATTATCAATTTAATTCAATTTTATAAATTAATATTTTAAAATACAAAAAAAAAAATGATCACACCTTTTCGTTCTTTTTTTTAATTTCATCCATTATTGATAATCAAATTTTAAATCAAATATTTTAAAATATATGTTGAGTAGATATATGGAATTGAATTACAACAATAAACCTAGTAACGATATCATTATTATCAATTCATTGATACATAGTAAGTTAAATAATACCGAGGTAAACGAAAAAAAACAACCTAAAAAGGTTACGTCTTCTTCCGTGACCTTATCAAAATACATTTGTAATGAAATATATTTTCTTTTGCTTTGCAACAGGGACACAGAGTTGCAAATTTTTTTGATTTTCAGTTAAGTTCCAAACGTTACCAAAGACAAAGTCCAAAACTTCAAACATTGATAATTAAATCTTTAGTGTAAAACAAATTACTCTAACATGATAACGAGATTTAACGATTATGATTTCGGTGTGACAAAATAACGGAAACACTATAAAAAGCAAGACGCAATATGACCTTCGATATTACTCGTCCTACTGACCTCGACGACTCCATTTGATGAAGATGATGCTAATGTTAAGGTCCTTCGCACCATTCCGAGCTCAATTCTGAGGTCACCAGAATTATTCCTTCATCTGAAGAGCATAGAAATAATAAATATATTATGATTTAAAACATCTTGACCTAGAAATTAATACATCTCTAATACACTCACATATGAATCCTCATATTTTCTTTTATCACAGAACATTTTCGCAATTCATTCGCGACAACATTCTTATCATATGATAAAATCAGTAATCAATTCAATGATTAATTTTCTTATAAGTACTACATGTAATCTAGAAGTTCTATGATATTGTTGTAAGATATAACATGCTTACAATTATAAAAGAAATGAACGTACAAACGTACGTAATATTCTATTTGTAACCGTAAATTCCACGTATAACGTAACGTGAAATTCTACCTATAATCAGAAATTTTACTTGTAATGTAACCTGAAATTATACCTATAACCAAAAATACATCTATAATTAATTATTTACTACAGGAAAATGAATAGGTATGCAGTCTTATTAAAATAAAATTAAAAATTGAAAAAATTAATTGAAGATAATAATCTTTCTGGGAAATAAATTTTCATAATAAAGTCATGAAAAATCAATTATTTTGTTAATATTTTTTTATCAATGACAAGTAAATGAAATTTGCTCCATGTTTCAAATTTGAAAATAAAGAAATTCAGAGAATCAATAATGCTGATATTTATGTTTAATGGTAACTTAATTAACTAATTAAAAAAATTTGGTAATAAATCGATCGGTTAAATGTTCGTTAGTCAAATTCGAGTAATTCTTTATCAATATTATCATTTATTAACACAGGTAATTAAAATGATATGATATGAAATATGGATATTAGACATTGTACGAAAAATTATAAAATTCTAATAAATTTAATTAAAAATATATGTTGATCCTTTTTTGAAAGAAAATATTCATAATAGTGATAAAATTTATTATTTAAATTTTATTTTATTTCTAAAGATTGTAGGAAAAATTTTCGTCTCTTTTTCTCGTTTTTCATATTTCTTAGATAAAATTTTTATCATATTTTATCAGAAAGAAGTATTTTAACAATTAATTGATAATTTATATCAAATTTTTAATTGAATCAATATGAACCGACAAAAACATAGTTGTAAAATAATGCAGAAATTTCATATCTTTTTCGATAAAAATTTTTTCCATCAGAAAAAATAATTTAGTAATTAATTGATAATTTTTATCAAACTTTTATCAATATAAACTAATATAATCGGAAAATGATGAAGAAATTTTATATCTTTTGATAAAATTTCTATCATATTTTATCGGAAGAAATAATTTATCAATTCATTAATAAATTTATATTAAATATATCAACAAATCATATGAATAAATTATGAAATAAGCAAATAAATTTTTGAACCGCTATAATAATAATGATATGATGATTGTTATCATTATTATTTTTATTTCACTTTTTATTCTGTTAGCATTACTTCTTAAAATCGTATCGAACAATTTTGAAAACATAAAATTGTTCTTTGAATATGACAAATGCTATTTTAACGATATTTTTTTTTTTTTTTTTATTATCAGCACTTTTTCAAATATTTGCTTATTTGTTAATCGATGAATTGAATTCAAAAATAATATTTATTTATAATTCCTTTTCTCTCTCTTTTTTTTTTCTCTTCCTCTCTCTTGTTTTATTTTTATTTTTTTACTTTTATTGTTTGTTTACATAATTTAATAAATAATTAGTTTTAAGTAAATAATTGATTGTAAATATGTATTTTATAAAAAGTACAAAATTGAATTAACAGAAGAAAAAAGGAAAAAGGAAAATTTTTAATCAAAATACTACTGACTCATTATGTTTATTTTAAATTTCAAATTTTTTCTTTTCTTGCCTAATTTTATTTTTTCTCTTAGCTTACATTGTTTACTTTCAGCAACAATGTCACTTGACGACATCCATGAACATATTATCATATCAATTGTAATTGAAATTCAAACAGATATTTTAATTGTCAAATATTTCATTTATTTAATTTATCAATTAATGCTATCTACGAAAACTATTATTTACTTAAATATTAAATATTGATTGTTTGCTATTTATTGATTTTTCAATATTATATATAATTTCGGATGAAAAATTCTTATAGTTATTAAAGTTTTAGTCAAATTTTATCAATTGATATGATATACTGCTAGTATTAATTTAATAATATAGTACTCATAAAATTTAATTAATTGCTCTAATTATTTTATTTTACAATTTTTAAATGTACTTAAGAAATCAATTAAAATTAGTTTTTGTAATCTATAAATATGTTGTTGAATTGGTAAATTTATTTGTCTTATAAAATTTCATATTAATTTAATTTGAATGAAAATAATAGGAATGAAATCTTTTTTTTTTTTATTTTTGATTATTTTAGCGCTTTTTTTTTTTCATTTTAAATTTACTATTTCCTTCTATTTTTGTTTATCTTTTAATAATTTTTTTTTTTTATTTAATTTATAATTTTTTAATTACTGCGAAAGAAAAATTCGAAATGAAATTAATCGATAAATCATTATTGAAAATGGATTTTGGAAATAATATTTATAATGCAAAATTTTAAAACGTTAATTTTTATTTTAATGAAAATCCAACGAAAAAAAAAAGATTTACGAAAGTGAAAAAAATATGCAACGAAGGAAGTTGAAAGATGAAAGAATGATTAACTGATTAATTGATTATTTCAAGCTTAACATGTTCTTTATCATAAAAATGGACGACATGTTCTTTATCATGAAAATGGACGAAAGTTATATTTACATTTGTATGAATCACATATGCTGCTTCATCTAATCATTTAAATAAAATATCAATTCAAATAGTTTTATTCAATTTTAAGATAGCTCTCTTCATATACGTTTTGAAATTTCAATCTTTAATTTTCATTTTTTTTTTTAATTGAATTAATAGCAAGGAAGTACTTTTAGATTTCAAATTTTAAAATTCAATTCGTTTTTTCTCATTTTTTAAATTATTGATTTAACATTCAAGAAGTTTTTTAAATCGAAATTATAGATTAAAATTGAAATTGAAATTGACAGCTTAAAAAGTCTTTCAATCTCTTAATTAATAAATTATCCAGCAATTTTTCCAAATTTCAATTTCCAATTTCAATCCTTTTTCCATTTTTTAATTAATTGAATAAATAATCAGAAAATTATTCAAATTTCAATCTTCAGTTAGAAAACTTCAATTTTCTATCAAACTTTTCTTTAAACTAATTTATTCACCTTAAAAATTCGGTTAATTTATTTTTTTAAAAGTTTGAAAATATTTGATTATATTTTTAGCAAATCATGATTATATATATTGTTTGCTAGAATTACCAAATAAATCAAAAAAAATGATAATTTGGTAACTTCACTAAATTTATACATATAATCATGATTTGATTAAAAAATCAAAAATACAGAAAATTTTGTTGAATTTATTATCTTATCCTAAAATTAATCATTCTTAATCAGCAAATAATTTTTGATTATCTTTAAAAATAAACAATATTTATTGAATGATAATTCATAAAGATGATATGACTTAGTTAGCACCTTTCATAATTAATTAGCATTATTTATATTTTATATTTTTAAATCTTTCATATATTTTGCTTATACATATATATATATATGTATATATATATATATATATATGATAAATGATAAAATTATTGATATCAGTTTTTCTTATACACATATATATATGGAAAAATGATAAAATTATTGATATCAGTTTTGCTTATTGTCATATTTTGTAAATTAGGATGGAAAATTTGGAAACTTAATTTGAAGTATGCCTAACTTGCCAACAGGTAAAGTAGTATATGTACGATTTGTGCAACCTGTAATCCTCTAAAATGACAAACAAATACAAATAGTCGTTAAACATACAAACCCACTTCTTCATCAATGCAATATTTTAGTTTGCTTCAATAAATAATTTTGAAGCAGGTATAGATGGAAGTTCGACAGGTAATTCGACGATTCATTACTACAATCGTAATACTTTTTTTTCATTTACTTGTCATCATTAATCAATTAACATTTTAATTTATTATCATATTTTATCATCATCATCATTCATCAACATTATTACAGATCATTATCATATGCTATTATTATTATTATCATCATCATCATCATCGTCATTATTAATGAATTAATTCTAATCTATTATCAAATTCTGTCATTATTATCATCTTCATCAATTTCATCATTAACAAAATTATCATGATACATATGTCATATTTTAAGGTGAAGAATTTTTTTTTTGTTTACCTTAAAATTGGAACATTTAAATATCAATTAATTTTAACTATTATCATTTATTATTATCATCATTAACATCATCATCACCATATATCAACATCATCAATTATGCGATATTTTAAGACTAACGAATCTTTTTTTTTTTTTTGTTTAACTTAAATTTGAAAGATTTAAATTTTCTAAAAAAGTTTTAAATTTTTTGTTAAAATAAACCATTCATTGATAATATAATAAATTTAATTGTTTTTTCTTTATCTTTAATCGTAATTTATAAATTTTTTTTTGTTAATAATAAATTGATAAATGAAAAATTAATTTTTATTATTTGTTAGAAAAAGAAATCTGATGATATTGAAAATGAAATTATTTACATTATCAGAAAAATTTTACATTACTGTATTCTACGTTTGTTTTCTTTTTCTTTTTTCTTTTTTATTTTTTAATTCTTAGAAAAACGTTGAATTAACGAAATGTTTACCGAAAATTTTATATGTAAATTTTAATTTCTATTAAAAAAATTAATTAATTCTTTAAATATTATAAAAGCCTTTTATTTCTCATTTGTTTCAACTTTCAATCAATCATTTTATCATTAATTACTATATAATTATGGATTTATAATATTTATTAAATAATAAATTGAACAGTTTTCGTTAACTAATTATTACAATTTAATTAATAAATTTACATGTCTTTAAGTAATAAAACAATATTTACATTACTTTTTTTCAAATTTTCAGTTATCATATTTATCACTTAATTATCACAACATATGATTAATATGTAAATTTACATCCTTAATATAATATAATTAGCTTTTTTTTGAATTAAGTTATTAATTAATTATTACTATATAGTTAATAAATTTAAAATATTTCAAATTGTTTAAAAAGGTACACAAATTCAAAATATTTTACATTCATTAATTATATAACAATAATTAAGCAATCTTTAAACAATAAATTAAGTGACATATATATATACATATATACATTGTTGTTTTTCTTTAAGATTTAATTAATTTTTAATTAAAAATTTCATATCAAATGAATATAAATTCGTTAATAAAAAAAAAATTTTTTCCAAATATTAATTAAAAAAAAAAAAAAAAAAACGAAAAATCGATTAGCCAAGCTATTACGAATTTTGATATTACCTGTATTAAAATGCTAAATGTTAGCATATTTATAATATTTGTCGATATTTCGGCATTTGCTAAGCAGAAATGAAATTCCATAATGTTGTGAAATGCTTATGTAAATAATATATTACTCAATATTATACATATCGATCTTCTTTTTTTTTTGTTTCAAATTCCACTACAATTTACTATCGAAAATGATTTAAAAATATGAAAATAATTCTTTTTTTTAGAAATTAAAATTTAAAATTTTAATTCATTTATTTTCAAAAATTTACTCGGATTCTATTTAATATTAAAATAAATATTTGTTTTCAAATTATTCATTCCATAACATAGATATTTTAAACTAAAATTTGAAATTAAAGATGAAAGAGGGAGAGAGAGAGAGAGAAAGAGAGGAGAAAAAAAGAGCAAAAGAGATAGATGTAAAAATTATAAAATAAGCAAATATTTGCAGAATAGTAAATTTTCATTAATCAATTTTACTAAAAAATCACAATTTTCTCAGCATAAATTGAATAATTTAAATTAAAAAAAAAGAAAAGAAGGGAAAAGAAAAAAAGAAAAAATGACATAGAATAAGACATAAGTTAACAATAATCGTATACAAATAAACAAAAAAAAAAAAAGAAAAAATGAAAACAAAATAAAATTATCAAATGATTCATTGATATACATTTATTGATTGATTGGATAGAATTAATTTTTGGAACGCATATATGAATTTAATAAATGAAAAAATGGACAACTCAAATACTTTAATAAAATTCGGAATTGTTTGAATCGTTTTTGAACTATTTTTGAATGTAAAAGTTCGCGTACATTTTTCATTTCTTTTTTTTTTTTTTTTTTTTTTGTTTTGGTGAACATCAATTTGAATGTCTAAAATTTTCATTCAATTGAAGAGAGAAAGTTTTTCCTTTTTTTTTTTGCTCACATTTATTTATGCAATAAAATGTTCATTTTTTTTATCATTTTCCAACAAGAAATATGATACATTTTGATTTATCGATTTTATTACTTTTTTTTCGTGAAATGATAAAAATCAGATTTTAAAATGATAATTTAAATTTAATAAAATATTTAAAACCAAAAAAAATATTCAAAAGAATTGGAATTTTTTAATCTTTCAAATTTTACTTAGTTTCATATTAATTGTTTAAATAAATATTTCAGAAAGGAATGGAAATTGAAATTTGTTTAATGCAATTTTTTATTTTTTGCTTTTTTACGATGATATTTTATTGAATTCGTTATGTTTTTCTTTAATTCCATTTTTTTAAATTTTTTTTTTTGAATTTTTATTTGTTTTTTTTTCGAGAATAATTTTGATATTTAAAGGAAAAAAAAGTAGTAAATTTCGTAAGAAATGAATGAGAGAAAATTTTTGCTAATAAAAGAAGCAACAAACAGAATACATTTGTAATCAATAATTGTTATCAATGATAAATGCTATATTTGTCTTCAATTATATATATATACAATCGCTGATAAGTTAATCATCCAAAGATATAATTTCATCAAAAATTTGTATTCTTTAACTTTTCGAACATTCTTCTTTTATCATAAATTATTTACTAATTTTTATTTATTAAATGATTATTGATAAAATCCTCCAAATTTCAGTATTATATAGCATATAGGCTGTTCTTTTTTTTTTTTTGCGATTTCTATATTTATGAAAAAAATTTTGAAATTATCTTTGGATGTAAACAATGTTATATCTTACCTGTATGATTCATCACCAATATTTAATATAGGCAAATTAATTGATTATCAATTAATTTTAAATTTTTAGAATAAATTCGACAAAAAAATTGATAAGATCGATAAATTTATCGATAATTATTGAATTAATTGGTGGATATATGATTGTACCAATTTACAGAATTTAGTGAAATTGAAAAATGGAAATAATTAAATTCGTATTTTTGCTTTTTTTAAGCAAACATTTTTTTAAATTAGCATTTTATAATGATTCATCATTTTGATAGAAATTAAATAAAAGTGAACATGAAAGTAAATAAGTTAGTAAGGTATTGTTGTTTTGTTTTCCCTATGTAAACAAAGTTATATATTACCTGTATGATCCATCATCATTATTTAATATAGGTATTTTTTTTTTTCTTTGCTAATTAATAAATTCATAAATTTGAATTTAGGGAGAAGAAAATAAGTATTATTAAATATTTTTAATCCTAGAAGCAGAATCCTAGAATCATAGAAGCGTAATTTTAATCCTAGAAGAAGAAGCAGAATGTACTTGGCGCAATTTGAAAGATTCAAATTGCGCCCTATTCTAAACATTTTCTATGATTCATTGATTGCTTTTTTTTTTTATCAATTCGTATTTCATTTCTATTCCTTATTAGATAACCCTTTACCATGTTTAAATGCTTGCATTGATTATTTCAAAAATATTTCGATCGTAAATTATGAATCATTGAAAATGTAAAGAATAGTGAACAGTAATGCTTTCCAACAAAATATTTCATTCTATTCATTTATAATTTCTCGAGAAAGTTTGCAAATATTTAATTTGAAATGGATAATGTTTCAGCAAATTAATGAATAGTGTATGTCGAAATTATTAATTCATACTTATTTATTTAAATACATATTAATAATATATTGCAAATATTTTCAGATTCCAGTGGAATTAAATCCAGCATTTTACCTTCGATCTGGAAATTAACGAAATTTCGAAAAGCTTAAAAAATAGATACTATCAAATATTTATATTAACTATTATCACAGTATGCTTATTACTATCTAGTCTTGCTCAACAAATACCTCAACAAAATTCGGTACCATCATCAAATCAACAAAATGTTAATCCAGGACAAGAAGGTGCTAAAATTTTTACTGGTGGTGGTGGTGATACTGCTTCACCATATGTATGTTATAGTAAATTTGATTTATAATAAAAAATTTATCAACATTTAATCAATAATTGAAAGGAAATCCGAACTTTATCAATTCAAAGCATTAAAAATTATTGATCAAAAATTAAATCTTATGATAAAATAATTTAAAACAATAATTTTCGTATAATTTCAGTAAATTTGGTACCATTTGGGCCTGATGCAGGTGATCAAAAAGTACATCCTGGAATGCTTACTTCTGGACAAACAATCATTTATTACATATGTTTTTTCCATTTTATGGTGGTTTATACAACTATTCTGTGGTATGTTTCGCTCTATTTTTCTAAAAATTAAAACTTAAAATTCTTGAATTTTGCAAAAATTTTATATAATTTGTCGAGAAAACTTTTTATAATCATATTTTCTTGATATAAATTTGTGATAAAATTGTGATAAGTTTATGCAAAAGCTCTAATGAAATACAAAAATTGAAGCTTTCGGTAAATGGTTACATTGCATTTGCGACTGTATTAGATCAAGGTCCAACAATAAATGTTGGGGTTGAATCAACTAATTGGCCACAACAACAAGATCCGGCAATGATTGCGCCATATTTATGCAAACAACAGGTTTTTAATTTACTTGAAACGTGAACTAATACGTTTGCTTACGTCAATAGAGCTAATACGTTTGCTATACGTTAATTGCGCCACATTTATGCAAACAATAGGTTTTTTAATTTACTCAAAACGTGAACTGATTTACTCAAAACGTTTGCTATACGTCGACTGCACCATATTCATGCAAAGAAAAGATTTTTTAATTTACTTAAAACGTGAACTAAAACGTTTGCTATATGTTAACAAATATTAAGCAAATATTTGCAGTATTAATATTAATATTAAGTATAAATATTAAGCAAAAAGCTGATAAAACGATATGATATATTATGATAATAATGTGATATATTCATGATAAGAATGTGATATATTATGATAATAATGTGATATATTATGATAAGAATGTGATATATTATGATAAGAATGTGATATATTTGTGATAATAATGTGATATATTATGATAATAATGCTATCTAAATTTTTGAGTATCCAAATTTTTGGCTGATTTTTTATTAGGAAAATATTGCATTTAGATAGTACAAAATCCAAGTCCAGGAATGAAAAAGGTGTTTATTATCGTTTAATGCTACGACAATCATTATTTGGTCGTAGTAGTAATATTAATCAACCATTTAGTGGTACCATGGAACAGTCAAGTTTCTTTCGACAATCACCCAGTCAGGTATTTTCTTTCCTTCCTATATATTATTATTAGAAAATTTTTTTTGAAATTTGAAAAAAGATTTTCATTTTTTTTTTTATTTAAATTTTTAAAAACAATTTTTGCAGGCCTGTACATCTGATTCATATGTGCATTGTGATCATAACAGTGATTATTTTCTTGATAAAATGATGCGATGGCTTCAAGGTTTATTAAATTTTGCTTTTAATAAGAATTGATTAAAATTTTAATAATTAAAAAAAAAAAAAGGAAAAGAATGATATATAATTTTTATAGAAGGAGTTGCTGGTGCAACAGCATTTCGTGCTGATGCAGCATTAGTAGTTACCTGGTATAATACAGCATCAGCAATTGTTGGTCGTTCTGATATTGATGCTGGACAATTATCAACTTATCAAGCAATTTGGTTAACTGATCAGGTAAGAATTTAGTGTGATTAATAATTATTCAAACATTTATTTATTAATAAAATATGTGATGGAGAATTTAGTACGAACAATAATTATTCAAATATTTAATTATTAATAAAATATGTAATGGAGAATTTACGAACAATAATTATTCAAATATTTAATTATTAATAAAAATGTAATGGAGAATTTAGTACGAACAATAATTATTCAAATATTTAATTATTAATAAAATATGTAATGAAGAATTTAGTACGAACAATAATTATTCAAATATTTAATTATTAATAAAATATGTGATGGAATTATTTGAAATTGAAATTAAATTAAGTCTCATTTAATAATACTAAATATTAAATGATAATAATGATCTATTTAGCTAATACTTCCAAAATTTTACAGAAAAAAAAAGTAAAGGATTGATCAAATTTAAAAGGAAAATAAAATTAAATTTTAAAATTTTTGAAATAAATTCTTTTAACTTCTAGCCTGGTCGATTAAGTTATGTTATTTTGAATTATGACAAACTTGGATTTGATGCTGCAGATTTTCGAATGAATTCTAGAAGTGGTCGTTGTCAGGTAAAGTTAATTTGTTTAAGTTTTATTTTACCAATTTCATCAATTTTTTAAATTTTAAAAAATTTTTTAATTTAGGCACTTTTTAATGGTGGTAATCATACCGGTAGCGTACCGGTTGATCCAACATTTATGTACAAGAATACACCAACAGTATTGGCGCAACGTTCCGGTGTACCGCATATGGTTCGTGGACGGTATATGTTTCGTGTTGATGATGTTTTCGACCAGCCGGATGTTCCAATAAAACTGGTGGCACATGTAAGTTTTAATGAAATTTTAAAATTTAATATTTCAATTTGAATTTCGAAAGTTTCAAATAAATCTATATTTATATTATCAAATAGAAGTTTTTGCGCAAAAAAAAAAAAAAAAGATTCAAAAAAGCAAATTTTTGATTTACGTTTGAAAATTTCTTGTGAACTAACTGTACGTTTAATCTCGACAATCAATTGAATTAAAAAATTCAAATTTTAAATTCAAGTAAATAATATAATAATAATATTATGCTTTAATAAATGAATACAATTATGCTTACGCTAACAATTACGTGTAATATGTTACGTATAACATACGTGAATGCGTAATTATACAAAGGTAAGCATTGAAAATTATAATTATTGGTATAATATTTTAGCATAAAAAAATATTTGTCAGATTTTTTTAGTATCAAATTTTCATTAATAAATAAACAAATCTATTTAGTTATTTTTAGCAATTTAACATTGATATTAAAAACTTTTAATTTTCAAATTATTTCATTTTCAAATTATTCAAAATGATTCTTCCGAGTTTTTTTCCTTCTCTCTCTCTCTCTCTCTCTCTCTCTCTGTGCTTCTTTCTCCTTATTCCTTCTCAATTTATCATATGCAAAAATTTCAGATCCAATGTTGATATATCCAAATATAGCTAATATGTTGGGTGAAACAAGTGTTGACGTGAATGCATTATGCTTGGATCGTAGTCAGACGTACGTGTTAATGATCGAACAACGTCAATCAGCTACGTGTACCGTAATTAATTCAGCTATCGCTCGTTGTCATCTGCCAAAAGTTTATGATTGGGGCACGAAAACGGTTTATTTTCAGCCACAATCAGGATCACATCAAGAAGATAAAGCATTTGTTGGATATATTTATTTTGGTAAATTATCAATGCAAAAAATTTTTGAATTCGAGACTTTCAAGAATAAAACATATGACATTTCAAAAATTTTATACTATATCTGATTTTTTTTCAAATACTGCTTGATAATGAAATTTTATCTTGGCTTTAAAATTCTGAAGTAAAAAATTAATTTAAAATTAATCAGTCTTATCAGTAATTTTTATTTTATCATTTATATAACTTTTCTTTTTTCAAGTTCCACCAACATTAGATCCAATGCGTCTAGATATTGGTAATGTATATGAATGGTTTAAAAATCCGATAATGCAAACAGTAAGAATTTTTTTTTATATTTTAAATTTAAGTAAAATTAATATTGCAAAATTATATAGATATAGAATTTGATTTATGATTAGTAATTATTTGTTTATTAATAATTAAAATTTAGGTAATGCCAATAACATGGTATCCACGAAATTTTACAAATCCTGATCTTGATTACAAGGATTATAATATACGAATAAGCGATGATCAATTATATTCTGTACAACTTGGCTTATATGTTATAGGTTATAGAGAAGCAGCTGATGATCAGGTAAATTTCTGATTTATAATAATAGATTAATTAATTTCCGATTAACAATAATAGTAGATTTCTGATTAATAATAATTAACAATAATTTTTATTCAATTAGAAATCTGAATAATTTCTAGAAGAAATTTCATTTCGTGGTATACATATTAAAAAAAAATAGAATACAAAAGGTTATATATATAAGAATAGAATATAAAAGGTTTTATGTACATATAATAGATTATAAAAAGGCATTTATTCTTTTTATGTTCTATTCACTTTAGATATATATATTTCTTTTCATTTCAGATTAAAAAATTCCGTCCGGAACATCGAGTTTTATGCCGATTAACAACATATGCTAATCGGAATTCTCCGGACTATCGTTGGAAGCCTCAGGAAGAGAAAATTAATTTATATCAGGTATAGATATAGAAAATAATTTTTCGAAATACAAAAAGTAATTTTAAAATAATTCGAAATTTTGAATAGTTTATAAATGAACGAAGCAATTTTTGAATAGATCATTAGATTAGGATGATACAAAAAATTCCAATATAACCAATCGATAATTATATTTCAGGTTGAAAAATGGTATCTCACAGATTGGGAACGAACGAATACAATTTATTCATATCGTTTTGGCTATTTAAAATTAGCGCCAATTACTGCTAGTGAGGATAGTTCGCAACATTTGGCTCATTTACCTTCCGGGTTGGATTAATTAATCTTTTTTTTTACCTTCTTTTTTGAAGTTTAAAAATGAAAATATACTCAAATAAATAATACATCTTAATTATAAATTTAATTCTTGCAAAATATATTTTAAAGGAATTAAATTTAATACTATATAATTTAAGAAATGAAAACAACAAATAATTAATATATATATTAAGATGTTATAAATGATGGGTAATTTATGTAATTAAATTAATTATGTATAATTTGTAAAGTTTTTTTTTGGAATAAATCAAAACTTTAAAGTAGTTTTTATTTAATTATTATTTTGAAATATTTCTTTTTTCTTGGCCATTTTTTAATTCCATATTTTGAAATAATTATAAATGAATTTTCAGATTAGTTTCACCGCCAATTTCAATTCATTGGTTATGGACAGTTAATAATCCACAATTTGTAACATCATCCTATTCACAACAGGATGCAGAAAGTAGAATGCAATTTGTTTCATCTAAAGCAACTCAAATATGTCATGATTGGTAAAATTACATCATTTCTTATCAATTAGCTGATCTGTCTTATCATCATTATCATTATCATTATCGTTATTATTATTATTATTATTAAGCATCATTATCTATCGTCATCACCGTCATTAGTAATCGCTTAATCTCTCTTTCGGCATTTGTTGTTATTTGATAAATTCATCGATCCATATCGCATTTTTTTTTCTTTTTTTTTTGATATTGATAAATAATTCTAACTTAAAAGAAAAGATTTTATTCTTTAAAAAAAACAAAAAATTAAAAATTAGAAAATCAAAAATAACATATTTCGTAATATTTTCTTTTTTTGCATTTTTTAAAATTTAAATTTAATTTTCAACAAATTTTAGGTTTGCCGAAGATGGAGCACAGTATAATTTTATTCGTGATACAGAAACAAATGCATCATGTCCATGTGTCGAGAGTCAAGCACGTGTTGATATTGGTCGTTTTATGCCACATCCACGTTGCTCACAGGTTTGATTAATTCAATATTTGTTAATCGGGAATTGAAAATTGAAATAATTTTTTTTTGAAAAATATAAATTCATTAATATTGAAAAAAATAGGAACTGATTGATAATTCAATTTTACGTTGAATAAAATTATCAGATAAAATGAGTTTAAACTTTAGATATTTGAAATTTTATGATAATTTTAATTTTTTTTTTTTTGTCTAAAGGTATTTCGTGATATTACTTGTCAAACGATGATTGGTGCAAAGAATTGTTATATGACTCAAAATATTTATGGTTCATATGCTGGTGATGGTTCGAGTTATGAAAGTGAAAGAACAGCGTAAGTTTTTATTAAGGAAGAATTTTTATATATTTTTTGATAAGTTTAATTTTTTGAGAAATTTGAAAATGATTTAAGTTAATTTTAGGAATTTAGAAATGATTGAAATTGATTTGATAAGTTTAATTTAATTAATTCAATTTAATAAGTTTCAATTAATTGATAAGTTTAATTTTTTTGGGGAAAATTTAAAAATGATTTAGATTAATTTTAGGAATTTAGAAATGATTGAAATTGATCTGAAAATTATTTAAATCAATAATAACTAAAATAAAGTTTACAAGTAAAAAAAAAGAAATTTCATCCATCATTTATACTATTAATTATTTTGTAAAATTAGCATTTTATAGGCGTTTTCAAACGCATTATGGCCAAGTATGTTGTTATGATGAAGAAGGTAAATTGATGCAAACATCTTATCAACCAGTGATAAAAGTACCGATGATACACCGTACAATCCTGGTTTTCCATTACGTGCCTATGAATTTGGTACTGATCCATATATTGGACAATTTGAGGTGAAATTTTCATGTAATTATTTGAAGCAATACGTAATTGCAATTGTTGAATTATTTCTTTACGTCAATTTTGGTGTAAATTAAAAAAAGTCATCGATCATTTTAATTTGTCAATAAGATCTTATAACTCTAGCATTTACTTATCTTAATATGATATTCTCTTAATTTAAACGTTTTTTTTATTGGTTTCAGGTGCCAGGTCTCTCCGTATTCTATCATGATTATATGCCTTATTTCTTTTGCTGCAAATATGCAAAATTTCGTTGTCAACTATTTTATTGGAGACGACCAAGTAGCGGTTGTCAACAGTATCAACCACCAGCTGTCGGTATAGATTTCGTTTTTTCATTCTAGCAAACTTTAATTTTATACTTTACGTGGTTTAATTCTGTATCTCACGTTGTATTTCACGTAATATAATTTTATACTTCTAATTTAATTTCATAATTTCACGTAATTTTACCTCTATTGTTAACATATCCACATGTTGAAACACAAATACAGTATATTCTCGAAATTAGACGCGCTAAGTGATTGTTATCTATCATTCTACCGTATCCATCTTTTTGATTTTTTTTTTTGAAGATACCTTTTTAAATCTAATTCAAAGAAAAATTTGATATATTCATTAAATGGTACGAAATTTTCAATTGATAACTTTTATATTCGTATACTAATTTATGGTTCATATGTATATTTAAATGTAAGTTTAATATTTATCAATTTTAAGGCGAAGCACTTGGAGCGGTAAGTTTCAGTACTATCGATAATGATAAATTTATCTTCAACGAACCAGGAGTATTTACGCTTTTATATATTCCGAAAACTCCAACAACTCCAGAAGTACGAATTCAAGTACGATTAGAACGTTATCCAGATCGTAGAGTTGATTTCAGTAAGCTTTTTGATTTTCAAATTACTTTTTTGTTTAAGACTTTTTACTAATTTTGCTATAATTTTTACTCAATCATTATCATTACGAAATCAAATACGAATAGAACATAATTACAATCAATTAATCGATAAAAATTGATATGATTATTTATGCGAACCTATTTAGTTTAATTTGCTTAAGACGAGAAATTAAAATTATTCGTATAGGTTTGCTTGGACGTCAAATTGGCCAAGCTAATTTGGTACAACCTACAAATGCAACAGTTATTACTGGAATAGCTATCGAAGCAACCGGAACTGATCGAGTACATGTGGTTGCACGTAAAGATACACGTCGTTTTCGATATCGTACGAGTATTATTGTTGGCAATATACTTCGTTATTTTGACGTAATGCGAATTCAACGATTCAGAGGTAAGTTTTGAAATTGACGAAGCGTGAAATTCACATGTTATACTTAAAATTTTGCTAAATATTTTTAGACTAATGGAATTAAATTGAAGATAAATAAATCTATTTTGCAAATGATGATGATTATGATTTTCAAAATATTATCCCTGAATAATACCATGAATATCATCATGCGGAAACTAAAACTTACTTTAAGGTGTAATGGTTTATGTGAATAATGTAGAACGAGGTCAGCCAGAAATTTATGTCGTTCTGGAGGAAGCACAAGTAGGAATTCGTATTCGTGAATCATATAATCTTGATATTGATCGTTTATCGATGTATCAAGAAAGTATGGGTTTACTTGATATTGAACTTAGTGTACCTCCACAATATGGTGTGGTAAGTCTTCACGTTCATTTACCTGGAAGGATAATAATTTTTATAAATGTACAAGTTGTCTATATCGAACTTAAAGATATCTATATTGAACTTGATGATATCTACATTAAACTTGAAGAAATCAAATCTATGAACATATAGAAATTGTGATTATTAATTATTTGTAGCGTCCCGATGGTGATAAAACTCGAGAACAAGATATGCGTACACGATACAATCTTCCACGTGTATCCGGTCTTATGCGACCATTTCCGGATCAAACTTCTGCCTCCTATATGTCTGGTTTAAGCCTGAATGATGTTAATTCAGAAGGAATCCGTCAGCAAATTATTTCAAATTGTAAGTATTGGATATTGTTGAATTTGAAATTTGCTGAGAAGACCTTGACAAGTATTTAGGTGAAGGTTACGTTATTCTTGAAATTTTTATTTTCCAGAATCTTTGACGAATGATTGTTAAGAATATCTTTCGATAACTTTTTTCCTAGCTTTTAATTAACTGATAAATATTGCTTGAAAATTTGGCTATAAATGTATTACCAGAATTATTTATTTAATGATTTATCTTGTATTTCAATAAAATTCATTCCAGTAGTTCGTTTTGTTAGTGCCAGTTTTTATGCAAAATATAAATCAGTAGATGTTTTTAGAACAAACTTCCAATATCATCTTGTTAAAATGTTCTTGTCATTTTATGATTATTCTATCCTATGTTAAAATTTAGTTGTATCATCCAGAATTCGAGAAAATACTTAATATATATTCTTATTCATTAATCCAATTGCTATTATTCATATTTTAAGGCAAATACCAGATACAAAATATTCTTGTCAATTAAAAGTGTTAATGTATTGCAGATCTTATTCCGGGTACCGGTGAATCAAGTTCCAGGTATACAATGGCTGGAACTTTAAATCAGAATATTCCAACTGATAATATGTTCACAACTAGTCAGGATATTGATAAAAAATTCGAAGTCTTTCCAGAAGTGTACATAAAAAGTGAACCCATCTATAAAACTTCTGCAGAATATGAAACGTATGCATATCGTTCTCCATGCTTTTATTGCTAATCTACTTCACATATTTATACATAATTATAATACTTTTCTAAAAAATGTGGTGATATCACAGTGATTGAAGTTATTCGTAAAATCTTACAAATGTCATTCAAATTCATTCTTCATAGTTGTTAATTAATTAATAATCTACGAAAATGTAATATGATCCCTATTTTCCGATTTTATTAATCGGACTAAATTTCTTGGATAATCTTTTCACCAGCAAGTTTTGCATGAAAAATTGCTTTATTCTTTTTATTTTCATATAATCCAGGAACACTGGAAGTTAATTGCTAATTAAAAATGATTTAAGTTGCTCATATTTTTGATTGCTTTAATTAAAAAAATAATTAAATGAATTAATTTTATTTCAGTGGTAGATATCGTTTTGTACCGATGACAGGTCAAATGCTCAGCCAAAGATTACAAACATGTCGTGATCTTCAACTTAGTGATCGAAGTAAGCGTATTTAAGTTTTTTTTTTTCAGAACTTTTTACTGGAAATTTTACAAAAATATTTTAAAAAAAGTGTTTATTCAAAAGCAATTTTTTCTTTTAATTTAATAAAAATTTTTAATTTTTTTTTTTTTTAGCAAATTGGCAACCATTACAAAATTTATACGAACAACAATACGGTATCGAATATTGTCCGGATAATCCGAGTCAAATAATTCAAGAATGTGGTGATTCGGTTTCATGCCTTAACGACTACATGTTGTTTAATGCTCGAGTACTTGGCATAGAAGCACAAAATAATTGGAATTCATTTTCAAATGATCGAATGCATGCTTCAAGACATTGTAAAAATATTTTCAATTTCAAACAAAGCAAAATTTTCATTCATAACCTTTTATTTTTGCATATTTTCATGAGTTTGCAAAAAAGTAAAATAACTTTTTATGTCCTAATTTCTTTATCAGTAAATCTAAAACAAATAAATGAATTAATTTCATTGTAGATAATAGTTGCGGACCCATTATGATCGAATATCCGGAATATTTGATGAAAACACCGGTGCTGTCATCTGGTTACCTGGAAGGTGATGTAGCACGTTTTGATTGCTTCCAAACGCATTGGATCAAAGGCGACTATGAATATAAATGTAAATTTGCTTTAAGCATTAAAGCAGCTAATATAAAATTGAATCTCGAAAAATTAAACGTCAAATCTTTATTATCGTCCTATTACCTGAATCTATTTCAATTTGATTATATTAACAGGCGGTATTGTTGTGGATTACAATGATCCACAAAGTTATCGATTTGAATGGAATAAAGGTTCACAACCATGGTGTCGTTCACGTGAAAAAGATAATTTATTCAAATGGCTTACTGCAATATTCTCAACTATTGGTATAATTATGGTATGCTTTGAAAGAGAAATAAAATTTTTGAATTGTTTAATGAAATTTTGATTTTGCTTCAAAAATCATTCAGTGATGGAAATTGTCGGAAAGATTTCGTAATTTGATCAATCAATCAGAATCTGTGTTCTTATTTTAACTATGAAAATAGGAGAGAAAGTGTGGATTAGTATTTCCGCACGAGGCATAAAAATAGGTTTTTACCGTGAGGATTTAGCGCTGTAACACAAAAATAAATTTGGAAACATTGAGAAAAACCCGGATTAGAAATTGCCTTTTCTGGTTAAGGAACGGACTTCCTAAAATCGGTTCAGGAACGGATATGGGATATGGGGATATCTTACGATTCCTGTAGTATCTTGTGAGTTTTATCCGATCTGTGAATTCTTACAAATATTTTTAGAAATGAAATATTTATTTTACAGGTAATTGTTCTCATATTTTTGTGTTGTTGGACTTTGAAACAAAGAAGGCGACAACAAACGGAGGAGAAAATTTCGTCGTTATATAAAGTACCAATTCGGGGTTCCATGGTAAGCCGTGATTGGAGGGTAAATGTTTTTTTTTTTTCTTCATTGATTAGTTCATTCTAATTTAATTTAAATTGCAGTTAACTGCAAATTAAAGATTTTGTTAAGAAAAATGTGATAGTGAGGTAAATTGAATTAAAAATATAAAATATTTTAGAATAGAATAAAATTTTTCTTTTTTTTTTCGTGTATTATTTATTATTAACTTAGTTCTTTTTTAAGATGAAAATTTGAACAATATCATTGAAATATAACGTTATAATTATGATAAAAAAAGCACTTTTTTTAATATAATATATAATTGTTAATAAATTATAGTCGTCGGAAACTAAGCCATTTACGAAGACAAGAACAGATTCAACGTCAAGTGAAACGAATGGTATGTTTCATGGTAATGAGAACGATTCACAGTATCGTGGTGGACCAATGAGTGGTGCTGCCGCAGTACTTGCTGATGATATTGATGCGTATCGCGGTGAAACTAATGGAATGTATCGTGCTCTTGATACCAGTGCACCATATCGTGAACAGTATCGTGAATCGGTAGCCAATTTAGCCAGGCGACCATCAAGTCCAGTGAAAACAACTATTGTACGAAGCAGCAAGTAATTTAATTCGAATTTTATTTTTAATTGAACTTTAACATCTTTAATTTTAATTAAGATTTAATTTATTTGATTTTGATTAAACTACGACTTTCAACTTTTTGGGAAACGGATATTATTAAATATTGCATAGGAATATTTGTAGGGCAAACATACAGAGATAATTTTCAAAGATATATTTAAATTATATTTTCAGGACAGTCCCAGTTGGAGCAACCACTCATATTATGCCACAGTCAACAACATCAACACCACCGATACCAGTACATTCCAGGCTTATCAGTCAACAGGATGGAAGCGACCATGCCCAACTTCTGGGCCTTAATACCAGTGTTTAAAGCTAGCCTTATATGTTATTTTAGTAAAAGAATGCAAGTGATATAAATGTAGAATTTCTTAATTAACTATCGTATTTTATTCTTTTCTACTTTCATTTCTGCAAATTAATTGTCACATAATTTGTACTTTTTTTTGTAAAATAAAAGACAATTTAAAATTTACAAATAGCTTCTTTTTCATTAATTTCTCCATTTTTGTATCCAAAAAAAATTTCCAATTAATTTTTCCTTATAGGACTAAAGTTTATTAGGATTATTAGGTATCTATTCCTCTTTTTTTTCTTCCGCTTGCTTTCCGAATAAATCTTATAATACATTGAATATAACAACTCGATTGATATTCATGATACCAAACATGAATTATTTTTTCATTCATATGCTTGGTGATATTTATCTTCGATAGCATCTACAAATTGTATTATTTGAACTTTAATTCATACTTCTTTAATAAAATTGAAAATTGCAAATATCAGTTTTAAAAATTGTTAATTTTTACTTGCTGAATTAAAGGACAAATTTTGCAAAAAGTTTGAAAATTAACTCTACTGATGATCATTGAACTATTATGATTTCATTTGTGGAATATCAACATATTTTGGTGCCAACTTGTTTATGCTAGTCTTTTAACTCATTTGTTGTTGTCGTTTTATAAATCAAAGCAATTTCAAGCAAACTATTTTGACAAATTCTTGAATTATTTGATGAAACTTGTTTTTTTTTTCTTTTTTCATATTCAAATTTTTATTCCTCAAAGTTTTTGCTAATATTGCTTGCCTAGCTTGTTTGTTATCAGAAATACTTATGAATAACCTCCTTAATTTAAAATCCTTTCATCTTTTTAATATTCATTTTTTTTTACTAAAAATTAATATTATCTAAATAAAATTACGAGATGCATTTGGCTTATCTTAAATATCCGATAAATCATATCACTATGTCATATGATCATTATCAGAAATCAGTCACACAATTTCATCAATTCTAAATTGTGAGTCATTTTTTTTTTATAATCATTACAACTTGTAAAAAATAAGAAAAGTATTTTATTATTTGTATGAAATTTGTCAATTGTTAGTTAACCGTATGTGACCTCATTTTAGTAAAATGCTTAAAAACAAATGTATTTCTCGCGTTCTTGCTTTTTGCTAATTTTTCTCAATAAAATATTTAAATTAGGTGAGTGATATAAAAAAAGCGAAATTGATAAGTTAGATAAATGATATAAATTAAGCGAAATTGATAAATTAGATAAATGATATAAATGAAGTGGAACTACAAAAAAAAAAAAATGATTCAGAAGTTTAAAATTAGTCTTTTAAATCTGAACTTTTGAATCTGATAAATTTAATCAAAATAACTTAAAATTTGCATTTGTAAAATAATTTGGATTTGCTGTACTTCATTTTTTTAATTAAATATATCTGAATTTTTCGTTCATTCATAGCAGTCAATTTAATTATATTCAAATTTTTTTTGTAAAATTACTATTTTTAGAAATTAATGAGAAAATTGAATAAGATTGGTACCGATTGATTCACTTCACTCTTCTACCTAACAATTATTATACCTAATAATTTAAATAAAATTAAATCATTTTTTATAATTCTATAAATATATCTCCTCTCTTTTCTCTTTCTTACCTTCTTATCTCCTAGATGGCATTTTTACATTTGCATAATTTATAACTCTTTCAATACTCATTACTTAATGATTTTTAAATTTCATTAAAAAATGAAATGATTAGGAAAAAAACAAAAATTACATTTTATTTATTAATTTTATGAAAATAAAACAAAAAAAAAATTATAAAAAAAGTAAGCAAAAAAAGAAAGTTTAAAAAAGAAAAGTTAAAACGCATTTGCTATTTCTATTATATTTGATAATTTTAATTTTCATTCATTTCTTTTTTTCCTTCCTCTTTTTGTTTAATTAATTATGTATATATTTTACTTTACAAAATTAAATAATAAATATAAAATTATGCAAATTATTTAAAATTTTTTTTTCACTTCTCAAATCATTCGATATACTTTAGTATTCTTTTTTTGGAAATTGTTTTTTTTTTTTTTTTTAACGAATTTACATTGAAATATGAAATTGATAACATTTTAAAATGAATTATCAACGAAAATTTTACCGGAAAAATTCGATGATTTAAAAGAGTATATTATATAACCGGTTAAGGTATAATTTATTTCTTTGTTTAATAAATTTTTCTCTTTCAAGCTTATATCTCTCCCCTTTGATTAATTTTTCTCTTTCAAGCTTATATCTCTTCCCTAATCTTTTGAAACTTTTCAAGCATTATTAATTTTGAAAAGTTCTGCATAAAATATTGACATATAAAGCCCTCAAGCATAACTAACATGTTATATTATCAATGCACTAGTATGATCTTCATCTGTGGTCGGAAAACTTGAAATTTTTGTTATCAATTTTTCTCAGGATCCGCAATACGTTATCATTTTTGATAGCTGTATTACACTGAAAGTCAAGATATGAATGTCTGAAATATCAATAGAAATATTTAATATCAAATTGCCTGGAAATCTTAATTTAGGAAAAATTGATTATCATATTATCATAACATACTATCGAGCCAACATATCAGCTCAATATTTTTTATAAAAACAAATAGTTATCAGACATAATATATTCTTTAAACATTCATTATTACATAGGTAAATTTATTTTTTAAAAAAAAAAGGAAAAAGGAAATTTAAAATTTTTCAAAATTTAAGTAATTATGCATGCATGGAGTTAAGTGTTTCACGGAAATATTTTGGTTTTATAAATTGGAAATTGTAAATTATAAATTTGAAATCATTAAGCGATCTGAGTTATTACTGATAAAGTTATAAAATAGTATAAATATAATTATAAAAAGTTGGCAAAAAATAAAATTACAAAAAAAAATTAAATCAAATGATAAAAAATGATAAGATATTGCAAAAAAGAGCTTCAAAAAAAAAAAAAACAAAATAGAAAATAATATAATGATATAGTTAGTTTTAATTCAAATTTCAATATATAATGAATTGAAAATTAAAATAAATGTAGAGATAACAATAAAGAAGAGATGATAATGATGCATCAATTCTTTTTTTTTAATTATTGATTTTTAATAATGAAGTTAATCAATTGATAAATTAGATAATACTATAGTTTAAAAATAAACACAATGAAAGTGAAAAATACAATAATTAATCATTTAAAAATAAGCAAAATAACTGATTACTTAGGTTAAGCAAAATTACTTATATATCCTAATTTCATACAAATGATAATTAAATGATAAAATTTTAACCAAATTACTTATATCCTAATTTCATACAAATGATAATTAAATGATAAAATAGAAGAAGTGAAATTTTAACCAAATTTGCAAAATCTTTTCCATCGTAAATATTCGAGCACATTTTTGTGAAACCTTCTTCGTCATTTAAAATTCCTGTATTTCTTCGATTCTTTGATATGTAAACTAATAAAGCGTAAATCTGATGGGTTGATAAATTTATAAATATTTTGTAAAACTTTTTTTATAACTCTCTTTTATTTTCATTCTCTTCCTTGCCTTATCAAATTTTTCATCTTTGCTTAAATTGAAATTGAGGTAATTATTAAATGAGAATGATAAATGAAATGGACGAGAACTACCGTTTTACCCGCATATAGCTTCTTTCGATGATAATAAATTATCATCAAAACCAGTTATATGCCTTAATTGATATCAAATGATTGGCATATTTATAAAAAGGTGATTAATTAAAAAAGTTTATTTCATTCGCAAAAGCAAAATCTTAATTATTTAAAATTAGCGAATGGAAATGATCGAATTGAAAAATCGTATTAAGGCTTATAAATTAACTGGCTATTTTGCATTCTTCTTTTCCTTCCTGGCCATTTTATCATTATTTATAACATTATCTATGATTTACAATTATGTATATCATGTAAGACAACAAATGAATAGTGATATTTTATTCTGCATGGTAAGTGTGATTTTATCTTATCATTAATTAGTTAATTACTGTCATTCGTTCCTTCTATTCAATTCATTTATCTGATAAAACCAATTAAAAAACTATAATTGAGTTGTTTCATTAATTAATTCATTCATATAAATTGAGAAAATTAGAGGAAAAAAGGATATTTTAATTTTTATTATTTTATTTTAATTTTAAATTTTATTATTTCATTCAATTAATACTAAATTAAAATTTAAAATTCGAATTCAATTTTTCAAATATTTCCATTATTTCATTCTGTAAATATTAAATTAAAATTTAAAATTCAAATCCAATTTTTTAAATTATAACTTTTTTAAATCAAATTTTATTTTTCAAACACTTTTCATTTATCAGATAATTTTCCGTTATGTAAAAATTTCTTATAAAAATATTTCCCAAAATATGAATTTAGAAAAAAAAAAATGGAAAATAAAAGAAAAAAAAAATCAACTAAAATGATTTTATTTTGAATATGCGAAAAGGCTGACGAAATTTTTTTTTTTTAAGTTAGCATAAATTAATTTTTTTTTATTAAAATTTTTAAATTTTTTCAAAAAGTTTTTTCGCATAATGTCGATAGAAAAGTTTATTTATTCAATTATCGTTTATTGCGTAGGAACTTTTTTTTTTTTTTTTTTGAAATAGAATAATAGGTCATGCAAATTAGACGTATCGCTGAAATTGTAAATTAATTGAAAAAATTTCAATTAAATTTATTGAATATTAATTATTTTTAGTAAAATCAAATAAAGTTAGGTATTGAATTAATTAATTAAGTTAAAATTTCGGTATACTTAAAAGGGGAAAATGTTACATTTCGAAATTTTTTGAATTTGAAAATTATCGCAAAATAATTTGATAAGATGATTTGAAGACATAATTATTTCGATGTTCTATGATATAAACCATTCTAATTTGTAATTAAAACGTTCAATTGTTTTTCCTAAGTTTTTCTCAATGATTGCATTTTAATTGAAAAATATTAAATTAGCACTATTATTTATAAGTTAGAAAAGCAAATTATGCAGATAAAGGCAATTTTAAATTTATGAATCGATCGATTTTTTTTCATTTCGCTAATTCATATCATCGTTTTTTCTTTTTTCATACCTCATCATATTTAATCCTTACTTCATAAAATCATAAATCCTTATATTTAATCATTGTAAAATCATAAATCTTTATATTTAATTTTTACTCTGTAAAATGATAAATCCTTATATTTAATCTCTGTAAAATCATAAATCTTTATAATCATAAACCTTTATATTTATACTTTGTAAAATCATAAATCTTTCATATTTATACTTTGTAAAATCATAAGTATTTAATATAAAATCATAAATCTTTACTTGTAAAATCATAAATCTTTATATTTATATTTTGTAAAATCATAAGTCTTTATATTTATACTTTGTAAAATCATAAGTCTTTATATATTTAATCTTTACTTTGTAAAATCATAAGTCTTTATATTTATACTTTGTAAAATCATAAATCTTTATAATCATAAATCTTTATATTTATACTTTGTAAAATCATAAGTCTTTATATTTATACTTTGTAAAATCATAACTCTTTATGTTTATACCTTGTAAAATCATAAGTCTTTATATTTATACTTTGCAGAATCATAAATTTTTACACTTAATCTTTATTTTATAAAATCATGAATTTCAAAAATTTTACAGAAAAAAAAATCGTGTTTCAAAAGTTTTACATTTTCTTTTTTTTAGCGATAAAAATTATTAATAAATTTGGTAAATGATTCTTAAATTATGAAATTAATTGATAAGATCTAATTATTCTTAATTTTAAAATTACAGAATTCTGTAAAGAATACTTGGATGGATGCCCAACAGTTACGAAAGAATCCATTCGAGTTTCTGAATCGTACATCTCGTCAAGCTCTTTATAGAATGATTCCACAATCTGCACCACCACCGAGGCAATTTTCGTCACCGCAGCATGCGCAACCACTGCAATATGCAGCATCACAATATGAATCACAACAATATGGACAACCATCACCTCAACATGTACCCAAACCCCAGCAGCCACCATCACCTCAACATGTACCCACACCCCAGCAGGCACCATCACCTCAGCATGCACCCACACCCCAGCAGGCACCATCACCTCAGCATGCACCCGCACCCCAGCAGGCACCATCACCTCATGCTGCTGGTGGTGGTAATTGTGAGGAGTGTTGTGCACCTGGTCCTCCTGGTCCAGAAGGACCGCCAGGAAGGCCAGGAAAAAGGGACGTCCTGGAGCACCTGGACGTCCAGGAAATCCAGGACGACCACCACCACAACTATGCGAACCAATCACTCCACCACCATGCAAGCCATGCCCTAATGGACCACCGGGTCCACCTGGTGTACCTGGACCAGCAGGAGATATGGGACCACCAGGACCAGTGGGAGATCCTGGACCTGACGGTGAAGAAGGAGAGCAGGGTTTGCAAGGTCAAGATGGTCCACCAGGCCCAATAGGACCTCCTGGACCACCTGGTGAACAAGGCGTGGATGCACCAAATGAACCACTTAAACCAGGAGAACCTGGTCCTCCAGGTTAGCACTAATTTTTAATTCTAAACTCTGTTGCTAAGTTTGGCATCAGGAAATTCCACTGAACTTTGATGCATTCGAATTATTCGTTGCGAAGAGATATTAAACATGTAATGATATTTCTTTTCTAGGTGATCAGGGACCGATCGGACCACCAGGACGACCCGGAAGGAATGGCAAAGATGGACCAGTAGGACCACAAGGACCAAAAGGAAATCCTGGTACGGATGGTAAACCAGGCAGAGATGGAAGCCCAGGAGAACGAGGACCACCTGGTAAACCTGGTCCACCAGGTGAAAAAGGTCTCTGTCCAAAATATTGTGCAAGAGATGGTGGCGTTTTCTTCGAAGATGGTTCACGTCGTTGATAGTCATTTTTTTTTTTTTAATTAATTTAATTAATTCATAATTTTCATGAAATTTATTTCTCAGCATGTCTTATCTTTTCATTGATGTTTCTTCTAATAAATAATTGATGGATGAATAAAGTTTGATTGATATTTTATTTGAAATTTATATGAAAATAAAAATTTCGATTCATTTTTTTCTTTTTCGTTTCAATAAAACAAAATTTTTTACATATTTGCCTTTTTCAAAAATCATAAATCAATATAATTCTTGTTTGTAGTAAAAAAAAAAAAAGGAAACTAAAATTTAAAAATATTTTTATTTTTAAAAAAATTTATTTTGTGACTCTAGAAAATTTTCTAATTTTAAATATTGTAAAAAAGTATGAATGTATTATCATTTTTTTGTTAAATTAAAAAAATATATCAATCGTTTTTTTTTTTCTTTTATTTGATAAATAAACGAAATTAAAAGCATAGTAAATTTGATAATTAGAATTTTATCAGTTAAGAATTAGAAATAAATTGATTTAAAAAAATGAAAAATAAGATTGGATGAAATTTGAGTTTGGAATTAAATAAAATTTAATTAAATGAAATAAACATTAATAGTTTTGGATTACAAATGATGATTGATAAATCGATATTCGAAATCAATAATTTGATGCTTGATTGTTATGCAATTTTAAATATAAGTATTAGAAGGTAAAAAAAGAATGATAAATGAGAAGAGAGGTAAAAACGAAAAAAGAAAAAGTTCAAAAATAAAATACACAAATGACATTGATTAGTTGCATGATAATTAATAACAAATACGATATAATCAAATTACTTTTTTTTTTTTTTTTTTTTTTTGCAAATAAACTTTCTAACAATTGTATTTTAAGTTTTTTATTGTTTTTGGAATTCTCGAAAATTTAATTTAATTTATTCAATTATTATTTGATGTTCAATTAATAATTAAAATAATTAAAGCCATTTGAAAAAATTTGATCCATGTGTATCAAATTTGATGTTTATGATAGTTCGTTCAACTAAATATGGTTAAAAACGAGTATAAAGGTGATTGATGAGGTGTTTATATATAATTTCGGTGGTTTGTTGAAATGCAAAGAGTAAGTGAAATTTTAAGAAATAGTATGTGTGTATGTTGTGTGTGTGTGTATGTGTGTGTGTGTGTGTGTGTGTGTGTGTGTGTATGTTATGCATGTGTTTGTTATAATTATCTTAATTTGATGGAAAATTGGTTGCACATTCATTTTCACAGAATCAATGATTTCATTTATTAAAGAAAACATTTGTTATTATCATGTTTTGTATACAATTTTGTTTTTGATGATAACAAATTTAGTGATATTTTTTATTTTTACCAATAATAAATTTAATGATATTTTGTATTTTTACTAATAACAAATTTAGTGATTTTTTTTTTGTTTTTGTTGATAACAAATTTAATGATATGATTTTTTTACTAATAAAAAATTCAATGATAATTTGTATTTTTGCTGATAATGAATTTGATTTTTTACTGATAATAAGTTCAATGATATTTTTTATTTTATTAATATTTTCTTATTTTCCCTTTTTGTTTCTTTGTTTTTCTGTTATTATTTCAATATTTCTCTTTTTTTAAAATTGTAAAATTTGATTAATTAAAAGAATTATAAATTAAGTTTGTTCAGGTAGTTTTGCGTACGATTGTCGCATTTTCTAATAATTGAAACTTATCAAATATCAGCGTATAAGCAAACTGATATGAATTACAAAGGGAAATGAATTTTATGAAAAATTCATCTTAGTCCTAATACTTTATCAATGACCGAAAAAAAAAAAAAAACAAAAAATGTCCGAATGCCTGATGACGAATGTAAGGATTATCGATAGTGAAATTTAAAAAGTTCTCGATTGAATTTAAAAGTTAGAATTTATCAATTTTGATATCAATTTTAATAAAATTAATTTTTATAGATATCAATTTTATAATCAAATTAATTATGTATCAGTGGCAATTTCTCATTCTATTATACGTGGAAGCCAGAATTCAAGCTCAAACTACAGTAATAATCAATTTTTTTTATTTTCACTTTTAACGCTTTTTGCAAAAGTTCTAAATTTTAGTACTTCACATTTTTGATTAAAAAATAAAAATATAATTTTAAAATTTTATATTTTATTCCTTTTTGAAATGATAATATATTTGTGATAAAATTATTTTATATCAATTTTAAATAACATTTGCAAATTTTATAGCAAAAAAAAAAAATAAGATTTAAATTTGCATTTTCTTCTTAGCTTTTATTTTTCTTGTTTAATTTTTAAAAAATTTTCAGGGCAAAGTAAAACTACAATGGAATACTGTAAATAGTACTATCACCTCTGCTACTATCACTACTGTTACTGCTACTACTGATACTACAATCACTACTACTACTTCATTTATCAAATTTTTTGGGTAAGCTGAAAAAGAAAGGAAAAAAAAGAATTGATTATTTAATTAATGATTTTTATATAAAATTTGTAATTATATAAATTATTATTTTAATTTTTTTCTTTCTAGAGAATTATCACTTCATTCATCAACTGATGATGTAAATGCTTATTGTCGAAATGGTGGTATTATGATTGGAAATAGTTGTATATGTCTTTATCCATATACTGGAACACGATGTTTAGATTTTGCTTGTGGTATTAAAATTATTATTTTTATTATTGTTATCATCGTTATTATCACTATTATCATTATCTAATACCATCATTGTTAATTATTTATTCATATTATATATACTTTCTTTTTTATTTTATGAAAAATTTAAATAATTGAAAAATTATAAATTATTTATCAATTAACGATATAAAATTTAGTAAAATGATATTAAGTTTTTCGTTTCTACAATAAAATTATTTTTTACTAATTAATTAATTAATTATAGCACATGGTATATCGGTTGGAATACGGTATGATCCAGATAGTTTATTTTTTAATAAGCCATGCATTTGTGATGAAGATTGGAGCGGTGATTTATGTGATATATCGAAAACAAATCAGGTAGGAAGTTTTTTTTTTTAATTATTGTATAATTAATTAAGGCAAGCATGAAATTATGAATAGTTTTATTGAAAAATTCTTAACTAATTTATTTAAATTTCTGCTAATAATTTTATTTAAAAATTTTTCATTTGCTCAAATTTAATTGCAAATTTATTCAAATATTGTATATTATCTTTTGTAACTTTTTTTTAAACAACTAATATAAAATTTACCGTAGAATTCAGCAACATGAAACAAATATATTATAACTTTAATTAGTTTAGTTAGAGTTATTTTATTATATTATATCAATTAATTATCAATGATTAATTCTAATATATATCACAACTGCAAATAATCAGGAATTTTTAATTCAGATTTTTTTTTGTACAATTACTAGAAATATGCATATTTTTTGAAATTTCATTTAATCAACTATGATTAGCAAACTATTTTAAAATCAAAATAAAACTCATTAATTTCCGGTTTCATATATCAAATATATGCTAAAATTATCAGTCATGTTTTATCGATCAAATTTTACAAATATCAATATTTTATTTGTTGTAAAAATTTTTATCAATTTTTTTTCTTGTCCTTCTTTTTATCTCTTCATATCTTTACAATAATTATTACTGTTAGAAATTACGAATAATGATGGACTGTTTCTCTTTCCTTTTTTTTTCAATCTCTATTTCCAAACTATTTCATAAATTTTATCATCCTTTTTCTTATGCTAGCTAATACACTATTTGTTGGTTTCCCTTTTTTTTCTTATTCTTTTTTTTATTTTTTTTTTAAATCACAATTATACCTTAGTAATTCATTTTTTCCATTTATGAATATTTGAATCCATCAATAAGTTTAATTGAATATGGATATATTAATTTCTCAAGTGATATTATGCTATCATTTTATCAAATTCAAATCTCTATTAACAATTTCTACAAATACTTCGAGAAATTTGAGATAGTGGAAGTTATCATTCAGTGTAACGGTCGTGGTGAATTCAGAAACGGTCAATGTCATTGTGCCGGACATTTTTTTGGCTCGCAATGTCAATATGTTAGCCGATGTGATCATGGCAAACGGAAACATGGAAGGTTTTCATTTTAAAAAAAAAATTTTTTTTTTTCAAATCGAAATTTATAAAAACATTTTAATTTGAAATTGAAATTCGTAAAATTTAAAACGGAAATTAAATTCAACAAAAAATTATAGATTATTTCAGATGTCTATGTAATCAGGGTTGGAAAGGCGATTATTGTCATGATATCATTTGTCAACATGGTTATCCAAGTAAATCAGCGTTCTAATTAAGGCCGTAATTTTCTAATTAAGGCCTTAAATTTATAATTTTGGAAATATAATTTGAAGATTCTAAATTAAGTATCTGTAATCACTAAAGAAAAAAAAAGAAAAAACTGAAAAAAGAAAAAGAGAGAAAGGAAAACTTATATCAGGATAAAAGTAATTAATGTAAATTAATGCTAAAAAAAATTTAGATATTAATAATAAAAGTGAGTCATGTGTTTGTCCGGTACGATTTACCGGAATTCATTGTGATCGTTGTTCTCAAAAAGGACCAAAAATCAGGCCATATCCAGAATGTAACATTGATATATCGAAGAGTAAGGCAAAACTGCAACGACAAAAAGCAGAAACACAAGTACCACAATTTTATATCATTAAAAAATTATTAGCCATGTAAATAGATGCATATATTAATTTATTTATTCAATTCTAATGTTTATTTCCATCTCAAAATAATAATTGATTAATTTTCATTTCTAATGTTGAAAATTCGACGATAATATTGTAGTTCCGATTGCGATTAAGGATTGTTGGATTTGCAAGTTTTTTGCTTTTACTTCTGCTAATAACAATGGTTTTCTTCCATCGACGTAGGATTCAGAGACGAAAATATTCACAGAGCGAAAATCTTCGGCGGCGTGAATATGAAGCCCGAAAAACAATCCTTGAAAAAGCTGCACGAATGTCTACAGAATGTTTGAATGATGAAAAAAGGTATTCTCATTTGTTTAAAGATGTTATCGATATTCCAATAGATTCAATTTTTCTTAATTATTTTTTAATCTAGATATAATCAGTGTTATGTAATATGCTAACATTCTTTGATACGAAATATTCATCAAGTCTTATAATTCTGCGGTAAAATTAAACGAACTCTAATTGCTCAGAATTATACAAAAGCTAACTTTTACAGGACAGAAGAAGCTAAAAACTACAGGGATAAAAACAGGAAAACAAGCAGAAGATTATCATTTTTTCTATAGCTACAAAAAGAAGTTCTACAAATGTTTATATGTATAATTTGAAGAATTATAGTTCGCAAATCTTACAGTCTACAGGTGATCACAAAATTCAGAATAAACTTTCGATTTCTGGATCAGAATTAAAAGGATGAGAGGAAATGGATTAATACCATGTTTGGTGATCAGAAATTTCCAGCACTATTTTGAATTTTAAACTGAATTCTTTGGATTGTCGAAAAATATTCCTTAAATGCTTTAAAAATTTATTCTGTAAGCTGCAACTGACTTATTATATAAATGAATAATTTGTTGTTAATATCTTATCAATAAATAAAACATATACCAATGTGCAAACTGTTGATTCGTTAGATAAATCTTGTAGGCAAAGAAAATAATTATATTGAAAAGTAAAAAGATTAAATATAAAATTAAAGTATATCTAAAATTCATCAAAATTAAAAGTTCAAATAAGAAACACTGAGATAAGACTAGAAAAAAGCGCCTAAAATCTAACAGGAACAAAAAAGGAATATTTTAGAGCATTTAATGCAAACAGTATACTGCGACTTTATTCAAATCTAGACATTATCAAACAAATAAATACAATGTTAATTTTATATACAATGCAAGTCCTTATGATATTCGTGTTATTAAAATTTGAATGTGTATGGCATTTTCATGCTCGCTTATACAGCGTCAAAATATGACAGCTCCGGTTCTTGGAACCGAATAAAAAAATCTCACAATTTGCATATAATGGATACACTGTGAGATCAAAGATCGAAGCCTAATTTTGAAAAAAAAAATAGACCAAATTAAAATTTATAATGAAACAAACCTAAAAGCAATGAAAATTATTGTTTGAAAATAAAGTGAAATGATTTAGAAAAAAATAATTAAATTAATCATGTGATTTAATTTATACAGTTAATTATATCCGGAAAAGAAATCTTTGCCGTCGAGATGAATGGCTTTAGGAGAGAATAACATTAAAATCAAAAGAGGATAGGAATGCGAGAATAACACCAAAATCGAAAGAGGATAGGAGTGTTAAATATGCTTTGAAAAGAAGCACATCCTATTATGACCCGTACTAAATTTTAAAAAATTCAGGAAAAATGCACCCAATCAGATCTAAGTGCTTTGTACGTATTGCTGTCGCTTTCATTACTACTATCATCTTCCAGAACATTGGAAACATATATTCCAACAATTGATTGCGCTTGAGCAATTCCACTTGCATCTTGTACATTGTACGTCTTGTAGAAATCCATGGTCATCAAAACATTATATTTGGGCCGTTCATCTTTGCCTTTGATTAGGCTGAAGATTACAGTCTTTACTAGACATGTCATTAATTATTAAAAAAACTCATATGAAAAAAAAAGTGACTAATGATTTGACTTTGTAAAAATACTATTTTTATAAACAAACGTTTTTTTATGGAAAATATCACTCCTATTTCATTAACATGACCTTTCCTTTCTTAGTGTAAATAATGACTCTGATTTCACAAAAATAATGAAAATGAAAATTACCAATGGTTGATAAACGTAACCAAACTTGTGGAATATATTCCAGCTGGCATAATCGGAGGCTCACCGTTCACTACTTCTTGTAACTGTTGGAATGGTGAATCCCAAGCTTCGAATGGAAATCGTCCAGTTGAAACTTCAAACTGGAAATAAAAAACTACTTGTTATTACACACTCGCTATCAAACCAAAAAAGAAAACTTTAATTAATTTACTTTCTCATAAGTTTGCAGGAAATCTAGTAAAATGAGGCGTATGCATGCTTATGTAATACACTTACTAGCGTTATGCCCAATGACCAAACGTCAGATCGAACATCATATGGCTCATTTGATTGCAGTCGTTCGGGCTATAACGATGTACAAATTATGAATGAAACTTCAAAGAACTATATTAAAGTTTAATTCTATCGGGAGTTTAAACCAATTAAGAATTTTTTTTTTTTTTTGAAAAAACAAAACAACGATTTTTTTTTTTTGAAAACTAAGATTTTTCGGAAACAAAATAACAACAGACCGCCATGTACGGCCGACAACCAGCATCTTGAGTTTTAGCAATGGAATCAATCAAATGACCAGCTATACCAAAATCACATAATTTTATATGTCCCTTGCGATCCAGCAAAATATTAGACGGTTTAACATCTGCAATTACGTAAATAACAGTGAGCAAAACCAACTGAAATTTCAGAAATCGATACTTTGAAATTTTGAAAAGATATACGATTAAACTAATCCAAAAACTAACCCCGATGAATTATTCTTAAACTTTCCTTAAGATAGCTGAGAGCGTTCACTGTCTGAAATATCAGTGTTGTATAAATTAATCGTACAAATTTAGTTCCGAATAGAATCTATGAAAAAATATTCATTCCTCAATACATCTTTCCTCATAACACTTTTCATCGAAAATTTGGAAAAATGAATTTTCGATATTCATCCATTTGGAATCAAACTTACTGAAACTGCAATATAACCGATTATATCTTCCGGGAGATAACTTCCTTTTCCATAAACGATTTTATAAAGATTTTCCAGGGAAATATCCATTAATTCCATACATATCCAACAATCACCCTATAAAACTTTCATCTTCAGCCGTGCAAATTCACGAGAAACTGGAAAAGTTAGCAAAACTTCAGTGAAATTACGGAGGGATGAAAAAAACAAGAAATTTATTAACTTCGGTAAAGATAGCACCATAAAAGCGAACAATGTTTTCACATTGACTACTCATAATTGCTTCTAGTTCCATAAGCAAATGTTTCTGTTCTGTTGAGTTCACTGTACTTGATCGGATACGCTGAAGAATGAATTCACTCTAGATAAAACTGTTTCGGAATGATGCAAAAACTAATAATAACATTTTGAGATTAAATTTTTATACAAGATGCTAAAAATCCTCAAAGAATTCTCACTTTAACAGCCACAACCGTTCCAGATTTCGTATGAAGCATCCGGCTGACCGTTCCAAAATTTCCACGACCGATCTCACCTTTATCAATAAGATCGTTACACGTAAAATCATATTCTTCATCTGGCGAAAAACGTAATTTACCTGCGGAATGAGTTCGCAAATATGCACTGAAATGGTACGCAAATATGCACCATCAGAACATATTTTATACATTTGTACTTTAATATTTCCTTAATCAGATTAAAAATACACATCTATATATATATATATAACCAAATAAAATCGAAAACCAGTTTTTATTCTAACAATTTAAAATTTAATATGATATATATGGTTAATTTCAACCAAGTTTCTGATAGACAGAAAATTATAATTCTCGATAAACAGCTATATAAGAAATGTTAAATCCATAATTCCAATTATATGATAGAATATTGTTCGTTAAACTAAACAACTTACAAATCAAATTTCTACTACCATGACGTCATAATTCAAAAAAAAATTTTAGAAACAGTGTATTCTATGTAAGTATCGATAGTTTTCCATTCTTTTAAAATTTGCAAATTACAATTCATTTTAAGAATTCAAATAACTAACAGTTGTGGTGATGTTTTCACATCAGGTAATGGTGGAAAGTCAAGTTTTAGATTGAAACGTCCCATATCTAGTGATTTGGGTCGATCGGTCATCTTCTTCGGTTGATAATTTCTTTTTGTAAGTACCGTAATGCAATTACAGAAATGATAAGCAAAGCTTTATTAAAATCACATAATTCGTTCCATATAATACATTGTTGCACATCCTAGGAAAATCAGTCGAAACTGAAAAATATGGTGAGAAATTTACTCATCAAATACTATTTTGTGAAAATACAAATGATTGAAATGATGAAAAATTATTTACAAATAGATGAAAGAGAAAAAAAAATTAGACAAGTGGTAGAAGTTTTGCAATATTGTATAGCTTTACCGATAGAAATCACGGTCCTCTCGGAGAGGACAAAAACTTTGCTATCTTAGTGGATGGATGGATGAATTAAAAATTACGACATTCTAATATCTTCCCTTTCTGATGGAAAAATAACATACGCATAGCGGCCGCGCCATTAATTGGTAAAATGCGGTGCGAGGTTACTATGATCGATTAGTCCTTCATCTGAGTTTTGAGGGAGGTCGGTCTAGCTGAGTTGGGAAACCTTTGTTTGCCTGATTGACGGAAGATTAAGTCTCGTCTTGATATTTTTAGAAATATCTTTAAGAAAAGAATGGGATCCAGAAAGATTATGAGTCCTCATGACCTTTTAACCTCATGACGTTTTTGCTACAATTATTCATATTGCGTTGCGATTGATGTGTGCCTATTTAACTGATGCTTAGGTAACACATGTAGAAATGCATGCTGGATAGGGACTTTTACTTTTCTGACATTTTTATTAGTAAATGAGAGGTCTAGATCGATTTAGAAGTTTTAAATTCTTTTTCTTGAATGCTTTAGTTTTAAACTATTGCGTAATCGAGACATTGTGACAAAAAAACTTAAGGTTCCGTGAATTCTTATAAATTTAAATTACTTCTTTTTATATCATGAGTAAGGACATTCCAGCGTATTAGAAAGTTTTCCTGATTTCGATCTGTTTTATGATAAAGTAGAGTTTTCTGCCACGACGGTACCCGTGATCATTAATCAACTTTTTTATTCAGTAAAGAAATAATCATTATAAAAAAATGTGATTCTTATAGTCTTTTAATTCTTATCTTCAAAATAAGTTATGTTAATTTCAGTTTAATGGGTGAATAATGTCGGTATTTCATGACGAAGTTGAAATCGAAGATTTTGAGTATGATGAATCCACCGAGTTGTATACTTTTCCATGTCCATGTGGAGATCGATTTGAAATCTCAAAGTAAGTGATTTAATGTGCTTGTTGTTGAATGTTTGTTTATAAGTCTCAAGTATGGTTATATGATTTAAAAATTCTTATATCTTAAATTTATCTATAAGGTCCATCATTTTTGGGTTTCTAATGCGGGAAAATTAAATTTTATATGGTAGGATTTTCAAGGAAGTAATATTTATCGTAATTTAAATGTTGAGAATATAATTAATTTTGAACTTCTTGGCCACTTTTCTTTTTCTTCATATTTCCATATACGCAATATTACGTGTTTTTTTAAGGGAAATGTTAGAAGCTGGTGAAGACATTGCTACTTGTCCCAGTTGTTCGCTAATAGTTCGAGTAATCTATGACCCAGATATGTTTATTAAGTTGGAAGTTCTATCTAACACTAATATTCAGAAAAAAGAAATCAATATATAATTTACACCGTAAAATGCTGAGACGGAAGTATTCCGGATTCTAATCAGTTAAAAATGTAAAGCTGTTAATTTTATTCATTTGACTGGATTTGTGAAATTTGATTTCATAATTGTCGTGCTTTATTTTTTAGATTTAGTAATCTTCTGCTAAAATTAAATTTACTCTTGTTATATAAAACAAATTGTTTAAGAAATTTTCTGGTTTTAAAACAATTTCTATTCTTGAAACTGATTGTTTGAAAATCGATTTATTTGTAGACACAGAATTTATTACAAGTTGGATGAACCGAAATATAATTTATGTACTTGGATAGAAACCGAACGTTTTGGTTCGATTTTTCGTTAGAAAAAAAGTTTGTAGTTGAACGTTATGAATTGTCTTATCTTTTGTTTTAAATGTGCATAAAATTTTTGTTTCATAGATCCATCAGTAGGAATTTTCATCTGTTCTTTTATTAATTCATATTAGGTTTCGGAATTGATTTTGATCCTAGCAGATTCCATTTCTAGCGATGATGAGTCGGCAATGATCATCTAAAAGATGATTAAACGATTATATCGCATTATCTTCTAAAAAGGAAATTCGAAAAATTAGTTATTGGAGAGAGAAAGAATTAAGCCAAGAATCTTTGGTTGGTAGATAAAAAGGGTAGAAGATATCCAGCTGGACTTTCTGGACTTTATATGTTATTTTTAAATTTGTCCCAATTCAGTACTTCTTTTGTTTTCTTTTAAGTAACGCCGTTACGTCGCACATTTAGGATTAAAAGACTTCCAATTATTGAGATAGGAAAATTCTCATTAAACCTATCCTGAAGAATGTTAAAGAAAAGTGATTTACTATGTGGAGTACAAACTTGTGATTTACTGTCTGGAGTACAAACTTGAAAACATAAGATTACTTTACCTTTTGTTATGTCGTAAAATTCGTTTGAGACAGACATTTGACTGCGAGATAAGTTTTATAGAGCGTATCATATTGATCTTAAAAGTCGCAGAAGATCAGTTATCAGTTACCATGAACAAAAATGGTCGAAGATGTACGCATTTCAGATCTCGTCCAGTTATCATTCATTATCCAGCCTTCATCTTCTATTCCGCGGTCCTCTTCTTCTGAATTAAAAGATCATTTTGTGTTAGAGCGGTTGATTTTTTAATGTTTCGTGATCGAGATGGTGAAAAACATATGATTACCTGCATCGCTTTTTCTAATAACATTGAAAAAAATTTGAATATTTTTAAAAATTAAAAGAACTTTGAGTATTTTCAAAAATAAAATGAAATTTGGTTATTTCATAAAATGAAAAGAAATTCGGATATTTTCAAGTTCCGATCAAATTTCACCAATGTTTTCCATAATTCTTTCTTTTCAAAATATACGAAATTTCTATCGAAATATCAGAATACTTTATCACGAATTTCTAATGATATATGATGGAAAAATAATAAATAATCATTATGAAAATAAGTTATAAACTGTGATGAAATATATGAGATAAATTATAAAAAATTTATAAATAAAAGAAGTTTGCAACAATATTTGAATAATTTGGAAAAAAATTTAGATAAACATTATCATTTATCGGAAATGATGCTTTGAAAAAAAATTTTTTTTTGGGCATTTTTTATTTCTTTTTCCATTTTTCTTTATTTTTTTGTTTTTGGAATAAAATTCAAAAGATAAGCTTAGTTTTTCCGATAATGCTTTTCACATGATGACATTAAATAGACTTTTTTCTTTGATTTGCTAAAAATAGGAAAGAAAAGGAAGTGTTTTTAAATAATTAGAAAAATTTTTTGATTTTAATTCTTTAATGCAAAACAGGACTTCTTATCAATTATGATTATCTGACTTTTATGATGGAAAAAAAATCAATAAAGTTATGTAACTTTTTTTTAGTGGGAGTAAAGTTATACTTTTTATTCAATTATTTGAATAATTATTTATTTAACTTGTTGCAAATTGTGCAATTTTGTTCTCGAAGAAAAAAGCAAACGACTTTTCCGTTTTCTTTAAAATTTAGTAATTTAGAATAGATTATTCTGATGAAATAGCCAATTTAAGATAGTTTAGAAAAAAAAAAAAAAACTTTAAAATTACAAAATATTCTCTTGTATAAATTTGCAAAACTTGAATTTCAGAATTGAAAATAATTTTATAAATTTGAATTTTTTTAATAAATAACTAAAATGATCCTTGTCGCTCTAATATTTAAAAAAAAAAAAAAGATTTTTTTTGTTTTCGTACAAGAAATAACTTGGGTAATGGTGAAACGACTTGCTCAATTAAAATTGTAAAAATTGGTAAGAGGAAAACGAAATTTTAAAGAATTCAACAGATTGTTGTTTTTCAAAACTGCAATTTTTTTTTTTTTTATTTTATTTGAAATTCTACCCTTTTTTTTTTTTTTTCGCTGTCTCATTTTTTATATATTTTTTTGATTTTTTATTTTTTATTATTTTTTATTTTTGTGAAATTTGCTTTTGCTCAAATGTGATTAATGATTTTCATTTATTTTATTTATTTGTTTTTATTTTTTTTCTTTTTTTTTTTTTGTTTTACTTTGCGTTACTTTTTTTCTTTTTGTTTAGGAAAGGTGAATTGAATGGATGTAAGAGGTGAGAAGGAAATTTAATTTTTGAATTTCTCTTTTCTTTTTTTAAACAAAATTAATCAATGGGAAATGTGATTTTGTAAAATATTATCACAATCATAAATAAATCAAGCAAAAATTGGTACTATAAGTTCACAGTATATAGCCATAATTCATTCTGTTCGAGCCAACTAATTATTGAGAATTGTTTTTTTTTTTTTTTTTTTTTTTTTGAAAAAAAAGTTCTAACTTATTTGATATTATTTCTTAAATTTAGTAAAGAAATTCGTCTGTTTTATTAATGAATTTTATATTCATTAATTCTAATCTACAAAAGTGGTACTCGTAAATTTAATACACTCAAAAAGAATATGTGTATTGCTAAAAGAGTGCAAGCAAATACGATGCTATTGATGGTGTTGATAATGATAAATAGTGATAGCGACGATGGTAGTGATGAATGATGATGATGATGATAATGATCGCAAAAGTTTTAAATTATAGTAATCTTGCTCATATGAAATATTGATGAAAATAACGGAATTTATAATAATTTGAAAAAATAATGCTAATAATTTTAATATTTTCTAAGTTGTCTTCCTGAAAATATCATTTTGCAAGCTGATATAGATAATTAGTCTTTATGATTAATTTTATCACCATCATTCCATATCAAGTAATAATAATATAAATAATCAGTCATTCTGATCAGCATTAAAGATGCAAGTAGTGAAAATAGTGACAATAATAATAGTGATAGGATAATTTAAGCAATTAAATTGATAACTATGTTTTTATTTTGATAGTTTAATCACGAAACATAATTAAGTAAACGATTACTAGGTTATTTATTTATCATTTATGTGATAGATAATAATGATATTATTCAGATCATTATGTGGTAGTTAATTTCACGCCAAATTCTTCGAAAGAATTTGAAATTAATTAGAAATTTTCCTCTTTAGAAATTCAAACATATCATTTTATAGAACGAAATAATTTAAACTGTGAATAATTAAAAAAAAAATTTAAAAATTGAAAAAAAAAATATTACCACAACTTTTGATAAAAAACTTGATAAACTCCTTATTGATAAGAGATGATATTAATGTCATGATTATTCTTTTTCATTAAATTTATTATTTGAAAAAGAATATTTCATTTAAATATTTCAAAATTATTAGAAATTGATGAAATTTTAAAATATTTGATAAAGTTTTGTAATAATTTTAAAACATTGCCCCTTAGGCACAGAAAATAAATAATTCATCAAGTAATTTAAATATTTGAAAAAAGAAGAAATAAATAAACAAAATGATTTAAAATGCAAAAATTATTCTTTTGTTTGTTTGAAATATTTTCCAATAATTAGTTCATCTCGAGAATGAAATCATGCAAAATTCAAGCATTCATTATTTTATGATAATAATATTTTTGGAAGTTTTGTTGAAATTTTTAAAAGTTAAATTTTGTTTTTTTTTGCTTTTTATTTAATATCATTACACATGTATTAATTTTTCTTGAATTAATTAAAATTTCGATACAGTAGCTAAAGTTTTATTATATGTAAAAGGATATTTTGGTCTTTTCTAAAAAATTGAAATTTTTGAAGATTTCCTGATAACAAATGTAATCATTAGTAGGATCATTGATAGCAATAGTAAAATTCAATTGTTTTCTTTAACATTTTTTGAAAATTTTTAATGATTATTAAAAAGAAGAGATGAGAATTTTGTCAAATTAATTTTATCAAAATTTGGTCAAATTGATTTTATCAAATAGCAAATTAATAAAAATAATAAAATGCCTTTTAATTATTTGAGGAACAAAAAAATAAGTCTTATTATATTCTTTTTTTTTTTCATTGAATTACACCTATATCTGATTTGTTATCAAAAAATTGACAATAAAAGTGATAAAGACGAGAGATTTTACTTTTTTACAGCAAATACAATGTTTTTATTGCTAATATTATTTTTAATTTTTATCATATCATATCACCAAATTATCATATCATTATTATATTCTATGCCATACATGTCTTGAAGTTTAATAGTTTTGGAATTATATTTTGCTTTTTTCATCATTTCGTAAACTTTTCCGAAATCATTAATCAGGAAAAAATATTGCGAACGATGAATGGTGCGTACCAGAAATTTCCATGCATTATTTTATTTTCTAATTGATTTCAGTCTTTATCATTTTTATCACAATTTTATGATCAAATTACTCGAATAATTTATTTTAGTACCATAAACTTCTCAATATATTGCAACAATATTTTATTTTAACTAATTTATATTTAAATGTAAATTGCATAATTTTCAATCCTTATCATTCTTCTCATTATTTGATAATTCGAATAACTTATTTTAATGTCCTAAAATGCAATATTTTTTACAATATTTCTATTTGCTAATATTATTTTTAATTTTTATCATATCACATCACCAAATTATGATATCATTATTATATTCTATGCCATACATGTCTTGATGTTTAATATTTGAATTAGTATGTAATTATTCCAATATAAAATTAGCATTTTCAATATATTGCATTTTATATTCTATTCAAATAAATTTTCATTTAATTATTTCATTCGAATTTAATTTATATTTATGTTTAAGCTAATAAAAAAAGTTTTTTCTTTTTTTTTCACTTTAACCCAATTATGCAACTATTAGCATAAACTTTGATTAATGTGAGAGAAATTTTATGAAAAAGAGAAAAAAAAAAAATAGAAATAATAGAAAAAAAAAAAAAAAAAGAAAAAGGACATAGGTGTGGAGTGTTAAATTTCAAAATTTGATAAAAGAGGAATTGAAACCCGTTCTTCAAGATTTCCCATTAACCAACCCCGCTCGTTTCACCTCCCTTATCCATCTCTTCCTCCTCCTCTTCCTCCTCCTCCTCCTCCTCCTCCTCCTCCTTTTCCTCCTCCTTTTCTTCCTCCTCTTCCTTCTTCTTCTTCCTTTTCCTCTTTCTCATCCATCGAATTTAAATCTATCATCTATTCGAGCAAAATTTGTTTATCGTTATTTTACGGCAATAAACTTTAACGAAGCGCAAAATATCCTACATGAAATAGTGTCATCGTATACAACACACATGGCTAGGCAACATCTCATTATATTGGTAAAATTTACCTTTTCGTTTATTAAAATACAATTTTAATTTAATATCTTTTACTTTTATTCTAGTATTTAATTTTAATTATAATGAAATAATTTAATTATAATTTAATATTTTTACTTTTAATCCTATTACTTAATTTTAATTGTAAATAAGGAGTTATTTAATAATTTTTACCTTTATTCCGGTATTTAATTTTAATTGTAATGAAATAATCTAATTATAATTTAATGTATTTGTTTTTAGTCCTATTACTTAATTTTAATTGTAAGCAAGTTAGTTTAATGTTTTTTGCCATTTTCTTCTAGTATTTAAGTTTAATTATAAAAAATAATTTATAATTGTTTTGATTATAACTGAGTAACATATATGCAATTAATTCAATGTTTTAACTTTCATTTTTAATGATATATAAGTAATTCAATGTTTTAATTACAAATAAGTTGTTTAATGTTTTTTGCCACTCTTCTACTATTTAATTTTAATTATAATGAAATAATTTAATTACAATTCAACGTTTTTATTTTTAATTCTATTACATAATTTTGGACAAGTAATTTAATATTTTTACCACTATTCTGGTATTTAATTTTAATTACAAACACATAATTTAATTAGTTTCGTTTCCTTTTTGCTTCAATCTATTTCGACAAATTAGAAATTCTTTAAACTTTTTTATTTTTTTTTTTTTTTGCTTTATTATTTTTTGTTAAGAAAATTTTATTATTTCACTATAATTTAGGTTATGTAAATATTTTAAAATTTTTTAAACGATTTAAAATTTAATTAATTAATTTTTATTTAAATATATTTGCTATTTTTCCTTTATCTTTTTGTTTAAAATTTTATGATTTTGTTGAAATATATTTTAAGAAAAGTTTTTTTTTTTTTTTTGAATAATTTTCTTATAGTTCTTTCATTCATTCATTCATTCATTAAATTATTTCTTACATTCTTTTTTAATTCTTTTTTTTTTTTTTATCATATTCGTCTGAAAGGTATTTTTGATAAAAATTGTTAAATTATGAAAATTTGCCGAAGGATATTCTTCTGTCAAATCAATTTGACATATTTATTTCGATTTCTTTTTTTCTGCTTTTTTTGTTTTTATCATTCGATTTTTCTGATTTTCAAAAAAATTAATAATTTTAGAGAAATTTTTCAAAATCACTTTTTCTTATCATTTTCTGAACTATCATTTATGAAATTAATTTAAAGCCATAAAAAAAAACTTTAAAATTAAAAATAGACAAGCATAAATATTTCTATTTTATCGAACTATTTATGAGTAATAAATTGTCCATTTCTTATTAGATATTTAATTACATAATTTATTATCGTATTGTTCCAGAACAAAAAAAATAATAATAATAATTCGGACTAAATTTCGCAACTTTAATCATAATAAATTATGAAGAAAGTATTAAGATTATTTTCTTAGAGTAAAAAAAAGATGGGAATATCCAGTATAATATGTATAATTATTGAAAATGATCAGAAATTTTACAAAAAAACTTGAATTATAGCAATAGAAAAAAAGATTAATTAGGTTCGATAATTAAATTCAATGCTAATTTCATCCTATTACCTTATCAATAAGTGATAAGTTATTTTATTGGTTAAATTTATATTTAAGAAAAATTATTAATTAATATTAGATAAATGATTAAGTGGATAAATAAATAAATAAATAATTAAATAAGGAGATAAACAAAGGAAAAATATATATTGGAAATATTAAATTAATAAATTAATTTGTTAATAAATATGTAAATAATTTAATAAAAGCAATTAAATAGATTTCAAATAATAAATTAATAGAAAATTATTAAGTAAATTAGTGAAAATTTTGAATTTTATTAAATTCAGTTTCAAAATTAAATAAAACATCAGATATTACCAATTTTAGAATTTTATATGAAATGCGGTTTATTGGAAATTTTCAGAGACCGCAAAAAGTCAGCGCAAAAGCGTCCCATAAATTCAAATTCAATTTCATGCGATTTTGTTTCTAAATTTTAAATATTTGAAATTATTTACTAGTTTTACAGAAAAAGATTAACAAATATGTGTTTGCATTTTTGACATCAAGAATTGGATGATAATTTACATCGATTAAATTATCTTCAAAACATTTTTTGAAATTAAAAAATTAATTTACATAGATATAAATAATACGATATCAAAATTAAGTAATGAAAAACTATTTATTCAAGTAATAATGATTTCTGATAAACAGAAGATACATATTAGTTTCAATTGAGGGCTAAAAATTAACAGAAATTTTGAAAAAGTTATCATCAAATGATAAGCTTTTAAAATTTTTTCAATCAACTTTTCAATTACAATTAACTTTATTAGTACCATTTTAAGGGTTTATCGTACTCATAATTTTCCGTTGAATATCAATGTGAACTAGCATCTTATCAAAATGATTAAAGTTATATTTTGAATTATTCATATGACTTTTCACTTTGAACTTTGAACTATCATAGTTTTCTGTACAGCTGCAAAATATGACAAATTAAATTTCACTATGCATTGATTATGTTTTACCGAATATTATTATTAATAATTTTAAATTTATTGAAATATTGATAAGATAGTGGTGATGTTTTCATTTAATCTTATCAATGTGTACTGAATTATTATCAAAAAAAAAAATCAAATGACTGATATTCATAAAAAAAAATTAATCTTCTAAATAAAAATTAAGAAATGTTATAAAATCAAAACATAATTATTATTTATCTTCTAAAGATCATATGATCGCCTGATCTTAAGAAAAATGATTATCACTTATCGCTAAAGTTAATTTTTTTGACATTTTTAAATTTTGAATTTTTTGGAAAAAAATTACAAAGGAAATATGAATGAACAAATAATCACCATTATTTATCACAAATTAGATTAATCATCTTATCATTGCTTCCTTTTCCAATTTTCTATATTATATTTGATTTAATTTTCTAATATTATCACAAATTAAAATTTATTAATTTCGCAATTTAAATTTAATTTTCAATTCGATCCCATTTTATTTATGTTTAATTTAAAGCTTAGCTTTTTACCTTAATTTAATTTTCATTTTTTTTCAGTCATATGAAATAAAGTTAAGAATAGAAATAATAGTTCGAGAAAACAAGGCGAAGATTTTTAAATTCAAATATTCCAGAAGTGATATTTGATTAGAAAGAAAAAAGGAGCTGTTAAAAAAGCTAATTAAACTATTATTGTGAAAATTAATTATCACCTAAATTAGACGGAAAAATCAGAAATAGATTAAGATCGAAATAAGGAAATTGAAACTGGAATAAGTAATAGATTAAAATGTTAAGTAATTAAAATTACATAATTAAAATTTTTTGCTTCTTTTTCATCCACTGTTTTTTTTTCCTTTCCTTATGTTAAAATTTGAAATAATAAATTAAGTGAAACAAAATTATACGAATTTTTGATAAGAAATATTTATAACATTTATTAATTAAAATATTAATAAATTTTTCTCATCAGTTTTATCATTATCAATTCATTAAGTTCATTTATCAATTGTTGACGATATTTTTATTATAATTAAATTTCAATCAATTTCATATCGTAATTTATTATAAGCATAAAAACTTTTTCATTATAAACATAAAAAAATTTGACCAAAATTTTCAGCTTATCGTACGAATTTTTATAATCAAAAATTATTTAATCTAAAATTTAGTTACTAAATAGAAATGAAATTTTTGGAAGAAAAAGAAAGAAAATCGTCCATTAAAATTCATTTTGAATAATTTCAAATTTTAATTTTTTACTTATAAATTAAGTGAACTACGGTAGAAGTGTTTTTTTAAAGGAATAAAATGTGCCTTGAAATTGTTTAAAAGTTTATTTTACTTTCTAATTTCATCCGTAATTAATCTTTCGTTGTTTTTTCCCTTTTCAAAAATTGTTTAATTTAAAATTTAATATTAAATGATTGCTTGAAATAGTTTGCTGATAGCTTGTTTTTCCTTTTTTTTTTCATTTATTTTTTCTGATTAAATGATAAAAAGTTAATATATTTTGATAGTTACTGGTTGAAGAAAAAAAAAAAATGGTAAAAAATTACCTTTTTGCTTTATAAATGAACTGATTGAAAAGAAAAGAACCAGTTTAAAGCATTTTATAGTTTGCAATGCTTATCACTTATCACTTCGTAAATTTCATGCAATTCTTCAAAATGACAAAAAAACAAAAAGAAAAATAAACCGTTTTATTTCTTGTTATTTATCAGTTCATTTGAATTAATCAAATTAATCGTAGTTCAAGAGAGGAAAAATAATTAGAAGTAATCCAGTTTGCAAATGCTTATCATTTATCCATTTCAAGAAGTTTTGTAAATAGCAAATTAAATTCCGTTTATATTAAAATAAGAAATTTGAATTAAAATTTGAATAAGATTTAAAATTTAAGAAATAATGGAAATTTGAATGAAATAAAATTTACATAATATTTATTAATTATCATTTAAAGTTTTTTGTTTAAGAATTTATCTTATAAAAATTTTTTCAATTCAAATTGAACTAGATTTATTAAGTCTTATACTGGAAATAATGATTTATGCTTGTTTTCTATTTAATTTCCAATTTTCAAAAGTCCAAATTCAATTTCTTCGTCTACTGTTTTTTTATTTAAATACAACCAAAGTTTCTTTTCATTTCTTTCTTTTTTTTGGTGGATAAAGATGAAAATTTTTTTTTAAATTAATATGAAGAAAAAGAAAACTTTTTTTAAAATTAATTCCAAAAAATTATGAAACAAAAATCTTATTGATATTCTATTGATATTAGCTTAAATCTTATTGATATTTAGTCTTATTGATTAAAATCTCATTTATATTTTAGGACTATTTTTAGTTTAAATAAATTTGCAAATTTGATGGAATGCTTTTTTTTAAATGATTAGAAAAATTGGTAAATTAAGAATTTGGAGGATGAAATAAGAAATGAAATAAAGTTAATAAGAAGGAAGACAAAAATATGAATTAAATAAAATTGATTACAAAAGTTTATGATAATGATAAATAGATGCAAAAAAATTAGTTTAAATTTTTCGAAATAAAAATATCAAAAAAAATAAAACTTTACCGTAAATTTTGAATGAGAAATTTTTTTATAAAATGGATTTTTTTAGAAAAATTTTTTTGTTTTTTTAGAGAAAAAATTTTTTTTAAAAATTGACTAAATTGTAATATGAAATGTTATGGGAAAAAATCGTATTTTTGCGCAATTTTTAATTCATTTCATAAAATATATTTAAAAAACTAAAATATTTTAAGATTTAAAGATAGGAAAACAATATTTAACTAAATGATAATGGTAATGATAATGATAATGATGATGATGATGAAAACAGAAAAATGCCTCTAAAAATTCCTTTTGTTTTGATTTATATATATATTTTTTAAATTATTTTCTGCTTATCATCATCATCATTATCATTATCATTATTATTATCATTATTATTCAGCTAAGGTTTTTCCCACATTTAAATCTTATTTTAACTCATAAAAAAAAAAGTTTGTCTGTAATATATAAAAATAAACTAAAATAATTTTTATAATATATTTTATGAATTAAAAATTGAGTTTTTATCATTCATATGAAATAAAATTATCGATATTGGTCTAATATGAAATGAAATTGCTGTAACTGAAATTATGAAGTTCTATTTTTCATTTTAAATAAATATTTTAATTTCTATTAAGATATAAATTTATTATTATATTTGGTTGATTAATTTAATATCAGTGAAATAAATTATTATATACATATATTTTAAAATAAAATCTAAATCAATTAAAATTATTCAAATTTGATTGCAAAATAATTTTGAATTAATATAATATAAGTAATTCTATGCTTTCAATTAATTCCCAATTAAATGTTAATTTTATTTTTATCAAAGATTTTAATAATTTAAAAAATTTTCAGGGCTTAACAATCATCTTATCATTTATCTACGTGAAAACACAAACGTCAATTTTTCCAGTTAGTTGTTATCTTAATGTTCTCATTATATTGGATCGATCGGATTCGGTTAAAGGTGGATTTAATCGAAGTCGAAATTTTGTTGTTAATGTTTCGGATGAACTTGATATTGGACCACATACACATCGAGTTAGCAATTTATTGATTTTGATAAGAGATTATCATGGACAAAAAATAATCAGATTGATAACTGATTAAATTTATTTTATAATTTGATTAACTGAAGCTTAAATTCACAATGCTTGTTAAGATTTTAGTGATTATAATAATTTGGCTAAAATTTATATAGCAATTTAAAATGTTAGGTGAATAATAAATTGAAATTATCATAGGCAAAAAAGAATGATCAGTTTGATAATTGATAAAATTTATTTCATATAAGTTGATTAACTTAGCTTAAGCTTTTCTTCCATTGCTGTGATTTTGCTAGAATTTATGCAGTAATAAAAATTTTTTAAATGAATAATAAATTAGCTCAAGAAATTAATCAATTTGGAAATTATATATTTTTAAAAATTTTATCAGTTGAAATTTTCACATCAATCAATTAAGAACTAATTACATTCGACTGTTTGGAATGATATGATTAAAAAAAAAATTTCTTTTTTTCTCAGAAATGATAGCAATGAAATCAATGAATGTTAGGTTAAATTATGCAAATTTTTATATTTTTGAAAAGTTAAGAATTTTTTTTTTTTAACTTTCAGGTAGCAATGATCGTATATTCTGGGCTTAGCTATCGTCGTGAAGTATTTCAGTGGAATTTTGCAAAAAATAATGATGAATTTAAAAGAATAGTACTTGGCTTAAGAGCTATTGGTGGTACGACAAATACAAAGTTCGGGGAAAAATTCCATTTTAAATCTAAATTTTTTAATTATTAGGAATTCTAAACTTTGATTTTAAATGTATATTTTAGATCTTATCATATTGTTTTATCATTGAGAAATCGTTTTGTTTTGTTCTTAAATTATTTCCTCTCTCATTTCTTAAATATTTTATCTTTGAAAAAAAAAAAAGATAAGATAACAAAAAAAAAAATTGTTTTTTTTTTTCTTTAAATGATAAAATCAGCAGATTACTTTTCTGTTTAAATGATTATTTATTTCTTGAAAATATTACATTTCGATGTTAAATTTATCAATCCATTAAATATTAAAAATAAGAGGGAGTAAAGTATTCATTAATCAGCCAGTAAATCCGTTATTATCTATTTGATAAAAGATAATTAAATCGGAATTTAAATAAACAATAAGGGATAATTAGAAATTTGGTAAAAGGAATTAAAGGAGTTCTAATTTTTTTTTTTTTAATCATTCATGTTCAGGAAAGCACTGGAAATTGGACTTGAACTTATGGAAACACGTAACAAATCAATACCAACGCTTATAATGGTTGTTACGGATGGTCGAAGTGCGGATGATCCAAAAATTCCGGCCCAGCAGTTACAAAAAATTCCAAATACATGGGTTTTTGCGGCCGCAACCGGAGATCCAGATGCTGTTGATAAGTAGAAAAATTTCATTTCCCAACATTTACCTTTTTATTTTCGTTTTGTTTGCTAAAAAAAAAAAAAAAAAAAAAAAAAATTTGCAATAATTAGCTTATGGAAAGTGGAAAATCTTAATTTTTATTTTGATTAATTAAGTTAAGGAAAATAATTGAAATCGTTTTGGATAAATAAACCGTCGAAATATTAAATATTTTTGAAATATCCGGAAAAAAAAATAAATTTCGGAATTTTTCATTTTGTAGATACAATGAATAGGTAATTTAAGAAATGAATTTTGTAGTAATTTTATGAAATTCCAAAAAAAAAAAAAAATCAATATCCAAAAATCAATATATTATAAAAAAATATTGAAATTTGATTTACTTAATTCTTTTATTAACTCGTTATTCGATTTATTTGAAAATTTTGATCATCTAAATCTCTTTCGATCAATATAATCAATTTTTGCTTATCACTGATATTATTAATAATTTTTGTTATGTTGTAGGACAAAATTCATTTAATTATATTTAAATTACAAAGTGCTATTCCTCCGAAATTTAATCACTTTTCAGAAATTTCATCTTGCTAATTTGCATAAATCATTTACTAAATATTTTAAAACTTTTGCATTCGATGAAATATTATTATTAAAAATTCTAACTTTCAAATAATATGTGCACACAATTGCGGCCGCAGCTGATATACATTGCAAAAACGAACGAAATGAAATATTTAAATTTAAAATTTTTACTTTTACAATTTCGCGTTATTTATAATTTTTGAAATTATTAATTTTTTTTTTTAGAAAAGAATTACTTCAAATAACTGGTAACATCAATCATGTTATTTTACAAAGTGGTCGAGAATTAGCAGCTGATATTACGCGTAAATTACTTCGAAAAGCACAAAAAAATGTCGCACGACAACAACAACAACAACAACAACGACAACAACAACAACAGCTACTACAACTACAACAAATCCAATTTCAGGTATTTTACGACTTCATGATTAGATTAGATTTTGATAAATTAAATAATATCAGTGATGGTAGTCAGAATGATTTGATTGAATTGATCAGCTGAAATCATTCATCCGACTATTCAAACTGATAAAGGGAAGCGATTATAAAGTTGACATCAAAATGATAAGCTAATTTATTATTCAGTTGAAAAGTTAGAAATTAAAATAATTAATTGGATATTTCAAATGGATTAAATCCAAGCTGCAATTAATTTGATCATATTTTTGATTAAATTTATAGTTCAGAATTTTTATGAACTATTATTTTCTGATAGTTTAATCGGATTAATTAATTAATCAAATTTCATATTCAGTATTGTCCTAATCAGGGATGCGATGTAATTCTCGTATATGCTATATGAAATAATGCATTATTTAAGTGATATTTGAAATTATTCGTTGAAATTTTATGATAATTTTTAAAATAAAATTGTACAGGTTGTGAGCAAGATGTGGTACTTGTCATGGATTTGTCAACAACAACAAATCCGGTTTACCGGAAATACATTGAAATGGCGGAAGAATTGATCAATAGGCTTCTAATTGGCCGACGATTCAGTCGTGTAGCACTGATAACATTTAGCTCAGTTGGTAAAACACGAGCGCAATTTAATTTAGACAGGTCAAAGTTCTAATTATGAAAATTGCAAATTTCAAGTTTTAATTGCGAAGTTTTCATAGTAAAAAGTTTTCATTGCAAATTACAAATTTATTAATGAATTGCAAATTTTGAAAAATTAACGGAAAAAATAAAACTTAATTTTCTTTTTTTGTTTTTATTTTATAAACTAATCATCTTAAAATTTTAATCATTTTGGAAATTATTGCTAAATTAGCTTTGTAAACTGAATAAATGCCAAAGTCCGGAAAAAAAAAGGATGCAGTTTAATCGATTGATTGATTGACCGATTTTATATGAAATTGAATAATTGCTTAAAAAAAAAAAATAAACGAAAAAAAAAACGGATAATTAATTGATGATGATTCTGCTAATCGTATCATTTAATTTTTCCTCTTTAATTTTTTTTTTTTTTTTTGTAAATATTAATTTGTAATTTTAATTTGATTTCCTTTTTAATTATTTTAATCTATAAATTAAATGAATTTTTGACAATTTGAATGTAAAATTTAAATGTTCATACTAAAATGAAAGAAACAAAAATGAAACTTTTGCAGGAAAAAAAAAGGAAATTATTCTTGAATACAAAAATACTTAAAATTTACGTTGATTTTTAATATTTTCATAATCAGCAAGCAAAAAAAAAAAAAAAAAAAAGAGGTTGAAATATGAGAGAAAACAGAACTTTATAGATAAAAATATATCAATCATATCAATCTAAATTTTTATCATTAATGAATGAATATATTTCGAGATATTATATTAGTCATATCGGAAATTATTTACTAAATAAATTTTGGAAGAAAAAAAATATTACACATTTTCTTAAAAAGCACAATTTTATATTTCCTTTTTTCTTTTAACTTTATGTTTTCGTAAATATAAAATAAACTTAATTTTTTTTTCTAAATGAATTTAGATATTTCGATGGAAAAGATATTGTGACCGCAATTCGAAGATTAGAATCAACAGGTGGTACAACTGCTGTCGGTTTGATTTTAACTTTTTTTTGTTTGATTTAATTCTTTTTTTTTAAATTTAAAAACTTTTTCGCATTATAAAATGAATAATTTGAAATGGAATAATCAATTCGTAATAATATTATGAATTTAATTACCAGTATGATTTCCGGATTTTTTATTAGGTGAAGGAATACGACTTGGAACTGAACAACAGGATAAGCAACATGGTGGTCGACCGTTAGATATCGCCAAAAAAGCTATGCTTGTATTTACGGATGGATGGAGTAATAAAGGACCGGATGTTGAAGAAATGAGTCGTCATGCGAAAGGAGCCGGATTTACTCTCTATACCGTAGTTTATGAGGTTTCCTTGTTTTTAATTCAATTTTCAAAATTCATTAAAAGAATATGACGTTATTACGGTATAATAACTTTTGACCTATGCATTATATGGCTATCAGATAATAGCCTTTGGCTATTATTACATACAAAGCATTTCTCGAGAAGCTTTGTAAGTTCAGCAAAGATAATTATAATGAGTAAAATTCAATTTCTAGCTTTTTTTTTTCCTGAAATTTAAAAATCGAATAATAAATTCAAACATAAAATGTTTAATTTTTAACTGTCATTAATAATCTGACAAAAAGGCAAAATTTTTTGAATGAAATGATCTAATAATTAAAGCAATGATCAAATTTCAATCAATCATAAAAGATAAAATCGTAAACAATTTCTAACAGATCATTTATCCATCACATATATATATATATATATAAGCATATAATTAATAATCCGACGATAAACAATAAGAAATAAGCCTAAATAACCAGATGGTATATTGATGATCAAATTTCAATAAATCTCGAGAAAGGAAAAAAAAAAAAAAAACCAAACTTTAAAATATTTTTCTTTTTTAAAGGGTGATGGACGAATTGATGCAAATAGTGCTGGATTAAATCTTTATACGATTGAAACGGTCGCAAATGATCAAAAACATATTTACAGTGAACGTAACTTTACGCAACTTATTGACGAACTTAGACAACGTAACTTACCATGCCTATAATTAATTATATTTGATGATGAATTAAACAAAAGTATATTTGATTTGTTTAATGATGACAACAACAACAAAAAGATTCATGTTTAGGATAGTAAAAAAAAAAAAAAAAAAAATTTATCCCATGACCTTTTATCCCTCCAATGATGATTTGATAGTTGTTGACCTTTTCTAATTATTGAATATAATATGTATGTATTTCGGCAATCTTTTTGATCATACTATAATTAAAGGAATAAATAAACCAAAACATATTCCTATTTCCCGGGTATTTACAATTAATTGAATGATGAAGTTTACAAAGGTCATTTAACCTCATTCTGTGATGTATATATTCATTCTACTATTGCTATTTAATCAATGAATGATACGAAAACCATTCCAAATTTGGCATAAAACCTAATCTTTAATTCGATTGGTTCATTTGTTGATTTGATAAACAATGATTTATAAAATCTAAAATTAAATTATCCAAAAGAACTTTATTTAAATTCCACTCTGACCCATTTTTTTTTTTCAATCATTTGAAATAATCTCTCAAAAACATCTGCCTATTCTCATTACTATTAAAAATCATTCTCCTCTTCTAGGTTTAGTGTTTGAAAAGTCTTATCAATAACAAATCAATTAAACAATAAATTAGATTGATATTAATTCTATCAATTTATATTTGTTTTCTTATGTATGTATTGCTTTTATATTCTTTCAATAATAGATAAAACATTTTCTTTTGCTTTCCTAAATATTTCATTTTTAAGAACTATTGCCATATTTTTATCATCGTTATCAGTTGTTCCTCTAGTATTAAACACTTTTTTTTTAAATTGAAGGAAATAAATATATTTTTTGCAGCGTTTTTCTTCTTTTTAAATTAAATAAATGAATTATGAAATTTCTCGGATTAAATTTAATCAGATTTATTGAAATAAAAGAAAACAAAGGTATGAAATTATTAAAAGATCGTACCTATCTTGTACATTTATTAACGCATTGCATATATATATGTATATCATTCCATTTTAGTTGATGATATTGGAAATTAAAAAAGTAGCAATTGTAATTAAAATTAAAAATTAAATACTCAAATATCTTTTTATGTCTTTCGTCAATAAATATTTCATATTTTTGTTTAGCAAAGATGTAAATCTCATATAGTTAAACTATCATTTACATTTTTTGTCAGCACTGCGTAATCATTTAGACTTATTTTTTAAGTTTCAGAAAAATCTGATCATAGAAAGAGAGAGAGAGAGAAAGAGAAGAGAGTACCATTTAGATCATTGAAATCATAGATTATTAAATGGACATACGATATACCTCTATCATTATCCAATAAAATGTATAGTGAAATTTGAAGCAGAAAAAAAAAAAACACCAATTTATATGTAATTCTTTATATTTTTCTTTTCGAAATACGGAAATGGCAAAAAATAAAAGTAAAAGAAAAAAACAAAAATAAAGAAACACATGAAGCGTAAGTTCAGGAATTGTTCGTTTTTTGGAATTTTCAAAATTTAATCTAATATCATATCTGAAAGATTATAATCCTGATATGATATGCATAATTGCAAAATCAAAATTATTTAAAAAAAACAATTTGAAAAATAGACAGATGGATACTTTAGTGTTTTATCGAACAAAGCCCACATATCAACTGATAATTGTATCATTGTTTGAACAATATAATAAGAATGAATGAATGAGAAACAAATGATAAAAAAAAAAAAAAAAATAAGAAAAATAAACAAAGCACTGACATGAACAATTTTTGGACATAAAAAAAAAGAAAACATCAAGCGGTAATATCTCATGAAAAAAAAAAACGAAAAATTGTGAACAAATAAAAAGGCGAGAGTTCATAAATCACGATCCAAAAAAAAAAAAAAAGAAAAAATTCAACAACTTGGCAGCGTATTATATTATTGTAGAGATAGTGTAATACGATGAATGAATGAATTTCATTCATTAATAGCCTAATTTGTTTTCAATTTTCTCATAACAATATTTAATTAGCCTGGTTTCGATTGAATGTTTAAAAATAAACATATGGCCAATTTTTTTTTTTTTTAGATTTGATCAAATTTATTAATATAATGATTTAGGCTAGTGTTTAAATCATACATGCACATATCCTAACAATAGCGTTGCACGAATATGAATATGATTATTAATATTAAAGAAAAGAATTTGATTCTTTTCGAAAAAAAAAAAAAAAAAGATAAAAGAACGAAATTCAAATATAGGCTTACTATGATCAATGATTATAATGATCAATGATGATAGCAATCGTTTAAGTAACTAGTAATATAAGTTACAGTAGTTGCAGGCGTTTCTTGTATTCGTATATTAAATTGCTCAATCGAAACCAAGTTTAATATTTAAAAATCATATACATATAAATTTCGAAAATAACTTGCTATCAATTGAGATGATGATAATCATGATGATGATGATTATGATAATGATGATAATAATGATACAAAATTTTTTCTGAATCTTACAGCATAATTAACCGGAACATTCCAGAAAAGCAAAATTGGAGAATTCATTTTTCCTTTTTTTTTTTTGTTTAAATGAAAATTTCTAGAAGAAAAAACAAACGCTCTGAAAATGTATTAATTTATATTATAGTAATTTGTATAGGTAGAGTATTTCCATTTCCAAGAACAAAATTTATCTCATAATTTCATTTCACTTTTTTGTTGCTTTTCTTGGATCACATTATTATTCTCAAGTATTGTACGTATTCAGGCATTCTTGTTTTTTTTTTCTTTACCACTGTTATGATGATATATATATATATATATAATGATATTCAATTATAAACATAAAAACACAAAAACCAAACAAAACTTTTTTTTTCAATTTTTTTCATCAACAATAGCAGCAACAGCAGTAATATCCAGAAAATAATCATCTTATTCAACATTTAAGAATAATGTAGTACGGATAGATTATAAATTGAGGCCAAAATCTGTTAACTTCTATAAAAAAAAAAGTACTGATAAGCATGTACATTTAACAACCAAACTGTATATATGGAAGGAGAGAGAGAAAAAAAAAGGAAGAAAACAAATAAGCAACTAAAAATGATAACATGATATAATGTTATCATTTTTAGATCATCAAAAAAAAAAAAGAAGTGAAAATTTTCTCATCCTAGCAGTATTTGTTACTGAAGTGCAAAGAAAATGTAGCAACAACAAATGTCAAACAATAGCGTTCGCTTATTAGAGAAAAAAGGGAAGAAGAAAATGGACGGTATAATTATTCTCGGGATAGAACTTGCAAACAAATAAACAACGATTAGTAGGAGTAAACAAGAAAACAAAAATTCAATTTCTTGAGCATTTCTTAAATCTTCTAAAGCAAATTACAGAAGAGGAAAATGAAAGGCCTTTTTCTTAAATTTCATTTGAAAAATAAAAAAAAATTTCATTGCAAATTTGATGCTAATTTTTAGAAAAGAAAAATTCGTAAGATTAGTAAAAAATTCACAATACTTTTTTATTTTGATGCATAAATAACATGAAAAGCAATTAGCTTGTAATCAGAAAGAACTATAAAAAGTAAATTCGTATTATAAAACGGCCGCTAATCCCATAAATCTTTAAAATAAGAGAAATGCTTGAAGAAAGTTCAAAGGGGAAATGAAGCAGGGCAATGAATTAGGATGAAAGATTATTGGCAACAATGCCATCATTTAAAGCAAAGAAATATAAATTTATAGTAATAATTATTATAATAAAGGTACCACTGTACAGTTCACCGTTTCAGGGGCAGATGACATTTCACAGAGCAGAGTGAAGGAGATGAAGAAAAAGAAAGAATAGTTCAAGATAAATTTGAGTAACTTTCATCCTTTGACAGTATTGTTACCTAATGCAAAATTGTAAAAAAGAAACTAAGTTGCATCGATGAATCAATCCGGGAGAGAAAATTGTGGAATGATCGGGTGATTAAAACAATTACATCTTTTACAAATGTATCACACCCTCCTAAATCTCTCAACTCGAAACAAAACGGAGAGTAAACAAAAAAAAAAAAAAAAAATGTGGAAATCACTTCTGAATTTTGTAAATTCTCGAAAAAATCTGATCAAAGAATTCGAAAATTACTTCCAAACAAAAAAGAAAATAACCATACTTTTTTGATTGCATAATTAATAGAGAAATTCGAGAATTCCGCCTGATTTCATTTTTAGAAAAATAAATTAATTGTGAACTTTGAAATTGGTACAACAAGAGATCAAGTGTTGCACAAAAACTGGGAGCACATATTAGTAGTTCCCGTAAAGGTAACATAAAAAATAAGAAAAACAATTTTCGTCACGTAAAGAAACCCGCAACACACATACACACATACAAACACACACACACACACATACACACAGAGACAGACACACACACACATAACATATGCACATATCAGTTATAGTAGGAAAGCCTCAGGATGTGCCATATGAAATCAGGAAGAACATTTAAAGCAACTACAAATGAATTAAAAGTAGCAGGAAGAGCGTCGGATTTTCCTTTCATGTCAACTGATCACAGAAACTTTATCTATTACCTAACTACTATTGCTCTTCTTACTGCCATTTCGCTAAATTTATTATAACGATAACTAAATTACAACAACAAAACATCCAGAACAAAAAAAAAAAAAAAAAAAAAAAAAAAAAAACGACTTCAAAACGAAACATTAAGAAGCCACATCCACAAAGCTTTCCCACAATCACCGGCTAATTTCAATAATAGGCTTCTTTATTAGCTCAAAAAAAGAAAAAAAAAACGACTAATTAAACAAACGTCGAAGCACAATCCCTGCCAGGTTTGTCGTTTATAGTACTCACTAATGTTTTGTTCGGCACATATTGTCCTGCAAAAAAATTTTTGAATTCTAATATGAATATTGGAAATCCAACTATAACTATCCTTCTTCCAAACATTTACATAATAATTTTCAAGTATTAATTTTACCTATAAAAGAACCATCTTCTGTAAATCGTCCAGGGTCTGTATCAGCATATTCTGCCATTGAATCGGTTTCTGACTCCGCTTTACTGCCCGTTAATGATCGCTTCTCGTCATCTTCTCTGAAAAATTTTAAACATTACATTAAATTTTCCTCTATTTCCCATGTTCCACTCCAGAAAAAAAGGTGATGAAACAGAAATAATTTAACAAAAAAAAAAAATATTTCGATGATTTGACAGCAAATAAAAAACGATCTTATGTTTCCAAAATACAAACATAATGTGAATCGTCTAATTATACCTGACTAAGATATTGCAAAACTTCACATTCAGCTGCTAAATTTCAATTTAATAGTACTACAAAAAAAAAAAATAATAACTTACGGTTTAATATATTCACCAAAACCCCTCTCTTTGATGCCAGGTAATATTGGCTGCCTGCCTTGTTGTCTTTCCTTCTCCGATACAGGATATTTTGCACCACGTTGTCGAGCTGCCACGCATACGATACAGAGAATAATGAGCAATAGGAGAATTACCAGTAAAATGATAATTAACCACCAAATTCGTGCACTTTGTGGTGCTGTAAGAAAATAAAAACCTCGATCACTTTTCATATAAAAACGAAAAAATGCATTTAAATTAAGTGAATCCAAGTTACCAATGAAATGGCCTTTCAAATTTTCAATACCATTACTAGATATCCTAAAAGCTATCCAAGAGCAGTAGAATTGGGAACGAAAAATCTGCAAATTTCAGAAAAGCAAACAGTTTCTCAATTTAGCAAAATTATCACATCATAATCTTTAAAATATTACAACCTAAAAACAGTTAATAAATTTCATAGAAGAAGAACAATTAGAAAACCAACCACTTCCAGTGGTACTAATATGTGAGACAGCTGACTCCGTTTCCCGGATATTCCGGCCTCATCCCGCTGCTTTGAGATAACGACCACATCGTATTTCGTTCCTGGCTCCAAGTCGTCAATGTGAACATTAAGATCATCACCTAAAAGCTTTTAGTAAGAAATTTTTTTTTGTCAAAAAAAAATTGTCAATTTCAAGCGAAGTCAATTTTTTTTTATATAAAATAAGTCAAATAAAACAAATTAATTCTCACTGCTTTTGTTCAAAGATTATCTTTCCGAATAGAACAAAAAACAAAAATGCAACAAATTAAACAGAAACATCTTAAACATTTCGTTATTTCAAGTATGTGATAAATCTGAACCATTACCGGAAGTGAACTGTTCAAGTAGATAAGTTAATTTATTTCAAATAATCAATTTATCAATTGCCTGGTTCAATTAATTTCAAATTTCAGGATTGTGTAGGACATTTTTATGCTTGAAACTTAAATTTATAATTGATAAATCCATGAAATTACCATTAAAAAAATAACTCAGTGGTGGAATATTTAAATGCATGAAAACATTATTTAATTAATTTCCAGCATATGCATTAGCAAGACGATATATGCAATCATGTCTGGTAAATAATGCTGCATAATTCCTAATAAGCTTATTCCATATAGAAAGCATCACTTCTCAATTAAATAGTTCTCTAACATAATTAAATAGAAAGCAACATCAATTAAGATAATCTATACAAATATGAGCAAATTATTAATTTCATTCAGTTACTAAGGCGACGTAAACAAACGCAAGAAGACGAACTATGGAAATGTCAGACAGACTAAATCTTTTTTGAGGAATTCAATATTACGAAGAAATTAGCTGACAGCTGAAGAAATATTTGAAACATTTCACCCAAAATAGTTTATACATAACTGTGAATATCAAACAGACACAGTTTATATCTCAATATAAGAGCATCCCATATGAGAAAAATGATATCAATTATTAAAATATTCCATTTAATCCATTCCATTAATAAAACACTTATCAAAATATTACATTTGCAAATTCGAGATAAGAGATTGTGACAAAACGGAAAAAAAAAAAACAATCCAATTTATACTATTTTTTACGCTTGTTCAGTTTATTTTAGATTAGGTCGAAATGTTAAGCTATTTAATAATTAAAAAAAAAAAAAGATAAAAAAGAATAATGAGAAATATACCTTTTGGCTCTGCAATTTCCCATTCATCTTCACCAGCTTTTCGATATTTAACATAAAAATCACTACCAACTGGCCGCCCCTTATTCTTGTCAAATTCACCTGGTGTCAGTGTTATATTGATAAAATCATCACCAACACCACTCTCCTCCAAATGTGGCCGTTCCGGTTCCACTGTAATGAAAGACAAAAAAAAAAAAAATGCAAAATTTACAATTTTCAAAGTTCAAAAAAAAAAAAGTTCTTAATAGTGTATGATATAATTCCATTTCCAGCTAAGATTAATTTTCATAAAAAAAAAGAATAACTTTTCTTTAATAACAATATCGTGAATTTAACTTATCATCAATTAGCAACATATTCTATTATTATTTTAAAGTCGGTGTTGATTGAAATTTAATTAAAAGGAAAAAAAATTTGCAATTTACAACACTTAAAATTATGAACAATTAGCCCACAAATAAACAAAAAGAAAGAACTACTAATATAATGTATAGCAATAAAATAGCAATTATTTCAAAAAAAGACATGTTCACATGTCTCTTAATCAATCCATAATCACTCATCCAATGATATTAATTAAAACAAAAAAAAAAAAAAAAGAAAAAGAAAATGTAAATACCATTAGAAATTTCCGTTCCAAATTCCATGGTTGAATGAATACAATTATAACAGTAATAACTAATAATGCCATTAATAATTGAAGCTTTTAGAAATATGTTTATGTCGACAAATAGAAAATCAATAAATAGAATGAACTGAATTGGTCTGGTCGGCCTTAGTACGTATATATTCTCAAATTTATCACTATATATATAGATATATGATAAACTTTTTAATTATTATTGCTGCATTACTGCATTATTTGACCACTAAATATTTATATTTATATTTATACATAAATATAAACTATATCTGAATAGAAACACTAAAGAAGAAAAGGCTATCTTGTCCATAGCTGTGTTCACTTTGAAATAAAAGGAAGAATGTATTCATCTATGTCTTTTCTTCTCATTTTAACGCCCGTTATGACAACACACTTAACCAAACCAACAAGGTCGAAATCTGTGGTTTTCATCATTTTCAAAGGGTTATCGAAAATTGAGAGCAAAGACAACGATTGAAGACTATTGGCAAACGGTATATGTATATATACATATATTTATATTTAGATAAAGATATCTATGCAATGAGATTGGCCTGCCCACTATCGATCCTATTCTATTCTAAAAATTAATCATTAAAAAGAATTTTTTGATAATACGGCGATTAACGTTGCCTGTTATTACTAGTATTACTATTACTATTACTACTACTAATCGAAACAACAACAATAACAACAAACAACAACAATTTTTCTTTTATGGTTTCATTTTGAATTTCTAAAATTATCAACTTTTCCTATTCATTCTTACATTCTTACTCTCTCCTTATCCGTTATATTCTTCAAATATATTTCTATTAATTTCAATCTAAGCCTATCTCCTCTCTCTTTTCCCTATAGGTAATCTGAAAGTTTCCATGTATTATATCTTCTCTAATACCACAGCTTCATCTATCCTCTTTCTTTATAACTGCATCTAAATTGGAAATCACATCTTTCTCCAATAGACCGTTATCTACCATTACCATAATACTTCGTTATTTTGCTCTTCCCGGAAAGAGTCCAGGTGTGATTAAATACGTCCTCTCATTATATTAATAACTATAGCGACAATCATCTCCGTCTCATCTTCCATCTCTACTCACCTTACTCTCAACTTCTACTTCTGTCCATTTCTTCTCTTCTTTTCCTATTTCTACTTCTTGCTTTAATCCTTAAACAATTCACATTTACATATTTCATTAATTAAGTACAATATTCTCCATCAAACTATTTGCATAAACTGAAGAAGTCAAATAAATTCTTCGAAAGGACTTCCGAAATCCGTATCAATATCTGATCACATCTAAATACTAGAAATATCATATAATAATTTGCTGCAATTAAGTGCTTAGTTGTGACATCAGCTATTCATAAACAAATTGACAGACAGATGTAATTTAACTCATTAATCATTATTATCAAGTAGATAAATTACAGTAGCAATTAAAAATGTAACGACGAAATGATCTATTGAGCAAGAAATTTTATATGGAAATTTGATCCAACATTTCCATGGAAATAACCGATTTACACTAAATAATCTACGGGAAGTTCAATTTCGTTCAAGATTACCAAGAAGAAATGCAATTAAGTGAATTAGATGATACTGTGAACTTGTATTTTTAGAAAGCTTCATAATGCTCAGTGTTATTCCACTTTATTCAATCTCAATCATGATATTTAAAACAGTCTAGTTATATTAACGACGGCCAACATGAATTACAGTTGAAATTGCTCAGGAAAAGCTTCCCGACAATATCGAAGAAGGATTATTATTTAAAGAGAATCAATTTAATTACGAAAAAGAATTAAAAATGATGGAGCTATTTCTTTGTTTTTTGCATATGCATTTTAAAAATGGCCTCTCTTCTATTTCATAAAAATACACATTAAAATTCATTTTATTTTTCTCAGTATTCTTCGCTTATCTAAGTTTTCTTCTATTTTCAAAAATTTATATTTCAATAAAATAGAAACTATCTAAAAAGTGAAAAAAAAAAAACAAATCTGAAAGCAGATTCTTTTTTTTTTTTTTTAAATACGAAATTTCGAAGCAAACTGTAGCTAAAAAAATGATTACACATTTTATTTTAGTTTTTCTCTTCCTTATCATGTTGTTCATCTCTCAAAACGGGTCTTAACAGTTCGCTAATCTTTACAGTTACAGGGGAATATGATGAGATTACATATTCGTCATCGAAATAATATGCAATTTTTTATAGCAACAATTAATTCATGATTTCGAATAATAAAACTTACGGTACAGTTTTACATCCTCAGGTAAGGTTACAATATCTTTCGAATTTGGATCGCCCCTACCAGCATTTGTATTTCCATAAACAATAAATCGATATTTACTATCGTTTTCTAAATTCGATATCCTTAGGAATCGTTCTTTCGGTCTCGTTTTTCTGAAATATTTTTTAAAATAAATGTCTTTTACAATACACAACTACGAAAGTTCTTACATCAACTAGAAACTATATGGAAAAATTCCAATATTAACTTGATTGGGCAGTTTTCTCTCCGTTCCATAGTACCATCTGGATTTACAGTACATATCTCAATCGAATATCCGGTTAAACGACCATTGTAATATCGTGGCTTATCCCACCGTATAGCGACAACGCCATTTTCTTGCTCATCACGTCCATTCATAGGATATGCTTCCAGATTTCGTACCGGGGTTGGAACTATAAAATAGTTCATTAATAAAATTCAAAAATTTGTTTCCTTGAAATTAAAGCTTGTAGAAGTAGTATAATGTGTGAATGGATTTTTATGTTTCGAAACTGAGAGATACAATATAAAGCGAAGTTACCAACTACATACAAGTCCAATTTACGAATTCTTGTAAAAAATTCTCTCTCAATATAACCTAAGTCAGTCATCAAGCGACTTCTCAACTTATCATTTCAAACTTGGACAAGGCATAAAAAGCAAAATAGGATAATCAATGTTTATACAGAAAATAAATTAAGCCCTTTTGACATAATTACAAATCTACCTCCTTCTTTTGTCCGGAATGAAATCGGATCGGAAGGTGTGCCATCATTTTGCCCATTCATTACCGCAATTTGTGCATAATTAACACTATTCGGTTGTAAACCAAATATTGTGGCGCTTGTTTTATCCGGTGCTATAATAACAGTGCGCCTATCGCCATACACACTCATCTGTGATGTCGAAACTTCGCGCTTCCATTGTCTCAACTATAACAAAAAGAAAAACAAGCTTGCGTTTGAAATTGATCTTTGTAATACAACACTGTAAAAGTTATCACTAGTTAGTGCGATATATTTTATGTTGAGAGCTGCGAAATATAATTTGACTGTAAAATCCAAGGGAAAATAAAATCTATACCTCCGAATATCTTCTTAATCGTCCAATATCCTCATCTTCCACTCAGCTTCTTCATTTTCGCCTTCATCTTCTTCATGCCAAAAGATAATCTACAAAACTCTTTGTGTTTCGAAATTTCAAAACGATAATTCCAACAGAAAATATTAGAATTTAAGAGATAAAATAAGCAACCTTTACTCCGGTGAAATTTCCTTGCACTTGTTGCGGATCAATTGGATCCCATTCCAAAGTTGCCGATGTTGAATCTGATGTAACGAATCTGAACCCAGTTGGAGTAAAACCGGATCACCTTCACCTGTTCTTCCTTCTACAGACTGCGGTGAAACATTAGATGTTCCATTCTCATTTGCAGCACGAACCTGTAAAAGCCGAATAATTTTTGAAAATTGTTAAGAGATTTAAATCTCCTCAAGTTTTTCCAATCTTGAATTTTGCAGCTGAAATAGTTTCGAATTTTTACCTGGACTTCATATGATCGGAATGGCTCTTCGACAGGTAGTTCGATGGTATGGCGATCACTATATGGATCTCCCACTATCTCTTCCTTCCATTCAGCGTCAGATCCAGCCTCAATAAAGTCAAGTCTTACGATAAGATATACATATTATGGATAGGTATTTGATTATTCATTAACAAATTTTGGCTTTTCAGTTCTGGTTGTATAATTTTGAAAAGAAAATTTACCGGTCGATATCGAATAATATAATGAAAATTGCGTCCATTCCAATCTTCCCTTGACATTGGCTTCCAGAAAACAATTAAATTTTCTGGTCGTGTCCCAGCCGCAGAAACACCTTCTGGATTTCTATCAGGTACTCGAGCTGGCGTTATACAACCACCATTTACATTTGTTGGTGCTCCATCACCAAAATCATTACGACCAAAGACGCGAAAACGGTACTGAAATCATGTTCCGATTGATTATGAGAACATCATCGGTTTCTGGACTACAAAAAAAAAAAAATCAAAATGCATAAGTAATCTCGACTTAAATAAATTATTGACTCATTTTAAAATTAGCTTCTAGAATGATCCCATTTAAAACAAAGTAGAACACACCTTGCCAAACGGTCGAAGTGATACATCGATGGTACCTTTTACCGTACGTTGGTTGTCATCAATCGTTTGCAGGGAATCGGCCAAAGCAGGATGAGGATGTGTTAGCCAAACTACACCATCACTTTCTTCATCAATTTGATATTGTGCCCTAAAACATTAAATTTTACATAGAAATCACGATTCCTCAGTGAATTATTCTAATTTTTGATCAAATCTGCAGAAGATTAATATGAAACACAGTGCGAACACAATATGCGGGAAAAAAGTTATATTTAAATTGCAGTTTAAAGTTTCTGGAATTCTAATTATAACAATATACCAAATCTCTTTTATTGGAGCACTGAAATCAATATCTTCAATGTATTCAAAATTTATGGATGCAATTTGAGCAGTATCGTCACATTTCGTCAGAAAAGCCATATGAACTGGATTTGGAACATCTAAAATTGAAAAATCACTTTTTTTAAAAATTAGATAGTTAGTATATGAAAAGAAAATAACTCAGATACTTTAAATTTTCCATCGAAAAGTTTGTAACAAGGCTAATTAGATCATGCATTTTCCTCCTGAAGCAAACTTGCATAATTCAATCGTTTTCAAGAGCAAAAAATATTTTGAAAAGAGTCATATCCAAAATTGATGATACACTTTTCTTTTTATTTATTTATTTGCTGCGTCAGTGGTCTCACTTTTCCAAATGTAAATAAAGTAGCCTAGCGAAACCTAACGAATACCAGTCAAGGAACAGCATAAATTTTTTAGCAACCTGGTTTCTTATGGCTAATATAAAGTGATGCCCTCTTGATCTGCTTGCAAGTCTCAGAATAAATACAACGCTATGCATTTACTATCTCAAAATATATCATTTCTGAGAAATTATTATGCTTTTCGGTAGAATATTTATAATAATTCATTTATACGCACCATCAACTCCAACTTGAACTGACTTCTCCACTGAATCTAATGCGGTCTTCGCAATGCAAGTATAAATGGCAGCATCATATCGCGCAGGATTTGTAATAATCAACGAATTCTTGTCAGTAATAAGATAATGACCAGACTGAATGTATTGTTCCAATAATGGCTGTAACGACATTTTTTATATGATATGTAAATTATAGGAAATAGCTGGTAAAACGAACAGGAAAAATTAGCAAAACATTATGCAAAATTTATTACCATCTTTTTTTTACTACGCTTACTAATTTAAGCCGTACATTTTTTAAATAATAATAGGATTACTGCATTGCGATCATTTGAAATATTTAATAGCCCTTGGTTATACGAATCCAATGTTAAGTTTACTTTTATTTCATTTCAGTGCCACTGATTTTTCATCGAATACTCGAGGAAAGTTTTTCGCCTTTTACATTCAGTTTTTCTACCCAAATTGATGCAAAGGATTCTCAACAATGGTGCAACTATCAACAGTATAGAAACAGTACAATTCAAACCAATATTACAAGCATTAATTTTATGCTTATTACCTTTCCATTAACAAGCCATTCGTAAGTAACTTCGAGATTTTCGTCATGTTCAGCTTCGCATGGCAATTCAAGTCGTTGACCAGCCAGAACCTTTTCTAAGGGTCTTTCAAATGGTGCTAATCGTGTCGCTTCTAAAACAAAAATTTTGTTTTCTCCTAACAAGAATTTAGAATCGCCGTTATTGTTCACAGTACTTGTGTATATGTTTGCATTTATTTTACAATCGCCAAAGAGATTAATATTAGTTTTTTATCATCCTCAGTAAACTTAGTAATAATCTCAGCATAGTAGACGCTAGTTAAAAAAAAACTAAAAAAATTCTTTTACATTTCACTTATATTAAACACAATTTTTGTCTTCTCATGATAAATAATATTCTATTATTAGTAGCAATCAAGTTTATTAAAACATATTAAATTAGTGATCCAGGAGGATTATTCAAGTTATCTATCTCGAAATAGCAAGATCCTCCTCTCATTTCCTGATTTCCTGTAAAACATTAGAATATTTTGAAAAAAATATATCTAACCGCGTATAATTAACCGTGCTGTTCCTTTTTCTGTACCATGTTTATTCGTCCCTATACATGTGTATTCACCTTCCGCATCTTGACCAACCGCTGCAAACAAAAAATTTCATTACAGTACTTGTTATCAAATGTTAAAAGTATCAATATAATATAATTTCATTATCTTTTCACTCACTAAAATACTGCAAGCATAATCTGGCTTTACTTATTTCAATTTTTCTTTTTAAGAAAATAAAGCTAAATAAAAAAAACATGCTGATTTCGCAAATTTACAAAAAACGAGTCATTAAAAAAAATTGACAAACCATCAATAATGAGTTTTCCTTCGCCATCAGCATCTGCTGGTATGACATGATGTCGCAAACCGTGCAGCACAGTGCTATCCCAGGTAATGTTAACGTTTGGTGAAGCAAAAAATTTACATGCTAATGTTACATTTTGACCAATTACAGCTTCAATTTCACCCGGGTCAGAAAGAAGCTCTGGTTTGAAAGCTAAAAAAGTTAAAGAAATCAGATATCGTTGGAAAATTCTGAATTACTACATGAAAATGAATATAGCTACTTAGAACTCAGCCACCTGGATCTATTATTCACCGATTAGTCTTTCAAAAGAAAATTTAGATTAATGATAATTTACAACTTTTGGTTTAATGACTTTATGAAAAAAATTTTTCTTCAGAAAATATGTATATTTGACATTACTTACCAAGAAGATTGAGGTAGAAATTGGCCCATAAATAACCATGTTTGTTTTCCGCCTTGCATTGATAAACAGCATTATCACCGCTACCAGCAACACCTTTTTTAACATTCCTCAATATCAGCAAATTTCCTTTTATTTCCCAATTTCTGCTGGCATCATTTTCCCTTGGTTTCATCTCTAAGCATAAAAATTATTCAGACATATATTTCATAGCAGTCTTAAAGTACACTGATCACATTGCTAATAATTAAATCCGAAAAAAAGAGTTGTAAAAAGGTTTGACAATAAATATATAGTAAAATTAAAACATGATCCACAGCAAAATAAGAAATTTAATATAATAATAAAAAATAAGAAAGCGATAATTTTACTGATGATAAATTATACTGCAAAATCAGAAAAAAAAAAAACAAACAGCCTTTGAATGCAACAATTTTCCTAAAAATTGAAAGACTAACCAACGCCATTTTTGAAAAATGAAATCTTAGGTGTTGGTTTCCCGTAAGCACCACAATCAAATGTTACGTCCTCTCCTTCGCTTGTCCGCTTGTTTGGCGGTGGACCTGTTGTCCAGTAAGGTGCAGCTGTAAAAAGTAATCACTGATAAGAACACAGGAAAAAGTTTATGAAAAAACTTGCTCTATATTCAGTTTTGTCTTCAGGAATATCTTGGATTAGTAACTGGTAGCAACATAGTAAACATAAATCAACCTTTTCTTATAATCTTCTTCTATTTGATCAAATCTAGACCGATAAAAATATATGATAAATTACCATTAACCTAACATAAATCTTTTTTTATAATCTTCTATTCTGATCAAATCTTAGGTATGTTCGATTGAAGCATATGATGTAACATTAACTTATTCAGCTAATAAATTTCAAAATCGCTTATAAATTTGAAAGAACCTTCAACGATAACGTCGAATCTGCGATCCAAATTGGGATGCGCTTTAAAAATGCATTCGTACACGCCTTCTGCTTCCGCAGTAACATTGAAAACCAATGTTTTTCCGTATGCTTCATAGGTGTAACGAGAATCATCCTCCGAAATATCAACACCATTGAATCGCCAAATAGGTTTCGGTTCCGGACTAAAATTATATTAAAAATTAAGAAATCTTGTTGTAATTAAGATAGGAGAATATCTTTCTCCCTTCTTCTTTTCTGAGACATTAATCGCATATGCGTATTTTGCATTAGTTTCAGTAATATCAGCAACCAACTAAATTGATATTAAAAAAACTAAAAAAGAAAAAAAAAACAATTCCATTCAGAAATGATATGTAAAGAAAGCAGCCAGTTAGAAAAATTAACTTTCTCGGGAACACAGCTATACATACAATACATAACAAATACTTTTCAAAAATGTAAATAAACATGAAAATAAACAAGGAAGAAAATTCTGAATTAAAAGTCTAATTTAAAAAACAAAAATAAAAATCAATTAAATTATAGTAGAATTTTTTTGAAGCAGGACATGTTGATAAAAATAATCCGATAGAGGAATATTTTTTTGCTCATGCCTTTCTAATACATCAAATTAATCTCTGACATCTTTTTTTCTTTAAATGAAGAATGAATTTTTAAACGAAAATTACACTGGAAATTTAACAAAAAAAAAGTGAAACTTTTTCTGATATGAATTTTTAATTTTTTGAATTTTCTGACAATTAGTTTCAATAAAAATTGCATATAATTTGTTGTCTTGCAATGGAATGCAAATTTCTTTTTTTTTTTTTGACGAAGAAAGAACAGGAATAATTTACGGTTTAAAATCAACTATTCGAAAGTTTCTGTCATTTATAGAGGGAACAGAAGGACAAAAAAAAGGGAAAAAAAAAAGATAGCTGCTTTTTTAACTAAGCTTTAGTTTGTTTTAAAATTTAATTTCCATTCTTCATCATTCGTAACATTCTTCTCGAGAAAAAAAAGAAAAAAAGCGAAGCAAAAACGAATGAAAAATCGAATGAAAAATGAATGCTTGCTACACTCCAATTAAAGAGCCTAATTTACGCAGCCTTTACTAAAGCTATCATCGAATGCCATTTATTTAGCAATTCGATATATGGGAAATAAATCCAAAAGAAAAAAGGGAGAAAAAAAAATTTAAATAGAGCGGAAAGAATTCAACAATGTTAAAGCTGCATTACCGCATTCCGGAATTACAAGATCAATGTCTGAGTTCAATTTAATGAATAATTTAAATTGTTAAAAATCAAAAAAAAAAAATCATATGTGAAATCTCTTAAAACCTTTTCGAGGGAAGAAGGGGAAGGAATAAAATTACAGTAATCACTTGCAATTGTTTAACGAAAGGAAAAAAAGAAAAATATAAAAGCTTTTGAAACAGAAAATTAATTCAAAAGTGTTAAAAATTACAAACATAATTCTAATAACATTTGTAAAATCACTTCCAAAAATAATGGAAAAAAAGTAATTTGGAATGTAGTAGAACAACAAATTTCAATTAAATGAAAATGTTTGCTTCACCCCTCTCCATTTTTTTTTTTTTAAATTAATAAATTTCAGATCTAAAGTTCAATTTAGTAAGGACACATGTCTCTACAATTGTTTAATTGCAATTATGTAACAGAATACTGTAAATTTTTATAAATTTACCACAATCATAATTTTCCTTCTTAAATTCTGAAAAATCAATATACCATCGCAACAAAATTCTAGAATAATCTACGGAAAATTTAGCTGTGATTAAATAGACAAATAAGGCTGTACCAATGGATACCTTGATGCAAATTCATAAATTTATTATTGTGATAATCCCGAAATGTCTATACTTCTGGCTTATAAATTTTTTTTCCCAAACTTTCCATATATCATTTGTTCGTTCTCTCACACGACGAATGTATGCATTTTAGAAAACCAAAAATTCGAACGATAAAACTACCAAATTATTGCAAAAAATCCTTAATATAGTTCAATTTGTCCCCATTTCCTATGACTATTTTCGATGATTTAATGTTTACCATCGTAATAAATAACAATATCGGAAAGCAAAAGCAAACAATTAAAGCAAGAATTGTTTACTAGCAGTAATTTAGCAATAAATCATAAAATATGAGATATAAATAGAATCATAGAGAAAAATTAGCGTAAACGTTTTAGATATTTATGATTTTAAATACTAAGTTAGTCTTTAATTAACCAAAAAAAAAAAAAAAAAGAAATTGTCGAAAATAGTAAACAAACTTACATCAATATAAAATTAATCATTTATCTATAAAATTTTTCACTATAATTCATGTTATTTTGCTATTGCAATTGGTATTAATTCCCTTGAGAACAATTATTTATGATGATTATAACTTTTTACGGCAATTCAAAACATGCAAAAACTTACTATCCACTGAAGAAGCAATGCAACTTATGCGCGTTACCTTCCAGTGCAATTGGAGAACTCTGATTTACGTATTGTTCGCTGGGTGGTATCGGTGAAGTCACTGCAAAAATTAAAATAATTCAGCATTCATTGTAACACTTACTGACTGACAAGTTATGAATAATTGATGGAAATTTCATCATAATATTTCATAGAAAAGGCAATTATAGCATGCTTAAGAATTTTCATTTTTGCTGTTTTTTCTCTTGTTTTCACATCCATTTCACACTTAATTTACTAAATTTCAAAGGCTATGAAAACAATACTAAAATAACAAGTGTTGATGAAAATGAAAAAAAAAAAAAAGAACAAATAGTAGTCTGTACCTATTCGTGTCATCCAAAGATTCATGCAAAAAGTAAAATAAATGTTATTCATCATTACCTTTTTTTAGTGTAACATTTTTATTTGCTTAAATTTTTTTCTCCTCGGATCTAAACTATAGCTAATGAACTCCTCCACTCTTACTCAATACAATAGAAATCATCATTTACATATTATAATAACAATTTCTATAACTTCTGTACTACATTATTCTTTCTTCACAAAAAAAAAATTATGTCAAGATGAAATTATAGAAAATTAAGTCACTAAAGATTGAAACTTAAATTTCAATATATCAACGAAAATTTTTAATTGATGTATTGCAAAAATCAACCGCAAATCAATAGTGAATTAACCAATTTCAAATGACAGATGTCATTTTTTCATCATTTTCAAAACTGGTAAGAAACAAATGGCTCTTCAACATAACATACATCAAATAACATTCTTTTCTCCAAAACAAAAAAAAAACATGTTTCGGCCTTTCTCTCCCAAATATCCTCCCATCAAGCCACCATTACTTTAGAAAAACCAGTTGCAACAAAAAAAACGGTTCAAAAACCACTTATGCTTAAAATGCATAAAATTTCAAAGTTTAAGGTTACTTTGAAAAAACTGATCATAAAACTATAGAATTAAAATTCGTGCTCGTATAAAAAAATATAACGATATATAAAAATATAGAGCATCCGTAAAAGAATTTATTAGAAAAAAAGAATTCAAAGAAGGATGAAATAAGTAAATTACTGTAAGTATTATTCAATTTAAATATTTTAAATATATTTGAATATTTAGTGTTGAAATGATTAGAAGTGTAACAATTCTGGAACTATGTTCTTTCCATTTCTATAATTTTCGTCGAGAAAAACAATAAACAAGCGAACCATTTGGTTTATCAATAGGAAGATTGAAATGAAAAGTAATAAATCAAAATGGTATTTGTATTTTGCAATTGTTTGTTTACTTGCATATTCATTTTTTTAGCATTGAATGAAAAATTTTCATATTTTTTAACAGTTATAAAAAATTCATCAGATAAACTATTTTTTTTTTTTAACAATTGTATTCTTTTAATTCTGCATATCCTCACTATGATAATTAGTAAAATTATCTGAAGTAATTTAGTGTAAGTGCAGCTGCATGTTTTAATTTCTATGAAGCATTTTTCAGTGTAATTTTTCAGAGAGAATTTTCACAAACAATACTCAAAATTGTTTATATTTAATTGACTTGTAAAAAAAAAAATAAAAAAAAAACTACTTAGTCTTCATTAGTGAGTCTATTCAATCAGTTATCATTCTACAATTATTATGTAATGAGTTAAAACAAGATTTTAAAAATAATAGAAAATTTAAAAAAAAAAAAAAACAAAACAAAACAAACAAATAAAAATCTTACATGCACGTCGACGATTTTTCGTAACATCGAGACGAAAGATTACCAAATTTAATCTCTAAGCTTGGTATTTTCAGCGGTACACGTGTAGTAACGATTTGGCTGAAATCAGATTCTTTAATGTATGAAAAAAAGGTACCCTGAAAATGATGAATAAGCGAATAAATATGAAAAATAATTGAATAAGCTTACCACAGATATGGTCAATAATATGTACAGTTGAAGGATAAGTGTCGTGAAGCAATGTGTTGCTGCTATCGTTGTTGTTATTGGTCGTCGTTCTTCTTTTTCACCCAAATCATTTTATCCAATCCTATTGTTTTTTTTTTTTTTTTGATTTGAAATTTTAAATTTGTTGCCTATTTGCTATATTATCAGCAGCAAATCGCTTTTTTTTTTTTTTTTTTGTTGATGCTATTATAGTTGATAGGATAATCGTTGTGATCTGTTGGAAAAAAAATAAAAATTATTAAATCAAATTTTTCAACTAATTAAAATTAGAAAACGACAGAGAATAAAACGACTAGTTTAGCATAGATAATATGCACTCATTAGTATATGATGA